>VDFB02000008.1:186639877-186867003 GCA_007258455.2 Sequoia sempervirens | reverse complement strand
AATTCATATTTTTTCTCCTTGTGTTCCATTCCTGCCCTGCCTGGTATTACTGGTCTTTTATGGTGTCAAAATTTTCCTTGGGTTGGGGGTTTTAGCCTTATTTTCATACAAAACCCTTGTGTTTATTTTATGCCTTGGTTGGGATCTTTTTCATTGTTACCTTTTTGAAGGGTTTTAAAATGACTTATGTCCTATCGGTTCATCTTGGATGAGTCCCTTTGTTTTAATTTTTATTTCCTCCACGAGATTTTTTATTTCCCTAAGTCTTGGTTGGCCCTGTGTTTCATCGTTTACAAACAACTTATGGAATTTTTTACCATCTACCTAGTAATGTCCCCTTGTCCTTTTAACAAATGTTTTATTTTGCAGAGGAATAAAATTTATGTGGCCATTGTTGTGATGTCATTTGATCTCAGTTGTTGCTTGCCATCACGTGATGACCCCACCACATTGCTTTGGTTGATAGTGATGTCACGGGCGGGCACCACATGTCCTATCTGGTGTGGCTAGAGGTGATAGGTTTGGTTGACCATTGATCAATTATCATTAGATCTCAACAGTTTCCGGCCATCGTGTGATCGACAGTTACAAGGTTTTTACTGATCGCGATATCATGGGCGGGCACCATGTGTCTCATCTGATGAAGCCAAAATAATAAAGGAAATAATGTGGTAAATTAATCTGGCCTTAATACATTAAAAGGTGGGTTACTAAAGTATTCTTGAGATGCACATGTTTTAAATCAACAGATATGTTATAATATTGACAAAAAAGTTGCTTGACGGTTAATGATAAGCCCGACGACTATGTTGAAGGAACAAGATCATTGATGCTGAAGATCTATGGTTGCTCACCATCATGTGATCCAAAGTTGCAGGATCTTTACTAATTGCGATATCGTCAGTGACCGCCACATGGACTTCCTTGATAGTGTATGGTATGGTGGGCCCTTTATTGCCATGTTGGCAATTGTGCCAGCTTGTTTTGAAGGTGGTCGTTTGATGATTTGATCTAATTGAAAGATCGACGGCTCAAATTTAAATCTGCATCAAATATGGTTGGAGACATTCATACAACATGTGAGTGAGCTTTAATGGTAGATGTGACACCTACTGGCATGATTTGATCGACATAAAATCAATTCTTGTGCTTTATTTGTATCACAAGGCATTCAATTATTTTGCGGAGCAGTTTTAGAGCCAAAAGCGAAGTTGTGAATCTTTGCAGCCAAAATTTGGGACTTCTGCAAACAAAGACGTGAGTTAATTTCTATGTCTTCCAGTCATTCTGCACTATAATTTGGGAAAAGATTTTTTGTGTTTGTCATTGAGCTTGTTGATAAACATGTTATGGAATAGTTTAATTATAGTTGTGAGAAATTGTTGTGTTTTGTTTTGTAATTTCCTATCTCTGGTTAGTCCTAGCTATTTGAAGTGTAACGTTGTAAAGAGGCCCTAGTTTGTCCAAGATGGCACCGCCAAAGCAACATTCTAGCCAAATTGACTATTTAAGAAGAAACCTGTATAATGATTTCCTGGATCATTTTCCCTTGTCAACGAATGATAGAAAGAAGGGATTGGTTATGATGCAAGGTAAAATCTTGGGGGAAGGGTTAGTATATAATTGATCCAACATAGTTGATGCTAGGGTTCCCCTCACAGGATTGAAAATTTTTAGATTGTGGTATGGACAGAGGAATTTGCCTCACCCCTTTTCAAATGGCTGGATGTATGATTTGGGGAAGATGGTGGTGCCAAATGTGTTCCCTGATATAGACTTGCTTAGAGCAATGGCCACAAGGTATGACCCTGTCACACGAGTAATCAGGGATAATGATGGAAGGGTCTTGTTAATCATTAACAGGGATGAAGTTCAACAGGTTTTTGACTTGAGTGAACCGAATGAATATTTGGTTCCTATTAATCTTGAGGAAATGAAGCAAGAATATGAAAAGTTGAAGTCACTTTTCAGAGCTAAGTTGCTTCCACCTCATCTGGCTAGGGCATGAGGTTCAATATTTCACATTAGCCCTAGTGACCAAGAACCTTTTAGATTGAATTATTTTGCAAATCATTTCTTGGCCACTTTTTATTCATTATGCCAGATTTTGGGTTTCAGTCCTAGTACGGTGATGCCCATTGCATACATGTTCATGGGGGTGCAAATACAACACCCTAACTTCTCTGTGACCTATGACTTTTCTTATTTCTTGGCTAAGAGGATACATGAGGGGCTGTCAAAGTTGGAGAAAAATGATACCAACACGCAATTATTTTGGTATTCTATGTTGATGTATATGTTTTTATGCAAGAATGCTGACTTTTTCTCTAAGAAGATGGAATTAAGGCAATTAGTTGATGGAGAAAGATTGCCAAAAAAGTTATGGACTACAAATTTATCTTGCAATAAGGAAAGAACCAGTTATGTGCAATTTTATAATTGTTTTGCTTCCAGATTGAGGGCTAGAATGATGGTAAATGTACCTAGGATCCCTGAGGAGCTACATGATTTCCTTAGACCAAAGGGGAGGAAGCCAGAACTGAAAGTCAACCATAACTGGGGTGACATTATCCCATACCCGGTCAACACTATTTTAAGAGTATATGGGTTTTTAGGGAACCCCCCATATACTTCCATACAATGTGCCACCAAGAGTGGGGTTTGTAGAAGTTATGTATCAAATAGGTTGTGTCCATTTGGACAACCTCACTTGGAGGGGTAAGGGAACATTTTTTCTAGATTATACAATGGTGTTTGATTTTGCATTTTCAAAGAGAGATTGGGTCAATTTTAAGAAATTATTTTGCGGATTATCATTTGAGGTGTGGTCCAAAGCGGCAACATGATCCTAAGGGTTTCTTTGCCCTTTTTAGACAAACAATAAAAGCTAGAAAGTTTGTGCATGAATTCAACTTTCTTGAGGACCTAATTAGAAATGAGTTCGACCTAAATAAATAGGAGTTGAACAAGGATAAATGGATAGCTAATAGTAAGCTATTAGATGTTGTGCATAAAATGGATCTGAAATATGATCCATTGTTGGAGTTCAGTCTCCACCATAAGAAAATTGATTTTCTGATCGAAAACTTCAAAGAGATTATGGGCACTTTGAGAACCAAGAAGATAAACTTAGAATTGAGTCTGGGTGTACAAGAACAAGGTGCCAGACCAATTGAAACAAGGCCAACATATCAGACTATAGGAAAAAGGCCTATTTATAGGAGGAAAAAGGATAGCAGCAGTGATGAGGAAGAAGTGGATAGAAAAGGGAACCAAATAGTGAAATTTCCTTCACAGCCAGGTCCAAAATTCAAAGTTCCTAGGGCAATTAAAATAATTGATTTAGAATCATCACCAGAAGATAGTCCCTCATCACCACCATCCGATCCAAGCCCTAAAAGATAAAGGATTGATCAACCATAGGAGGATCTGATGGATGAAATTATTATTACTGATCAAGACATGCAGGTTGGTATGCCTTCCCCTCCTAGGCTAGCTAAATTGGTTTTATCTGATTTAGATAAGAAAGGAAAATGTGTATAAGATGCAAGAATGGAGGCATGCAAGGAGTTTCTAGATGACAATACACTTGTAAAAACTCTTGTATTCTTGCAATTGGTATGGAAGATGAATTTTGAAGAATATCAAGATAAATGTAAGAAGAGAAGAGAACTAAGACTCGACGGGTCAGACCATGAGAGTGTTGAGGAAGTAAAAACTGAATTAATGGAAGAATTCAAGAGAATGACTCCTGAAGAAGGAAGAAAACTGGTGAGTCAGGCTGGTGTATTGATTCTACCAAAATGGGACATTGCAAATGTTGTAGCATTTAATGCTATTCTAACTTCCAAGTATCCCTTGCAAGACTTTGAAGAGGAAGTCAAGGCAGCATTAGATTCTGCCTTCAATGAGGAATATGAAACTTTGGCAATTTGTGCATTGGCCCCTCAAGGAAGAAATCCAAATGTTACAAATATTAATCCAAATTTCAGAGGAGGATTAATAATAAAAAGAGCTTCAGAGACCTCAACCACTGAGGCCACAAATTTGACATGAATGTGGCCAAATTGGCCCAAAAGACTACTGAAAGGGAGGAGGCTAAAAAGAAGATCCTAATGGAGAAGTATAACATTTTGATTGAGGAATACAACAAGATGCAGCAGAAGAATGTTGATTTGTAGACTGAGGTGGAAAGGTTTAGGTATAAACAGATTGGGGAGACATCAAGTGCTCCGGGGATCAGTAGATTACCTTCCACAATAGGGTCAGTGCCTCCTACTTCTCCAATTGTTTCCACACCAGGGTATCCTAGTCAGAATCTTTCCCTCACCACTCCTTTAGAACAAATTGATGAAGAAACAAAGTGCTCTATTGATCTTACAAAGAAATAGCTCTTTCAAAGAATTGATGAATTACATACATCATTAAAGGTAAGTGAGGAGGGATCTCTTTCAAAGAAAAAGGAAATTGTTACTTTTTTCTTGAGGCATTTAAATGAAATGGTTGATAATAAATTGCTATCTATACATTCTTTATATTCTTTGATATTAGATGCAATAAATAATATTGATAGGGATCAGGAGGTAGTGATACCAATGATTAAAAATTGGATCCCTAGGGCCAGTGATTTGGATGTCATGTATAAGGCCTCAAGTTATGATACAAATAATAGTCCCCAATCATTAAAGCCTACTCAAGTATTAAGTTAGGTCATTGTAGGGTTTTTAGACTCTACCAGATGATTTGAGTAGGAAGATTAGGCAGTTGGTGAAGAATTTCAATGATTGGGGTAACACATTGTTACCTGATATAATTGATGAGTAGGGGAAAATTAGGTTACTCCAACAATGGCAAGATCAAACAATTGAGGTCATCAATTATCAAATTAAATTAATTTGTGATGACCCTAATTATGATTTTTTGGTGAGTTGTATGGATAAGATTATTAGTACCAACTCATTTTTGGAATCTTTTGAAAGAGATGCAAATCAAGTAGAGGTAAAGTGCACACCTTATAGCGCCAAGGTGAATGAGGTAATTAATCTTGACTGGCTGACTGATGAAGAATACCAGAAATGGGTAACTAAATATTTGAATGAGGAAGAGTAAAAATAATGGACTACTAACAAGTGGTAAATTAGATGCTTCAGTTACAACGGTTTCCAGTTTTTCTTAGATGGGGGTCTCGATGCAGGTTTCTTGTGGTTTTTTTAGTTGCATCAACTTTCCTCAGCTGACATGATGAACAAGAATATCTCCAAGGTGATGGTTGTTGTAGCAATTTTTGGAATATCACCAGGTGTTCCAATTGGCTGGTGACATGTGTACTTTCTGTTCCAATGCTTGTTTGCTCCTTCATTTTCTATAAGAAGGATTTCAAGGCCAAAAGTATGGGTTAGCAAGTTAGATAATTTGTGGGTCAACTCTAGGTGAAGTTGCAGGGAAAATTGTAAAGTTTGATGGTTTTAGAAGAAATGCAATTTAGGTTTTCAGTCATTCTATAACAAGTTTTGAGTTCATGGGGATTTAATGTTATATAACAGTACTAGCATTTGAGTTGAAATGATAAATTCAAGCTCATGTCTCTCCACTGTACATGCATATCTAAATTTTGAATAAGATGACTAAGGGTTGTTTCATTCATCTCACTATTGTGGTGTGTATGATCCTTATTTTAGCTTTAATTCAAGGAATTAATTAAAATGCTTGAATAGGATTATAGGCAGATATGTTTTGTATAAGGATTTGATAAGTAGTATTGAGTTAGAATACATATTGATGAGATTACAATGCAATGTCATCAAGGATCTCATATGTTATGTGTTAAATCTGTCATATTCCTTTAGATACTTATGAATTTGACTCCTCTAATGGATATATGACACTAATCAAAGTTGTACTTGTATGTATACTTCAGTATTTGTTTGTCTTTAACTAGAGCTTGCTACAAATTTCAAATCAATGACTATCTTATACTATGGACTATGTTTAGTTATCTCATGCCCCAGGTAGTTGATATTATTGATGAACAACTGATTCTATTCGATATTATCCTATCGTGTTGAGCTATTAAGTGAGATTATCTGTTATTGTTAATGTTGTTTATAATAATTGTGCAGAGGTTGTAAACACATTAAGGGATTACCCTCTCGGGTCTTGCAGAGCCTGAAGTGTAGGAGGCTTTTTTAAAGTCCTCGTTAGTTGGTCTAGGTCCTTTGAGCTACCCTTAATTGGAATGGGAAATTCCATAGGTAGATTAGAAGACAAACCTGGTTACATTGTAAAACGGAACCAACAACTAACACACAAAATAATAGTTCAACATGGTCTTGAAATATGCATAGAAATATATTTCAAAGTGCATATGTGAAAAGTGAAAGGGTCAATATTATAAAATTTTGTTCCTCTATAGCATAATACAAATTATGAATGAATAGACAAGTTTAATAATGGTTACTAAGGCTCTACCACTTCATTTGTAAAGGGCTAGTTAGAAATAAATAGATTAGTTCCAATTCATATGAAAATAAAGTCCTAAATAAATGTATCTCAACAATTGCATGCATGCATACCCATTTTATAAAAATGTATTATTTATTAGACCTTTCTAGGCTCAAAAGCTCAAATGAATTAACATCCCCTAAGTGAAAATTATAAAAGATGATTAAAAATTTAACATGTATCCATCACATTATATTTAAAATATTTACAACAATACTCTACAAATTAAAATATAATCACAACAAATCTATACATAGAAATATGACTAATATTTCCTAAATAATTAATCAATAAATGGAGATGATGTTTCCTTAAATAGAAGGGAAATTATGCTATATTTATTTTGTATAATAAAAATATAAATCTGTTGTGAATATGAAAATTTCAAGATAATGAATCTATTCATAACTTATTCTCTAATAATTTGGTCTTACAAATATAGCACAATAAAATCACATAAAAATTCTAACACCTAATACAATACCAATAAACTATATTTATAACTAAATGAAAAAGTTCATCTACAAAAAAATGGTTCACTTTTGAGAGTGTCACCTAGATCTAGATTGTATAGATGTTAAGGGTTGGGTGAAGGATGCATATGTGCTATGGAAGATACTCAATGTGTTGAGCAATAAATCTTCCATGTGCACTTCATCAATCCTACCAATTGTTCAATATGCTGTAATGAAGGAAAGTATGAGGAAGAAATATATTTGACACCTTAAAATCATAGTAGACATGGATTTTATCCTTATGTTAGGAAGGGTCCTGGTTAGCATGAGGGAGGTGAGTATTGAAAAAATATCCTACTTCATCACCATTTAGATTGAGTTCACGTTTAAACCCATCTCCTTATCTAATTAAACAAGTTAAATGATGTAAGATTTCTTTTATAGTAGTAGGGGAAGATATTTTAGGGTTTCTTGAACTTGGGTGTTAGCCAAAAATTTATGGATTCTCCATGTTAACAACTAAGTCTAGAAAGATGCCTAAACCTATATTATCTTATCAACAATATATTTTATCAAACATATTGAAGTTGACTGATTTTTTCTTGAAATCAAGATTGCCTCTTCTCCATGTCTCTTTTAATTAATGAAATACATAATAATTTATTTATTTTTCTTGAACTTGGCTATTAGCCAAGACTTTGTGGATTATCCATGTTAACAACTAAGTCCAGAAAGACACCTACACCTATATTATCTTATCAACAATCTAATTTATCAAACACATTGAAGATGAATGATTTTTTTCTTGAAAACAAGATTGTCTCTTCTCCACGACTCTTTTATTTGATGAAATAAATAATAGAATAGATTTGAATAAGTTTTAAACACATAAACTAATGAAAATACCCAAAGCCATTATTTTTAATAGTCAAATGGCTTGTCGTATTCCCTTCCTATTGGTCAAATGAAACTTACAATTGTCGTAGTCTAGAGTAATAATACCTCTACTATATATTTATTTTCTACTTTGGTAGATATTTGGTATCCACAAATGTATTATCAATATCATACTTTATTTTACCTTCCATTTTAACATCAAACCACCTACTCAATTATCTCCATGAACTTAATTGGAAAAGAAAAATAAATTCAAATGATTTTCCATCACTAGCTTAAAACATAATTGTAGTGTCAAAAATTGTACTCCCTTCTTGGAGATAGTACAATTTCACACCAGTCTTGGACCTATCCTAGTCTCTTGCATGTATGTTCTTTAAATAATCATAAATAGACCCCTAAGACCCTTTCTTACATATCCCAAGGCTTATTTCAACTGAAATCCCAACAAATTCAACAAATGCACCTAATATTCTAACCCTTCTGACACTCTTTCACCACAAAAATCTAGGGTGGGATTAATACACCACCTTGGGAATATTATTCCCCATAGATGGGACTCATATGCCACCCTTAGTGTATTAGTCCCATTTGGGGCATTTTTTAGGGTTTTAAGTAGGAAATCAGTGTTTTCAATTTAAATTTTGTGAATGTCGGCATTTGGGATCTAATAAATGGTAAATTAGATGGATTGCCTATATAACTAAGGTTTCAATTCATTATTTCACTTAAGTAGATCTAAGAGCAAGCACCTACGAGCTAGAATAATTATTCCAAGACCTGGAGTGTTCAAGTGTTCAATTGGAAGAGAAAGGCTTATGATCAACAAAGCATTCATGACTTGATTAACAAGCATTTTGGAGCATCAAGATTCAAGCATAATGTCAAGTTCTTCATGCATCATGTGTGTTTGTGAGCTAACATGTTGATGTAGCATTTGTGCTCCAAGTTCAAGCATTCAAAGCTATATCAAGTTTCATGATCAAGATCTACATCTGTTGAAGCCAATTCATACAAGTTGCAGATCTACACTCAAAATATTCAATAAGGTTTGGTGAGTTGTTACATTCATTTGATCATTCATCATTCCTTCATGTTATTTCAATTCATTTCAAGGTTTAATAACTCAAATGGGGTCTCACTAAGGAAAACCCCCATTCCACTAACAAAACAAGATTTCTTTCTCTCTCTTGATGTGTGTTTGGTAGATTTATGTGAATGAGACTCATTTTCTGGTGCAAGAGCACCCAGGGCCTTCAAGGATCATGTCAAGAACCAGGAGAGTGCAAGGGTCAAGAGGACCTTCCAATAATGTCAAAGCATCAATTATGATGTATTGGATCCTATAATGGCATTTGGGTTGAATGAGTGTAATGAGAATGTTCAAAGTTTCAAGGTTCCTGATAAGGAATTTGGATTAAAAATGCAATGTAAGGGAAAATTAGGTTCTAGGGGTTTTGATTAATGATATTATGCTTAAATAGGTCAAATAAACTTGGATAGTGAATATCCAATGGTTTTTAGGTGATAGATTTTAATAAATCTCTAGTTTGTAATTTCAAATTTTTAAATTTTAGTTTAGGCGGGAAAAGGAGTTTTAGGTGTTTTAGAGGTAATTATGCATTGTAATCAATTCCAATCAGTTGGATCAGTTGGGGGATGGTTCTATAACCCCAAAATGGTCATTTTTACAGAGGTTGGGCGTTTGGAGAAGTGACTGTATGGACTGCTACAGAAAATAGTGAAAAAACATAGTTTTCTTGCATTTTCTTGAGTCTTTTTGATGATCTATTGATTCCTTTTGAATTTATAATCAATTGGATGGTTCAAGAACCTGTATTTACTTTCAATTAACCTCTTGAATGATCTGATACACGTTTATAATCAGTTCTTTGCATTATATTGCTGACTGTCCTAAAAAAAGTGTAGATTTTTCACTAATTTTGGTGATTTTCATGGATGATTGATCCATTTCAAGGTAGAATGCTGCTGTGACATCTGAAATGAATCATTCCTAACATTTATCATACATATTTAACCAACTAATGTGCAGGAAGGAAGAATATCAAGGTGTACACCAAGTTGTCAAAGGGAAAAGTGCTTGAAGATGGAGGCTAGGGTGTAGCAGCAGAAGATCTGCCTTAATGAGGGGAATGATTTTGAGTTTGGATCAACTAAATATGTTGTCCTAATGGTTTAGAGTCAATGAGAAAGTTCTGGAAGTGATTGAAAGGTTAGTTTTCAAGAAGCCCTAGTTTTTGAGGCAAGCTGAGGAGGGGTTTGTGCTGGAGCATGATAGAGGTGTCATAGAGGGCTAAAAACTTGGATTCCTTGGTTTTGAGTCATTTTAGGAGACTGCTGAAAGTTTCATGGTCAGGGGACAAATTTAAAGAGGGGTTGCTTTGTAAAATAGGGCTAATTAGGCCTAATCTTAAGGAAACAACAGGGTTTGAAGTGAGGTTGTCTGAAACAATTGATGCCAAGGAGTTGACATGATGTTTTTCATCACAATCCACATCTGAAACCATCATTATATTGGAGGTTCATTTGCAAAATTTGAGGAAGAAGTCAAAAATCCATTGCCAAAGGCCTAATAGGCTAGATGGCTATGTGAGCAGCAAAAGAGAGTTTTGTATAAAATGGAGGGTTAGGGCTTGAAACCCATTTGAATCAAGTTTGTTCAATTCTTTTGAGATCATTTCAATGATTAGGAATCACAAGGGAGGCAGATAGGTCTTAAGTGCAAGGTGAAGGCCTTATTTCTAAGTTGGTGTCTAGTTGAGAGATTGAAGAACAAAACTTTGTTAACCTTAAATCTTTGTGTATCTTTTGAGATCCCTGACCTTCTGCATCAGAGTGGTATTAGAGCAGTGAGTAGGTCCTTTAGGGATTGGAGAAGTAGCAATGGCACCAAAAAACCAATTGGCAAGAGAGTTGGAAGAGTTGAAGGAGATCTTGGAGAGGGAGAGAAGAGAAAGAAGGGAACAAGAATCAGCAAGAGCAAGAGAAGAAAGACAATGGAGAAGAGAGAGAGACACTATACATGCAAGGATCAATAACCTTGAGAGGAGTAGGAGGAGAGAAGACCAAGAAGACCAAGAAAACAATGAAGAGGATGAAGAGCATGTGAGGGTAAATCAGGAACAACAAGCTGATGATACAGAGGACCCTGAGGAAAGGAGGTTAGTGAGGTTATTGAAGGCAGTACAGGGTCATGGAGGGAAGAGTCACATAGACTTGCCTATCTATCAAGGGAAGATGGATAGTGAGGAGGTATTGGGATGGCTTGATGCCATGGAAAACTACTTTGAATTTGAGGCGATGGATGAAGAGAGGAAAGTCAAGTTTGCTAAAACCAAGTTGAGAGGCACAGCATTGACATGGTGGACAAGTTTCCAGAATGATAGGATGGCTAGAGGATTGGCAAAGGTCTCTACATGGGCAAGGATGAAGAGTTTGGTCAAGGAGCAATTTCTACCATCTGATTATACCATTCATGTGAAAAGGATGAGGCAGAATTTAAAGCAAAAGGACTTGGATGTTATGTCCTATACTGAGCAATTTCACAAGCTTAGTATTAGAGGAGGTTATGAGGAAGAAGATGAGAAGATAGCCAGGTACATCAATGGCTTAAGGTACAATCTGCAAGATGAGATTGGTTTGCAATTGCCAAGAACATTGGGAGAATGTTTTCAGTTGGCCATTAGAGCAAAAGAAAAGGTGAAAAGGAAGCAAGAAAGATCAAACAATGGTGGAAGAGGAGGTAGTTCAAACAGGGGCAGAGGTAATAGAGAGCAAGGACAAGGCAGTAATGATAAAAGCAGCAATGACAAGGGTAAAGAGATATTTTCTGATCAAAGAGGTGGATACACTCCAAGAGGAGGAGGCAGATTTGGACAAGGTAGAGGACCATTCACAGGCAAATGTTTTAATTGCAATGAACCAGGGCATCCTTCCTTCAAGTGTTCTAAGTGGGAACAAGCTGATAAAGGCAGAGAAAGGAGAGCTACCTTGGTGCAAGAAGAAGAAGATAAGAAGGAGGAACCAAAAACATTTATGGTAGACCCTGTGACTGATGGTGAGTTTCTCATGATCAAGCAAGGAGAAAGGCTTCATCAAGAACCAAAGGTAACCATTTTCAAAAGAAATTGTCTCAGTCATGGTAAGATATGCAGATTGCTTATAGATTCATAGGTCACATAGCAATTTAGTTTCAGTTGATATGGTAACCAAGCTAGGGATTGAAACTTTTGATCATCCTACTCCTTACAAGGCCACTTGGGTAACTCAAGGACATCATGTAGAGATTGGTAAGAGAGCTTTTGTTGATTTCTCAATTGGTTCATATCATGATAGGGTGCTTTGTGATGTCATTCCAATGACTTGTGGTCATATTATCTTGGGGAGGCCATGGCAGTATGTTAGAAGGACATTGCATGATGGTTTTCTTAACACCTATTTGGTTCACAAAGGAGATGTTAAATATCAGTTGGTTCCTTTGCCTTTGGAGCAGTCAAATTAAAGTTTTGTGATCTGTTTTGAGAAGCATTTGTAGGTAAATGAGCAGGGTAAAACAGGGGAAGACATTGGTAGGTTGAAAAAAGACAAGTTGCAACAGGGTTGTGAAGAAGACAGTCCTAAAAATCAGAATTTGTGGGATTTGGACAGTATCAAGGTTGGAGGAATTGAATACCCTATAATTGAGCATGATAGTGATGGTATATTTTCACAAGGAAATCAGGGGAATAGAGGCAGAAACAGGGCACAAAATCAGACTGAGTTCAAGTAGCAAAAAGGACAAAGAAAACAAATTTTTGGCTCTCACATGATGAATGTCAAGAATGCAGATTGGCAGAAGAGAAAGACAGTGACTTTGGGGGACTACATACCTGCTCATTGGAAGATGAAAACACATGAGAGCAAAAGGTCTTTTGGTGGCAACACATGGGACACTTCTTGGGGCAAGTGTTCTTTCTTTCCCGGGGAGAATGGTGCAGGAGCACCCAGGGCCTTCAAGGATCACGTCAAGAACCAAGAGAGTGCAAGGGTCAAGAGGACCTTCCAATCATTTCAAAGCATCAATTATGATGTATTGGATCCTATAATGGCATTTGGGTTGAATGAGTGTAATGAGAATGTTCAAAGTTTCAAGGTTCCTGATAAGGAATTTGGATTAAAAATGCAATGTAAGGGAAAATTAGGTTCTAGGGGTTTTGATTAATGATATTATGCTTAAATAGGTCAAATAAACTTGGATAGTGAATATCCAATGGTTTTTAGGTGATAGATTTTAATAAATCTCTAGTTTGTAATTTCAAATTTTTAAATTTTAGTTTAGGCGGGAAAAGGAGTTTTAGGTGTTTTAGAGGTAATTATGCATTGTAATCAATTACAATCAGTTGGATCAGTTTGGGGGATGGTTCTATAACCCAAAAATGGTCATTTGTACGGAGGTTGGGCGTTTGGAGAAGTGACTGTACGGACTGCTACAGAAAATAGTGAAAAAACATAGTTTTCTTGCATTTTCTTGAGTCTTTTTGATGATCTATTGATTCCTTTTGAATTTATAATCAATTGGATGGTTCAAGAACCTGTATTTACTTTCAATTAACCTCTTGAATGATCTGATACACGTTTATAATCAGTTCTTTGCATTATATTGCTGACTGTCCTAAAAAAAGTGCAGATTTTTCACTAATTTTGGTGATTTTCATGGATGATTGATCCATTTCAAGGTAGAATGCTGCTGTGACCTGTGAAATGGATCATTCCTAACATTTATAATAAATATTTAACCAAATAATGTGCAGGAAGGAAGAATATCAAGGTGTACACCAAGTTGTCAAAGGGAAAAGTGCTTGAAGATGGAGGCTAGGGTGTAGCAGCAGAAGATCTGCCTTAATGAGGGGAATGTTTTTGAGTTTGGATCAACTAAATATGTTGTACTAATGGTGTAGAGTCAATGAGAAAGTTCTGGAAGTGACTGGAAGGTTAGTTTTCAAGAAGCCCTAGTTTTTGAGGCAAGCTGAGGAGGGGTTTGTGCTGGAGCATGATAGAGGTGTCATAGAGGGCTAAAAACTTGGATTCCTTGGTTTTGAGTCATTTTAGGATATTTCTGAAAGTTTCATAGTCAAGGGACAAATTTAAAGAGGGGTTGCTTTGTAAAATAGGGCTAATTAGGCCTAATTTTAAGGAAATAGCAGGGTTTGAAGTGGGGTTTTCTAAAACAATTGATGCCAAGGAGTTGACATGATGTTTGTAATCACAATAAACATATGAAACCATCATTATATTGGAGGTTCATTTGAAAATTTTGAGGAAGAAGTCAAAAATACATTGCCAAAGGCCTAATAGGCTAGATGGCTATGTGAGCAGCAAAAGAGAGTTTTGTATAAAATGGAGGGTTAGGGCTTGAAACCCATTTGAATCAAGTTTGTTCAAGTCTTTTGAGATCATTTCAATGATTATGAATCACAAGGGAGGCAGATAGGTCTTAATTGCAAGGTGAAGGCCTTATTTCTAAGTTGGTGTCTAGTTGAGAGATTGAAGAACAAAACTTTGTTAACCTTAAATCTTTGTGTATCTTTTGAGATCCCTGACCCTCTGCATAATTTTCCCAACCTAGTGTATTAGTCCTATGATAGTTTTTGATCACTATTTTGCAGATCCTAATCAACTCTTAGAGAATCCCAGATCCTGCCCTAAAAGCTGTAGAGTGGTACTAAATCATCCAACTTGGCGTATTAGTCCTGGTGCAATCTGAGATAGAAAATTCTAGGGTTTACAGACCTTGTTTTTGCCTCTCCAATCCTCTAGGTACTTTTTTGTTTCATTGTATTTTTCAATCTGATTTCATGCTTTCAATTTTCTAGGGTTTGTGCATATGTGTTTGCATTTCTCCTTTTGAATATTTATTTAATGGTAAACACATGTCCAATTACACAAGGAACCCATTATATTCATCAATTGTGTCACTTGGTTGACGGATCTATGTTTCCTAATGAACTAAAGTGTGAAATAGGTCCAATTCCATCTCTCAAAAGGTGGAACACCCATTTCCCTTGTGTTCCTTTTGGTGAACCCAACCTTTGGATGACTTATTTCTTATTTGGAGACCATTGTAGCCCTAGATCTAGGTTGCATTAGCTTTGTGTTAGATCTTGCATTAGTTGAATTGCATTTAGGGCTCCTAAATCATTGCATTAGTGAAAAGTGCATGTAGGTTGCATTTTTGCATGTTACATCATTCAAATTCATTGGAAATATGCAATTACAAACAATCAATTGAATATACAACCTAGACACATTAAAATCAACTGAATTTTTTTTGATTCATTCATAAAAAACCCCTAATTGGGACTCATTCACCCACTTGGGAAATTAGTCCCTGTACAGGTTATTTTTCTCAAATTTTGGGTATTTTTTGCTCTCTATTTTTCACTATCTAAACCTTTCAAAAACCTTAATTGGGAATTGTTCTCCCATATGAGCATATTATTCCTTGGAGGCCTACGAAAACCAACTTATCTAAGCTTTCTAGTGATTTTTCCTACTTCCTAGGCTTGTTGGTAACCTATAGTATCAATCTACAAAGTTTTAGGAACTTCTATTTTATGCATCTAGGTCAAATCATCCATTTAGTGTAGTCATTTTTGAATTATTCCAAAATCATTTTAGTAGCAAAAAACATCAGATCTAAAAATGTTTACATTTCTGAAACTTCGCATAATATGGATAAAAGTACTTTTCACTTTTGCATACAAAATTTTTACATTCATTGAAGCTTTGCATAAGTTTGATAAAAGTTCTTTTAATTTTTGGATACACATTGTTTGCATTCTTAAATATTTGCATAAATTGGATTAAAGTATTTTTCATCTTTGGATATACATTTTTTACATTCTTGAAGCATTGCATAAGATGGCTAGAAGTACTTTTCATTTTTGGTCAAACAATGTTAGTATCTTATCTTTCTAAGCATGCTAAGAAAATGTTCATCTCTCCCACATATGATAATATTTTAACAAAAGAGAATAAAATAGTAGAAAATCATGATAATCAAATTTGGTCTTCTCCTAATATCTCTCCTATTTGTGAAGAAGATATCTTTCTATTAGAAAACCAAATCAATGAAAGTTACGAGTCCTACTTGTCTCTCTTCCCCTAGGAAAAACATTATTGAACAAGAGAATGCCATCATTGATAAGCAAGGTAATCCAACCATAGATGACTCCCCTACTTGTGATGAATTTATTTTAGAGGAACCAACCTTTGAATGTCATGAATGTCTAGTTTGTTGCTCTCCTAAAGACTCTCCTATAAGGGAAGATCTCATTGTGCAATAAAATGACAACATTGACAATAGTGGTATGGTTTCCTTAGATGAAGATGATCAAGTGACATTAGAATCTCTTTCACTAACAGAACATGAAAATAAGTGAACCATACATTTTTGGGGTCTATGTACTCTCTTTCTCTCTTAGGGTTTTTCACCTAAAAGGAGAGAGATAGGCCAAAAACCTAGGTGGTTCACTCAAACTAATGCAACGATAATGTAAATATTAATGAAATGTTCCTAGATGAGATAAAATAAATGAAAATAACTGAAAGAAACTATGTATTATTAAGTGAAAACTATTGAAATGCAACTTGTTGGAAAACACACTATGATATGAAAAAACACCTAGAAATGAAAGCAAATTGTAATAGAATTTGATGAAACTAAAAGTGTGCACCTGAGAACTTGATGGAGAATGGAAATGACATCTAGAATTCTACTGATGCTAGAAATTTGGCCTACTGGGAATCATTCCCTATTCTAGGTGAATTAGTCTAAGATCTAGGAAACTGTTCCAGAGCCCATTTCAGACAAATGGGTATCCTAAAATGTAGATAACTAAAATCAGGTCTGGTAGTGGGACTCATTCACCATTAATGATGAATGAGTCCATTTTTGAATTTCTAAAGATTCAAAAGTGGAAATAGGAGTCTGCGGTCTACACTCTAGTTTCTGACAAATGTCTTCCTCTGAATGTCTGATTTCTGGGTCTGAAAGTGACTTTTTGTTGATATTTTTTCTTAGAAAATGAAGAGAAGACTTAAACACCTTTGCAACTTGATTCTTAATGATTTCCAAGCTTCCAAGATATCTAAATTTGCAAACACACATGACAAGGAAAAATGTTGAATATTAGGGCATGGGGGTTTGCCTTGGTCAAACCCCTTTGTAGCTAATTAAACCAATATGAAGAAATAATGTAATGAAGCATGCAATAATGGAGTTAATACCTTTCCATGATGTTTGATCTTGAATTTATGTAACAATCGAGGAATATTCTGCCCTTGAATGTCTTTGGAAGATTTCTTGATGACTTAGAGTGATAAAACCCTAACTTGCTTGACTTGAAGTGGAAGACAAATGAAGAATGAGTTGTGAATGAGTTAAGAGATGTAAATTAGGGTTTAGAGACTTTAGTTTATAAGGAATTCTCCTAATTATCCCATAAATTTGATCCCTAAGACCGACATGAAGAAAAACAAAACTTAAATTCCAAAATTTCCCCCTCAAAAGTAAAAAATGGCCCAAATGGGACTCATTCACCATAGATGGTGAATTAGTCCTAGAGGGGTCCATTTTCCAATTGGGTGTTCGGGAGATAAGAAAGTCAGGTTTATATGGTAACTTTGTCAATTATTTCATCAAATATTGCCTTGGGATGTACAATATGGGGTAATAGAGGCCTATTAGTCATGATGTAAAGATAAATTAGGGCTTGGGACACAAAATTCAATGTGAAAGTGTGATTAAATACACTTTACAACACTAAAATGAGGTCCACTTAGCCTAGAAAGGCACAAGATCCAATGTGAATGTGTAAGACACATTACAACACTAGGCTAAAGTTAAATTTAGTTCACAAGCCCTCTAGATTGATGTGATAATGCAATTAAATACATTTTATAATGTTAAATTAAGGGAAAATGGGTTTATTAGATCTAGAAAAGCATGAAACTCCTTTACAACACTTTACAACACCTTTACAAGACATTTTGAGATGCATTTTATTTAGTTTGCAAGGGTCCAAGACCTAGTGTGGATGTGTAAAACACCTCACAAAACCAAATCAAGGCCTCCTTAACTCCAATTTATCGTGAATTATTCCCAAATCAAGCAAGTTGCCTTTTTTCTATGATACATTTATCCCCCACTTTAGTGAGAGGATGAACTTGCTTCAAACTCACACTAAAGTAGACATTCAAGAGGGATCCAATCATACGAATATAGATGGTATAGGATAACAAAGATCAAGGAAGAAATCAAGCCCCCAAGGATCCTAGATCCTAAGTCAAGCCGACATAAGAGAAAAAGGACATGCACAAGGTGAATGATTTCAATTGAAACAAGATACATGATCATACAATGGAAAGAACTAGAAGGAAGAGAAGAATGAAACTAAAAGGCTAGATCAAGCTTCAATCATTTGTCCAACACGTTGCAGATCAAATCTAGGTTGTTTGTCCAAAAATTCATACTCACTTTGAGGCAACAAAACTTGGTGCAGGAGCACCCATAGGTTATCAGAGTTTGACTAGAAGGTCATGTTTTGGAAATTTGTTTTATGCCAACTTTTCATCTTTTCTTGTTCATTTTTTAATGTAAGCCTTAATGGAATTTTTGGTTGTGTTTTGGTCATATGCAAATCATGTTGATCATAGGATAGGTGTCTATTGGTTCTAACTCAAAATAAGGTCTTGGATGTTTAGGAATTCTTGCAAAATATGTGAAAATAATACACAATTAGAGCTTTGAATAGCCAAGAATAGCCCAAGGGTGTGATAACTGAATTGGAGGCCCTATTTATGCAAGGCCTCGACATTGGAGCAGGGTTGGAAGCATTTGAAATTGTTGAAGTTTTGAATTCAAGAAGAAACAATTGTGTTTTAGTGAGAATTTTCTGATTTTTGCATTGTAGTGTTGCTTGATGGATTGATCATAGCACTAAAATCTGTGTAGGATGTAGAGTAGTGTTCCCTCAATTTTTGTGTAGCATTATATAGATCCTTTGTGTAGTTTTAAGTTTAGTTTGTAAATAATTTGGTTTCCATATCGTTGATGGTCTGAACTAGACAGTTTTGTGAAAATGGAGTATTAGTCTACTTTCCCACCATACAAATTATACGGCCCTTTGGGAATAGCGACTAGAATCCATGTATGTATATATGGTAGGATTTAGGGTTTGTGAGAGTGTAGGAGCTATTGGAAAAGTCTTGCCCTAGGCGAGCCAGGGAGGTGCCCAGCTAGGAAGACTTAAGTGTAGAGCACATAAATTGAAGGGGTGATAAATTCTTGACTAATTTTCTTTTGGAGAAGGTAGGTGGGAGTCTTGCCAAGGTCTAGTAATTAGGAGGAAACTCCACCAACTCATCTGGTCAGTGAAAGACTTGAAAATTTGAGAGCAGCCAGCAAATGGCTTAAAAACCCTAGAATTGGCCATTTTCAAGTTGAGGCTTTGTACAGACAGTTAAGACCTAAGACCTTAAAAATATTGGAGAGGTGTTCACATGAACTAGGAATCTCAAAGAAATATTGGGGCTTCTTTGGAAAGATTGAGAGAATCAACCTATTTTCTCAGAGAAGGAGACCTAATTGGGGCTCTTACGGCTAGTAGCCTTTTCAAGACATAAAAGAGGGTTTGGTGAAAGCGACCAAGAATTGGAGTCATCTGGACCTTCAAGAATCATACTAGGATGGATTGGAGTCTTTTGAAGCACCTCCACACCCCTGCAAAGTTTAATTCTTTAATTTTGACATTTGTAGCCTTTAGGGTAGATTAAGGGCTAAGGTTAGAGTTGCAAGTTTGCTCCAAGATTTGACTTGGTAGAAAGAATTTGTGTTGATAGTTGGGGTTGGAAAAGAAAGACCAGGGGACCCTAAGTACTAGAAGGTCCTATAGGTTAAACTGGTGGAGTGAGACACCTTAGAGGTCTTCCAAACAAGACCTAGAACATCAATCAGTGATTGATTCATCCAACCTTCCTATCAAATTGGTATCAAAATAGCAAAAGATTTGGGATAAAAACATATATGTCAGAGATTGAGTCTAGTGGTTCTACAGACATGGTGACAAATGTAGAACTAGCCAAGAAGGTTGAAGAACAAGAGGAAGACAATAGGATATTGAGGGAGAAAATATCCAAACTTGAGCAAGCAGTGAGTAATGTGTAGTTGGAAGGAAGGGTACCAAAGAAAGAAGAGGTTGCAGAGGAAGACAAGGTCCCTGAACCTAACCCTATTTTGCAAGAAGAGCATTTCTTGAAGGCATTGAAGGCGTTGAGTGGAAAAGCACTTGAAGGTATACCACTGTTTAGTGAGGAAATGGAAGCTGATCTAATCATGGATTGGATAGAGGGAATGTAAAACCATTTTGAATGTGATGGAGTCACTAAAGCACAAAAGGTGACAGTGGAAAAGTCAATATTAAGAGGTTCTGCCTTGACATGATGGAAGTTCATTCAGATAGAGAGGGAAAAGCAAGGCATGCAGCCTATCTCTACTTGGTGGGGAATGGTTTCCAAAGTGAGAGAAGCATACATGCCAGATGTTTATGAAATTTAGTTGCACAAGAAAAGATAGAGCTTGAGGCAAAGAGATCAAGATGTGAATTCTTATACTGAGGAGTTTCAAAAACTTTGTATGAGGTCTAATGTTATAGAGGATGAATGTCTTAAGGTGGCTAGGTATCTTAACGGCTTGAAGTGGAACATTCAAGAGGAGATGACTCTTCTAAGTCCCAAAATAGTGCACCAATGCTATCAATTGGCTATAAAGTTTGAAGAGAGGAGTAAGAGGAAACAAGATCAGGCCTCTAAGAGCAAAGGAAAAAGTAGATATCAAAGAGTACATAGAGGTAGATATCAAGGTAGAGGAACTGAACAAGGAAATCAGGGAGAGTCTAAACTCACAGAGCATGGAAGTGAGACAACTTCTAGAGGAGGCTATGGAAGAGGTAGAGGACCTCAAGGAGGTTCAAATAGAGGAAGAGGAGCAGGAAGAAGTAGCTCATACTTTACCACTATGAAGTGTTATAACTGTGGTCAAGTAGGTCATCCAGCTTATAGGTGCCCGGAGAAAGCATCTTCTTCAAACATAGAAAAAAGAGTAGCATATGCTCAAGAAGACACTATGAGTGTCAAGTCACCAGAGGTTAGTCATATTGAGTCAAAAATGGGGGAGAAATTGATGTTTAATAAGGTTCTAATCAGACAACCAGTCAAAGAAGAGCCAAAGCAAAGGAGAGCCTTATTCAGGGCAAGATGCAAAATATTGGGAAAGGTGTGCAAGGTTATACTGGACTCAGGGTCTACTGATAACATCATCTTTGAGGAGGCAGTGACGAAATTGAAGTTGGAGAAGGTACCCAACACTAATCCTTACAAGGTGACATGGTTGAACAAATGGGAGAGTGTTCTTGTAAATGAGCAGACAATGGTGGAGTTCTCCATTGGAGGCTACAAAGACAAGTTGATTTCTGATGTGTTTCCCATGGACGCATGCCATCTTCTATTGGGCAGACCATGGCAGTATGACAAAGGAGCCATCTATGATGTAAAGCAGAACACTATCTCATTCGAGAAGGAAGGATAGATATTCAAACTGCAGTCACTGTCAGATGAAGAAGAAGGATAGTCAAAGACCCATAGTGTCTTGTTAAGTAGTGGCAAGGATTTTATCAATACTCTACAACAAGGAGGGGAAGGATATGTGCTCATGGTGCAATCTAAGGAGGAAAATAAGACTAAGAAAATAGTCATACCAGGAGCAGTCCAGAAATTACTTGAGAAGTACAAGGACATAGTCAGTGATGGAACACCAGCAACCTTACCTCCAAAGAGAGCCATTAGTCATCATATTGTCTTCATACTAGGGACTTGATTGCCAAACAAAGAAGCTTACAAACCTACACCAGATCAGAACCTAGAAGTAGCTAGACAAGTGCAAGAGTTATTAGACCAAGGACTAATTAGGAAGAGCATCAGTCTGCATGTAGTACCAGTGGTCTTAGAAACCAAGAAAGGTGGTAAGTGGAGGCTATAAACTGATTCTAGGGCTATAAATAGAATTACAATTAGATATAGGTTCCCTATTCCTAGGATTGAGGATTTGATGGATTGTCTTGGAGGAGCTCAGTATTTTACCAAGTTTGATCTCAAGATTGGATACCATCAAATTAGAATCAAAGAGGGAGATGAATGGAAGAGAGCCTTTAAGACAACTGATGGGTTATATGAGTGGAGAGTGATGCCATTTGGCCTCTCAAATTCCCCTAGCACATTCATGAGGCTCATGAATGAAGTGCTTAAGGACTTCACAGGGTTATTTGTGGTGGTATATCTAGATGATATACTCATTTTTAGCAAGAAAATAGAAGAACATATAAAGCATGTGGAGTTGGTTCTTAAAAGATTGTAGGAGGAAAAGTTAGCCATCAACCTAGAAAAGTGTCAGTTCTTCAAATAAGAGCTTGTGTATTTGGGGTTTGTAGTAACCCAAGGATCATTGAAGATGGACCCAAGAAAGGTGGAATCTATCTTAAATTGGCCTACACCAACCACTGGGAGAGAGGTAAGAAGTTTTCACGGGTTAGCTCAGTTTTATAGGAAGTTTATAAGGAACTTTAGTGGCATATGTGCACCAGTACCTGATACAATCAAAATTTGCCTAAAAACTAAGTTCAAATGGACTCTTGAAGCTGAGAAAGGTTATGATAAACTGAAACAAGAAGTGGAAACTCAACCCATGCTTTTATTACCTAGCTTTGATAAGTTATTCACTATGGAATGTGATGCCAGTGGAATTGCAGTAGGAGGAGTACTCAGCCAAGAAGGAAGGCCTATAGCTTTCTTTAGTGAAAAGCTCAATGAAGCTAAATAGAAGTATTCCACTTATCACTTGGAACTATATGCTTTAGTGCAGTCACTTAGGAAGTGGAGGAATTATCTCCTACCTAAAGAATTTGTAGTGTTTACTAATAACCAAGCACTTAGCTACATCAAAACACAAGAGAAGTTGAGCAATAGACAATTGAAATGGATGGAATACCTCCAAGCCTTCACTTTTACCATCAAGCACAAGAAAGGACAGTTGAACAAGGTAGCAAATTCCCTAAGGAGGAGGTTGTTGATAGTGCAAGAGATACAGATAAAGAGCATTGGAATAGACAGTTTCAAGGATCTCCATGGTGAAGATGAAGACTTCTCAAAGGCATATAAGGTATGTTCTGATTTTGAGAATCAATTTCATAGTCAATTCTCAGAGTATGCATTGTAGAATGGACTTTTGTTCAAGGGAAATCAGTTATATGTTCCAAATGGTTCTATGAGAGAGAATCTTATCCAAGAGAAGCACAATGGTAGTCTTAGTGGTCATTTTGGTATCAACAAAACAATGGAACTAGTGCAGAGATTCTATTACTGGCCCAAAATACCAATGGATGTTAGAAGGTATGTGGAGTAGTGTGTAGTTTGTATGAAAGCCAAGGGGGGAGCTAGCAATGCAGGTTTGTATCAATCTCTACCCATTCCCAATAGACCATGGGAATGTATTAGCATGGACTTTGTGGTAGGACTCCCTAAAACTAAGATAGGGTTTGATAGTGTCTATGTGGTGGTAGATAGATTTAGTAAAATGACTCATTTTATTCCTTGCAAGACAACCCATGATGCTAGATACATTGCTCATCTCTTCTTCAAAGAGATTGTTAGGATCCATGGATTGCCATTGAGCATTGTATCGAACAGGGATGTGAAGTTTATGAGTCATTTTTGGAAGACTCTATGGAGTAGATTAGGTACTAATTTGTCTTTTGGATCAGCCTACCATCCTCAGACCGATGGAGAAACTGAGGTGATCAATAGAGTGTTAGGTAACCTGCTAAGGTGCCTCACCAAGGAGTATGGACAGACATGGGACTTGGTCATATCACAAGCTGAATATGCCTACAATGACAGTGTGAATCAGACCATAGGCAGAAGTACTTTTGAAATAGTGTATGGAATGCACCCAAGAGGTGTGTATGAACTTAGAGACCTAGTAACTATGGATCATAGGAGTGGCCATGCTGAAGATTTATCTCAGACAATGAAGGAGATTCAGGAGCAAGTGAAGAAGATAATTACAGAGGCTACTCACAAGCTGAAAGGTAAGGTGGATATTTCTAGGAAGGATCTACAATTTGGAGTAGGAGACTATGTAATGGTACATCTCAGCAAGTCTATGTTGTAGAAGGGAACATCAACCAAGTTGTAGATGAAGAGAGTGGGACCATGTAAGGTGTTAGCCAAGTATGGAAAGAATGCTTACAATGTGGAGCTACCTGCAGACTTGGGCATTTCACCAGTGTTTAATGTGGCTGATTTGATCAGATATAAGGGACCAGTCACTGATTTGGATCAAAACAGTATGGATTTCTTCAAAGATGTGAGTAACATAGACTTACCTCCTAAGGACAAGCTGCAAGCAGAGAAGATCTTGGAATCAAGAGTGAAGAAGTCTACCCGGCATAAGGTATATATGGAACATCTCATCAAATGGAAGGACAAACCATAATTTGAGGCTACATGGGTGGATGAAGCTCAGTTCAATAAGCAGTGTATTGATTTATCTCTAATCTCTCCCCACATTCCTTAGTGTTTGTGCAGAGGGGGGGAGAATGGTGCAGGAGCAACCATAGGTTATCACAACTTGACTAGAAGGTCATGTTTTTGCAATTTGTTTTATGCCAACTTTTCATCTTTTCTTGTTTATTTTGAATGTAAGCCTTAATGGAATATTTGGTTGGGTTTTGGTCAGATGAAGATCATTTTGATCATAGGATAGGTGTCTATAGGTTCTAACTCAAAATAAGGTCTTGGATGTTAAGGAATTCTTGCAAAATATGTGAAAATAATACTCAATTAGAGTTTCATAGGGCCAAGAAGAGCCCAAGGGTGTGATAACTGAATTGGAGTCCCTATTTATGCAAGGCCTCAACATTGGATCAGGGTTGGAAGCATTTGAAATTGTTGAAGTTTTGAATTCAAGAGGAAACAACTCTGTTTTAGTGAGAATTTTCTTATTTTTGCATTGTAGTGTTGCTTGATGGATTGATCATAGCACTAAAATCTATGTAGGATGTAGAGTAGTGTTCCTTCAAGTTTTTTGTAGCATTAGATAGCTCCTTCGTGCATTTTTAAGCTTAGTTTGTAAATAATTTGGTTTCCATACTATTGATGGTCTGAACTAGACAGTTTTGTGAAAATGGAGTATTAGTCCATTTTCCCACTGTACAAATTATACGGCCCTTTCGGAATAGTGACTAGAATCCATGTATGTATATATGGTAGGATTTAGGGTTTGTGAGAGTGCGGGACCTATTGGAAAAGTCTTTCCCTAGGCGAGCCAGGGAGGTGCCCGGCTAGGAAGACTTAAGAGTAGAGCACATAAATTGCACGGGTGATAAATTCTTGACTAATTTCCTTTTCAAGAAAGTGGGTGGGAGTCTTCCCAAGGTCTGGTAATCAGGAGGAAACTCCACCAACTCATCTGGTAGGTGAAAGACTTGACAGTTTGAGAACAGCCAGAAAATGGCTTAAAAACCCTAGAATTGGCCATTTTCAAGTTGAGGCTTTGTACGGACAGTTAAGACCCAAGACCTTAAAAATATTGGAGAGGTGTTCACATGAACTAGGAATCTCAAAGAAATATTGGGGCTTCTTTGGAAATATTGAGAAATCAACCTATTTTCTCGGAGAAGGAGACCTAATTGGGGCTCTTAGGGCTAGTAGCATTTTCAAGACCTAAAAGAGGGTTTGGTGAAAGTGACCAAGAATTGGAGTTAGGTGGACCTTCAAGAATCATAGTAGGATGGATTGGAGTCTTTTAAAGCACCTCCACACCCCTGCAAAGTTTAATTCTTTAATTTTGAGGTTTGTAGCCTTTAGGGTGGATTAAGGGCTAAGGTTAGAGTTGCAAGTTTTCTCCAAGATTTGACTTGGTAGAAAGAATTTGTGTTGATAGTTGGGGTTGGAAAAGCAAGACTAGGGGACCCTAAGTACTAGAAGGTCCTATAGATTAAGCTGGTGGAGTGAGACACCTTAGAGGTCAAACAAGACCTAGAGCATGAATCGGTGATTGATTCATCCAACCTCCCTATCAGATTGGTATCAGAGTAGCAAAAGATTTGGGATAAAATCATATATGTTAGAGATTGAGTCTAGTGGTTCTACAGACATGGTGACAAATGCAGAACTGGCCAAGAAGGTTGAAGAACAAGAGGAAGAAAATAGGATATTGAGGGAAAGAATAGCCTAACTTGAGCAAGCAGTGAGTAATGTGCAGTTGGAAGGAAGGGTACAAAAGAAAGAAGAGGTTGCAGAGGAAGACAAGATCCCTGAACCTGACCTTGTTTTGCAAGAAGAGCCTTTCCTTAAGGCATTGAAAGCCTTGAGTGGAAAAGCACTTGAAGGTATACCACTGTTTAGTGAGAAAATGGAAGCTGATCTAGTCATGGATTGGATAGAGGGAATGTAAAAACATTTTGAATGTGATGGAGTCACTGAAGCACAAAAGGTGAAGGTGGAAAAGTCAAGATTAAGAGGTTCTACCTTGACATGATGGAAGTTCATTTAGACAAAGAGGGAAAAGGAAGGCAAGCAGCCTATCTCTACTTGGAAGGGAATGGTTTCCAAAGTGAGAGAAGCATACATGCCAGATGATTATGAAATTTAGTTGCACAAGAAAAGACAGAGCTTGAGGCAAAGAGATCAAGATGTGAATTCTTATACTGAGGAGTTTCAAAAACTTTGCATGAGGTCTAATATTACAGAGGATGAAAGTCTCAAGGTGGCTAGGTATCTTAATGGCTTGAAGTGGAATATTCAAGAGGAGATGACTCTTCTAAGTCCCAAAACAGTGCACCAATGCTATCAATTGGCTATAAAGATTGAAGAGAGGAGTAAGAGGAAACAAAATCAGGGCTCTAAGAGCAGAGGAAAAGGTAGAGATCAAAGAGGACATAGAGGTAGATATCAAGGTAGAGGGACTGAACAAAGAAATTAGAGAGAGTCTAAACTCATAGAGCGTGGAAGTGAGACAACTTCTAGAGGAGGCTATGGAAGAGGCAGAGGACCTCAAGGAGATTCAAATAGAGGAAGAGGAGTAGGAAGAAGTAGCTCATACGTTGTCACTATGAAGTGTTATAACTGTGGTCAAGTAGGTCATCCAGCTTATAGGTGCCCGGAGAAAGCATCTTCTTCAAACACAAAAAAAAGAGTAGCATATGCTCAAGAAGACACTATGAGTGTCAAGTCACCAGAGGTTAGTCATATTGAGTCAGAAATGGGGGAGAACTTGATGTTTAACAGGGTTCTAATTAGACAACTAGTCAAAGAAGAGCCAAAGCAAAGGAGAGCCTTATCCAGGGCAAGATGCAAAATATTGGGAAAGGTGTGGAAGGTTATAGTGGACTCAGGGTCTACTGATAACATCATCTCTGAGGAGGGAGTGATGAAATTGAAGTTGGAGAAGGTACCCCACATAAATCCTTGCAAGGTGACATGGTTGAACAAAGGGTAGAGTGTTCTTGTAAATAAGCAGACAATGGTGGAGTTCTCCATTGGAGGGTACAAAGACAAGTTGATTTGTGATGTGTTGCCCATGGATGCATGCCATCTTCTATTGGGCATACCATGGCAGTATGACACAGGAGCCATATATGATGGAAAGGAGAACACTATCTCATTCAAGAAGGAAAGATATTCAAACTGCAATCGCTGTTAGATGAAGAAGAAGGATAGTCAAAGACCCCTAGTGTCTTGTTAATTAGTGGAAATGAGTTTATGAATACTCTACAACAAGGAGGGTAAGGATATGTGGTCATGGTGCAATCTAAGGAGGAAGATAAGACTAAGAAAACAGTCATACCAGGAGCAGTCCAAAAATTACTTGAGAAGTACAAGGACATAGTCAGTGATGGAACACCAGCAACCTTACCTCCAAAGAGAGCCATCAGTCATTAGATTGACTTCATACCAGGGGCTTCATTGCCAAACAAAGCAGCTTAAAAGCTCACACCAGATCAGAACCTAGAAGTAGCTAGACAAGTGCATGAGTTATTAGACTGAGGACTAATTAGGAAGAGCATCAGTCTTTGTGCAGTACCAGTGGTCTTAGAAACCAAGAAAGGTGGTAAGTGCAGGCTATGCACTGATTCTAGGGCTATAAATAGAATTACAATCAGATATAGGTTCCCTATTCCTAGGATCTAGGATTTGATGGATTGTCTTGGAGGAGCTTAGTATTTTACCAAGTTGGATCTCAAGAGTGGATACCATCAAATTAGAATCAAAGAGGGTGATGAATGGAAGACAACCTTTAAGACAACTGATGGGTTATATGAGTGGAGAGTGATGCCATTTGGCGTCTCAAATTCCCCTACCACATTCATGAGGCTCATGAATGAAGTGCTTAAGGACTTCATAGGGTTATTTGTGGTGGTATATCTAGATGATATACTCATTTTTAGCAAGACAATAGAAGAACATATAAAGCATGTGGAGTTGGTTCTTAAAAGATTGGAGGAGGATAAGTTAGCCATCAACCTAGAAAAGTGTGAGTTCTTCAAACAAGAGCTTGTGTATTTGGGGTTTGTAGTAACCCAAGGATCATTGAAGATGGACCGAAGCAAGGTGGAAGCTATCTTAAATTGGCCTACACCAACCACTTGGACAGAGGTAAGAAGTTTTCATGGGTTAGCTCAGTTTTATAGGAAGTTTATAAGGAACTTTAGTGGCTTATGTGCACCAGTACCTGATACAATCAAAGGTGGCCTAAAAACTAAGTTCAAATGGACTCTTGAAGCTGAGAATGGTTTTGAGAAACTGAAACAAGATGTGGCAACTCAACCCATGCTTTTATTACCTAGCTTTGATAAGTTATTCACTGTGGATTGTGATGCCAGTGGAATTACAGTAGGAGGAGTACTCAACCAAGAAGGAACGCCTGTGGCTTTCTTTAGTGAAAAGTTTAATGAAGCTAAACAAAAGTATTCTACTTATGACTTGGAACCATATGCTCTAGTGCAGTCACTTAGGAAGTGGAGGCATTATCTCCTACCTAAAGAATTTGTAGTGTTTACTGATAACCAGGCACTTAGCTACATCAACACACAAGAGAAGTTGAGCAATATACACTTGAAATGGATGGAATACTTCCAAGCCTTCACTTTTACCATCAAGCACAAGAAGGGACAGTTGAACAAGGTGGCAGATGTGCTAAGTAGGAGGTTGTTGACAGTGCAAGAGATACAGATAAAGAGCATTGGAATAGACAGTTTCAAGGATCTTTATTGTGAAGATGAAGACTTCTCGGAGGCATATAAGGTATGTTTTGATTTTGAGAATCACTTTCATAGTCAATTCTTAGAGTATACATTGCAGAATGGACTTTTGTTCAAGGGAAATCAGTTATGTGTTCCAAATGGTTCTATGATAGAGAATCTTATCCAGGAGAAGCACAGTGGTAGTCTTAGTGGTCATTTTGGTATCAACAAAACAATGGAACTAGTGCAGAGATTCTATTACTAGCCCAAGATGCCAAGGGATGTCAGAAGGTATGTGGAGAAGTGTGTAGTCTGTATGAAATCCAAGGGGGGAGCTATCAATGTAGGTTTGTATCAATCTCTACCCATTCCCAATAGACCATGGGAATGTATTAGCATGGACTTTGTGATATGACTCCCTAAAACTAAGACATGATTTGATAGTGTCTATGTGGTGGTAGATAGATTTAGTAAAATGAGTCATTTTATTCCTAGCAAGACCACCCATGATGCTAGCTACATCGCTCATCTCTTCTTCAAAGAGATTGTGAGGATCCATGGATTGCCATTGAGCATTGTATCAGACAGGAATTTGAAGTTTATGAGTCATTTTTGGAAGACTCTATGGAGTAGATTAGGTACTAATTTGTCTATTGGATCAGCCTACCATCCTTAGACCGATGGACAAACTGAGGTGATCAATAAAGTGTTAGGTAACCTGCTAAGGTGCCTCACCAAGGAGTATGGACATACATGGGACTTGGTCATATCACAAGCAAAATATGCCTACAATGACAGTGTGAATCAGACCATAGGCAGAAGTCCTTTTGAAATAGTGTATGGAATGCACCCAAGAGGTTTGTGTGAAGTTAGAGACCTAGTAACTATGGAGCATAGGAGTGGCCATGCCGAAGATTTCTCTCAGACCATAAGGAGATTTAGGAGCAAGTGAAGAAGACAATTACAGAGGCTACTCACAAGCTGAAAGCTAAGGTGGATATGTCTATGGAGGATCTACAATTTGTAGTAGGAGACTATGTAATGGTCCATCTCAACAAGTCTAGGTTGCAGAAGGGAACATCAACCAAGTTGCAGATGAAGAGAGTGGGATGATTTAAGGTGTTAGCCACGTATGGAAAGAATGCTTACAAGGTGGAGCTACCTGTAGACTTGGGCATTTCACCAGTGTTTAATGTGGCTGATTTGATCAGATATAAGGGACCAGTCACTGATTTGGATCAGAACAGGATGGATGTCTTGAAAGATGTGAGTAACATAGACTTACCTCCTAAGGACAAGCTGCAAGCAGAGAAGATCTTGGAATCAAGAGTGAAGAATTCAACCTAGCATAAGGTATATATGGAACATCTCATCAAATGGAAGGACAAACTAGAAACTGAGGCTACATGGGTGGATGAAGCTCAGTTCAAGAAGAAGGGTATTGATTTATCTCTAATCTCTCCCCACATTCCTTAGTGTTTCTGCATAGGGGGGGGAGAATGGTGCAGGAGCACCCATAGTTTATCACAGTTTGACTAGAAGGTCATGTTTTGGCAATTTGTTTTATGCCAAATTTTCATCTTTTCTTGTTCATTTTTTAATGTAAGCCTTAATGGAATTTTTGGTTGGGTTTTGGTTAGATGAAGATCATGTTGATCATAGGATAGGTGTCTATTGGTTCTAAATTAAAATAAGGTCTTGGATGTTTAGCAATTCTTGCCAAATATATCAAAATATTACTCAATTAGAGTTTCATAGGGCCAAGAAGAGCCCAAGGGTGTGATAACTGAATTGGAGGGCCTATTTAAGCAAGGCCTCGGCATTGGAGTAGCATTGGAAGCATTTGAAATTGTTGAATTTTTGAATTCAAGAAGAAACAACTATGTTTTAGTGAGAATTTTCTTATTTTTGCACTGTAGTGTTGCTTGATGGATTGATCATAGCACTAAAATCTATGTAGGATGTATATTAGTGTTCCTTCAAGTTTTGTGTAGCATTAGATAGCTCCTTTGTGTAGTTTAAAGCTTAGTTTGTAAATAATTTGGTTTCCATACTGTTGCTGGTCTGAACCAGACAGTTTTGTGAAAATGGAGTATTAGTCCACTTTCCCACTGTACAAATTGTACGGCCCTTTGGGAATAGTGACTAGAATCCATGTATGTATATATGGTAGGATTTAGGGTTTGTGAGAGTACAAGAGCTATTGGAAAAGTCTTTCCCTAGGGGAGCCAAGGAGGTGCCCGGCTAGGAAGTCTTAAGTTTAGAGCACATAAATTGCAGGGGTGATAAATTCTTGACTAATTTCCTTTTGGAGAAGGTAGGTGGGAGTCGTTCCAAGGTTTGGTAATCAGGAGGAAACTCCAGCAACTCATCTGGTTGGTGAAAGACTTGACAGTTCTAGAGAAGCCAGAAAATGGCTTAAAAACCCTAGAATTAGCCATTTTCAAGTTGAGAGTTTGTACAGACAGTTAAGACCCAAGACCTTAAAAATATTTGAGAGGTGTTCACATGAACCAGGAATCTCAAAGAAAGATTGGGGGTTCTTTGGAAAGACTGAGAGAATCAACCTATTTTCTAAGAGAAGGAGACCTAATTGGGGATTTTATGGCTAGTAGCCTTTTCAAGACCTAAATGAGGGTTTGGTGAAAGCGACCAAGAATTGGAGTCAGGTGGAGCTTCAAGAATCATAGTAGGATGGATTGGAGTCTTTTGAATCACCTCTACACCCCTACAAAGTTTAATTCTTTAATTTGGAGGTTTGTAGCCTTTAGGGTGGATTAAGGGCTAAGGTTAGAGTTGCAAGTTTGCACCAAGATTTGACTTGGTAGAAAGAATTTTTGTTGATAGTTGGGGTTGGAAAAGAAAGACCAGGGGACCCTAAGTACTAGAAGGTCCTATAGGTTAAACTAGTGGGGTGAGACACCTTAGAGGTCTTCCAAACAAGACTTGGAGCATGAATCAGTGATTGATTCATCCAACCTCCCTATCAAAACTCTTAGTTGTCCACCAAGTGAGAAGTCCTAAGTATACTCACTTTGGGGCCACGAAGCTTCTGGTTGTCTATGGGGTGAAAAAGCCACAAGGTGGATATGGGGAAAAGTCATACCTCAGAATGGGATTTCCCACTCAACCATACCAAAGTTATACCTCCTGATAATTTTATTAAGGCACCACATGAAAATGGTTTTCAAGCTCTAAGATGTAGGAAAAACTTCGCATGTTTGACACTCATAGACATTGTTAATGCAAGATAGTGTGAGCAATGTTCAAAGGGATTTTTCTTAGTTCGTGCAAGGTCTATTCTTAGGGAACATCATGCTTAATGTTTCTAAGAGAGGATGTGTCCAAATAAGTATCACACACTTGGAGGGAATCAAGCCCATTGACTCCACCAAGAAAAGGAGGCATTGTAAGAAGAAATAAATCACATAATAAAGTGTGAGTGGTGATGTATGCCCCACTTTAAAGTGGTTGCAAACACTAGTACTGTGAGAAGTATCTTGAAGGCAGAAGAAGGAGACATGAGATCTTACATGGAAAGCCCTATGCCAAGTCATATGTGTTCGATAAGCTATGCCATGAAAAAGGTAGTATGTCACACGCGAGCCAACCTAAGGCATGTCGTCCACATCCCAAGCTTGCTCTTATATTTTCATGAAAGGTTAACGAGTAGTCAAAGGAGGCAATGACAAGTGACATATGAGGACAAGGCTATTGAACCCCTTTCCCCCTCTTAGTGTAGGACAAGGATGAGTCGAAATTATTAATGAAATGAATGCTAGAGTGAAAATTTGTATCAATTCGAGGAATGGAATCCCCCCATGTATAAGGAAGAACACCAAACTCCTAAAGATGCTATGATAGGCACAAAGTGAAGTCTTGTAATAGAATTTCTTTTGAGTTCTAGGGGCAAGGTTGATCAAGTGATCTTGGAGAAGTCTCAACAAGATACCCTCTTCATCTATGGTAGAAGGTGGTCTTGTAGTTTGTGACATAGATACCCTTTGTATAGTATTAGTTGTCATATATACGCAAGATTCTTGAGATTGTGATATTTGTTCTCTCCATTATAGGAGGGTGTAAAATCTAACGAATTCAAATCATTAATGTTTTGTGAGATGACATTGACATTAAGCGAGGATGCATTTATTTGTTTGATGTTTTGGAAAGGTGAAGTTTCAAGACCACTAGTGTTGATGAGTTCAAGATGTCTTGGAGTTAAAGTGGTCTTAGAAGCATGTTGTGTGAGAGTGTTGATGTTGAGTGAAGGCTTGGTGATTTCTATCAAAGGACAATATCCAAGACCATGAGTTGTTTGTTGTGTGATAGGTTCTATAGAGTTGTGGATACCTTGTTCATTAGCACGACATCCTTTTCCACTATAGCCAAGTTGTTTCATAAGCTCATACCATTTTCCATAAAACTTTTTCATTGCTTTTGGATCAGTTGGTGGTTGGTGATAAGCATTGTCAAATGTGGCCATGTAGTTTTTTTTGTTGTCTAAAGTGGTTGAGGTGGATGCTTTTGAAAGGTCATTCGAATTTTGCGTTGACATTATCGTTGTTTCTTTTCCCTTATTTGAATCTTTGTGGATGATTTTGTACTCACCCATGAAGTCATGTTTGAAATCCAAGGAACCCCAATCCTCTTCTAATAGAATCATGACTTGTTTAATATGTTGTTGTTTGTCTTTTTGTTGAATGGGTTCCACTTGTGTGATTGATGTTGATGTGTTCAAGGTATTTTCTTTTGTTTTCTCAAGTTGTAAAACACTATAAGGCTTAGGATCAGTGTTGATTGTGCACACTTTGTTATTGTAGATGCATTTCATTTTCTGATGAAGTGTAGAGGGCACCCCATTCATTGCATGAATCCACGATCTACCTAAGATAAGATTACATGTAAGTTTATAAGGCATAACATGGATTGGTGTATTCAATGTGGCCTCTCCAATTGTGAGAGGTATAATGATTACCTTGAGCAGTTTCTTTTTGACATTATCAAATCCTTGAATAGATAAAGAATCAAGTTTAATGTTTGATTGATCAACGCCAAGCCTATCTAGAAGGCTCACACTACACACATTAATGGTAGAACCAATATCTACAAGAGTTCTCTTTATCCCTTTAAGTTGCTATTGCGCTATGATCATGAAAGGGTCATTTTTTTTTTTGACGTCCAAAGAGGGGAGTTCACTTTGGTGGAAAAAAATGTCATTGTTTAGTCCTTGAATGATGGCTACTATGTTATTTGGTTGCACATTAGAAGGGAAAGGAACTTGTTGTAAGGTCATTTGAATCATGTTGTGATACTAAGGGGAGGCTTGAATAAGGTCCCACAATGATATCTTAGTAGGAGTATTCTTAAGTTGCTCAACAAGATCATACTCCTTTTGACCTGGCAAGAAAGAGTTAGGTAGGATAGGATTAGGCAAAGGTAAGGGTGTCAGGGTTGGTTGCAGTGATTGCATATTGTTTCAAGTGTTATACGTATGAGAAATGGTATTATGACTCAGTTGTTGTGAAACATTATTCTTAGGAGGGTAAAGGACAAGCTCAAGTGTATTTTGAGTTTTTTTTTGTGTGAAGGTGGGTAGAGAATTAGATGATTCTTAGGATGTCCCACGGGGTATATTTGAGGTTCATTGATCGAGGGGGATCTAATGTAAACTTGCACATTCATAACCTCAGCAGTCTTAGGTTGATGTATCTCTAACAAAGGGAAATCGAGAATCACCATTTTATTTAAGGAAGACACATTATTATTGTTTCCTTTTTCTAGTACCATTATATTCTACCTAGAAGGAGAGTTTTTAGAAGAACTACAAATCAAATGCTCTTGACAATTAAGGCTTGGTTCTTTTGAAATAACTTCATCACAGATAAGGGAGGTATTAATGGTTGATTTTGTTTGATTATTGATAGTGGTGATATTAGGAGAAGACTCTATTTGATTGTCATGTTTTTGCAAGGTCTCATTCTCTTGTTCCATATTATCTACCCTACTAGGAGACCTTGGAATTTGTAAAGTGGCTTCATCACAATAGGGGAGGCATCAAGAGAAGGACTGCTATGGTGTTCATGTTTACCCAATAGATATTCCCATAGGATAGGAATATGAGGGAAGGGAGGGACAATATTCTCATGAATTTTAATAGGTATATCTTCTAACACTAACCTATCATCTTTACATTGAAGAGGGATATTAGGAGATAAACAAGTTTGATTATCATGATTATGGAGATTAGGTAAGGTAATGTCTAGAAATGTTTCTATGATCTCATCTTCTTGTTGTTTTGTGTGATCATCATGATTACTTATTGTGATGTCCTCTTCTTTATTAGTGTTATGTCTAATAGGATAGGTAAGAGGAGAGAAATGACTCAGATTGTCAATACTCTCATCAATTGGTTCTTCTAGCACCATAATATCTATGTCACAAGTGTGAGAGATAATAGGAGAAGAAAAAATGTGATTGTTATGATTATCCAAGGTCTCTTTCGCTAGACTAACCTTATCCATAGAAGGGAAACTAGGAGAGGGATCGATGACGAACAAAAAGAGAGTAGAAAGGACCTCATATTCATATGCACTTAACAAAATTCTCTTACAAAATGCAATAAGATCTAAAAATAGAACATGAAAGATGATAACTATAGAAATTTTTAATGAAAACATGATGTAATGATTATTCCTCAAACTTGAAAGGTAACAAGGCTTAAAGAAAACATGCAAAAGAAGAATGTAATTTTTTAGATTTAAGGATAAAAATTAATTGATTATGCTATGTGACAATATGAGAATGCAAACTTGAAATTTAAACCATGCATGAAATGAAGTAATTTAGGCTAGATCTAATGAAATGCATTTTATAGAACCTTAGCCAACTAATACAGTTAGGTAATGGCACCAAACATAAGCTTAAAAATAGGGTTTTCAGTTCTGTAAAGGGCAGTTTTAGGGGTGAAAAGGGACTGATTCGCCCAATGTGGCAAATGAGTCCCAGTGAGGAAATTTTTTAGAATTTTCAAATATTTTTGGTGGATTTTGATGTTGGTTGGGCTGTAAGATGTAGACTTAAGATGAAGATGCAAATTTTCAAAAAAAAATATTGACTTTAGATGCCAAAAATGCAACCTAAATGCACTTTTCATGAATGCAAAAGTTGAAACCCAGTATGCAAATTAATCCGTGCAAACCCTAATGCAAGGTCAATGCAAGATATATCTATGATGAGGGATTCCAAATCAGAAAAGAAAAGTATTCAAAATGCAGGTTCACAAAAATGAACCATATATTTTTGGGGTCTATGTACTCTCTTGCTCTCTTAGGGTTTTTCACCTAAAAGGAGAGAGATAGGAAAAAAAAATCTAGGTCATTCACTGAAACTAGTGCAAGGATAATGTAAATATGAATGAAATTAGCCTAGATGAGATAAATTAAATGCAAATAATTTTAAGGAACTATTGATTATTAAGTGAAAACTATTGAAATGCAACTTGTTGGAAAACACGTGATATGCAAAAACACCTAGAAACAAAAGAAAACTATAATAGAATTTGATGAAACTGAAAGTGTGCACTTGAGAACTTGATGGAGACTAGAAATGACATATGGAATGCTTTTGATGATGGAAATTTGGCCTACTAGGACTCATTCTCCATTCTGGGCGAATTAGTCCCAGATTTGGGAAACTGTTTCGGAGCCCGTTTCAGACAAACAGGTATCCAAAAATACAAAAAACCAAAATCAAGCTTGGTAGTGGGACTCATTCACCACTGACCGAAAATGAGTCCACTTTTGAATTTTTGAAGATTCAAAAGTGGAAACAGGAGCCCTCTTTCTGCACTCCAGTTTCTAATAGGTGTCTACCTCTGAAAGTTTGATTTTCGGGTCTAAAAGTGACTTTTTGTTGATATTTTTCCTTAGAAAATGAAGAGAAGACTTAAAAAACTTTTCAACTTGATTCTTAAGGATTTCGAAGCTTCCAAGATGCCTAAATCTACATACACATATGACAAGAAGGAGAAATGTTGAATGTTAGGGCATGGGGGTTTGCGTTGGTCAAACACCTTTGTAGGTAATTAAACCAGTATGAAGAAATAATGTAATGAAGCATGAAATAATGGATTTAATACCTTTCCATGATATTTAATCTTTAATTTATGCAACAATGGAGGAATATTTTTCCCTTGAATGTCTTTGGAAGCTTTCTTGATGACTTAGAGTGATAAAAGCTTAACTTGCTTAACTTGAAGTTGAAGACAAATGAAGAATGAGTTGTGAATGAGTTAAGAGATGTAAATTAGGGCTTAGAGACTTGATTTTATAGGAAATTATCCTAATTATCCCATAAATTGGATCCCCAAGGATGAGATGAAGAAAAATAAAAATTAAATTCCAAAATTTCCTGCTCAAAAGTAAAAAATAGCCCAAATGGGACTCATTCACCACCTTGGGTGAATCAGTCCCATCTGATAGGGACTCATTCTCCATAGATGGTGAATTTTTCCTAGAGGGACAGTCCATTTTCCAACTAGGTTGTTGGGAGATAAGAAAATCAGGTTTATATAGTAACTTTGTCGGCTATTTGAACATGAAATATTTCCTCAGGATGCACAATATGGGGTAATAGGGGCCTATTAATGATGATGTAAAGGCCAATTAGGGCTTGGGACACAAAATTCAATGTGAAAGTGTGATTAAATACACTTTACAACACTAAAATGAGGTCCACTTAGCCTAGAAAGGCACAACATCCAATGTGAATGTGTAAGACACATTAAAACACTAGGCTAAAGTTAAATTTAGTTCACAAGCCTTCTACATTGATGTGATAATGTAATTAAATACATTTTATAATTTTGAATTAAGGGAAAATGGGTTTATTAGATCTAGAAAAGCATGAAAGTCATTTACAACACCTTTACAAGACATTTTTAGATGCATTTTATTTAGTTTGCAAGGGTCCAAGACCTAGTGTCGATGTGTAAAACAACTCACAACAACAAATCAAGGCCTCCTTAAGTCCAATTTATCATGAATTATTCCCAAATCAAGCAAGTTGCCATTTTTCTATGGTACAATAAGGATAAGTCTTATAAGGTAATGCACATTAGACATTCCTTGAAGTAATCTCCTAAACCTAAACTTATCCTTTACCCACCCTCAAACCAACCACAAACTCAAACCAAACCCGTCCTCATCCTTGAACCACCTAAGAATAATGTTTCATAGCAATCGAATTATAATACCATTGCTCATACATATATAACAATAGAAACAATCCACAGCCAAGAAAAATAGCTCCAACATCCCTCCCATTACCTCATCCTATCTTTCCTAGTGCTCCTCCTTTTCCTTTACAAAGTGGAAAGTAGTATGACCTTGTTCAACAACTTAAGAACACTCTTGCTAAGATATCATTATGGAACCTTATTTAAGCCTCCCCTCATTATCATAACATTATTCAAATTTCTTTACAACAAGTTATTATTCCTCCTAATGTGCAACCAAATGACATAGTTTCCTTGATTCAAGGAATGAAGGGTAAAATTATTTTCCACCAAAGTGAGTTACCTTCTTTGGAAGTGCAAAAAAAATGAAGCTTTCATGACAATAGCTATATATAATATGACTAGGATAAAGAGAACCCTTTTTGACAATGGCTCAACTCTTAATGTGTGTAGTGTAACCCTTTTGGATAAGCTTAGCATAAATAAATCAAGAATTGAACAAGATTTCTTATTGATTTTAGGATCTGATAATGTAGGAAAACAACTGCTTGGTGTGATCACCTTGCCTATTATAGTTGGAAATGCCATGTTACAAAATCCTATCCATGTTAAACAACATGATCTTTCATAAATATTCTTTTAGGTAGACCATGGTTTCATTCGATGAATTGGATGCCTTCTACCCTTCATCATAAAATAAAGTATGTCTACAACAATAAAGTGCATACAATTGAGGTTGACCTTGAACTAGAAATTTATTTGAAAATTAAGAAAAATAAGGAAAATCCTTTGAAAACATTGACACTAACTATACAAGTGGAAACCATGCAAGAGGAATACAAGAAAATCCATATTGAAGAAGTCACAAAGTTATTGGATGATGATTGGGGTTCCTTAGAATTCACACCTACATTCATGGGTGAATACAAGAACATAAAAAAAGAGTCTAAAAAGAAAAAAGAACCAACAATAATGTCAACACAAAATGCAATAGAATCTTCAAAAGCATCCACTTCAACCACTTTAGAAGCAAAAGAAAATTACAACAAAAAATTTGATGAAGTTGATTGTGAGCAACCACTGAATCTAAATGAAATGAAAAATCATTATGGAAGAGGTTATGAACTTATGAAACAACTTGGTTATAGTGGAAAAGGATATGGTGCTAGAGAACAAGGTATTTGTGTCCCTATAGAGCCTAACACACAAAGAATGACTAATGGTCTTGGTTATTTCCCTACGAAAGAAACAAAAGCATCAAAAAGACCTTCACTTAATATCAACACTTACAAAATATTCCTCTAAGACAACTCTAACTTGAGTGCATCCAGAACTAATAGATACTACATGTGGAAATATCTCATTAGATATGCATCAAGATGATACATTGTTTGTACTCATTAGAATCAATAGCATTAGTTGTTCCTCCTTGCCATGTCATAGTTGTAGGATCATAGAATACTCACTATTTCATGTTTAACATTCATTGAAAATTATTTTCTTGTTGCAAGGAGCAGCATATAATCACCCATCTCAGCTCATCCTTGTCTTGTACTAAGTGGGAGCAAGGGGTTAGGTAGCCTTTTCGTCATATGGAACTTTTCATTATCTCTTTGGGCTAGTTGACCACCTTCCATATGTATATAAGAGCAAGCTTGGGATGTGGATGACATGCCTTAAGTTGGCTCACATGTGACATACTTTTCTTTCTATGTTTAGAATTACATTTTATGGGAAACCCTTTATTCATGATGTAGTTTCATTTGGCATAAGGATTTATAAATAAGCTCTCATGTCTTCTTCTACTTTAAAGCAATTTCTCACAGCAATGATGTTAGCAATCTCTTTATAGTGCAAGAATTTATTGACATTATCTTTCGACATGTCTCAAGTTTCATTGTGTGGTCTTTTTACTTTATACAATGCATCATTTTCTTGGTGGTATCATTGTGCTTGATTTCTTCTAAGAGCATGATATTTTTTTATATTTCCTCTCTTGGAGACTTTAGGCACAATGTTCCCTAATTTGAGACCTTACATGAGCTAAACAAAACCCCTTTGAATGTACCTTACACTATTTTGTATTTAGAATAACCATTATATGGAAACCTTGCATAACATACTTTTCTAGCATGTAGAGCCATCCTATTTGTTCATGGGTGTTGGCATACAAAGTTTTTCTTCCCTCATGAATCCCATTACTCATGTTGTGACACACCCTATCAAAGTTATTAGGAGGTATAGCTTTGGTATGGTTGGTATGTATGGGATCCAACCATGGGAATGACTTTACCATAGCCATTTGCTTGTTTGTGTCTAAGCATATACCAGCCACATGCATATGTGTCTCACCTCTTTGGGGGCTCACTTAGTGGATACCATATTCCACTAGCCCGTGAGAGTGTGTGCTTTGTTTACATAGTGGAAATTATGTTCTACTTGTAATAATTTTTTGGACAAACAACTTAGGCTTGATCCACATCATGTTGGAGAAACAATCAAGGCTTGACCCACCCTCTTTTTTCCTTTTTATTTTCTTCTTTATGTGTTTGATAGTATATGCTTGTATCTTGTTATTGTTTCATACATCATTCACATGTGCACGTTATTTTGTGCCTATGTTGGTTTTCCATAGGATCTTCATCCTGGGAACTTCTCCATCCCCTTGATCTTTGTACTCATGTACCATCCACATTTGTATGTTGTGACCCCTCTTGAATGTCTACTTTAGTGCAAGTTTGAAGCAGGGTCATCCTCTCACTAAAGTGGGGGCTAAATATACTATTCAAAAATGTATCTCTTTACATTTTCACACTTGTTTGGGCCCTCCCTGTTCAAGTTGGACTTATTTATGCCTTAATTGGTCCTATTTTGTATCCATAAGTTTATTTAAATGCATTTTTTGAGGATAATCCTGACATTTAACAAATGGAAAATCATAATTTAATATTTGTGGCTATGTGTTCTAGATCTAGGGATCTAGGAATCATATTCCCCTTTGGGCGTATAGGTGCCACCTAGGTCTCAAGGCCTAGTTTTAAATTTTTCATTGAACTTAACACTTCTTGGAGTTTTTGTCCCAGGATTATGTCACTAGGACTCATATGCCCAACTTGGTGTATGAGTCTCGCTTTAACTTGGACCTTTTTTAAATAAAATTCTTGGTGAGATTTTATTATCCTAGATCTTATGTCTACTTGTAGTGTTGTAATTTTAGGTTCAATTTGGCATAAACAAGTATAAGTACAAGGTTATTTCACATAATTTATCCTAACATGAATCCTAGAAATTCAAGTATCCTAGCAATTTTGAGATCAAGATCATTCAAGAGAAAATCATCAAGCATTTAGAGTTACATTCAAGATTCAAGCATCATGTCAAAGTATTCATGCATCATGTGTGTTTGTGAGCTAACATTTGTGATGTAGGTTTCATGATTCAAGAAAGTATTTGAGATAAAGTTTCAAGCATTCAATCAAGAGTCAAGATCCACATATATTGGAGCCATTTCACACAATTTTTCAACCTTTATTTCAAGGGTTTGGTGAGTTGCAACATTACATTTGTTCATTCATCATTCCTTCATGCTATTTCATTTCATTTCAACATTTAATTACCAAAAGTGGTTTGACCAAGGAAAACCCCTATTCCCTAACACAACAACATTTTCCTCTCTTGATGTGTGATTGCATATCTAGGTGAATTGGAGCTTGAAGATCCTTTGAAGAAAAAGTTGTCAAGAAGTTTTCATCATCACAGAAACTCACCTATAGTCTAGAATTCAAACTTTCAGACTTGAAGAATCAAACAATTTGAAAGCTATAAAAGATCACTAAAAGCAACAAAAGATTACTAGAGGCTACAAAAATATAATTCAAACCCTAATACTAGGACTAAATCACCCCTCTGGGCGTATGAGTCCTAGTATACCCTTTTTGCAAGTTTGTGTAGATCCTAAACAATCACTAGAAGAGTCTAGATTCTGCCTAAATTCTTGTAACAAGACTAAATTTCCCAGCTTGGTTTATTAGTCTCAATGCACTTTAAAACAACAATTTTTAGGGTTTTCAAATCTTCTTTTGACCTCTTCAATGTTCCAAGTATTTTTCTATTTCATGTTGTTTGTCAATTTGATTTAATGCTTTCAAGTTTCCAGGGTTTAGTTCATTAGATTTTTCATTTCTCCTTTGAATATTCATTTAATGGTGAACCCCCATTTAATCACACAAGGAAACCCCTAGTCCTTCCCTCAATTAAACCACTCGGTTGAGGGATCTTGGTTTCCTAATGAAATAAAGTGTGAAATAGGTCCCAAAGTTCTATCTCCTAAAAGGTGGAAACCTAAATTTCCTTGGGTTCATTTTGGTGAACCTGACCTTTGGACCCTTGAATTTTTGATTTTGAGAACAATGTAGTCCTATAGCTAGATTTTATTAACATTTCATTATATTTTCATTAGTTGAATTGCATTTAGGGCTTCTAAATCTTGTATTAGTGAAAAGTGCATATAGGTTGCATTTTTTGCATCTTGCGTCATTCAATTTCATTGGAAAACTATACATGCAAATAGTCATTTGAGTATACAACCTAGAAACCTTAACATCAACTTAGAATTTTCTAAATCTAATTAAAAAACCCTAATCTAGGACTCATTCACCCACTTGGTTGATTTAGTCCTTGTATAGGTTGTTTTTCTAGATTTTTGGGTATTTTTTGTTGTTTTTTTTCACTATTTGAACCCTCTAGAAACCCTAATTGGGAATCATTCACCCATCTGGGAGATTTAGTCCTGAATCAGGTCTAAATCTATATTTTACAACATTAAAATCTTGTCATTTGTGTTTTTGGTTGTTCTCTTTGGATCATTGTTTCAGTTTGCAGAATTACTATCATTTACAATCTTTTCACAATTGGTTTCATTTGAAGTGCATTTGAATTGGAATTAAAGAATCTCATTTATCTTGTGTTCATGGAAAAAATTATTTATGTAATGAAAATCATCCAATCTCTTAGATAATTGTTTTCATCTCCAAGCATTGCATAAGTTGGATAGATTATTTTTCACAAATGTTAGTATCTTTCTTTTCCAAGTTTGCAAAGAAAAATGGCATTAGAAAACATGTTATTCATGAGAATATATTAATGAAATAGATTGATCTTGTTGACATATTCCATGCTACCACATTTCTCATTATCCCTTCATCCCCTAATATCTCTCCTATTTGTGAGAAATTTCTAGTGAAAGAGGATGTAAGCATAGACAATCATGATAATCATAGTTATTCTTCTCCTGATACCTCTCTTATTCATGACAAAGGTATCTTGGTGAAGGGAGATACAATCATTGAGATTCATGAAAGTATTTTTTTCCCCTCTACTCCCCTCCCTTGGTAAGATATTATCATTGACACTACTTGTGAGAATGCTTTAGTGAAAGAGGATACAATCATAAACAATCATGAAAATCACATTTATGAGGAGGATATGATTTAGAGCTATGGAAATTCTACATTTACTACTTAAAAAACAATTATAGGACATGGGGATGTAATTGTAGATAACCATTACAATTAAATTTATCTTTCTCCTAATATCTCCCCTTGATGCAAAGATGATAGTTTGGTGTTAGAAGATACACTTATTGAGAGTCATGAAAATCTTGTTCCACCCTTCCCTAATGCTCCTACCATTTGGAAACGTTTATTTGAATGAAAAATTCCAATCATTGGTAAGCATGAAAATCATAGTTTCCCTTCTCTTAATGCCTCCCCTATTTGTGATGAAGCTACTTTACAAAATCTAACAATGGAATGAGATGAACCCTTTGTTGTATCTTCTCCTAAAATATCCCCCACTAGGATAGATATTATGGCACAAGAGAATGAGACCTTATAGAAAAAAGGATGAAATCATGGACAATCATAACAATCAAATTGGGCCTTCTCCTAATATCTCTACTATTTCTAAAGAAGATATTTTTATGTTAGAAAATCCAATTGATGAAATTCATGAGAATCTTATTTGTATCTCTTCCCCTAGGGAAAACCTTGTTGAAAAAGAGAGTGTCATCATTCATAAGCAATAAAATCCAACCATTAATAACTCCCTTACATGTGATCAAGTGATTTTAGAAGAACCAACCTTTGAGTTTCATGAACATATAGTTTGTAGTTATGCAAAAAAAAATCTTACTAGGGAGAATATCATGGTGCAAGAAAATGAGAATATTAACACGTCTTTCAAACAATAGTGATGTGACTTCCTTAGATAAAGATAATGGAGTGACATTAGACTCCCTATCACTAAGAGATGAAAATAAGGATAAATTATTTGAGGTTGTGCACATTAGATATCCCTTGAAGTACTCTTCTGAGCCTAAACTTATCATTTACTTACCCTCAAACCAACCACAAACTCAAAACAAACCTATCCTCATCCCTGAACCACCTAAGAATAATATGTCACAACAATTGAGTTATAATATCGTTGCTCATACATATAACACTATTTAAACAATCCACAATCAAGATAAACAACTCCAAGATCCCTCCCATTACCTCATCGTATCTTACCTAGTGCTCCTTGTTTTCCTTTACAAATGGAAAGGAGTATGATCTTTTTGAATAACTTAAGAAATCTCCTACTTAGATATCATTATGGTACATTATTCAAGCCTCCCCTCATTATCATAACATGATTCAAAGTGCCTTACAATAAGTTCATATCCACCTAATTTTTGCAATAAAATGATGTTGTAGCTCAAATTCTAGCTATCACTTCGATTAACTTACACATTACTTTCCATCAAAATGAGTTACCTTAGCTAGAAGTGTAAAAACAATATGAAGCTTTCATGATAATAGCTATTTTCAATAGGATAGGGATACAACGAACCCTTGTTGACAATGGCTCGACCCTTAATGTTTGTAGTATTACTCTTTTGCATAAGTTTGGCATAGATAAATCAAGAATTGAACTTGATTCCTTATCAATTCAAGGATTTGACAATGTAGGAAAACAACCACTTGGAGTGATCACATTACCTATTATAGTTGACAATGTTATATTACAAACCCTAATCCGTATTATGGCTCATGATCTTTGACACAACCTTCTTTTAGGAAGACCATGGATTCATGAGATGCATGTGGTGCCTTCAACTCTTCATCATAAAATGAAGTATATCTACAAAAACAAAGTACACATGATAAAATATGATCTTGAGCCTTATAGTGTTTTAAAACTTGAAAAAGACAAGGAAAATCCTTTGAAACTATTGAAACCAACTACACAAGTGGAACCCATGCAAGAAAAAGATAAAGAGAAACATATTGAAAAAGTTACAAAGTTATTGGAAGATGATTGGGGTTCCTTATATTTCACACCTACATTCACGGGAGAATACAAGATCATAACATAAGACTCTAAAAAAGGGAAAAGAAAAAGTGGTAATGTAGGCACAAAATTTGAAAGCATCCACCTTAACCACTTTAGAAGAAGAAGAAAATTAAATACAAAAAAAATTGATGAAGTTGATTATGAGAAACCACTGAATCCAAAATAAATGAAAAATATTTACGGAAGAGGTTATGAACTTATGAAACAATTTGGTTACAGTGGAAAAGGATGTGGGGCTAGAGAACAAAGTATCTATGTCCCTATAGAGCCTAACATGCAAGAAACAACTAATGGTCTTGGTTATTGTCCCTCAAAAGAAACAAACAAGCCTTCACTCAATACCAACACTGTTAAACAAAACATTCTTCTTGGAACCATGGAAAAATGGGGAAGATGAGGATTAAGTGCTATCACACCCATTTTTTAAAGATTTCACTCAAGGATAACCCTAGAAATCTCAATACAAAGGATAAAAAGATCTTGCAATCTAGGGGCTGATTGTAAACTAATGAGGGGTTCACCACCAAGTTTAAACTTGGAAAAGATAATGAAATGCTAGATGAAATGAAAAACCCTAATTGAATGAAAATTAACACTAAATGACCTCTAAAAATGAATGAAATAGTACAAAAAATTACAAAACAAAATGTGTGCACCTGGAAATCTGGAGAAGGTTGGATGGAGGTCTAGAACACTGGAAAATTTTATTTTACTATTGACTAGGACTCATTTTCCAAGTTGGGCGAATCAGACCAATTTCTAGAAAACTATGCAGGAACAGGTTTCGAACAAAAGTGTATCTAAATCTACAAAATCCTAAAAACTGACTAGAACTGGGACTCATTCGCCAGAAGTAGCGAATCAGTTTAGTTGGGATTTTCTACAACTGCAAAATTTAATCCTTCTCTTCTCTATCTACTCTATCCTTCCTAATTGATTTACAGATCCAAATCCCTGATTTGCAACTTGTAGGTCTTCTCCAATCCTCTCCAAGGCTTGGTGACAACTTTGACAACTTTTGAGCTCTTGACAACTTTTCTCCAATCTTTCTCCTTAGGAAATATGTAATCTAGACCTACAAATCACACACAAAGGAGAGGGAAAAATGTTTTGGGGTTGGTGGATAGGGGTTTTCCTTGGTCAAACTCTGTTTTGTAAATCAATCCTTGAAATGAAATCAAATAAGAATGGAGAATGAGGAATGAACAAATTAAAATGTTGCAACTCACCAAACCCTAGCAATAAGGTGATGCAAATATGTATGCAATGACTCCAATGGATGTAGACTTTGATTCTTTCTTGAATGATGTTGATCTTGAATGAAACACTTGCTTGGATCACAAAATCCTACACCACAATTGTTAGCACAATAACAAACATGATGCATGAAATCTTTGACATGATGATTTATGCTTGAATGTTGTTCTAAATTTTTTCAAAATATGCTCTTGAAGACACATGAATTCTCTTGTGAATGCATGAATTCTCTTGTGAGCTCAAATTTTCTATAAGGATGCTCATTCAACTTGTTAGGTGTAAAATGAGTGAAAGAAACTTGCATTTATACTCGATTATACAATAATTCCCAAAATTACAACACTAAAAGCTAACATTAGATCTAGGAGGATAAAGTCCCACCACAAATTTGAATTAATTTTGATTTTGGGCCAAACAGAACTCATTCACTCAAGATGGCGAATGAGTCCCATTAGGCATAATTTTTTGGGACCATTTTTAAAATTGCTTAGAAAGGTGTGAAATTGGGATCGGGACCCAAAAGCCTAGGTGGGACTCATTCAACCAAGGTGATGAATGAGTCTCATATCACTAAATTTGGGCCACACAAGCTTGAAACACCTGAATTATGATTGGGTAATAATTTGTGTTGGGGTTATCCTTGAAAAGATGTAATAAATGAGGCTTGTAGATGCAAATAGGGCCAATTAAAGCATAAGAAAGCTCAATTATTAATGAAAATCCTAGAGAAGTGTGAAAGTGTGTTACAACACTCCAAATAAGGCAAGATTAATGTTTATTTTAATTAAAAAGAGGTTTATTAGGTTCAGTTAGTTGATAAAACCTTACAAAAGTGTGAAAGTGTGTTACAACACTTTAGCAAGGTACCATTAAATTGATTAGTTCACAAGGGCCCAAGACCTAATATGAATGTGTCAACCACATTGCCACACTAAATCAAGGAAATATTAAGCTTAATTCACAAGGAGGGCCCAAACAAGCAAGGAAAAGTAGAAGGGATACTTTTTCTATGACTACACTTCTAAGCCAACTTTAACATTAGTGCATCTTGAATTGATCGAAATTAGTGGTCTTGGTTATTGTCCTTCGAAAGAAATGAAAGAAACAAAGAAGTCTTCACTTAACATTAATTTCATCACTCAAAGCACTTCTAGTACATGTCTTAGTAATGATTGGATTTTGTTAGATTTTACACCTTCCTTTAAAGAAGAACCACAAAATCTTGCAATCTAAAGAGCCTTGTGTAAGTATGACATCTTGTACTAAGAAAAAGATATCTTTGTCAAAAAATAAAGGAAAATCTTCTACTATTGATCAAGTGGGTATCTTGTTGAGACTCCTCCAAGATCAATTGATATCTCTCCCTCCAAGAACACGAAAGGAATTTTACTACAAGAGTTAATTTTGTGCATATCATAGAGTTCATGGTCATTCTACTAATGAATGTAAGGCTTTAAGTGGTAAAATTCAGTATCTTAAGGATTATGGTGCTCTTCCTTGTGTTGAAGCACCTAGTTCCTCTAATTGATATTGATTCCAAGTTTTTCATCAATCACCTCGGCTCACCCTTGTCTTGCACTAAGTGGGGGCAAGGGGGTTAGGTAGCCTTGTCCTCGTATGCCACTTGTCATTATCTATTTTGGCTAGTTGACCACCTTCCATGTATATATAAGAGAAAGCTTGGGATGTGGATGGCATGCCTTAAGTTGGCTCACTTGTGATGTATTAAGTTATCTTTAGTTGTTGCATTTTGGGGGAAACCCCTTATCCATGATGTAGTTTCATTCAGGAACATATGACTTTGCATGGGGCTTTATGAATAAGCTCTCATGTCTTCTTCATTGGCTACTTTAAAGTAGATTGCTCACAACAATGGTGTTAGCAACCACTTTAAAGTGGGGGCATACATTGACACTCATGTTTCAATGTGTGATTTTTCTTATTCTTATGATGCATCATTTTCTTGGTGATTTCATTGGGCTTGATTTCCTCTGAGAGCATGATATTTATTTGATTTGTCCTCTCTTGGAGTCATTAGGCACAATTTTCCCTAAAAAGAGACCTTACATGAACTAAGCAAAGTCTCTTTGAACAAATTTTTACTTACATGTTGTTCATAAGCTTGAAGTTTCATTTTGTGGTGCCTTATCAAATTTATCAAGAGTATAGATTTGGTATGGTTAGTACATATGGGATCCAACCATAGGCATGAATTTCCCATAGCCACTTTCTTGTCTGTGTGTGAGCATATATTGGCTACATGCATATGTGTCTCACCTCTTTGGGGGATCACCTAGTGGATACCATATTTCGCTAGCTCGTGTGAGAATGTATTTTGTTTGCATAATGGACATCATGTTCCACTTGTAAGAATTTTTTGTACAAACAACTTAGGCTTGATCCACATCGTGTTGGACAAATAGTTGAGGCTTGATCCACCCTCTTTTTCCTTTTTTTTTCTTCTTTATGTGTTTGACAGTGTATTCTTGTATCTTGTTGTTTCATACATCATTCACATGTGTGTTGTTTTGTGCCTATGTTGGTTTTCCATAGGATCTTGATCTTGTGGTCTTTACCATCCCCTTGATCTTTTTCATCCTATACCATCCACATTGGTACATTGGGACCCCTCTTGAATGTCTACTTTAGTGTGAGTTTGAAGCAAGTTCTTCCTCTCACTAAAGTGGGGGCTAAATGTAATGTAGAAAAATGTATCCCTTTACATTTTCACACTTGTTTGGGCCCTCCCTATTAAAATTGGACTTATTTATGCCTTAATTGGTCCTATTTTGCATCCAAAAGCCTAATTAAATGTATTTTTCTAAGGATAATCCTGACATTTTACAAATGGAAAATCATAATTTAATATTTGTGGTTGTGTTCTAGATCTAGTGATCTAGGACACATATGCCCCTTTGGGTGTATGGGTCCCACCTAGGTCATGGGGTCTAGTTTTAAATGTTGCATTGAACTTAACACTTCTTAGAGTTTTTGTCCTAGGTTTAAGCCATTGGGCCTCATATGCCCAACCTAGTGTATGATTCCTACTTTAACTTGGACCTTTTTTTAAATCAAATTCTTGACAAGATTTTATTATCCTAGATCTGATATTGGCTTATAGTGCTGCAATTTCAAGAAATTTGGCATAAAAAAGTATAAATACAAGGTTATTTCACATAATTTCTCCTAACAAGTATCCTAGCAATTCAAGTATTCAAGTATCCTAGAAATTTTTAAATCAAGAGCATTCAAGAGAAAATCATCAAGAATTTGGAGTTACATTCAAGATTCAAGCATCATGTTAAAATATTCATGCATCATGTGTGTTTTTCAGCTAACATTTATGATGTAGTTTTCAAGATTTAGACAAGCATTCAAGATAAAGTTTGAAAAATTCAATCAAGAGTCAATATCTACATCCATTCAAGCCATTTCACATAAGTTTGAAGCCTTCATTTCAAGGGTTTGGTGAGTTTCAACATTACATTTGTTCATTCATCATTCTTTCATGCTATCTCATTTCATTTCAAGGTTGAATTACAAAAATAGGGCTTTAACACAACATTTTTCTCTCTTGATGTGTGACTAGAAATCTAGGTCAATTAGAGCTTGAAGATTGTTTCAAGAAAAAATTGAAATTTTTTTCAAGAAGTCATCTTCACAGAAACTCACCTATAGGCCAAAATTCAGACTTTCGTACTTTAAGAATCAGACAAGGAAAAAGCTACAAAAGATCACTAGAGACTTGTACTATAGAAAAATGGCCCCTTATCATTTTCGTGGTCTCTTAGGCCTTTCCTCTTGATGCTTGGTCACTTTATTTATCATTTAATGTTGTAATGTGACTTAAACATTCACATTAGGTCCTTAAAATTTAAATTATTACATCTTGTGAAGGTGTTGAGAAGTGTTGTAAAAAATTTCTACACTTTTTTAGACTATATTTATTATAATTCACCTAAAAATCATCTTTTTATTCATCATCAACCCCTATTTTGAAGTATTGGAAAGTCTTGTAACAAGATTTAACTCTTTTCTAGGCTTATTTTCACCATTTACACCTTTCATATGCTTTATTTGACCCATTTATGCCCTTATAAGGCTTAATTAAGTGTGTTTTTGAATGTAAACCCAACAAACAACATTAAATGTGACTTAATTCCTGCCACCCACATTCAAATCCAAGGTGGGACCCATTTGCCATGGGTAGCGAATGAGTCCCTCTTGGCTCAAAATTCAAAATATTTTAAATTTTCTTTCGGGTTTTTATTTAAAATCACCTTATGTCGGCCTATGATGAGGTATCTTCGAGTTACTAAGGCACAAGTATGTATAAATATATGTTTTTCTCCTCATTTTACATCTAACTCATTCAGGCAATCTCTTCATTCATTAAGCATTCAAATTAGCATTTGAGCACTTTGCATCATTTAATCAATAACCAATGAAGCCTTCAAGAGCATCCACTGTTATATCTTCAGATTTTCTTCAACAAGGGTTTGGTAAGTTGATAAAATTTGCATTTTATATGTTTATCATTCTCTTTCATTTCATTATTTCATCAAGGGTTTGATTACCGAAGTGGGATTTGACCAAGACAAATTCCTATAACCTAACTCTTAACCATTTTTCCCCTATTGCATGTGTCTTTGCAGACTTGTGTATGAAGATTTGACAAGTTATTAGGTGTTGGGTATGTGCAGGATCATGATGGGCCAAAAAGTGGCAATATTATGGGTATTTGTAGGGTATGTGGCTGACAACTTTTTTTTTACCCAAAATTGATGAAATGAAAAGGGTTTTTAGAGGAGATTCTCACTTTTCCACCAATATAAATTATGCTTTAATTTTTTTATTTTTTATTTTTAAAAAAAAAGGGGTAAAATTTTTATTGAAAATCAGAAACTAGAATTACAGCCAAGCCAAGGGCACCAGCCCAGGAAAAATGTAAAACACCAACAAGAGCCAGAACTAAATCATTTAGCACCCCTAGTATCCTCAACAAGAACCCTCCCCAGATCCGAGCTAAGCTCAGGAGGGATTTGAGCCCACTCATCAATCTTCCAATCCACCAGATGTTCTGAAGCCCATTTGGCCAAACAGTTAGCCGTCCTATTCCACTCCCGTGGAATATGGACAAAAGACACTCTCTCCATTAAAGATCTAATCTGCAAAATCTGTTGGACCAGAACCGCCAACTGCCAATTCACATCCAAACTCCTCCCTTGATTAAGTAAGTTAATTAGAACCTGAGAGTCAGATTCACAAACAACCCTATGCCACCCCAGCTCGTAGGCCTTTCTCAATGCATAAAGAATCGCCCAACCTTCCATAAAGTTAATAGTCTATGTCCCCATATGAATGGAGAAAAGGAACACCACCAAACCTGAGGAGTCCCGCCCAACCCCTCCAACCCCAGCAGGGCCAGGATTTCCCCTAGAAGAACCATCAGTATTAACCTTCAAGGTTCCTACAGGGGGAGGCACCCAGGACCCCTGCCTCTGGACCCGCTGCCTCACTCGACTACCCTTCTGCCCACCAGAGGCCAACTGGGAAAACCCTTGTATACCCAATCGGGCCACCACCTCAGCATCCTTCTTATCCAAAGGCAACTCCACATCCCCTTTGGCATGGATAGTCTCCTGGATCATCCCCAGAATCCTGCACCACACCTGTTGAACTTGCAACACTTCTCCTCGAAAAATTATCCTATTCCTTTCAAGCCAAATTTGCCATAACAAAAAAATTGGGCCTGCCAGTCACACATCCTGCAAAAAGGAGGCCCCCGAGGGAGGCCTGCCCAAGCTATTCCAGAACTCAACTAAAGAGGAAGCATGAATGCAAGGAATTCCCCAAACATTCCACCAGAAATGCCAGAGTTGCAGGGAGAAAGGACACCGGAAGAAAAGCTGCGAAGAGTTTTCCTCACCTTTCCCACACATCACACACATAGACGGTCCTTGAAAGCCGCGCATCTGGATCTTGTCCCAAGTCAAGCACTTGTTCCAAGCCAAAATCTAGGCAAAGCAATTACACTTCGGCCAAGAAAACTTATTCCAAACCTTTTTCCACCACGGAACTTCCTCCCCCTCCACCCTTTGAGACAATAACCTCTGATATCCAGACGCAACCGTGTAGTGCCCCTTTGGATTAGGAGACCAAGCAAGAATATCCTTGTCCCTTAGAGGGTTACATTGTCTGCTCAAAAGAATACTGTGCAGAACCCTACAATCCTCTTCCATGCCCATAATCGGCCACTCCTCAGGTGTCAACCATCTAGAACTCACAAGTTGACCCTGGTAAGAAATCACCTTAAAATCACTTACCCGTGTCCAGCCAACATCCTCGAAGCTCCTGCTCAAAGCCATCAAATCAGGGAACTGTGATAGGATGGGAGGGTACCCATCCCAGGAATCATACCAGAATTGAACCTCCGTCCCTCTCCGACAAATCCAAAATAAACCATCCTTGATAAGCACCGCTCCCTTCTTGAGGGTAGCCCAAACCGCTGAGCCCTTACCTAACAGGGGATAGCGAGGAATATCATCTCCAAGAGTACCCTGAAGGTACTTATAGGACAGAATCCTAGCCCAAATCCTATCCTTCTCCATGCACCATCTCCAATAAAGCTTCGCCGCCAACGCTGTCCCAGCCAGAGAGGAATGTCTCAATCCCAAACCCCCCAGCTGCTTAGGACGACAAACAGTATCCCACTTAACCAAACTCCATTTGGAAGTCATCACACTACCAGCCCATAAAAACTGTCTTGCCAAAGAGTCCAACTTAGAAACAAAACCCGCCGGAGCCACTTGGAGCATACACCGATAAATAGGGAGAGCCTGGATAACAGATTTCAGCAGTTGCACCCGCCCAGCAAAGGACAACCAACGATTGGTCCAATGGGTAACCTTTACCCGAAATTTATCCAGAATAGGCTGCCAAGATTCCCTCGATAGTCTGCCCACCGAGATAGGAACCCCAAGGTAAGACATAGGAAGAGTCCCTATCTGGAAGCGAAGAATTTGTGCAATTCGCCTCTGAATAGGATTCAGAGTATTAAAGAAATAGATGGAAGACTTAGCTTCATTGATTGCTTGACCTGAAGCCTCAAGATACATATCCAGCACCCGTCGAATATTAGTAGCCTCCCTAACAGTAGCCATCCCCATCAAGGCAGTATCATCCACAAACTGCAAGTGGGACGAAGGGGGTAAGTCACCACCCCACCTCCACCCCTGAATAAGCCCCAGCTCCACCTGGCTCCTTAGAAGGCGCCCCAAGCCTTCGACCAGCAAAATGAAAAGGTAAGGGGAAAGAGGATCACCTTGTCTTATCCCTCGCGAAGCCTCAAACAACTCCGAGTGCATCCCATTAGTTAACACAGAGAAGGACACAGACGAGATGCAACTCATGACCCATTGGATCCAATCATCCCCAAAACCAAAAGTGGCAAGGATTCTCTGAAGAAAAGACCATCGGACTCTGTCATATGCCTTCGCCATGTCCAACTTGATAAACATAGCCTTAGCCCTAGAGTTAGCCATCGAATGGATGGTCTCAGTAGCCACAACAATACCATCCAGAATATGCCTGCCTTCCACAAAACCACTTTGCTCCTCAGATATGAGTAATGGCAACCACTTTTTCAGCCTATTCGTAATAAGCTTCGAGATAACCTTATACACCACATTGCATAAGGATATAGGCCGGAAGTGGCTCATCCTATCCGCTCCATCGCACTTTGGAATAAGAGCCAGAAAGGTGGAATTCAGAGCCTTTAACATTTGCTTGTTCCGCTGTGACTCCTTGACCACTTCTAATAAATCCAATTTGATAATTTCCCAAAACTCCTGGAAGAATTCAACTGGGAAACCATCAGGGCCAGGAGCTTTTCCTTTCTTCATTTGAAACACCGTCCCCTCTAATTCTTCAAGAGTGATCTCCCCCATAAGATCCATTCTCATCTCCTGAGACACTAAGTGGGGGATGCAGGAAAGGACCTGCGCCTCTCCCACCGCACACCCCTGCAAATCCTCTCTAAAAAGGATAGAAAAATAATGGACGGCCTCATCAAAAATACTCTGAAAAGACTTCAACCTCTCTCCCCCGTCAGAAATCAAAACAGGAATAGAGTTACCATGCCTTCGCGCCTTCACAGAATTGAAGAAAAAGGCTAAATTTTTATCCCCCTCCTGAAGCCAGTCAATCCGAGATTTTTGTTTCCAAAATATCTCCTCCCGTAATTCCCATTCCTCAAGATCTTTCAAAGCCCTAGATTCCTCCTGCAACAGAGCCTCAGACACCCCATTCTCCCTCATCAACCTCGTAATACCATCCAACTTACCTTGCGCATCAGACTTGGCCTTAAAAATGTTCCCAAAACATTGCTTATTCCAACGTTTAATCTTATACTTAACAAACTGAAGAAGCTTCGTAAAGACGTACATTGCCGTACCAAAAGATGGTCTTCCCTCCTGCCACCACAAAGCAACATAATCATGGAGAACAGGATCCCGAAGCCACATAAGCTGGAATTTGAAAGAGGGCTTGTGGGTCCGCCCAACCAGGCTGATAGAAAGCTTAATGGGCCAATGGTCTGAACCCCTCCAATCCAAGATCTCTGAGCACGTAACCCACCTATCACCCACCCAAAAGCAAGAAACCATAAACCGATCCAACCGCTCTGCAATGCCATTTTCACCAGAGCGTCGATTATTCCAGGTAAAGTGGCCATTACCTGGCTTGATATCAACCAGATTCAATGCAGAAATATTATCCTGAAAGAGGAAAGCAGAAGCCTCCAATCTCATGGTACCCCCGCGCTTCTCAGTAATCTTAGTGATAGCATTGAAATCACCCCCAATAATCCATGGCAAGTAAGGGTTCATAGATCGCACATACCGAATATCTGACCACAAAAGCTGCTTACCCCGCAAATCTACAGGCGCATAAATGTTGGAGAAAAGTACCACTTCCCCCGATTCATAGCAAGAGGCCACCATAGAGATAGAGGACTTGAAAGAAAACCACCAAAGGGGACAAATCCTCTGAGGGTTCCATAAGCAAGCAACCCCACCAGAGGCACCCAGAGCACCAATACACTGACAATCACCATTCATCCAAAGCTTAGGCATAATACCCATCATACCATCCACAGAAAGCTTTGTTTCCTGTAAAAAGAGAATATCAGGACACTGACTTCTAACCAAATTCCGAACAGCTTTTTGTCGAGGGCCACTGTTCAAGCCCCTAACATTCCAGGATAGGACAATCATTTCAAAGGGCTGGTAAAGTGCGAGTCCAGAGTCTTAACTGACCCTGATTCCACCAAATTTTCCCCAATCATCTTGATCTTTTCCAAGTCCTTCTTCCTGCCCAGCTTAGACCCTTTCTCCACTCCACCTTTCTTAAAATCTTTTTGAAGGATGCCTAATTGAGGAGACGACTTATTACTTTTTCCTCCCACCAAACCAACTTTCTGCTCAGGGACCGTCCCAGCCACTTTGTCTTTTAACACCATGCTACCTGATTCTCTTTGAGCCTCTATCCTTAAGTCTGATTCCATCTGCACGGATCCCACCAGCTGAGGGACGAGGGAGACCCCAGGGCTGATCCCCTCTTGACCAAAGCCTCCCCCGCCAAGATCAACATCCTGAACAACCGAATCCACTCCCACCTGATGGTTTGCCATTTCCGGCTCCACCAACTGCCCTTGCTGCTCAGCCCCCAGCTTGCCCTGATCAAAATCAACCAACCCTGGATTCACTTCTTGCTGGCTAAGACCCTCCAACACCTCAAATCTATTAAAAGAATCCTCATCCTGTCTTTCTTTCAGAGGCCTTTTAAGCCCCTTATTTCTATTCTGAGGTCTGACAGGCAGAAAGCCATCCTCCCCAGGACCACCACCCTGAATAGGGCCTTTCCCCTTATCCAACCCAGAAGGATTCCTAGGTGGCAGGGAAGTATTAGTCTCCAAAGGCTTGGCTCTTGGGCATCTACGCAGTAAGTGACCATACTTATGACACAACCGACATCTAAAGGGTAAAGTCTCATAATCAAGTTGTTGAACCCATGAGTAAGAGCCTGCACACACTTCTAAAGCATCTGGCAAGGGTTTACTTAAATCAATTTCCACACAGAATCGAGCAAATGTCATTACCTTTTTGAACTGTGTCTGCTGCGAAGAACCAACAGGTTTACCAAGCATTGAGGCAAGTAAATGCAGAACATCCTCCCGCCAACACTCAACCGGTAACCTCGGCAACCTAACCCAAACGGGAACCCGACTAGGAATCTCCTCAGCCGGATTGAATCCTGCATGCCACGGCTTGATAAACAAGCCCACCTGGTTGTAAAAATAAGGGCCTCCTTCAAAAACCTTGATCTTATCTGCCATGCAGTCAAAAGTGACCATGAAATAGTTATTAGCGAGGAGCCGAATCTCCATCTCTCCTATTGGCATCCAAGTCCTTCGGGCCCATGTCTCTAGAAATTGTAACGAAATCTTTAGACCCAAAAATTTACAATACAACGAGTGTCTTGAGTAGTACTCAATATCATCCTCGAGCATCTCCATCGGGATCACAACATTCGGCCTTTCTTTGCACCGTTCAAGGCACCCATTAATCTTGGGAACACGAAACCCTCCTGACAAACCCTCCACATTCTTTTCCACATTCTGAGAAAATAAAATATTATCGTGAAGATGAGACCCCGAGGGCAAGGGCTGCGAACCAAGAGCGGAACGAAAATCTAGTTTAGGTCCCTCCCCCGAAGGCTCCCCTGACTCCATTGAGGAGAAAATGACACCGACAGAGAACCAAGCCTACGACGAACACAGGAGCACAAGCTCCCACACGAGGGATAGCCCCCACACGCACCCACCAAGGAAGGGCCCCCACAAAAACCCACCACTCCACTCCTCACCAGCTCTGATCGCAGATCTCACCACTCCCCCACACCCCACACCACAGCACCACAAAGCTCCACTCACAGCCTCAAACTTCACCCACCCCGCATGACCCCACACCTCACCAGAACTGCCCCCCACGCAGCTCCAAATGAGGGAATACAACAAATCGAAGACATTTGCCAACCCAGCGGCACCCACACAATGAATAAACCATGCCCACCAGCTAGGAGATCCACTGCCACCGGCCCAAAACCAGTGACAGCAACAGAAAACCAGCAGGGACCATGAACCACGAAGAAGGATGGGAAACGCACAGGCAGCCAGAAAAAACCCCAAAACAACAAGCACCCACCCTCCCCTCCGCGAACAGACGAGAAAAACAAAAAAATGAGCTAGGGCACGGGCGCCCTAGCTCGGCTCGCACAGACCAGACGCGCCATTTCTCATAAATTATGCTTTAATTTGAATATAATAAATAATTATTATTAATTTTCTATTAGAATTACGACTAAAGTCCTGATCTATAGGCTGATTGAAAAACATCTATAACTTTCAAACGGTATCACATTTTTTGAATCCAAAACATGTGTTACATTCTATGCTTCACATAATATAGGATTAAAAAAAGACAAATTAAATTTCATGAAGTTTTGACCAAGTTAAGGTGGTCAGACATACGAGTTTTATATTTTTTAAAAGTTGTAATAAAAAATTTATAATTAATTATTTACTTGGAAAAAAATTACAAAAAAATATGCATCAAATCCATACATGAGTCCTCTACTTATATATAAAATATTATAAAAAAATATTATCATTTTATTATGGTTAGGGTGGTCATTTACACCTACTTCTTATTTTTTCCCTGAAATTTAAGTACTACTGCATTGAAATTTCAAATTTTCACCAAATAGATTTTTGTTTTTTTTAAATAAACCTAGTAGTTTAGAAACTACATTCAATTTTCTACAGATTATTTTCTTACATATTTATGAAATAATATAGATAACTTATTCAAATTTTTACGTCAAGTTGCCTAACACTGATTTTTCTAAAGTTTTTGCCACTTAAGGGCCTTTTTTCCATGATGATCCTGCACATACCCTGTTGAAATGTGGGAAAGAAGTCAAAAAGGTGTTTCAAGTCAACTACAACCTATTTCAAGCTTGGAGAAGACATTTTTTCTATTTTATGCAAAATTAACTTTGTCTACCCGACAAGCAGACAACCTCAAATCTGGTGCTACAGAATTGGTTCCTAATTTTTTAGAATTTTGGGAGAGTATAGATTCACCATTAGTGGTGAATGAGTCTCACCTTAAGGCTAGAAGTCTAGATGTTGTCAAATTCAAGATCTCGAGACTCAGAAACTAGCTTTCAATAGTTTTCATTAGAATTAGGACTGATTCGGCATCAGTGGCGAATGAGTCCCACTGGTAATTTTTAGTGATTTTTGTCAGCATTCAAAATACTCTAGATTCATCATCAAACTTCCAGGTACACTCTGATTCAACCTTCTTCTTTTATGTTTTGCATTTGTTCATACTTTAGTTCATGTTTGCATATCACATTGTGTTTTCCAACATTTCATAATTCTTAGATTTTACATTCATAATCAGTCAAATAGTTCATTTAATTGAATTTAGATCATTCCATTTAGTCTAAATAACATAATACATTGCATAATTTGAGTGAACCACCTAGACTTTTGAGTGGGGTTTATCTATCTCCTTTTAGGTGAAACAATCCTAAGAGTTCAAGAGTAGACTATAAGCCCTACCTAGAAATCTATGGTTCATTTTGGTGAACCTACATAGTGAGCACTTTACATTTATGATTTATATTGCATCTTGCATGAAAGGTTTCATTTGTATCAACATTCAATTAGGGTTTGTTTTGTATTTGCATCCTAGGGTTTCTTCACATTGCATTAGTGAAACTCATTTAACCTTCATTTTTACATACCATATCATTGAAAATTTTGAAAAATTAAATATGGGTATGTGCAGGATCATTATGGAAAAAATAGGCCCTTAAGTGGCAAAAAATTCAGAAAAATCAGTGTTAGGCAACTTGATGTAAAAATTTGAATAAGTTATCTATATTATTTCAAAAATATGTAAGAATAGAATCTGTATAAAATTGAATGTAGTTTATAAACTACTAGGTTTATTTAAAAATAAATAAAATCTATTTGGTGAAAATTTGAAATTTGAATGTAGTAGTACTTAAATTTCAAGGAAAAAATAAGAAGTAGGTGTCTGTCTGACCACCCTAACCATAGTAAAATGATAATATTTTTTTATAAGATTTTATATATAAGTAGAGGACTCATATCTGGATGTGATGCATATTTTTTTGTAATTTTTTTTAAGTAAATAATTAATTATGAATTTTTTATTACAACTTTTAAAAAATATAAAAACTCGTATGTCTGGCCACCTTAACTTGGTCAAAACTTCATGAAATTTAATTTTTCTTTTTTTAATCCTATATTATGTGAAGCATAGAATGTGACACATGTTTCGGATTCAAGAAATGTGATATCGTTTGAAAGTAATAGATGTTTTTCAATCAGCCTATCGATCAGGACTTTAGTCGTAATTCTAATAGAAAAATCAATAATAATTATTTATTAAATATAAATTAAAACATAATTTATATTGGTGGAAAGCTGAGAATGTCCCTCTAAAAACCCTTTTCGCTTCAACAATTTTCGTAAAAAAGTCACACCACATACCCTACAAATACCCATAATATTGCCACTTTTTGGCCCATCATGATCCTGCACATACCCATCTGCATCCTTCATTGGCATTTGAAAAAAATTTAAATAATTTTAAATTTTCTTAAAAACACAAAAATTATCATAACTAGACTCATTTGCCACCCTGGGCGAATCAGTCCACCAGCACATTTTAGACAACATTTTCAATCATTTTTCTGGGCATTTCCTGCATTTTTGTTTTATGTCATAGCTTTCTATTTTACTTTCCAGATTCTTTTCCTGCTTCTATTTCTTTCATCTTAGTTTACTTGCATTCATTATCATCATGGCATTTTCTTTTAATAAGTTTTGGAATTCATTGAAATCCTTAGTAGACATGTCCAATTGTGCCTTTGGCTGTGATCCTAATGACCTTGAGCTTCCTCATGCTCCTTCAACCCCTTATGATTTTCCTCCTCATGTTGTTGACATCATTGGAGAAGATGATGGTATCATGAACAAGCTCTTAAATGAATGTCTTAATAACCTTGAAGCTAATGCATCCTTTTACCCATCCATGAACCAACCAAATCTTCCTACTATTGCACATCTTGATCACTTTGGATACCTTCATCTTGAAACTCAAGAGGGACCTAAGATCCCTCCATCAAGTGGACCTAGTCCCTCTCAAAAAACACACCCTCAACCATTTTATGATCACAAAGTCATAAACACTCCCATCAACGTTGAACAAACAAATGGAAAAGTCTTTACTATCCTATGTAAACAACATTGTCACACACCACATGAGCATGGAATTCATCAATTTATAGAACAAAAACCAACATAAGAAAACAAGATATCAAGATCCTCCTCATCCTAACAAGCCTCCTTTTGCATATTGCAGAATTCGAGATGATGGTACCGTGATCTTTGATTCTCCTCCTAACTTAAACATTCGCCTTCCACGTGAATGACCATTACCTGATTCTGATGAAAAGGATGCTAGGATCCCCATGGGTCATCTTCCTTCTTCCATTCATGAAAAAGGAGAATCTAGCAAATGAAAAATGAACCTACAAATTGAAAAAGCTCAAGTTTCCTACTCATCCTCCACTTGAATGTGAAAGGAGACTTCAATTACTTTTAAACCAAGGTCTTGTACTCTTACCACCTTCAAATAGGTTGGTCATTTTCCCTAAAGATTCTAAGATACCATATTGCAAATATCATTGTGTTCTAGGACATCGAACCGAAGAATGTCAGACATTAAATGAAATACTGGACAAATATCACTTCACTAATACCAACTGTTTTCCTATCATCCCTTAAAACAAAATCCTCTCATCATGCCATAGTTGTAGAATCTTTCATTCTCACTATGGCACAATCCTTCCCATCATCTAACTTGGCTCATTCCTATCTTCCACTTTGTGGAAACAAGAAGTTGTTAGCCTTGTCCCTATAATGCATTTTTCTTTGTCCCTTAACTATGTTATTCATTTTCTACTTATATTACTTAATATTGAGAAACCAATAACTCGGTTAATGGTTGACTTACATTTGCATTGCTAGCTCCTTTTACATTTTTCATTCATTTTATGTGTGTATCATGTTCCTCCGTAACATGTGTTTGATGTTATCTCTCTTTGTACACTTCTTCTATTTGTACCCCTATTCTTCTATATGTTGTACATTGCCTTTTTTCACTTTTGTTTTTTGTTTTCCTTTTGGGGATGATGCAAAGCGTTGAGGCGCCCTATGTCTCTTCCATATTGACCCAAAAGGTCCTTTTTCACTTTTTTTTTGTGTTTTCCTTTTGAGGATGATGCAAAGCATTGATATGCCCTATGTCTCTTCCATGTTGACCCAAAAGGTCCCTTTGCTAGGTTTTCCTTTTTTTATATTTTCTTGTGCTTTTCCTTTTGGGGATGATGCAAGGCATCGAGACCAAAATGTCTCCTTCATGTTCCAATTTTTTTTCCTTTTTCTTTTTCCTTTTCATTTTATTTTCACTTGTGTCTTCCTTTTGGGGATGATGTGCAAAGTGTTGAGACCATAATGTCTCTTCCATGTTGACTCAAAATAGACTTTATTTTTCATTTTCTTTCACTCTCTTTGTGTCATTCTTCCAGTTCTATGTGCTTTGGGGAATGATGACAGTTCTTAGCTCTTTCATAAAAACATTGCAGCAACGAACAAACTGACCCCAAATCCATAGATCCCTTATGTATTTGGTGTGTTATTTTCTGGGGGAAACTCCCTTTTCTTATGTTTTCTATTTCATTTACATGAAGAATTCTTACTTGGAAACATATGACTTGGCATAGGGTCTTTCCAAGTTGGCTCTCATGTCTTATTTTTCCTTTCTACATCTTCTTTCCTTTGCTACTTTAAAGTAATTACTCTAAGAATAATGTGTGGAAATTTCTTTAAAGTGGAGGGCATACATTGGCATCATTTCATTTGCATTTTTTGTTCTTAGTGTAGCCTTGTCACTTCATATGATGTGTTTGTCACTTTGTGGATGACATTGGGTGTGATGTCCTTCATAAATGTGATCTATCTTAGCATATTACATTCCTTTTGGTGGCCTGATGCGATACACTGCATCCCCTAAGTTGTGAATATTCTATTTTTTGATTGGTCCTCTCTTGGAGACATTAGACAAAATATTCCCTAAGTGATAGACCTTGCATAAACTTAACAAGAATCCTTTAAACATCTTTTACATTTTAGATGCTACATTTTTGCCACCTTGCATAATGCAGTTTGCATGCTTGTGGTACCTTGCTCTTTGTTCATGAGTTATAAGCATGTGAATCTTTGCTTGTCTCATGAAGCACGAATTGACATTTTCCTTTGTGGCACCTTGTTAAAGTTATCGGGAGGTATAACTTTAATATGGTTGATCGGGAAGCCCATTTAGCGGCACGAATTTCCCCATAACCACCTTTGTGTTTGTGAGTGCATACCAACAAGTGTATGTACTTCACCTTTTTGGGTTTTCTCACCTGGTGGACCGCCATGAGTTTTGTCACCCCAAAGTGAGTATGCATTCTCTTTTTCAAACAAATAACGTAGATCTAATCCACAACTAGTTGGACAAATGATTGAAAGCCAATTCAATTTCCCTTGCACATGTGTGTTCCTTTGTTCTTATGTCTAGTTTTCCATGGGATCTTCATCCTGGGGGATTGATCATCCCTCTTGATCATTTTCATTCGGTCCTACTAACATAAGTGCATTCGGATCCTTCTCAATATTCATGGCTACTTTAGTGTGAGTTTGAAGCAAGTTCGTCCTCTCACTAAAGTGGGGGCTAAATGTACTATAGAAAAATGGCCCCATGTCATTTTCATGGTCTTTTAGGCCTTTCCTCTCGACACTTGGTCTATTTTGCTCTGATTTAATGTTGTAATGTGACTTAAAAATTCACATTAGGTCCTTAAAATTCAAATTATGATGTCTTGTGAAGGTGTTAAGAAATGTTGTAAAACATTTCTACACTTTTATAGACTCTATTTATTATAATTCATCTAAAAATTATCCTTTTATTCATCATCAAGTCCTATTTTGAAGTTTTGTAAAGTCTTGCAACAAGATTTCATACTTTTCTAGGCTTATTTTCACTATTTACACCTTCTTATGCTTTATTTGACCCCTTTATGCACTTATAAGGCTTAATTAAGTGTGTTTTTGAATGTAAATCCAACAAACAACATTAAATATGACTTAATTCGTAACACCCACATTCAAGTCCAAGGTGGGACCCATTCATCATGGGTGGAAAATGAGTCCCTCTTGGCTCAAAATTCAAAATATTTCAAATTTTCTTTCAGGTTTTTATTTAAAATCGCCCTATGTAGGCCTATGATGAGGAATATGCGAGTTACTAAGGCACAAGTGTGCATAAATATGTGTTTTTCTCCTCATTTTACATCTCCTAACTAATTCAATCAATCTCTTCATTAATTAAGCATTCAAATTAGCATTTGAGCACTTTGCATCATCTAATCAAGCATCAATCAAGCATTCAAGAGCAACCATTGTTATATCTTCAGATTTTCTTCAACAAGGGTTTGGTAAGTTGATAATATTTGAATGTTATTTTTTTATCACTCTTCCATTTCATTATTTCATCAAAGGTTTGATTACCAAAGTGGGATTTGACCAAGGCAAATCCCTATAACCTAACCCTTAACCATTTTTCCCCTATTGCATGTGTGTTTGTAGACTTGAGTATGAATGTTTGACAAGTTATTACGTGTTGAAAATTGGGAAAGAAGTCAACAAAGTGTTTCAAGTCAACTACAACCTATTTCAAGCTTGGAGAAGACATTCTATCTATTTTTTGCAAAATTAATTTTGTCAACCTGACAAGTAGACAACCTCATATTTGGTACTATAGAATTGGTTCCTAATTTCTCAAAATTTTGGGAGAATACTTATTCACTATTAGTGGCGAATGAGTCCCACCTTAAGGCTAGAAATCCAATTTTTTTCAGATTCTAGATCTCGACACTCAGAAATCAACTTTCAATAGTTTTCATCAGAAGCAAGATGGATTCACCATAAGTGCCAAATGAGTCCCACTGGTGATTTTCAGTGATTTCGGTCAGCATTTAGAATACTCCAGATTCATCATCAAACTTCCAATTGCACTCTAATTCAACTTTCTTCTTTTCTATTTTGCATTTTTTATACATTAGTTCATGTTTGCATATCACATTGTGTTTTCCAACATTGCATAATTCTTAGATTTTACATTCATAATCAATCAAATAGTTCATTTAATTGCACTTATATTATTCCATTTAGTCTAAATAACATAATAAATTGCATAATTTGAGTGAACCACCTAAACTTTTGATTGGGGTTTATTTCTCTCCTTTTAGGTGAAACAATCATAAGAGTGCAAGAGTAGACTATAATCCCTACCCAAAAATCTACGGTTCAAAACTATAGAAATATCAATCAAGCCCTAATACTAGGACTAAATCACCCCTATAGGCATATGAGTCCTAGTATACCCTTTTTCCAGTTTTTTTTATATCTTGAACAGTCACCAAAAGATACCATATTCTATCTAAATTCTTGTAACCGAACTAAATCATCCTATTTGGCATATCAATCCTAGTGCACTTTAAAAAAATAATTTTTAGGGTTTTCAAATCTTGGTTTGACCTCTCCATTCTTCCAGGTACTTTTTGCTTCATGTTGTTTGTCAATTTGATTTAATTCTTTCAAGTTTCTAGTATTTAGTGCATTAGAGTTTGTATTTCTCTTTTGAAGCTTCATTCAATGGTGAAGCCCTGTTTAATCACACCAGGAAACCCCTAGTCCTTCCCTCAATTGAGTCAATTGGTTGAGGGATCTTAGTTTCCTAATGAACTAAAGTGCAAAATAGGTCCCAAAGTTCCATCTCCTAAATGGTGGAACCCTATTTCCTTTGGTTTAGGCCTACTGCATCTTTGTCCCTTATAGCTCGAACACTTGCTTAATTTTACTAAAATTCATCCATCAAGAATTCTACCATTAACAATTAAAGTCATATTGAGACCATAAATGTGATTCAACTACCACTTATATCCCCTAAAATCAAGAAACATTCTTACAAATTTAAATATGTACCATTCATAAATTTAGAAGACACAAATTTAAATTGCAGATATCAATTTATCTCATCACCATCATCCCTAAAATCAAAAAATATTCTTACAAATTTAAATGTGTACCATTCATAAATTTACAAGACACAAATGTAAATTGTTGTTATCAATTTATCTCATTACTATCATCAATTCAAAATTTGTGTCGATATGTCACATCATAATTTTACCAAACTTGTTTGGTAATAATTCCAAATTAAGATTATATAAAAGATCTTACCTTTTTATTAATTTATTACCTTTATTGTACCTCTAATTTCAAGTTCTAATCCATGAATCAAACAAGTTGCAAACCTAACATTCTTAAAGGTTTCATTGAATAAGAACACAAAATTCCAAAACATCCTAGACTTGGAAAATTAGCATTCTACACATAAAGAGGCTACTAAATTTTGCATTAAAAATGTCTCAGGTTTAATGAGGTGACCTACTATTCTTTATAAGTTACGATGCCTATTTATGTCTGTTTGTGAATAAGGCTCTCGGTAGGTAAAATATTATAATCCAAACATGAAGTTGTGAGACTTGAACAAATCCTTAGATCCAAGAATGATACTATTACTCAAGGGTTGGCTTGTCAACTTTATAACCCACAAATGTGAGCTACAAAGTTAATCGGCGTGTTCCACAGGGTTTTGGGGTCGGGGATGGGGGACAGTAGAGGATGTATTTTGGGGATGTGTGGATCGGGTCTAAGTTTGAGGGCGATGGGGGACGGCAATGGGGGACGACAGGGTGGTGAAATACATATAGTATTTGAAAAAATAGTTATAAACGATGTATGAGTATAAGAATTATACATCTCAGAGACAACTAGGAGTCCCCTAGACGTCTTGAGGACATCCCAGCGTCCTCAAAGTCCTAACGGCATCTTGGAGACAGCCACACTAGTGGTGGGATGGTGGTGCTGGCGATAGGCTGGTGGGGGAACATCCCCCAAGTCCCGTCTAAACGTCCCCGTTCAAAAAACAGAGTTTTTTCGAGGGACGCGTCCTGTGGAACACTTATTCAAACAGTAAACGACTCTTGGTTGCACAAGATAAGATTGGTTTACAAAATTATTTTACTTAAAATCATGCAGAAATCTCCGAGTAGACGTAGAACAAGACATTTTATCCTTGTTTTTATGCGAAAAATCAATCGGCAATAACAATGTGCACCTGTATGTTACGAAAACACGAAATGCCTCTGCAGCCCTCAGGGCAGGGATTCAACGCCGTATTGTTGTCGTATAGGATATCATGTATAGGCCGCTCTGTACTAAAAACCTCTGCATCCCATGTCGAATTGGCTCCTGCAATGGCGTCTTACAAGTGTGAAGCAAATTTTGATGACATTCCCGTGCTGGATCTCTCTCGCTGCGGAGAGGAGAAATGTTTACAGACGGTGAGAGAAGCTTGCCAAGATCTCGGCTGCTTTCGTATTGTAAATCATGGAATCGCACCCTATCTTCTCCGCAACGTGGATTTCGCATGCCGGGAAGCGTTCAAGCTTCCCACAGAAACGAAGAGAAAAAACGTCTCTACTAGTCCTTTGGCGGGTTACTTGGGCGGTATAGCTAAGATCCCCTTTTACGAAAGCCAGGGCGTGATCCTCACAGGGGCCTCTGACTCTGAGACTATCAGACACTTCTCTAGTCTCATGTGGCCTCATGGGAATCAAAACTTCTGGTAGGAGCTCTGCTGCTTTATTTTTGTTAAAAGGCCTTTGTTCTAAATTTTATTTTCCTCTGAACTTTTACTGCCTGTGGAACAGCCAAACTATGGAAGAGTACACGCATAAGATGGTGGAACTGTTGAACAAAGTTCAGAAAGTAATTCTTGCGAGCTTTGGAGTGAGCGAGTACTATGCCACTCACTTCGACCATGGGAAGGCGATCTTCCGTATGAATATGTATGACGTACCGTCTGAACTGTTGGGCGAATCGGTTGGTCTTTCGCCTCATACGGATCTGAATAGCCTTACCATTCTACATGAAGATGACTGTGGCGGCTTTCAGATTTGGAAGAAAGAAGGCAAATGGGTTGACGTGAAATCCATCCCTAACTCGTTCGTGGCCGTGACGGGCGACTGCTATCAGGTTCCATTTATACCCCTCTCAAATTTTAAACTCTTTTGTTCTATTGATTTTGGATAAAAAAAACCTTCGGATATTTAATTTACCCATGTCAAAGAGTTGCTTGTAGAGTCTCCATGATCATATTTTGATCAGATTCTTGGGAGGTTGTATGTGGGTTTAGTCAATATAGATCTCAATTTTTTTATAAATAAAAAAAATCCTAAGTATTATAACTAATTTTGTTTATTCTAAGTTTTTAAAGGGTACATGTTGGGTTTTGACATTTTCTTTTGGGTTTTTTTGTATGCGACTTAAGAGCTTATAGTTATTGTTTTGACTTTTGGGTAGTTATGACAAACACGGGAGGATTCGTTATGTATACAAAGATCAAAAAGTGGTCATTTCAAGGTGATGCTTGATACATATTCTCTATTATCCCGATAACCATTCGGTTTGACCACCACAAAATTTGCACAATTGATCCAATACATATGCATAAATGTTCTAGTAATTGTGTGTTAGTGGTAACAATAAAGTTACACAACTCCTCCAATTAAGTACTTTTTTTAGCTACAAGGTATACAAGTGAACAACTATAAGTACATTTGAAAAGTTTTAGTGGGCTTTTAATTAACATGTATCAATAATGGTTATTGAAACATGGAAGTAACTAGATATTTCCCCTAATAAGATATTTCTATTATCTTATGATGTAAATAACACATTTATTTATACACTTACCAATCTACCTTATCTTCAAAATTTTCCTCTTCTTTTTAGAGTCATACATCAATCTATCTACCCAAAAAGATTATGAACATAAGTTGTTATTTAGGTTGAGGATTTTGACCTTCCTTTTGAGGATAAGTTGATGAATTTAATTATTATAAAATATTCTACATTGTTTGGTATATAATTTATTTTTACAATTTCATTTTACATATTTTAATATATGTGAATGATTAACTTAATTTTCTTAATAGAATGTTTTATATGAAATTTTAAAAATCAGGCATGGAGTAATGGAAGGATACATAGTGCAAAACATCAAGTGATGGTAAGAAATCAACAATCTCGACTATGTTTGGGTTTCTTTAATAATTTCCCAGATAAGATGGAGATAAAGTCACCCCCTGAGTTTATTGATGATGAGCATCCACAATGTTACAAAGCATTTACATTTGGAGATTTCATTAAGTATTGGTTGGGAGAGGGAAGAACAATAGAAGATCGTCTACCCTCATTTGCTAGCATCAATGATTAATAGAAGAGAGATATGTTACCCTGTTTATTATCTATTTATTAAGCTTCCAAGCTTCATCTATTTTTCAAAAAAAATTTGGTAAGTGTAATTCAAATGTAATAAATAAATTGTAATGTTTACATATTTTGAGTGAATATGTTAATTAAACTCCTAATAGAAAACAATCTTACATCTCTTTTTCAAAATGTCTATAGAACAAAAATTTTGACCCATGTATTTTATACTAATTATTAATTTGATATTTTAAATTAATATATAAATTAAATGCATAACAATAAATAATGCTACCTATTTGTTTTTACATATGTATCTCTATGTATTGTAAGATTATTTGAATGAGACTAAACTGTAATTTATTCTAACTCTATGTTTAAATTTTTAAAATTAATTGGATTAAGAAAACTAATTTTATTAGCAAAATATTTATATGGAATACACACCTCAAACTTTAAGATATTTTATAGGTAAAAATATTGATCAGATGTTATAATGTTTTAGCTAAGAAATTTATTTGTGAATTTTATATAATATATTCGCCTTATGTGTTCCTTTTTATATGAAATGTATCTAACATCAATTGATTTGTATAATAGTTCTAATAAATTTTAATTATAACTTAGAAATTACATTTCTTTATTACTTTAAATTTAAAAAATAAAATTCAAACTCGTCATAAGCATTTTTTATGTCTCATGGGGAAATAATAGTGGTTAAATCCCTCACTTTAGTTTTTTTTCATTTTACCTTTTAGATTCATTTATGTGGTGTAAAAACTCTTGTTGGATTGTGCAAGTTGACGTCTCATGGTAATATTATTTTGGAATAGGTATGGACATGTTTATTCAAGCTAGGTTTTTGTAATATTTGTATTAGTTTTCCAAGTGACCCAATGGCAATGTTTAGTGGGATTTGTTTTTTTTGCTTGGTGCAATTTTTTTATAGAGGTAGTATAGAGGGTCATGTGGTCAATTCAACTTATCAATAGTTAAGTAGAACAAGGGTCAATGTTCATATTCATCTACAAAATTTTAACTTAAGATCTTAAACTTCTACAATTAGCAAGTTGTATAATTGATATTCTATTTAAAAAGATTGCTAGTCATAGTGTTAGATGAAATGACATATTTCATAATATATTTTGTTTTCATGCCGCATGGTCTTATTGTTTTAATAGACAATAGGTTGATGGCCCCCATGGGTATGTGCAATAGGACCCAATGGTTAGCTACCACATGGTTATAGGTGGCAAGGTGTTGGGGTTGTCCAAGAATTATATTCTAACATTTTTTCTTGTATTTTTTATTAGGAAGCATGAAGTTTTATGTGATGTTGAATGCTACAATAGTAGGTGAATCTTCAATGGCTAAACTATGAACAACTAGTGGTCTACCCTTTAGTCTATTCAAAGGAAGACTAGGCATGTTAGATGCCTTCAAATTATTTTTGAAAGGGGTGATGCTACCTATTCTTGTTAGCAATGATGAAATGGTAAATTCCTAAGGATCTTCATATGTGTTTCTCCATTTGAGCTTGGCATTAAATACAATATAAAAAGGATTCATGAAATGCTAAAGCACATAATCATTTTTATTGGTAGATGACCAATGTATGGATTTTCATTTGGGATCTATACAAGAAAAAAAAAAATGAAACTATGTTGCATGCTCCTAGAGGGATTATTGGGAGAAAAATTAATTGGTACTCTTATATGCATTGGATCAAGAAATTAACTATTTATTTGAAATTTTTTGGTAATATAATGAGAATGATATGTTTATTTCCCATTGTAAATAGGGTAATATTAAAATAAAATGAGTGTAAATTTATTATTTTCATTCACACCTAAGCTCTATTTATCTAATATTTATCAATGCAAATAATTAATTTAAGGGTATCATTTAAAATGTTTCACCAAATATTTTTCTTCCAATGTTCTCAGATGAAAAGTGTCATACAACAGGGTTTACTCTACAAAAAAGGAAAAGGTACAAAGTATAAGTTGTCATGTAGGTTATTGAAGGTATTAATGGAGCTTTCACAACATAGTAAGGAGACTATAAGTATTAGCAATCTAGTTAGTGATTGTCAGGATAAGTGACATTATAATTGTTATCCTAAATTGAAAATTGTGTGCCTCCACATTCTTTAGAAAGTGTTCTAGGGGACATGAGGGACAAAATATTTATTCTTTATTTTCCTACGAAAATTGTAATTGCATTCAAAGAGGTGGACCCTCTACGATGATGGTTATAGGACATCGCAAAAGAATATTCTTCTTGGGCTTCCAATTTTGTGATTGGGGACCACTTTGGTGTCCATTTCCTTGCATGTTATTTTCATTTTTTGCATGCTCTTGGATAGTTGGGAACTTGGGTCCGCATGTAGGTATAGGCTCTTGTACGAAGCCGTCAGAGTCATTAGAGAGTTGTGGAGTACTCGATATTGACCAATTCTGATTGTTTGTGAGTTAGGCACCCATGTGAAGGCCACGTGATTATTCAATATTTATGTCATGTTTATGGGTTGTCCACTAAGGGGTCATTGGTTTTTCTAGGTGGTTTTGCTTATTATTTTGGGATACCATTTGTGGTATCCTCTCCCACAAACTTCTATATATTGGAGCCTTGAGATAATGGTTTGTAGAGTTTGTTTGCAGGTTGTCAAAGTGTTGAAGTGTTGTTCAAATTTGGAGAGGAGTGTTATATTGCTGTATCTATTTTAAATATTAATACAAACATCGGATCTCTTTGGGTGTCGAGTTTTTTCTCATAAGGGTTTCTTCACATATATCTCATGTCACTTGTATTTGGAAAATTATGGTATTGTTTATTTTTCTTTCATGTTAGGAATTTTTTTAATCATATAATCACTTTATGGTAATCTTGGTTACATAATTTCATATTTCCAAACACATTAAATCAAGTTCTATTGCTGAAATTTTCACCTTGTATTTTCCAACATTTGGTATCAAAGCTAACTGTTTCATTAAGAGAGGGTTTCCTTTCTTTTAAGTGTTGAAGGATTTATGGTTGCAATGAGAGCTTATGCATTGGGGGCTTTGTAGAATTGTGAAGAAAATTAAAAACCATGGCTTCTAAGTCTCATCTATATATCAAGAAGTTCAATGGCACTAGTTACTACATGTGGAAGCTGAAGATGGAGGATCTCCTTGAAGAGAGAGATCATTGGTTGGTAGTTTCAAGTGAAAAGAAACTAGAATCAAGACCTAATGAAGACTAGAAGAAAATGGACAAGAAGGCATGAGGAACCATTCATTTTTCTCTTGAATATTTTGTCCTCTTGAATATTTTTGAAGAATCTACCACTTACAATTTGTGGAAGAGGGTAGGTGGTATTTACCAAACCAAAAGTTTAACAAATAAGTTATGTCTCAAAAGATTTTTGTATTCTTTGAAAATAAAGGATGGTGATTCTGTTACAAAACTTTTTTTTTTTTTTTAATATGATTATATTTCAGCTTACATCAATAGATGTTAAGATAGAAGAAGAAGATAAATATTTTTTTTTGCTTTATTCTTTACCTAAATCTTGGGAAAATCTTATTGTTTTCCTAAGTAGTGGCATTACAGAATTGAAGATAGACAGTCTCATTTCTATACTTCTTTCAAAAGAGATAAGGAGAAAGTACATGAATGTGGGCTCACAAGATGACTTGCATGTGTGAGGAAATTTTAAAGGAAAAGGAGTGCCTAAAGGGAATGAAAAGAGGGAAAAGTCTAAGGGATGTTGTAAAATACCTAGGAAGAGAAATGTAAAGTGTTGGAATTGTGGTAAGAAAGGAAATGTGAAGGAGTGTAGAAACAAGAAAAAGATTTCATATGGGTATGTGTAGGATCATGATGGGCCAAAAAGTTGTGATATGATGGGTATGTGTAGGGTATGTGGCTAACAACTTTTTTTACCCAAAATTGATGAAACAAAAAGGGTTTTTAAAGGAGATTCTCAGCCTTCCACCAATATAAATTATGCTTTACTTTGAATTTAATAAATAATTGTAATTCATTTTCTATTTGAATTATGACTAAAATCTGATTGATAGGCTGATTGAAAAACATCTATATCTTTCAAATGGTATCACATTTTTTAATCTGAAATGTATCACATTATGTGCTTCGCATACTATAGGATTAAAAAATGAATTTCATGAATTTTTCACGGGTTAAGGTGGTCGACATACGAAGTTTTATAATTTTTAAAATTTGTAATAAAAATTCATAATTAATTATTTACTTGGAAAAAAATTACAAAAAGTATGCATCACATTGGGACATGAGTCCCTCTACTTATATCTAAAATCTTATAAAAATATTATCATTTTATTGTTGTTAGGGTGGTCAAAGACACTTCTTATTTTTTCCCTGAAATTTAAGTGCTACGCATTGAAATTTCAAATTTTCACCAATTTTTTTTTTTTAAAGAAAAAAACCTAGTAGTTTAGAAACTACATTCAATTTGCTACAGATTCTATTCTTACATATTTTTGAAATAATATAGATAACTTATTCAAAAAAAATTGTCAAGTTACCTAACTCTGATTTTTCTAAATTTTTTACCACTTAACAGCCCATTTTTTCCATGATGATCCTGCACATACCCATATACTTCCATGAAAAATTCCTCATAAGATGGTGATTCTAATTCTTTGTTTATTTCTTCTAACACTATTAGTGATGATGCTTGGCTTATTGATTCAAGTTGCTCCTACCATTTGACTCCTCACAAGGAGTGGTTTACTTCATATTCAACTTATGATGGGGGAGAATTTTTCCTTGGTGATAATAACATAAAGAATATTGTTGGTAAGGGAATGGTAATGTTTTGTTTCAATGATGGAAGGGTTAAAACCCTTGATCATATTTTACATATTTTAGGACTTACGAGAAATTTACTTTTAGTATCCAAGTTGAATGATTCTAGAATGCATGTGACATTTGACAAGTCTAGTTGTAGGTTGGTAAGAGGAAGTTTGGTGATTTCTAAGGGATCCCAAATTGGGGCTTTGTTTAGGCTTAATGCCTCCACTTTTTGTAATTCTTCTAATGTAACTAGCACTAAAAGTGCATGAATGTTGTGGCACCATAGATTGGGTCACATAAGTGAAAAGGATCTTAAGACCATTTTGAATAAAAATTTGTTTGATGGTATTTCTAATTATTCTATTAGAAAAAATGATTTTTGTGATCATTGTGTGTTTAGTAAACAAAATAGATCATCATTTCCTAATGAGACTAATAAAGCTAAGAGATTATTAGAGATCATTTATTTGGATGTGTTTGGACCAGTGGATGTTGACTCTTTTGGAAAATCTTGTTATTATGTTACTTTCATTAATGATGTCTCAAGATACACTTGGATTTATTATATGCATGCAAAATATAGATTTTTCACTAAGTTTAAGGAGTTTAAAGCCTTAGTTGAGAAGCATATGGATTATAGGATAAAGGTGTTAAGATCTAACAATAGAGGTGAATATTTTTCTAGGGAATTTGATGAATTCTATAAGCATGCAGGTATTTTTTGGAAAAAGACTACACCATATACACCTCAACAAGATGGGGTAGCAGAAAGAATAAACTGAACCTTGATGAAAAGAGCTAGGAGCATGTTCAGTGGTGCTAAGCTTTATAGATGCTTTTGGGTAGAAGTTGTAAGTGTTACATGTTATTTGGTTAATAGATCTCCTTGTTTAGCTCTTATTAATAAAAGCCCTTATGAAGTGCATAGATAGGTAAAAATCCTTCTATTTCACATTTTAAGGGTTTTTGGTTATGAGGCTTTTGTTCATGCGCCTCAAGAGAAGCATTCTAAATGGGATACAAAAGCACATAAATTTATCTTTGTTGGTTACGGTGAGAATGTAAAAGGTTATAAGCTATGGAATCCACTAAACTGTAAAATGGTTTTCTCTAGAGATGTGATTTTGAGGGAGTTTAAAGCATACTCAGGTGAAGAAAAACCAAAGGAAAAAGAAAAGACAAAAATAGTGCATTTTGAGATGAAGACTGAAAATTAGGAAGATGCACATGTAGAAGAACAAATAGATGGATTTAAGGATGGAGAAGGAGAAGGGGCTTTAGATAGTTTAGATGATGTGCAGGATGAGCATACAGTAGAGGAAGAACATGTAGATCCCATTAATCCTACCTTGAGAAGATCCATAAGGCAATTGAATCTAGTTGAAAAGTATAGCCTATTGGTTATTTTTTATGAACCAAACTTATTCTTACCACATACCTATGAACTTTCTAGAATTCAATTATTAGTAAGGGTAAGGATTGGCCAACACATAAGTAAGGGTTCTTGGGCCTTTACTTCTTCACTTTAGGCTCTGTGAAACCCAGGAGGGTAATCCTAAATAATGTGTTTATAGATATCAGTGTGTCTAGCTATCAAACATAGAGTAAAAAAATAATTCTCCTTAAATGTTTAATAGACACAATACCCTAAATATTTGGTTGACCTTCGTGGCAATGCCTAACTCAAACATGAAAATATGTAATTCATTTAAAATTTTCACACACACCCACAACAAGAATGATGAGTAAATTGATTCTAGTATTGTGATCAATTGTTGAATTGGTCACCACAATTGTAGTATAATTACTTTTCTCAAATCAGTGCCATATTCTTGGAATGGAGTCAAACTTAATACCCACATGATTTGATAACAAGTTTCATACATGATAAATACTTAAAATCTTGAAAACACTACATTACAGTATAATTCCCACTTAACATATCAACCATTTACTTATTACTATCATCCTCATACATGACTTATTACAAATCTATTGTTATATTCAAGCATTTACATTGATTCATTGAATTAATGAGCAAGAATAGAATAGTACATATGTTAGAAACTAATAGAGACAAATAAGATAACCATTGATTATATTATTCATAGCTTGTATAATCATTACATAGGAGAGAAAAATGTAGATACTTTATACTATTCTATTGTATATGTTATCACTATCATTATCAAAGAATGATATATATATCGACTGACTTCCTCTCCCAAAAAAATATTACCAAAGAGTTCGGTATCCCTTTCTATCTCTATGTATGACCCCTTCAAAGAAAAACTACCCACTAACCTCCTATGTAATCAACCTTGAAATCCTTTTTATAAGACAAGGGAGCAACAAGTATCGAGTTGAATTACACATTTCATTTCACTTCATTTCAAAATAAATTTCACCAAAATGTGAAATATTCCACAAAAAGTTACAAGCAGTCATTCATAGGACAGAGAAAAGCAAAAAGAAAAACATCAAAAATCATTAGTCGTAGAAGACCCACCGGCCTTCCAAAAGGCGTCATTGTCACAACATCAAGAACATGCAAGTTCACACCGAACCAGGAAGTGTCACCATAAATACCAAAGGCACAAATAAGCATAAACCCACATCACAAAATACTAGCCAAAAGAAAACAAGTCAGTACAAAGGACCAAAAACTAATCACTAGCTCAGAAAACAAACAGGGTGTTACTTTTTCTTGTCATCAGCAAAGTAAGTATGCCCGCTTGGTGTACTTATCGAAAGTGGAGTAGCCATCACCACCTCATCCTCATAATCAATCAAATTAGTCATGACCATGAGATACTGGCGGTAACCTGAATCAGTTTCAACTCCACTATCAAAAGAATCACCTAAGACTTCAATGGGAGAATGATGACATCCCATATAATCCTGGTGATACTTATTCTTTCTTGCAACTTCCCTTTCAAGCCTATGAATTTTCTTCTCCTTACCTTTGACCAATTCCTCTAAGATAATTCTACTTCTTAGGTCATAAGTGTGCTTGAGAACACCATGTGTAGAATTCTTATCAGCTCTAGTTTTCCTCTTTGGAGTCATAGGGACTTTAGGCATATCATGTTCATTCACGGGAAGGTCACTCTGAGATTCAAGGAGATTGAGTCTCCTAGACCTTTGGACTGGGCTGACAGACACACTCACCTTACCCATTCTTGATAGAGTAACTTACAAAATTTCCTCTCACGTAAAAATAGCTAGCTCTAATTCTGCAATTACTAAGAACACTTCACACACTCATTCCCAAATTCTCAATTCTCACAAACAACAAATGGTGAGAATAAAAAGGAGGAAACCTTCCTTAAATAGAGCAATTGGAGAAGTTTCTGCAATTAATGTTCCAAGAAATTTTGTGTGAGAGAGCTGGCCATCAACTACTTTTATTTTTGAACCTCAACCATCAATCACAAATTGACACAAATCAAAGGATAATCAATTAGAATTATTAATTATGATAAAATTAAACGCATACATCTAATGCTTCTCCTTGATCAGAAAACTCAAGTGGATTGACACTTAGTTTGCATATTAATCATACGCTTAGTGTTTAACAAAACCTGTCATGTCAGCTTTACCCGTTCGCCTATGGGAATTAATTTGCTTGCAATTCATCACAATAAGACAATGGGGAGTGATCATGATTTAACCTTAGAATATCAGCTCGTATTGTTCCTTACTTCAATTTACCTTCCCAAGTGTACTAGCACCTAACAGATTTGATAGCTACAATCAAAATTATTTCCCCAATCTCAAATGCATGCCAAAGAATTAGTTCTAATTTGGTGCCATTTTTGTCTTAGAATAGTCTCGGCCATTATTTTAGCAATACTTTATCTCTACTAAAATCTATCAAAACCTTTGAAATGTTCCACATGGTAGTCACCCAATTTCTTGTTGAGAGATGGAAGGTACAAGGGGGCCACTCACGAGATGGTGGGGAGCAGTTAGGATTGACCCATGTCACCTAACAACCACCATAGATTTCCCTTTGATATCATTCGTTGATCACAAGAAGATATCAAGTCCACCACATAAGGGAAACATGTCTCCAGTGCCCGCTAGCCTGTGTGACTAATTATCCTTAATGCACAGAATGGACGGGCACACGGGGAATGGCCCAGATGAAGACACATGATGTGGTGCCAGTCGTTGATCTCTCTCCAAGCTTTTCCTATTGACCTTGTGGAAGCACTGGTCCCACCACCTAACATGACACAGCAACCGCCCGCTAGCCCATTTGAATATTATAATAGGCAATGAAATAAAATAGGCACATGGGGAATGGTGGTGATTTTTTTGCAACAATCGAACATTCATTAAGGATTCGTATATCTACACATGCCAAAAATGTTAATCTTAAAAGAGGGGCATTACTAGGTTTACAGGAATTTGATTTTTAGGAATGAAGACTTAAGACTTAAGTCCTTAAATATGAAAATCAAGCCCGACCATATGAATATTTAAATGTTGAAAAAGTATTTGGTTATCGACAAACCTAAACCTATGGGGCCAGTAAAGATAAAGATTCTGATGGCATAAGAGGTGACTTTAACAACTGGAAACTTGGAGCATCAGGTCAATGCATAAGTAGAACACCCAATAGTTTTCAGACTCGTAGGTTGATTTAGACGGGTTTTGGAAACACAAAACCTAAAGAAATGATGAGGAACATAACCCTAAGTGTAAAATGAGGGTCCAAGCCAAATTATGCAAAATCTTAAAATCAAACCCAAATATTTTTTCAAGGGGTTCCATCATAGCCCATCAAGTTTTTATTTTGTATTTGCTTTGTTGATTATTGATGATGAACCTAGATCCTATAGGGAGGATCTTTCTTCATAAGAAAGTGAGTCTTGGATGTAGGCCATCCATGAGGAGATGATGCCTTTGGATAGTTGTGATACCTTAGATCTTGTGAGTTTTCCCAAAGGAATAAATCCCATTGGTTTCAAGTAGGGATTTAAAAATAATTTTGGTGTAGATGGTTGTTTAGAGTGGTCCAAGACTAGATTGGTGGCCAAGGGTTGCTCCCAAAGAGAGGGAGTTGATTTTGGTGAAATTTTATCTTCTATTGCTAGGTTAACTTCTCTTAGATTCCTATATCTATTGTTGTTGCTTATGATTTTGAAATAGAGAAAATGGATGTGAAGACTTCTTTCTTGCATGGGGATCTTGAGGGAGAAATTTATATGTGACAGCCTAACAGTTTTATTGTGAAAGGAAAAGAACACTTAGTTTGCAGGTTAAAGAGATCTTTATATAGTTTAAAATAGTCACCCAGGATGTGGCACTAGAATTTTGATGCTTTTCTTATTGAATTTGGGTTTTGTTATGAGTGAAGAGGATCATTTTGTTTATAGTAATTTTATTGGTGATTAGATACTAATAATTATCTTGTATGTTCATGACATATTGTTTATGGGTAATAGCAAGGTGATGATTAGGGAGCTTAAGACTGGCACATTTGATATGATGGATTTGGGGGCTGCAAAATATATCCTTGGTATGGAGATTAGTAGGAATTAGGTTTGTAAAAATCTTTGGTTAAGTCAGAGTAAGTATCTTGAAACCATTTGCAGAGGTTTAATATGCATGGTCCCCTAAACCAGTAAATATTCCATTTTTTATTGGTACTAAGTTGAATTTAAACATGTATCCTAATTCTACTGATGATTTTAAAGAGATTTCTAATGTTCCTTATGCTAGTTCAATTGGTAGTTTGATATATGCAATGTTTTACACTAGACTAGATATAGCCCAAGTAGTGCGAGTTTTGAGCAGGTTTATGTCTAATCCTGGTAGAGAGCATTGGACTTTTCTTAAGAGGGTATTCAGATATTTGTGTGGTACTTTAGATTACTGTTTAGTTTACATGGTACTAATGATGTGGTTAAGTCATTGAACATGCATGGTTTTGTTGATATAGATTGGGCAAGTGACTTGGAGAGTCAAAGTTCCACTATTGGCTATGTTTTTACGTTTTATGGAGGTGCAGTGAGTTGGATGAGTAAGAGGCGGCTTGCAACTACATTTTACACCAATGAAGTAGAGTATATGGCTGCTACACATGTCTCTAAGGAGGCGGTATGGTTATAAATTATTGTTAATGGTATGGTTTTTATTGCAGGATAGTGAGGATTAGATATGACAGTCAGAGTGACATATGTTTAGCCAAAAATATTGTGTACAACATGCTTGTACTAAGCATGTTGATTCATAGTATCGCTTTGTGTGACAAATGGTTGAGAATGGCAAGGTCTTGATTGAGGACGTTGATAGTTTGGGTAATGTTATAGATTCACTCATGAAGCCAGTGATCAAGGATAAGTTCTCTTGATGTAGGAAGGCCATGGGCCTTGATCATTGTACTTGATTATATTTTATTTGTATCTCATGGATGTAATTATAATGTGTAATGTCAAGTGGGAGAATGTTAGGATAGGTGACATTACAATTGCTATCCTAAGTTGATAAATATGTGTCTCCACATTCTTCGGAAAGTGTTCTAGGGGCATGAGGGAAAAAATATTTATTATTTATTTTCCTATAATGTAATAAATAGGGTTCCACATTTTTTGGTGATGGAACAAGGGAGATGAGACCCTCCTATGTTGCTAACATAACATTCAAGGAAACCGCTAGAGATCTCAATCCAAAGATGGAATGAAGGAAAGAGATTTGCTAAAGGTTGTCCTAGCATTTGACAAATGATTGAAGAGGGGTTCACCACCAAGTTAGGGCTTGGAAAGACTAATGACATGCAAAATTCAATGACAAGACCTATTGATATGCAAAGCTTCACTAAATGACCTTGAAATGAATGCAAAACAAAATAGTAAATGGAGAAATTAGAGAAGTGGACCTGGGAACTCGAATGGACTCCAGATAAGTTCTAAAACTCTAAAAATGGAAATTTTAGGGCATACTAGGACTCATACACCAAGCTGTGTGTATGGGTGATCCCATAATAGTGGTTTACAGTTTTTGGCCAAACTAGACACTAAAATTATTATTTTTAACTAAATCTTCACATTCGGGCACCTATAGCGGCTAAACTGTGAGGAATTTGAAGATGGTACGAACTAGAGTCTCATCAAATTTTGTCTGTAGATTCTAAAAATATTTTTTTCAAAATTTTTGGAATCAAATTGCACTTCTTTTGCCATCTCCCACAAAAATAGATTTTTTTCAAAAAAAACATTTTTAAAAAGTGATGCACACCGTATAACGTATAAATTTTTTTCCATGAAGGATAAAATTCTAATTCTTTCAAATTTAGATTTGTAACTCTGATATCTAGTGCTTCCACTTGCTTAGATAGTTTTTTATTGAATATTTTTTCCTTAATCAAGTTTCAAAATCAAACAAATTACAATTCAGACACAACGCGACTGTATAACGCGTAACTTTTTTTGTATATATCAAAATTTAATTTAATTTTTTGTTGGATCAAGGACTTCAATATCTGGTGCACTCATATTTTTCAATTTTTTTTTTGATAATCTTCTATTTTTCCACATGTGAACAACAAAGAAATTCATTTTCGATGAAAAACCTATGTTTAATAAAACTTAAAAAACAAATACATAACAAAACCAAAACATATTAAAATTATATTCATTGGATAGCTTGTTCTGAGGAATACCATAATCATTTGAAATAAATTTTAAATGAATTCATTTGATCCCCCAAAATCTAAATTAAAAGTGATTTTTTATCAGCATTTTGATAGGTGTAAAGGAGACGCAATTATAGGTATGGTTTAAAACTAGCGAGGTTCTATCCAAGGGGGTTTGATCTAAGGTGATTTGATCAAACCCTCTTCAATTGGAATCCTTAAAATGGAACTTTTTAAGGCTTACATCATTATATTTTCTAAAAATATGTGATTTCAGCTAAAATTCGTTCCTCTCAGGAATTGTAAACCACTATTATGACAGCACCTCCCAAACTAGGGTTTTTGGTTTGAAACAAGAATCTGATAATGTGTATTCAGGATCTTCAAAAATTTGGAAATTTTCCTATATTGGAACTCATACACCACTTGTGGTGTATCAGTGCCCTTCTGGTTTTTTGGGAGTTCAAAGGGTGTGTGCAGGATCATCATGGAAAAAATAGGCCCTTAAGTGGTGATAAAATTTAGAAAAATCAGAGTTAGGGAACTTGACGTAAAAATTTGAATAAGTTATCTATATTATTTCAAAATATGTAAGAATAGAATTTGTAGAAAATTGAATGTAGTTTCTATTTACTACTGGGTTTAGTTTAAAAAAATTATCTATTTGGTGAAATTTTGAAATTTCAATGCAATATTACTTAAATTTCAAGGAAAAAATAAGAAGTGTCTGTCTGACCACCCTAGCCACAATAAAATGATAATATTTTTTTATAAGGTTCTAGAGATAAGTAGAGGACTCGTGTCCCAATGTGATGCATATATTTTTGTAATTTTTCTCCAAGTAAATAATTAATTATGAAATTTTTATTATAGATTTAAAAAAATATAAAAAACGTATATCTCTGACCACCTTTACTTGATCAAAACTTCATGAAATTCAATTTTTTTTTAATCCAATAGTATGCCAAGCATAGAATGTGACACATGTTTCAGATTCAAAAAATGTGATACCATTTGAAATCTATAGATGTTTTTCAATTAGCCTATCAATTAGGACTTTAGTCATAATTCAAATAGAAAATAAATAATAATAATTTATTAAATTCAAAGTAAAGTATAATTTATATTGGTGGAAAATTGGGAATCTCCTTTAAAAACCCTTTTTGTTTCATCAATTTTGGGTAAAAAAAATCGCCAACCACATACCCTACACATACCCATCATATTGCCACTTTTTGGGTCATCATGATCCTACACATACCCTAGAGTTTGAATCTGCTCTTTTATCCCTACTTTGTTCCTTCAACCTGATTTTCAGATTTGAACATATAAAAAGCCTTGCAAAACATAATAGAGTGTTGATTTTCTTATGGGGAATTTTGCTAGGTCAAACCCCTAGTTAGGTAATTAAACCTTGATGAAAACAATGCATCTTGAAAGGAAATGTGTATACAAATCCTAATCTTAAGTTCCTCTAAGATTAGGAAATATGAAATGCAATGCAACCCTATTCTAATGTCCTAGAACAAGATGCATGAATGAAATATGAAGATGAATGATTCACTTTGGGAGATGTCTATGCTGCAATAATGGAAAGAATGAAGGTCAACTAGTTAATCGGTTCCCCAAGTGGTGTGTATTTTCATTTAGTGGGATTTGTTCCTTGGGGGTGGTCTCCCTTGATAATTTAGGTTATTGGATGCTTGATTGTTTCATTGTTGTGATGATGTTGTGGCTTGATTTTTTTTGTTATTGACTTGCAGTTGTCGATATGATTATGTGTTTTTCCTTGGGGCACCAATTATAACTTTGGTGTCAACCACACCATCGTTAGTAACATTTTTTTTCTTTGCCCATGTGTGAGGTTTTTCATTGTAACTGGTTGATGGACGGCTGTCTTGATAAGTAGGTGTGCCCCCTTGTGAAGTAAGGTCTCTTTCAGTGTTGAGCGTCTTGGGGATCAATTGGTTAGATGTTGTGATGCATTGCATTTTCAAATAGAAGGACGAGGTCCCTTCAAGATTAGAGATGATGGTCCAGATTTGTTGTTCTTTTGTCATAGCCCATTTGCTCCTATTGGCCTTGGATCGCCATCATTGTAAGAAGGATGTGAATGTTTCCCCCTTGGATTGTTTTAGGGAAGATAGTTCTTCTAGACTCACATCCATGCCTATGTTGAATGAATAGTTTTGTATGAATAAGTACACAATCTCTTGGAATTTTTTAATTCTGGGAGGAAGGTAGGAAAACCATTCCATTGCTAGTCCAGCCAAACTCTGAGGGAATAGTCATATTAAATAATATTTGTTGTATGCAACTTCCATATAGTGGACATGAAATTCCCTGATGTTATCTTTAGGGTTTCCAGTCCTACGATATTTGTCAAATTTAGGTATCTCGAACCCTTGTGGGAATGGAACCTATTAGAACTATAAAAATATAGTGTTTTTACATGAGTTTTCATTTATAAATTTCTTCATTTGGTCCTACCGTATGCATATTTCATCTATAGTTTTCCATATTGCCCCATTGAATCAATCGAGTTATGCATTTTTCATGTCTAGGTCCATATCGGCATAGGTCTCCCATTGTCTCCCTGACCCACTATGTTTTTTTGCTAATAACTTTTGTTTCAAGTGTTTCGGCGTGACAGCATTTGGGTCTCTCCATTTTGTTTTTCTGCTAGCAAACGTTTGTTGCCTATTGGCAAGATATTTCTATTGTTTCAGTGACCGTGGTGGCTTCTATCGGCATTTGTCTTGGCGGTCGGGCTAGCGTCTTGCCGAATTCTAGATATCTCAGTGACAAGTACACTGTGGGTCCCTTTGGCAAGAGTTAAAAGGTTTTGGTGATATCTCATAGCGAATTCAGTTTGTCTCACTGATGGAGCTTGGAAGGTTTCTTTATTGTGGCTTTCGGTGAGAAAGGATTTGTGTCACAACGATACATATGGGGAATAAAGAGGTTTCGGTATGACATAGTAGACTCTGTGTAACCTCTCCCTGATAACCATATGTCTCGGTGATGTACACAGGATGAAAGGAATATCGGTAGGAGTTAGCGATATCAGCACGAGGTCTTGGCGAGTGACCTCTGGTCTCATCGATGAAAAACATGTAGATCCTTGTCGGCATAGGTGTTGCCTTGTCTCAGTGACGTGGGGATAATTAAAGACCTTCAGTGAAGCATTGGATAATCTACAAGCGGTCTCTCTGACCGGTGGAAGCTATAGAGACATACATGATGGGCTTGTTGGTGAGAGGAACTTTAAGTCATACAGACACACGAAAGGTAAGGGTGCTCTCAGGAAAACATAAAGGGATCTACAGAATGTCTCCACAACCCAGATGAGCTACAGAGAATATGAACGAGGCCAAAGTAGTTCATCGGTGAGAGATATCCATGTGTCTCAGCGACAGGAAAGCACATAAGGAAAAGTTTGTTTCGGTGCAACGTAATTGAAGTCTGTATGACATCTCCCTGAGAGCGATAAGTCACAAGGATAGCAGAATACACACAGGATGAAAATGAATGAATTGCCTTCAATAGGATGTGCACTGTGTCTTGCCGACTGTCACTGGTATATAAAGCAGAATTTCAAAGTGTTGGGCTGACATGTTTCTACTTGGATGACCATTGCTTGCCAGCTCGATTGGAGCCTAAATTCTATGGAGGGCTGACATGATATTTCAAATGTTTTATTTTCTTAATGCTAGGTATAAATATGCCCTTGGATTGTAATTGAACATCATCAGATTTTAGATCACATACAGTAGTTAGGAATGGCTACAGTAGAATAATTTTCTGTTATCAGAGACTATGTGCATGTTTTAAAATGGCGAATCCAATGAAAATCAGTTGGTGTGGTAGGTTATTTCTAGTGTCAATTGTATGTTGAACTTATTGAAAAGTATTGTTGAAGTTGTCTCCAAGTTGATTCTTTCTGGTTGTTTAAATTGATGTAACAAGTTTACTTTTAGTTTATCAATGCACATTTGTTGTATTTGTGTGATTAATTGACTGGTTCTCTCAAGTAGAGATTAAATCCTTTTCGTTAATCATAGTAATCAGGAAGATTCATCTGGATTATTAAAGAAGAGCTCAATGATCATAGTCATGCATTGTTTATACAAGTTAGGAATAGATCATATGCCTGTAATTTAATTTTTTACCAAAATAAGTTGCCCACTTCTATTTCATTTGACTGTGCATACCCAATAAGGAACTGGTCTCTGCAATTGCATCATTTGAATTCATTCAGCTTCATTACATCTGTTTATTGATCACTTTAGGAGTTAGATTAGAAATGTGCTTTTGCTATTGCTATCAAGTTTGGTTTCATTTGTTCACTATCATCTTCCCTTGTGGACAAAGAATTTTAGAAGGATAAATCATAAGTTAAGTCTGCTTCATTTAGAAAGGTACACCCAACTAGGTTAGCAACACCTGAAGAGTAGAAGGTTGAGTTCTCTTGACCTTTTCTGTTACATTAAAGCATATCAAGAGATTGGCAGCCTCTTGAGGCATTCAGCCTGTGTTTTTGAGAGCTAACAAATTAGCGACTATGCTGGGGATTACATCAAAAAATTCAGTTGAAGACCATATTATAGAGTCATTGAAGAAAAATATTTGAGAAGTTTCAGAAAAGGTGATTCTGCTGGGAAAAAGATCAAAAATAATGATTTTCCTACTTTTGGAAAAGTAGGTGGCAACTCTAAAAGAATTTTTGCAATTGTTCAAACATGAATGGAGGAGGATCTCAATTCTAGGGAGGTCATGCTGGAGCTCCTCGTGGTTAGGAGTATATGCCATATTATCATCCACAATACAATGGTCCACCATACCAACATTAGTAGCCACCTAGCGGCCCCCTTCATCAATAAACAACAATGATCAAATAGTTTGATTTAGTAGGGATTCAGTTATCCCTTATCCAATGGATAGTAGTTGGAGAAGTATGGTTCCAAGGTTTACTGGGAGTGATGCAGTCACTACTGAAGAGCATCTAAGAAGTTTTAATGCTTTCATCCAAGATTTGGGTATGCCATATGAAGATTTACACATGAGGTTATTCATGATATCACTTATTGAGGATGCTAGGGATTGGTTCAATAGCCTACCAGCTATCTCTATTGATTCTCTCCAAGGATTTTAGGATCCTTTCCTTGAGAAATTTTGGAATCCAAGTGCACCTAATGCTGCTCTTCATGAATTAATACGGATTCAAAAAGATCAAAATGATACAATTTATGAATTTAATCAGAGGTTCAATAAATTGCAGAATAAGATACCTCATGGATCAAAGTTGCCAGACTCTGTAGCATTGAGTGTTTATTTGAATGTATTTGATCCTAAGACGGGGTATGAATTGAGAAATAGATTCCCAAGAGATCTGGCTAAAGCACAGAAGATGGTACAGACAATTGAAAACAATAGGAGGGCTGCAGGGATAATGGATACAACCCTAGGGTTCGTCAGCAAAGTAGCAGTTATCAATACCAACAAGAGAATACTTACAGAAATGAAAGGTCAAGGTTAAATGACATGCCTTATAATACAGACTGGAAGGATGAAAAACCTATAACAACTATGCCTGGAAACAAGGAGGCTCCTGATCCATTAACAAAGGGAACCTATATGGTAAGTAACAATTATTTTTGTGAAGTTTGTAATATGCCTCATTCCCCAGATTATTGTGTTGTAGCCCAGAGAATGCAAGAAGAGGGAATGTTGATGGGAAACAATGAAGAAGATCACACAATATTTTTTACTTCAGATACTTTTCACCATGTTGTGGGAAGGTATTCATCTTCAGAGGATGAAGGTTATCAGCATGATGCTTCAAATTAGAAATACAATATTCATATGCCTAAACAACAGGTCCTTTTTGACTCTGAAGAAGATTATACAGTGCCACATTCTGTTGAGGTGCCTGCTCAATACAGTATGAAGAGACTTACTGAAGAAGAGGTAGAAAGACTAACTGTTGCTAATTAGAAGGAAGAAAACAAAGGAGAGACATTGGAGCAGAAGAAAAGGATTGAGGCAGAAGGCTCCTCTTTTAACTTCATTCAAGCATTTTCCCAAGGAATAAGGTATGAGAACATTATCAAGGTTGATTCTATTGATTGTATTTCTGATAAGTATAGAGAAATTGATCAAACAATGCTTCCAATAGAAGATGAGATATGAGCAAGTTAGTATGATTCTTGTGATAGCTTGCATAGTGAAGATGAAGGTACAAGATATTTCTCTTGCATAACAGATTGTGACAGGGAAAGCAGTGTGTGTTATGAGGGATCCAGTGAATATTCAGATTTTGGGGATACACCTGTAGATTTTGATCTACAGCAAGGGGATTCTTCTACCTCTTATGAAGATCAGGATGAAGAGGCAATGGGAAATGTTGATAGTGAGTATACAATACCTTTAGCTGCAGTTGAAAGTTATGAAGATTCATTTGATCATGATGAGGTTTGTGCATCTGAAAATGATTTCCATGCTTTTTCAAACTCATTGTATGATGAAGAGTTAAATGAAGATCAGATGATTTTTTGCCAAGGTATGTCCAAGAATGAGTTTCAGATATTTTCAGATCCATTCTATGAAAAAGAGGAAATAGTTCCATATAAACAGAGTATTTATGGCATAAATGACAATGCTGATGATGTTTCTGATTTCCCATTCTCTGATGGTATTGGATTTCTGTTTGATGATGACAAGTGTGAGGAGTTTAATTGTAGTGATAAAAATGTTGAGACTTGTTCACTAGTCAGTGAACAGACTATAGATTTGTTAACTCCTGAATGCCAGGGATGTGCACTTGAAGGTGATCTTGAAGTTTTGTGTCTAGCTTACATTTATTTTGACAGTGAGAGATCTTTGTGTAGAGATTTTTATGACTCCCTATGCATTTCTTGGAATGATGGCGAAATCTTTGGTGTTGATCAAAGGTCTACTTCCATTCGTGATGAGGTATGTGACTTTGAAATTTTTAATTCATGTGAAGAAGACATTTGTTTGCATACCAAGGTTGATAGAAGTCCAAATTTTATTGGTTCACATATACATGATATGGAGGATATGAGTGATGATCCAGTGTTTTCTCTGAATAGAGATACTGAAGAGGTGCAAAAGGTTTTAGATTTGCTTGTTTCAGATATTGTTGGTATGATAGAAATTTTTGTTCTTCAAGAGAAGCACGTTGATTGTGAATTTTCAATACAGCTGGGAGAATGTTTCACAATTCATAACAATGAGAGAGATAGTATAAAATGTTGTATTTCATATGCATGCATTTTGAATGTTGAAAATAACAGGGGTTTGTCCCATGATGATGAAGAATTTGAACTACAGGCTGGTGTAGGAATTTTGGGCCAAACCGAGCATGATGATACTCTAAGAACTTGCAATAATAGTGACATGAAAGATTGCATGATTATCTTCAAGAGGAATATGATGAACTCAGGAAACAACTAGGTATTTGATAGGGGAAAGTATGGTTTGAGTTTCAGATCATAATAGCTTAGAATAGATAATGATGAATCACAAAGGATTAAGGTTTGCCAGTGCATGGACAACTCTTGCTTGTCCTCTTTAAAATTATTTTCCATGCACAATAGTTTAGGGTTTTTCATTTTGCATTTGCTTTCCATTCATGCCCTCTGTCCATTTCCAGTTTGCTCATTTTGTGTCTGGTCTGCTCACCCAAATATTTTGGATCCTTGCAATGATCTTACTATCATTCATCCTCAGACAGAGCCACTATTGGAACTATAAAAATTTTGCTGTTTTTACATGAGTTTTCATTTATAAATTTCCTGATTTGGTCCTACCGTATGCATATTTCATCTATAGTTTGCCATATTTCCCCATTGAATCAATCAAGTTATGCATTTTTCATGTCTAGGTCCATATCGACATAGGTCTCCCATTGTCTCCCCGACCCACTATGTTTTTCTACTAATACCTTCTATTTCAGGTGTTTCAGCGTGACAGCATTTGGGTCTCTCTGATCTATTTTTCTGCTAGCAAACATCTATTACCTATCGGCAAGATGTTTCTGTTGTTTCAATGACCTTCGTGGCTTCTATCAGCATTTGTCTTGGCGGTCGGGCTAGCGTCTTGCTGAATTCTAGATATCTCAGTGACAGGTGCACTATGGGTCCCTTCGGCAAGAGTTAAAAGGTTTCAATAATATCTCATAGCGAATTTAGTTTGTCTCACTGACAAAGCTTGGAAGGTTTCTTTATTGTGGCTTTCGGCGAGAAAGGATTTATGTCACAAAGACACATATGGGGAATAAAGAGGTTTCGATATGGCTTAGCAAACTCTATGTAACCTCTCCCCGATAACCATATGTCTCAGCGATGTACACAAGATGAAAGGAATATCAGTAGGAGTTAGCGATATCGGCATGAGGTCTCGGCGAGTGACCTCTGATCTCGCCGATGAAAAACATGTAGATCCTTGTCGGCATAGGTTTTCCTTGTCTCGGCGACGCGGGGATAATTGAAGACCTTCGGTGAAGCATTGGATAATCTACAAGAGGTCTCTCTGACTGGTGGAAGCTACAGCGACATACATGACGGGCTCGTCAGTGAGAGGAACTTTAAGTCCTAGTGACACGCGAAAGGTAAGGTTGCTCTCGGGAAAACATAAAGGGATCTACAGGATGTCTCCATGACCCAGATGAGCTACAATGAATATGAATGAGGCCAAAGGAGTTCATTGGTGAGAGATATCCGTGTGTCTCAGCGACAGGAAAGCACGTAAGGAAAAGTTTGTTTCAGCACAACATAATTGAAGTTTGTATGACGTTTTCCTGAGAGCAATAAGTCACAGCGATAGTAGAATATGCACGGGATGAAAATGAATGAATTTCCTTCGGAAGGATGTGCGATGTGTCTTGCCGACTGTCATTGGTATAGAAAGCAGAATTTCAAAGTGTTGGGCCGACATATTTCTGCTTGGATGACCATTGCTTGCTAGCTCGATTGGAGCCTGAATTCTATGGAGGCCCGACATGATATTTCAAATGTTTTATTTTCTTAATGTTGGGTATAAATATGCCCCTGGATTGTAATTGAACATCATGAGATTTTAGATCACATACAGTAGTTAGGAATGGCTACAGTAGAATAACTTTCTCTTATCAGAGACTATGCGCATGTTTTAAAATGGTGAATTCAATGAAAATTAGCTGGTGTGGCAGGTTATTTATGGTGTTAATTGTATGTTGAACTTATTGAAAAGTATTACTGAAGTTGTCTCCAAGTTGATTCTTTCTGGTTGTTTAAATTGATGTAACAAGTTTACTTTCAATTTATCAATGCACATTTGTTGTATTTGTGTGATTAATTGACTGGTTCTCTCAAGTAGAGATTAAATCCTTTTCATTAATCACAATAATCAGGAAGATTCATCTAGATTATTAAAGAAGAGCTCAGTGGTCATAGTCTTGCATTGTTTATACAAGTTATGAACAGATCATATGCCTGCAATTTGATTTTCTACTAGAATAAGTTGCCCACTTCTGTCTCATTTGACTCTGCATACCCAACAAGGCACTGGTCTCTGCAATTTCATCATTTGAATTCATTCTTCTTTACATCTGTTTATTGATCACTTTAGGAGTTAGATTAGAAAAGTGCTTTTGCTATTGCTATCAAGTTTGGTTTCATTTGTTCACTATCATCTGTCTTTGTGGACAAATCATTTCAGAAGGATAAATCATAAGTCTGCTTCATTCAGAAAGGTACACCCTAAAGAGTAGAAGGTTGAGTTCTCTTGACCTTGTCTATTACCCTAAAGCATATCAAGAGATTGGTAGCCTCTTGAGGCATTCAGCCTATGTTTTTGAGAGCTAATAGAACCATTGCAATACTTTTGTCAAATCATTAGGGGCGCAAATTCCCTTGTGTTTTTGTTATTATTCCCGATTGTAGTTCTAGCACTTGTTGTGAGAGAAATTTGATTTGTGAAAACACATCATTTTGTGGATCTAGTGGTGGGATGAATGTGTTTTGGGGTGGTTTGATTGCTTGAGTGATGTGTGTGTTGTTTTATGTGTTCATGGGAGGTTGTAATTTTTTTGTGCTACCAACGCTTGTTGGTATGCCTGCAATTGTTGTTGTGCCAAAAATGATTTTTGTTGGTCTTATTGTTGTTGTGCGAACAATGCTTGTTGGTGGGATTGTAACTGAGCTGTTTGTTGTTGTGCTTGGTATTATTGCAAAGCTTGCTAATAAGCTTGTTGTTGTAACAAATCTTGTGCTTGAGCTTGTTGGGTGGCTTGTGTAGCTTGAGTAGCCTGTGTAGCTTGTGCAGCTTGTGCAGCTTGACTGGCTTGTTGTTGTTGCAATAAAGTGTGTACTTACACTTGGGAAACCTTTTGTGCTTGTTGTACGGCTTGTTGCATAGCTTGTGTGGCTTGTTAATCTTGAAATTTTTGGAATTATTTTTGATAGGCTTGTTGGGTAGCTTGTAGTGTGATGTTGTATTAATTTGCCACGTTTGGATTTGGTGGTGGTGGTGGAGGATTTAGAATGGTGTGAGATGTTGTGATTAGATTTTTTTGAGGTGTTTGAGTGATGACAATGGGTTGTGTAGTAGATGGTGTGATTGATATGCTAGGTCGTTGAGAGACCACATTTTGAGGTGTTATAGATGGTGTAGCGATTGATTGTGTTGTTTGGATTGGTGCCACCTAGTGTTGCAATATCAGTGGCATACTTGGAGGATTTGGTATGTTGATTTGATTCATGATCAGAGGATTCCTTTGATTTGGTTGATTGATGATTGGTATGTTGGGTAAATGAGGTTGCCCTAAACCAAGGATTGGTGTGGATGTTGATGTTGGAGGGGGAAATGGTGGGAAGATGGGTGGAGTATTTTCTTGAGGAAGTGATGATGAGGCATCAAGGATTCCCCCTTGTCCAAATGTACCCACTTGTCCTTATGAAGTCATGGGGAGAGAGACTTGTGTATCAAGAGAGTACGTCAGTGATGCAGTGAAAGTGGAAGGATTGTTGGTGTCATGAAAAATGAGTGGAACGTATGTATGCTTTGGATCTTGAGGAACGGTATTTGGTAGACCCAAGATGGTGTTTGCATCCAGTTCTTGGTTATTTACAAAGGGATGTGTTTGAAGAGCGTGAAGCAATGAACTCCTCTTGGTAACCATAGGTTGACTTTGAGAATGAGATGATTTTGGTTTTATGATGGGTTGGATGACATTTTGGAAAGAAGGTGTGAATGATACTGTTGACATAATCCCAAGAGGTTTTTCCACAATAGTGCTTGCATCATAATCAGAAGGGAGTTTAGCCACTTCCTTTGCTAATGCTAACATGTATTGTGAAGGATAAAGTATCATCATCATGTTGAAAATATTGTGATTTTCAAGATTTTGGACAAACTCCATTATCTCATCTTGGAACATCCCTTGGTAATTGCTGGTGACATCCTCTACTTGGAAAGCTCCCTCTTGAGGATTTTGAGGTATGGGTATGTGCAGGATCATGATGGGCCAAAAAGTGGCGATAGGATGGGTATGTGTAGGGTATGTGGCTGACGACTTTTGTTTTACCCAAAATTGATGAAACAAAAAGGGTTTTTCAAGGAGATTCTTAGCTTTCCACCAATATAAATTATTCTTTACTTTGAATTTAATAAATAATTATTATTCATTTTCTATTTGAATTACGACTAAAGTCCTCATTGATAGGCTAATTGAAAAATATCTATAACTTTCAAACGGTATCACATATTTTTAATTTCAAACATGCATCACATTCTATGCTTCACATACTATAGGATTAAATAAAAAATGAATTTCATGAAATTTTGACCAAGTTAAGGTGGTCAGACATATGAGTTTTTATATTTTTTAAAAGTTGTAATAAAAAAATCATAATTAATTATTTAATTGGAAAAAAATTACAAAAAAATATGCATCACATCGGGATATAAGTCCTCTACTTATATATAAAATCATATAAAAAAATATTATCATTTTATTGTGGTTAGGCTGGTCAGATAGACACCTAGTTCTTATTTTTCCCTGAAATTTAAGTACTACTACATTGAAATTTAAAATTTTCACCAAATAGATTTTTTTTTTTTTAAATAAACCTAGTAGTAAAGAAACTACATTCAATTTTCTACAGATTCTATTCTTAAATATTTTTGAAATAATATAGATAACTTATTCAAATTTTTATGTCAAGTTTCCTAACTCTGATTTTTTTGAAGTTTTTGCCACTTAAGGGCATGTTTTTTCCATGATGATCTTGCACATACATGTATTTGAAGAGGATTAAGTGGAAGTTCAATGGATATCCTAGGATTGAATTATGTTTCAATTTGACTCAAATAACTCGAAGTGGATGTTTCTTTGTTTTGTTCCATGATCTTCTTGTGTTGAGATCTAGTTTGTACCATAAAATAAGGATTAATTTTTACGAATATAGGAGGTAAACCTCTAACTCCTTAGGTTGGTCTAAACTTTAGGTACCAAAAAAAAAAAACTAGGATGTTTAAGGATCAAATGGTTGGTGATGAGGTAAATGAGAGATGAGTGATTTGGATGTTTGAACTTTTAAGACCCTTGGAGGAATACTTCACTTTAGGAATTTTGAATTTGGTTTGGACTTGCTTTGATTTTTTATTTTGAATAATGAAATTGTAAATCCCAAGATGTTAGATGTTATCTTGGAATAAAATTTCCCACAAGGATGATAATTTAACTAAGTATATGAGGAAGTATTCAACCACACACACAGTCAAACAAGGTGATTTTGATTTTGATTTTTGAAGGATTTACTAAAAGTCTAGTATGAATGTTTTTTCCAAGGTTCTAAAAGTTGTTTGTGAAATGGGATTTGATTGATGTTTGAAATGGATGAAGGTGCTTATTTTGATCCTAGATGAACCTAGATAGACTTTTGTTTACAAGACCTAAGTATTGAAGAACATGCTATACTTCTAATAACTTTTCAACCCTACAAAGTGAGATACTCAAAATGTTGGAAGAGAGCTGGATTTTGACAATAATAGAATGAGTACAAGTTTGGATTGTCCTTCGAGGAAAATTTTAGAAGGTATAGAGCAATCTATCTTTGACTTGGTAAAGCATTGACTGAGGTTTCTTGATATCTCTTGGACTAAGACACTTGTGACGATTGATAGACTTTGGCTTTGGGATTTTGATCTTACAGGAAATCATTTGAAAAAAAAAATGTGTGGGGTTCAATTGTCTTTTATCTTTGCTTAATGGATTATTTTTACCACAAACACTTTCTTGCTTAGCTTTTCAAACTGAATATCTATGTCTCAATTTCTTTTCATTTGAAAAAGGTCCATTATGTGGAAATCAAGAGAATCAAGGCAATAGTTCCCTAATGTTGACTTTAGAGAGAGAAAATTGAGATATAGGCCTAAATATTTAGAAGGCTCTAAGGATAGAATCCTTAGGGAGAAGCAGTAATACTTGGACTTTTCAAAGGTATTTTCTCTTTCTAAAGGGTTTGAAATTTGATGACATTGTTGAATGTTTGTTTTCAAGATTTTTGGATCCAAGCAAAGTATGCAACTGACTCACATATTGCACAACCCTAGGATAGAAATGGTTATATTTTTTGAATTCCCACTTGGATTTCTCTAGTTGTGATTATTTCATTCCAGATGATTAGAAGCTTGACCAAATGGGATCCCCTCCATGAAACTCACTTCTACGGGTCAGCCAAGCTTTGAGTTCTCATTAATCTCCCATGACAAACTCTTCATCTCTACTAAGAACCACAAGTATGTGGGATGGCTTCAAAGGTCTAACCTCCTAACACAAACAAATATGGTGTAGGAACACCTGATGAACTACATGCCTCCATGAGGCCAATATGTCAAATAATGTTTAAAGAGTGTTTAGGGGTCATTTAATAAGGTCTTTCAAGACCATCATAATGTGTTGGAGTCATTGACTCTAATTTGCAAAAAAATGAAAAATGTTGTCAAGTGAGGTCCAAAATAGGTTTCAAATGTTTTTTTATTAGGATAAGGTATTGGTGGACCATTTTTTCATTTAATTAGTCAATTTATAGTTCTAGAGGCTTTGTGGGATTCAAAAAGTGAAAAAAAAACAAAAAGTTGCAAAAATTGTTGTTAAGGTAAAAGAGAAAAATTGTTAAAATAACAAATCGGGGGGTTAGGAGGTACTTTGAATCACTTTTAGTTGTTTTTTTGAATTAGTTTTGGTATGCAAGGAATAAATAAGCCTCACATAGGTCGAGGAAAGGAGGAAGTTTGATTTTTAATTGAAATTCATTAATGGAATTTTTTTTTATTCATAAAACATTGGTAAAACATGATTTCTGGCTCCTGTACGGCCATGTACAGTTGGATATTGATGTGGCAGTCATTGGAGAAGTTAGTATTCAATTTCTACATGATTTTTCACTTGGTCTTATTTGATTTCATGAAGGAATGAGAAAGATATGTCACTTTTTTGTACAAACAGTCAAAAACCCTCCTAGGGTAAACAATGGAGTAACAAAATTGTGTATCTTTTAATTTAACTGATGGAATTGGCTAGAAATTTGTGAAAGAGTTCATTATTGTCTATTCTTTCATGTACCAAGTTTGAAGATTGTGAAGATATGATTTTCTTTTGAATTAATGAAGCCCTAGGACTATGTTTTATGGAAAATATGGAAAAATGACAACAAACAATGAGTTTTTTTATGTTTTGTCATTGAATTAATTGTCCAACATGAAGGGAGGTGTTTGAGAAAAGATTCAAGGTGTATGGGGTCCCTTTTTAGTTTGTTTTTTTGACAAGATAATCAATATTAAGAATTTATCTTTCAAATGGTTAAGACTATGTTTTCCTTGACAGACTGGTAAAGGAGATTTAGTAAGGGTTTTAAGTGCTTGTTTGCAAAAAATGATGACCATAACCTATGTCAATGTTTTGAGTGGATACTAGGGAATGTTTTGTGCCTTTTTAAAGTTGATATTTGTTGAAACTAAAGGGATTGATCCCTCTATATTATTGCCTTGTTATGACAGAGTTTGAATGTTGAAGGATAACTGTTGGTTGGTAAGTTTTGCAGTACTCCTTGTTGAATGGCCTGAAGACTTTGAAGGTAACTTTATGTGAATATCTAAAATTATGATGAAGGTCACTATGTTTCAATTGGTTTCCAAGTAGACAAGTTTTGAATTATTTCAGGAAGCCTAAATAAGCCTAAAGGGTATGGACAGACTCATTTTATTGGTGTTGTTACCAAACAAAGTTGTCTATAACTTTGATATGTTTTGAAATGATTTAAAAGGTCTCTCAAAGACTTCTTATAGTCTTGATTTGTGATCTACATAGAGGTATGTTATTGAAAGTGCCTAATTGAAAGGCTACAAGGTCATGGTGCAATCTATAAAGCAAAGGCCTATGGTTGATATGTCAATGTTGTTGATAGGGTTATGCATGGAATGATCTATTTTCCTTATGAAAGGTCCAATCCAAGGTTAGATAAATATTTGTGTTGTTTTTTTCTTATGTTTAGTGGTTAAGAGAATGCCTCCAAAATGCCTAATAGCAAGTGTTATAGAAAAGTTTCCTCGAGATATTGTTGAAGGTTTGTGAGATGTATTTTTCAATCCTCCTAGCATTGCATCAGCTAGTATCAAAGCCCAGGAAGGTCTGGGTAGAGGAAAATTTTGTGTTTGTGGTTGTGGTTGGGTGTGTTGTGCAGATTGAGGAAGGAACCTAATTGCGTAGGTGAGGAAAAGTGAAGTGGAAGCAAGGAGATACTTGCTTGTGAAGATGGATTTTTTAAGAAGATGTTGGCAGGCTAAGGATTCACAAAGAAGGAAGAAGAAACAAGAAGAGAGAAAAATAAAAGAGGACAAGGCAAAGAAAAAGAAGAAGGATCAAGAAATGAGGCAAGCACTAGAGGAACTTAGTAAGAAGATAGAAAGATGTGATGGTAATATGGAGCGGTTGTATAGGCAAGCTACAAGTTGGATTTGATGGTGAAGAAGAGAGTTGTGTGTCCCATCAAAAATATATTCAAAGAAGGTAAAGACAAGTAAGGACAACAACACATGAGGTAGGGGTAAAGTTTTTTGAGCAAGGTGATATTCCAATTGTGTTTGAAGATGAATAAATTTCATTGTTGGTTGATGAACATGTTCATGTTGAGATTAATGATATGGTTGTTGTTGGTACTCAAGTATTTGATGAAATTGTTGCTGATGAAAAATTTGAGAAGGTTTTTGATGTTACTGATAACCTTGGTATTGATACTCAAGTTGTTGATAACATTGATGTTGATTCATGATCATGTTGTTGTTGATAATGAAATTTATAATAAGGATGTTGCAGATTTGTTTGCTAATGAGGTATATGAAGGTTTAAAAGAGTATGATACATGTTATACCAATGGAGAATATGCTATCATATGGTGTTCCAATGATGAGGATAAAGAAAAAGATGCAGCTACTAAGGTATATACACAAGAAATGGAGTTTTGGAGCCTAGAAGTTGAGAAGATGATGGATAAAAGATGGTTTAAGAAGAAGAAGAGGAAGAAAGACCTAGGAAGAGTTAGAAAGAGGAATGATAAGTTGCAAAATAACTGGAAGACCAGGAAGAAGGAGCAAACCAACATTCAATGGGACTTGAATTTTCTTTGCTTTGGGAGTATGGTGTAGGAGCACCTAATGGACTACATGCCTCCATGAGGCCAATATGTAAAATAATGTTTAAAGAGTGTTTAGGGGTCATTTAATAAGGTCTTTCAAGACCATCATAATGTGTTTGAGTCATTTGGTGAATGTTTAGATAGGTTGTAGGGTCATTGACTCCAATTTGCAAAAAAAATGGAAAATGTTGTCAAGTGAGGTCCAAAATAGATTTTAGATGTTTTTTTATTAGGTAAGGTCTTTTTGGACCATTTTTTCATGTAAGTAGTCAATTTATAGGTCTAGAGGCTCTGTGGGATTCATAAAGTGCAATAAAAACAAAATCTTACAAAAATTGTTGTCAAGGTAAAAGAGCAAATTGTTAAAATAACAACTCGGGGGGTTAGAAGGTAGTTTGAATCAATTGTAGTTGTTTGTTTGAGTTATTTTTGGTTTTAAAGGAATAAATAAGCCTCACATAGGTTGAGGCAAGGAGGAAGTTTTATTTGTAATTGAAATTCATCAATGGAATTCTTTTTTTTCTTAGAAAACACTAGTAAAAAGTGATTTTTGGCTCCTGTATGACCATGTACGATTGGATATTGAAGGGGAATTCATTGGATAAGTTATTATTGTGTTTCTAAATCATTTTCCACTTCATCTTATTTGATTTCATGAAAAAATGACAAAGATATGGCACTTTTTGTACAAATAGTCTAAAACCCTCCTAGGGTAAACTGTGGAGTAACAAAATTGTGTATCTTTTAATTTAATTGATGGAATTAATTAGAAATTTGTGAAAAAGTTCATTATTGTCTATTATTTCATGTACCAAGTTTGCAGATTGTGAGGATGTGATTTTCTTTTGAATTTATAAAGCCCTATGACTATGTTTTATGGAAAATCTGGCAAAATGACAGGGAACAATGAGTTTTTTGATGTATTGTCATTGAATTAAATGTCCAACATGAGGGGAGGTGTTTGAGAATAGAGTCAAGGTGTATGGGGTCCCTTTTTTAGTTTAATAAGGGAAAGGCAGAGAAAGATATGGCCCTTTTTGTACAAATAGTCTAAAACCATGAAAAAGGGAAAGGCAGATAAATCGATCATATTTTCTACCCAACCGCACGTGAACAACTTGCTAACAAAATTGAAGGCCTCCTATTTAGTTTAATATTTGAAATATAGTTAAAGTGTTTTTCTACAAAGGCCGTGCTATGTAAAAATTATAAGTCAAGGTTTTAAACATAAAAGAAAGTTAAAACACAACACTGGGATAAATTACGCAATCACATTCAAATATGCTCTCAAGAAATTTTATAGAGGCAACCAGAGGAGTTAACAGAGTATGCTAATCCCATTATGGGCCTCTTGCCATGCATGCCTTATAGCCTTCGTGATGACTATTGTTAGATATTTCATTACTTAGCATTTGCACAAGAAGAACAACATTTATGCGTAGATATTCGATAACCTTATAATCTTCTAGTTGTGCTTAAAAACAAGATTGAAACAAAGACAACATATTCTATAGCTCCTCTTATTTTCTCAATTTCTCTACAGCAAATGCACACCAAGAAGGTATACATACTCTAAATGAGAAGTGTAAATAGATGTAATATCAATATTAGAAAAAAGATATACATAATCAAATTAGAGAGTTTTGAAGCAAGTTTTGTATGGAATGCAATGAAATAGTCAATGATGTCATTAACTTTAGAAATGCAATCTTTGAACAAGCCCTCCTTCTAGTACCATATGTAAACACTAAACCTTGAATATTCTTAAACTTTGGAAAACAGGAAAACATTATTAATGATGTCAAATTAAACATATAAAATCAAGTATCCCTATGAGATATCTAATCATGTTATATATATGCCAAACAATACACTAAAATACCAAAGAAAATCAATTAAAAGAAAATAAAAGGAAGATCATACCTTATCCCATAGTGGAAGTGGTACTCCTTTGATGTGGAAAGGATGTCTTTTCCCACTTTCTTGATAAGCTTTCAATAAACAAAATGTGATACAATGCAAGATGAAATGTGCCTATAGTGAGAATATAAGATTGTGGATGGATTTGCACGTAGAAGTGTTGTGTATTTATAGGTTGCAAGGTTGAAAAATGGAGAGATGGGAGGAATGTGGGACTAAAGAAGATCCAATGATAATGTGACACTTGTCACATGGCTAGTGGAGGAAGGTGGAGCACATTTTGGAGAATGTGCATGGTTAATGCATGTAGTTGAGGATTTGAGAGGTGTAAGAGAGATTAATGCACTTGTAAGAGGCATTAAATGAATATGGTTGAGATATTTTGGAGGGAAACGGTTTGGGAAAGAAAGTTAAATAAGTGGAGTAAATGAAGAAATATTCCTTGGAATATGCCTTGTAAGGGAAAATATGATAATAATTAATTAATTTTCATGTGCAAATAGGGTAGTTGACAATGGTTTTTCTTCAACCAAGGTTGAGTCAAAATCTAGAGAAATGAGGGATTAGTATTAGGATTTAATTAATTTAGGATTAATTAACTTGGATGAAATTGGCTAATTTATGACATTTAATTTAAATGTTTGGGTTTATTTAATTCAAATGAGATAATGTTAGAACATTAGGATTTTAATTAAATATATTGATTTATTTAATTAAAAGAGATGACACTAGTTACCAGAAAGTGAATTAATCAAATAAACTTAGCTACTTGATTAATAGTAGAAATAATGTTAATTTGAGCATCTATAGTTATCAACTGGTTTTTTTGTCATTAGTGTCATGGTTGCAGGTTATTGGCTATATATGTTGAGGATATTGAGAAAATTGTGTTGAAGAAAGATTGTAGGCGTTCAATGGTCACTCTAGTTTTTGCTCCAAGATTTTATCCTATGTTTGTGTGGCTCAGATATGTTGATTATGGTTGTTGGGCTTCTATATCCATATTTTTGGGTGTTGATTCATTGTACAGTGCAAGTTATGTTCACCAGTTGTGAACTGTGCTTTTCTATGTTTCTGGTTAAGGTATGGGAGAAATGTTGTTGGTTCCTATTTCTCTTTGTTAAAGTCTTATGACTTTTGGTTCTAGAGTTGAGTTGTTTTTATTGTATTGAATATAATTTTAGTACCTAGAAGGTTTTTTCTTAATGGTTCTATGTGTTTTACACTAGTTTGGCTGACCTTGTGTTAAACACTATCTTCAGAGTTGATGAAGCATGTTGGATCTATTTGGGTCCTTATGAAGCATGTGTTTGGGTTGCCCTCATTTTAATTCCACCCTAGGATGTTTTGGCACCACCCTAATTTGAATTTAGATATGTTTCAAAGTTGAAGATGGTATAAATACAAGATGAGTTGGTGGTGAAATATAGCATAGAAAGAGGAAAGAGAGATAAGTGCAAAGAAATAGAGTAGATAGATGTGAGATTGATGTGAATCGGTGAGTGTGTGTGATGCAAGTGTGGTAGATTAGTGTGAAGCCTAAATGTTGAGTTTCCAGATATAGTGAGTAGAAGGTGTACTCTACTATTCATGCATGTCTACAAGTGGTTGACCAAATAGTGGTGGATTTCTCTATTGCATTGAGACTTTCTTATTTCTGTAACATATCTCTTCTATCTTCTTTGTAGCTCTATAGCAATGAGCCCTCTAGGTTGTTAGCCTTGTTTGATACTGAGTCCTTGTTTTGGTAGTGAGCCTTGTTTCTTAGGTAGTGAGCCTCTTGTAATTAGTTTTGATATTCTCTATAGTGTGAGTTAATCCTCACCTTAGTTTTTCCCTTATTGTATTTTCCATATAAATTTGGTGTTATTGTGTTTGTGTAATGGTTTTAAGTTTTTGCACTAGTATTTAATGTTTAATCATTTAAGCAATGTTAAGGATTAGTTCCAATGAATGAATTAAGGTTTAAATCTATGACAACTAATTCACCCCTCCTCTCAATTGTCATGTTCAAAAATTGGTATCAGAGCTTGGTTCCTTGGTGAAGAGCTTAACTGCTTGAGGAAGGTCCCGGATGACTGGCAAAATAACTTTTGATTATCTGAGGTTTGATGGAACTAATTATGCTATCTAGAAAATATTGATGGAAGAATATTTTGAGTATTGTGGATATGATTTGGAGAAATCTTACAAGAATCCTTACACTCCTCCTACTAATGGTCTAAGTATTGTTGATGAGTGTAAGGAAAGCTAAGGTGTAGAACTAACTCTCCTAATGGAAAAACCTCAGGGAAGAATGAATAGGTGCTTTTAAATTTTCAATTACAGTCCAATTAAGATACACTTGAAAGAAATAGTAGAAATTGAGAAATGAACATACATAGATGAACACCAGATTTATGTGGGAAAAACCTTATGGGAGAAAAAACCACCACACCAAGAAAAACTAATGAAAATACATTAATGAGTATGGGCTTCACTCTCTAATGTCAATTTACAACAACATACACAATGATCAACCTTGTACAAAACATTCAAATTACAATTCTCTCAGAATCAAATTCTCACTGATCACACATCGAAATGTTCATCCAACCATTCATCATCATCGATCTCAGAGTATATCCATGTCGACCCTGGTCTGTTGATCTTCCTATCAGTAATGGCCGCAACAGTCCAACTGCTAGCGGTTCCCATTCTGCTCCTCTGATTGGTTGAAAACACACCTCGTAGGATAGTCTTCCAATCAGTCAAGGCATTCAACCTGTATTTGCATGTCGGTGAGACACTGACTGTGTCTCCCTAATGCCACAAGACTTGATTGTATTTATCACCAATAGTCCTCACCATTGGAAAGATGTTATATGGAGTTCACAAAATGTCGCTCGGACTTCCCTTTGTCGCCAAGACATCATACCAATATCCATCACATGTAGCGCTATCACCAAGACAATTGCTAGTCAATGAGAGATCATACCGATGTTCAAAAGTCACTTAGACATTAGCATTCCCATTGGCGAGACTATCGCTACATGCCAAGAGATCACACCAAGCCTTCCAGTCATACCGAAACAAACAACCGTCAGCAAGACTTACCGCTATTGCTAAGAGGTAATACCGAAGTCTTCAAGTCACCCCGAGATCATCCTTCACCAGGAGTCATACTGTCAACATCCCATAGCATCAGTGAGACAAACACCTATCACCAAGAGTTCTTACTAAACCCTTATGTGTTACTCTGATGACTCTGAGTGCATAACTATCGGTGAGACTTTCCATATCGATAAGACTTCATATCGAAGCATATGAGTTACTCTGATGACTCCAGTCACTATGAATCTCCCTAACCATCATAAGGAACTAAACCGTTGGCTAGAGATCTCCCCGAGCGGTGAGAGATAGAAACTATCACAACAATCAACATGTCACAATTATAGGCTCCATTCGGCAAGACTGCAACAAGGTCTCGGCGACCTGAACATTTCACAAGGTTGCACAACTACTAATTGGATAGACAGAAAGTATGTCACACTGACTTTTCTCTTTCAGAGGTTTCAACCTATGAGATTGAGGTACACAATTCCAACAAACTCCCACTTGATGAAGATCACACAGGCACCTTCAGAGCACAACATAACTATTGGAATTCATGGGCACTAAGGCCCATTGAATTGGCATGCCACCTGAACTTGTCTGTGCTCACTGGCTTTGTCAATGCATCTGTAACATTCTCCAAAGTATCCACTTTGTCTAAAGAGACATTTCCATCCTCCACCATATCACGTACAAAATGATACTACACATCAATATGTTTTTTCTTGGCATGGAAAGTAGGATTCTTCGCCAAACAAATAGCACTTTGACTATCACAATAAATTGTTATTTTCCTTGCATCAAAACCAATGTTAGAACAGAAATATTTTAAACAAATTGCTTCTTTACAGGCATGCGTTGCTACCATGTATTCTGCCTCTGTAGTGGACAAAGCGACTACAGCCTGCTACTTACTCATCCAACTCATTGCACCACCATTGAACATCAAAATGTATCCACTAGTGGATCTTTTGCTATCAATGTCCCTTGCCCAATCAGAATCCACATAGCCTCAAATACTGAGAGTCCTCTACGATTCAACCAAGTTCCCATGGTAACACAAAGCATATTCTAAAGTTCCCTTCATATATCTAAATACTCTTTTCACAACATCCCAATGTGTCCTTCCAAGATTCGCCATAAATTGAGTAAGTACTCCCACTGCTTGGGCAATGTTTGGCCTTGTACAGACCATTGCATACATTAGACTACCAACCACACTAGCATAAGGTACATTGGTCATGTCCTCCATCTCAATAGGATATTTTGGACAGTCTTTAATAGGTAGCTTCATTCCCTACAAAACTGGAACAACTAGTTTCTTGCAATCATTCATACAAAATCTCTCTAGAACAGTCTTAACATACTTACTCTGACTGAGCCAAAGTTTTCTACTCTTCCTATCCCTGGTTATTTCCATTCCTAGAATATACCTTTCTGCACCAAGATATTTCATTCAAACTTTACAGACAATTGAGACTTAAGATTAGAAATCATTAACTTACTATTGCATATGAACAACATATCATCAACATAGAGAGCAATAATAAGAACTTGATCAATTTCATCTTTTTAATACACACAATGATCAAATTTTGATCTTACAAATCCCAATGACAAAACAAAAGTGTCAAACTTCCGGTACCACATTCTAGGAGACTGCTTTATTCCATACATAGATTTTTTCAACTTGCAAACCAATCTTTCTTTACCTTTTTCCACAAAGTGCTCAGGCTGGGACATATAAATCTCTTCTTCAAGATCACCATGAAGAAATGTTGTCTTCACATCCATCTGTTCAATCTATAAGTCATATGCTACTGCAAGTGACAAAAGAAATCTGATAGATGTCAACTTAGCTACAGGAGAAAAAATATCCCCATAATCAATTCCCTCTACCTGGGAATAACCCTTTGCAACCAACCTCGCCTTATACTTTTCCACACTGCCATCCAGGCCTATTTTCTTTTCAAATACCCATTTATAGCCCATAGCTTTTCTGCCTTCAGGCAAGGGCACCAAACTCCAAGTATCATTCTTTTCTAATGATGTCATTTCTTCATTCATGGCTTCCAACCAAGAGTTTGAATCAGACATTCTAAATGCCTCTTTCATAGTCCTAGGCTCATCAATGCTAGAAATTAAAGTATAGGCACAAGTAGAATCTATTAAAGAGAACCCATACCTATCAGGTTGCTTTCTTTCACGAGTTGACCTCATCACTTGTTGAAGTTGAGGTTGTTCTTCTTCATCATAACTCTCAGAACTACTTGAGCTCCCCTCAGTTTCAGGTACTTTTTGAATTTTCAATTCCTCTTTATCTGGTGTTAGAGGAATTTCAACTACATCCTTTTTGTTTTCGAATTTTGTCTCTGACTGTAGATCCAAGGTAGAAGGCTTTAGCTCATGAAAGATAACACTTCTGTTGTATAGAACCTTCTCCGTATCAGGATTCCAAAGCTTGTATCCTTTTATGCTAGCACTATAGCCAATAAAAATATATTTAACAGCCTTGTTCTCCAATTTAAATCTTTTCTCATTCAGCACATATGCATATGCCTCACAACCAAAAACACGAATGTGTCTCAAAGAGGGCTTCTTACCAGACCATGCTTCCAAAGGTGTTTTCTCAACAAGATCAGAATTAGGAGAACGATTTATCAAGTAACATATTGTAGCAACTGCCTCAGCCCAAAACTTCTCCTTCAAGCCAGCACTGCTCAACATACTTCGTGCTCTTTCCATCACTGTCCTATTAAACCTTTCTGCAACTCCATTTTGTTGCCGAGTGTAGGGTGTAGTTTTATGTCTTTTATTCCCATGATCTTTACAATACCTCTCAAAATCATCATAACAAAATTCACCACCATTGTCAATCCCTAAACATTTTATTTTTCTTCCAATCTGATTTTCTACAAGGTTCTTAAATTTCTTAAACCAACTAAACACTTCAGATTTACTTTTCAAAAAATAGACAAATGCCCTTCTTGCATAATCATCAATAAACGATACATAGTACCTTGAATTAGACAAAGAAGGAACATTCACTACACCAAAAACATCAGAATGTATATAATCAAGCAAACCAAAAGATTTGTGAGGACTGGAATAAAATGAAACACGGTGTTGTTTACCATATATACAATGTTCACAAAATTCAAATTCAAGGTTACAATAATCAAGCACCTCAACCAGGTTTTTATTCTTCAAGGTTTTTAAACCTTTCTCTCCAATGTGGCCTAGCCTATGATCCCAGAGCATAGTCTTTTCTGCTGGAAGTTTAAATTCCATAGAGTTTACACTATCAGGAACTTTTTCCTCTTTTCCTCCATGAGTAGCTTTCAATGACTTGGCAGAGACACTTTTGCATTGCACATCATGTACATCAAGCTTATACAAGATACCAACATGAGCACCCCTTGCTAGCACCAATGATCCTCTGGTCATCTTGCAGCCATTTCTAGAGAACATGACTTGGACTCCAATATCATTCAACTTACTAACAGAAAGTAAATTTCTAGCGAGACCTGGTATATGCATTACATCATTGATTCCTTTCACTCTTCCATCAGGGAAATGAATTCTGACTCTTCCATGGCCAAAAATTTCCAAAGATGAATCACTTGCCAAATACACCTTTCCACCATCATATTTTTCATACTTCATGAACTAGTCTCTATGAGATTTCATGTGGAAAGATGCTCCAGAATCAATCAACCAGACATCATTTGATGCCTATGTAGCCAAGGCTGCAATGAAGGTGTTTGCATCACTTTGAGAAGAATCATTTTTAGAATTCTTCTTCTTCTTCTTTTTCTCCTCTTTGCAATCCTTTCAGACATGACCAGGTTGCCCTCAATTCTAGCACTTCACCTTGGACTTCTTGCCAGGATACTTTGATCTTTCTTCTGATTTGGATTTGGACTTCTTGTCCTTCTTCTTGCCTTTTTATTTTGATCTGCCTCTAATAGCAAGAGCCTCCTTCGCCATCTTAGAATATTTCCTTCTCATCTGTTCTAATAACAAAGAAGAAACAACATCTTCCATCTTAAAAGTGGATATTGTAAGTTTCCAATAGCCATCACTAGGTGATCCCAAGAATCTAGCAAAGAATATAATAACAACATACAACAGTCTTCTTCATCAATCTTCACACCCACAGATGTTAACTGTGCAATCAGCATGTTAAATGTGTTCAAATGATCAACAACCGACCCTCCTTCTTGCATTCTCAAAGTGTACAACTTCTTCCTCAAGAACAATTTATTCACCAAGGACTTGCCCTGATAAATAGCTACCAGTATTTTCCACAAGGAAGATGTTGGTATGTGGTGACTGATCATGTTATACTGTATAGCCCATGGTATACTATACACCCTGGCCCCCCGTCCTTGCCGAGGTCCAAGGTTGAATCAAGTATAATAGAGCAGCAGGGTCCAAGGTACTTATTTCCAATGGATAATAAAAGTATTGGATGGCTGCGGTTTGGTGGATGTAGCCCAGATTGGGTGAACCACGTTAAATTATGTGTTATGATTTATTCTGTGAATGTTTTAGTTTCTCTGTTTATTATATGAAATCTGCATTTAATTGTTAGATCTGCCATCTCTAACCCTAACAAGTGGTATCAGAGCGAGTTGTGTTTCGATTATCATCTGTAGGAAAGATCTCGCGGTTGAGTGGGAGCAACGGCAGATGAGGGTAAGAAGGTTGAGAAGTTTAATGGGCAGAACTATCAGTTATGGAAGATGCAGATGGAGGACTATCTCTATCAAAAGGATTTATGACGGCCATTGGAAGGGAAAACCAAGAAACCTGCAGCAATGTCAGATGAGGACTAGGAGATCTTGGATAGAAAGGCTCTTGGCAGTATTCGTTTGTGCCTAGCACAAACAGTGGCATTCAATATTACAAAAGCAAAGACAACTCAAGAGTTGATGGAAACCCTGGAAAAGTTATATGAAAAGCCTTCGCTTCGAATAAGGTATTTCTTATGAAGCGTTTATTTAATATGAAAATGGTAGAAGGTGGGTCAGTTACTGATCATTTAAATGAGTTTAATACTGCCACCAGTCAATTAACTTCCGTAAAGTAAACTTTGATGAAGAAGTTAGGGCTCTTTGATTCTCGTGTTCTTTGCATGAAAGTGAATAGCTTGGTAATGGCTGTTAGCAATTCCGTTTCCGGTTCGAATACATTGAAATTTGATGATGTTGTTGGTGTTATTTTGAGTGAGGAATGTGAGAAAAGCTCGTGGAACATCCATCGCAATGTTTTGAATGCGTAAGGGGCACAACAAAGGAGAGAGGAAACAATTATGGAAATCATGGGAAGTCATGAGGAAAATCAAAGGACAAAAGGTCTCAATCTAGAGACAAGAGGGATTATTGGCACTGCGGTAAGCCGTGTCATCCAAGAAAGATTGCTGATCTCAGAAAATAAAGGAGACAAAGGAAGGAAGTAAAGAGGCAAATGTGGTAAGTAATAAATCTGATGAGGATGCTTTGATTCTTTCTCTTGATAATGTCTGATGATTCTTGGGTATTAGATTCAGGGCTTCATTTCATGCTACCCCCATAGAAGTTATTTTCTTGATTATGTCCAAGGGATTTTGGGCTGGTTTATTTAGGAGATAACGAACCCTGTCAGATTGTTGGAAAGGGAAGAATCAAGATTAAGTTGCAAAATGGGAATCATTGGCTACTACGTGAGGTAAGGCATGTTCCAAAGTTAAGCAGAAATTTAATTTCAGCAGGGCAACTAGATGATGAAGGTTGTGTTGTTACATTTAGTGATAAAAACTGGAAAGTTACAAAGGGTGCCTTAGTGGTAGCAAAAGGTGTGAAAGTAGGCACCTTATATCTTTGTATGGTCATATTGTTCTTCTACTTTTAATTGTTAGCTAAAAAGATCAATGTTGAACAGCTGCTGCGCTTAACGGAGAAGATCATACGCTTGTTGTGGACTCGAATCAACAGCGTGGCATAATAGACTTGGGCATATGAGTGCAAAAGGTATGAAAGTACTTCATTCAAATAATTTTTACCAGGTCTAAAATGTGTTAATATGGATTTATGTGAAAGTTGTGTGTATGAAAACAAAAGAGAGTAAGTTTTCTCAAGGATGGGAAGCAAAAGAAAGATGAGAAATTAGAGCTTGTGCATACGGATGTATGGGGACCAGCTCGTGTATCTTCTCTTAGTGGCTCTTATATTATGTTACATTCATTGATGATGCAACTAGAAAGGTATGGATTTATTTCCTTAGGGCGTAAATATGAAGTATTTGAAACTTTAAAAAATGGAGAAGCTTGGTGAGAATGAGATGGGAAAAAGGTTAAAATGTCTCAGATCTGATAATGGTGGTGAGTATTGCAGTAAAGAGTTTGAAGATTATTGTTCCTCTAATGGTATTCGTAGGCAGAAAACGGTTCCAAGATTCCACAGGAAAAATGGAGTGGCTAAGTGCATGAATAGGACAATAATGGAGCGTGCACGGACTATGAGATTGCATGTTGGGCTGCCTTTAAAATTGTGGGCAGAGATGTAAACACTGTTGTTTATTTAATCAATAGAGGTCCCTCTAATCCTTTGGGTTGTGGTATTCTAGAGGAAGCATGGAAAGGTAAGAAGGTGAGTTATTCTTTTCTCAAAACCTTCGGTTGTGAAGCATTTGCACATGTAGATTCTGAAAATAGAACCAAGCTTGATGAAAATCAAAGAAATGTGTATTTGTTGGATATGGCATTGATGAATTTGGTTATAGGCTTTGGGATTTTGAAAATCAAAAAATTGTGAGAAGCAGGGATGTCATATTCAATGAGAAAAGTGTTGTACAAAGATCCGTTGCTAAAGATGAGAAGAAAGAAAATGATTATGTAGTGTTGGATGATATTCCAACAATGATGTTTCAGCTGGTTCCTCATGCTGGGCAACAAGAGCAACAAATACCACAAACTCCTATTAGACGATCTTCAAGGTTAAGTAGACCTCCAGAAAGATTCTCTCCCTCTTTGTATACTATTTTGTTAACTAATGCTGGTGAACCAGAATATTATGATGAAGCTATGCAGGTGGATACCAAGGTTTAGTGGGAGCATGGAATGAAAGAACAAATGGACTCCTTGCTAGAAAATCAGACTTGGGATTTATGCAAGTTGTCTGCAGGTAAAAAGGCTTTACCAAACAAATGGATTTATAGGCTAAAAGAGGAGGATGGAGGTAAGAAAGGATTTAAAGCCAGATTAGTTGTAAAGGGATTTGCACAGAAAAATGGTATTGATTTTGATGAGATTTTCTCTCCTGTTGTTAAAATGACTTCTATTCGTATTGTTTTAAGTATTGTGGCTGCTGAAGATTTGCATTTAGAACAACTTGATGTTAAAATAGCCTTTCTCCATGGTGATTTGGAAAAGGAAATATATATGGAACAGCCACAAGGATTTGAGGTCAAAGGTAAGGAGAAACTAGTGTGCAAATTGAAGAAAAGCTTATATGGCTTGAAGCAAGCACCTCGACAATGCTATTTGAAATTTGACAGTTTTATGGCTGAGCAAGGCTACAATAGGTGTAATTCTGACCATTGTGTTTATTTTAAGAGGTTGGATAATGATAGCTACATTATTTTGTGTTTATATGTTGATGACATGCTTGTAGTTGGGTCTAACATGGATCACATAAGTGAGCTAAAACAACAGTTAGCAAAATCTTTTGCTATGAAAGATTTGGGGCAGCAAAACAAATCCTTGGTATGAAAATTTGTAGAGATAGGAAAAATAGAAAATTGTTTTTATCTCAGGCTAATTATGTTGAAAAGGTGTTGCAGATTTCATATGGAGAATGCAAAAGCTGTCAGCACACCTTTGCCTAGTCATGTTAAATTGACTAAGGATATGTGTCCAAAGACACATGAGGAGGAAGAAAAAATGTCCAAGGTACCATATGCTTCAGCTGTAGGTAGTTTAATGTATGCCATGGTATGCACTATACCGGATATTGCACATGCTGTAGGAGTTGTTAGCAGGTATTTGAGTCATCCTGGAGTTGAACATTAGAATGCAGTAAAATGGATTCTCAGGTATTTGAGAGGTACATACAATAATTGTTTATGTTTTGGGGGCTTTAATACTGTTTTAAAAGGCTATGTTGACTCAAATTTAGCAGGGGATATAGATACCAGGCGGAGTACCACAGGTTATGTATTTACAGTTGGTGGGACAGCAGTGAGTTGGATTTCTCGCTTGCAGAAGGTGGTTGCTTTATCCACCACGAAGGCAAAGTATGTTGCTGCAACAGAGGTGGCAAATGAGATGATATGGCTGCAATTTTTCATGGAGGAGTTGGGAAAACAATAGGCTAAAAATTACTTGTTTACAGACAGCCAGAGTGCTATACATCTTGCAAAGAATTTTGCTTTGCATTCTAAAACAAAACACATATAGTTGAGATATCATTTCATTTGGTTAGTGTTGGAGGATGGACAGGTTAAGCTAGACAAGATACATACAGATGTCAATCCATCGGATATGTTTATGAAGGTAGTGACAAGGGAGAAGCTGAGCTCCTCTTTAGCTTCAGTTGGTCTTCAAGGTTGAATTCAAGTATAACAGAGCAGTAGGGTCCAAGGTACTTATTTCCAGTGGGAGCTATAATTGCAGCAGTGTCATCCAGGATCAGTCTCCAAGTGGGAGATTGTGGTGGTGTGGAGCCTGATCAGTCTCCAAGTGGAATTTCTTCCTAATTTTTCGCGTGATCACCAAAAAAGGGAAAAATCAATGAAAAAGGAAAAATCTGATTTTGTAGAACCCTAAAATCTGGAAGCTTCTAATCTTGGTAAAAAGGGGTTCGGATGGGTATTACTGTATGATGAAAAACACCATTATTTGCAAGATTGTAATAAGGTTTTTCACTGGATAATAAAAGTATTGGATGGTTGCGGTTTGGTGGATGTAGCCCAGATTCGGTGAACCACGTTAAATTCTGTGTTATGATTTATTCTGTGAATTTTTTAGTTTCTCTGTTTATTATATGAAATCTGCATTTAATTGTTAGATCTGCCATCTCTAACCCTAACAGAAGATGCATTATTTTCTTCATGAACATTCAGAAGAACAGATTCTGCTAAACAGAGCCTTATCAGTCCCTTTGATTTTCTATTTATAAGGTCCCAATCCTCTTGCTTCGTGCCTGTAGGCTTTGTTCCAGACATAGAAGTCCAAAGATCATGATCAACCAATAGATCTTCCATTTTAAGTTTCCACAACTCAAAATTGTTGCCATTGAATTTCTCAATTTCTATCTTTCCTGGTGTGCTTTCCATCTTATCCTGTAATTCAAATTACCAAAACTTCTACAAGACTCCCACTGAATAGAAATTGACACAAAAAAACTAACATACCCACAAGGATAACACAATTGGCTAGGCTCTAATACCACTTGTAAGGAAAGCTAAGGTGCTGAACTAACTCTCCTAACGTCAAAACCTCAGGGAAGAATGTAGAGGTGCTTTTAAATTTTCAATTACAGTCCAATTAAGATACACTTGAAAGAAATAGCAGAAATAGAGAAATGAACATACACAGATGAACAACAGATTTATGTGGGAAAACCCTTACGAGAGAAAAACCCACCACACCAAGAAAAACCCCTTTGTATTACAGTAATGAAATTACATACAAAGTACGGGCTTCACTCTCTGATGTCAATTTACAACAACATACACAATGATCAACCTTGTATAGAACATTCAAATTACAATGCTCTTAAAATCAAATTCTCACTGATCACACATTGAATTGTTCATCCAACCATTCATCGAACCAAACATCATCATCGATCTCAGAGTATATCCATGTCGACCCTGGTTTGTTGATCTTCCTCTCAGTAACGGCCGTAACAGTCCAACTACTAGTGGTTCCCATTCTACTCCTCTGATTGCTCGAAGACACACCACGTAGGATATCTTCCAATCAGTCAAGGCATTCAACCTGTATTCACATGTCAGTGAGACACTGACCATGTATCCTTGATGCCACAAGACCTGATTGTAGTTATCGCCAAGAGTCCTCACCATTGGCAAGACGTTATACCAAGTTCACAAACTGTCACTCAGACTTCCCTTTGTTGCCAAGACATCATACAAATATCCATCACATGTACCACTATCGCCAAGACAATTGCTAGTCGATGAGAGATCATAACGATGTTAAAAGGTCACTTAGACATTAGCATTCCCATTGGCAAGAATATTGCTACTCACCAAGAGATAACATCGAGCCTTCCAGTCATACCAAAACAAACAACCGTCGGAAAGACTTACCACTATCGTTGAGAGGTAATACCAAAGTCTTCAAGTCACCTCGATATCATCCTTCACTAGGAGTCATACCAACAACATCCCATAGCATCAATGAGACAAACACCCGTCGCCAAGAGTTCTTACCAAACCCTTATGTGTTACTCTGATGACTCTTAGTGCATAACTATCGGTGAGACTTTCCATATCGATAAGACTTCATACTGAAGCATATGAGTTACTCCAATGATTCTACTCACTATGAATCTCCCCGACCATCATAAGGAACTAAATTGTCGGCCAAAGATCTCCCCCAGCGGTGAGAGATAGAAATTGTCACAGTGATCAACATGTCATAGCGATAGGCTCCATTCAATAAGACTGCAACAAGGTCTCAGCGACATGAACATTTCATAAGGTTGCACAAATTCTAGTTAGCTAGACAGAAAGTATGTCACACCTAATTTTCTCTTTTAGAGGTTTCATCCTATGAGATTGAGGCACACAATTCCAACAATGAGATCAAAGCACATGAAGCGAATAATAAGGCAAAGTACATTTTCAAGAACAGTCTGGTACATTTCGAGTTGATTAAGGTTCTGAATTTAAAGATTGTTAAGGAAGTCTAGGATGCTTTGGAAAGGGCACATGAAGGTGATGAAAGAGTCAAAGAGGAAAAATTATAGAATTTGGAAACACAATTTGAGCTTCTACACATGTCTAAATATGAGAATGTTAAAGCTTATGTACATAAATTAGATGAGATAGTGGTCGGAATGCAAGAACATGGTGCTACTATAGATGAAATCAAAATTGTAAAGAAGATTCTTAGAACTGTCCCTAGTGCTTACAACAAGGTGTGTGTTATTGAACAGAGTATAGACTATAATACCTACACTAAATATCTTTTGTTGGGATTTTTGAAATCTTATGAGATGAGGAAGTTGAATTTAAGGAATGGATGCAAATAAGAAACTGCTTTTAAGGCTACAAAAGCTAAAGATCTAGATGAAGAAAAATTTGATGAGATAGAAGCTAACTTTGTGAGAAGAATGGGGAAAGGCTCTTGTAAGTATGAAGGTAAGTTACCCTTTGAATTCTTTAGTTGTGGAGAAATAGGTCACTATCTTGCAAGGTGACTAGAAAGAGCTAAGAGGAATAAACAAAGATATGAGAAAGAAAATAAAAGAAAGAAGGTCAACAAAGCATATTATGTGAATGATAATGCTACTATATCTAACAAGGATATTGATTATGAAGATCCTGATGACAATGAATGCTTGTTCTCGGATATAAAGGATGAACCTACTTTTGCTAATTATAAAAAATAGGTGAAGGAAAGCCCTCCGAAGAAGGAGAAAAATGAAGGTACTGTTATCTTTTCCCTACATGCTAAATTAGAAAAGAACTATTGGGTAGTTGATAGTCATTGTTCACATCACATGACTAGTGATTAAAGTAAGTTTGTTAAACTTGAAAAATATGATGGAGGCTTGGTTATGTTTGGAGATGATATCGGTGCTAAAATTTGTGGGATAGGTTTAGTAAGTTTTGATGGCAAGCATACAATTGATGATGTATACTATGTTAAGGGTTTAAGGAATAATATTTTGAGTGTTGGACAGATGTGTAGTAAGGGATATCATCTTGTGTTTAAGGATGAGAGATGTGAAATCCAGGAAGGATCTAGAACATTGAATGTTGTAGGAAAGAAATCTAAAGGAAATATCCATCAACTTAAGGGTGTTGATGGATGATGCTTTATGACTCAGATTAATGAAAGTTGGTTATGGAATCAGAGAATGTGTCACATGAATTTTGACAACCTGTCAAGGATTAGTGTAGTTCAGGCTGTGAGAGATTTATCAAGGATTATAAAGCTTGTTAATGCTATTTGCAGGAATTGTCAGTTTGGAAAGCTAGCAAGAAATCATTACAAATCAAAGGAAAATTCTACTACTAGACTACTGGATTTAATTCATACATATCTTTGTGGTCCTACAGGAGTGAGAACTCTACAAGGTGAAAGGTAATTTATGCTTTTTATTGATGATTATTCTAGATATACATGGGTTACATTTATTAGAGAGAAATTAGATGCATTAGATAGATTCAAAACATTCAAAGCTATGGTTGAAATGAACTGAATTCAGGGATAAAATGTTTAATGTTTAATAGAGGTGGAGAATTCACCTCCCATGAGTTTAATATGTTTTGTGAGGTGCATGGAATAAAGAGACAATTATATGCTCCAAGAACTCCTCAACAAAATGGAGTTGTTGAAAGAAAAAACAAAACAAGTCAAGAGGCTGCCAGATCAATGATTATTGAGGTTGGTTTACTGAAATTTTACTAGAGAGAAGCTATTCATACTACTGTTTATGTATTCAATCGAGTTCAAGCAAGATAAAATAATATAAATAACCCCTACGAGCTATGGCATTGAATAATTCCTGCTATTAAGTATTTCAAGGTTTTCAGAAGCAAATGTTATATCAAAAGAGATGAAGAAAATTTAGGTAAGTTTGATACAAGAAGTGATGAAGGAATTTTTCTTGGATACTCTACTAAAAGAAAAGCATACATATGTTTCAATAAAAGAATGAGAAAGATTGTAGAAAGTGCAAATGTCAAGGTTGATGAGACAATGAAGAATTCAATTAACATTGATGGATATGTATCTAATGAACCTAATGGTGTAAGAATTGAAGAGATTGTAGAAGAACAAGAAAAGGATGAGCAAGAGAAGAAAAATTAACAAAATGAAATAGAAGAAGAAGCTCTAGTGGTGTCACCTAAGACACCTAGATATGTGTGGAAGAATCATTCAGAAAGTTAGATTATTGAAGATAAGACTAGAGTATTGAATAGAAGTAAAGCTACTACTAAAGTAAATATGTTTTTATTTTCTAAGACTGAACTAAAGACTATAAGTGAAGCATGTAAAGATGAACATTGGATGGAAGCCATGAAAGAACTTATGTAGATTGAGAAGAATAAAACTTGGGAATTGGTCCCAAAACTGATAGATAAAAACATTATTGGATCAAAGTGGGTATTCAAATATAAGTTGAATGAGGATGGAGAAGTGGTTAGAAAGAAAGAAAGGCTTGTGTGTAAAGGTTACTCACAAATAGAAGGCATATATTTTCAATAAAATTTTGCTCCAGCAGCAAGAATGGAAGCTATAAGGATGTTCTTAACACTTGTTTCTCATAAAGACTTCAAGGTCTATCAGATGGATGCCAAGTCAACATTTTTGAATGGTGAGCCAGAAGAAGAGGTCTACATGGAACAACCGGAAGGATTTCAGTTGACAGATCAATTTGATACGGTGTACAAATTGAAGAAAATGTTATATGGATTGAAGCAAGCTCCTAGAGCTTGGTATGCGAGGTTAGACAGGTATTTGATTCAACAAGGTTTCAACAAAGGTACGATAGATCGTAATCTATATTTTAAGATTGAAAATGACAAAATCTTGATTGTAGTTGTATATGTCGATGACATTATTTTTGGGGGAAATGAAAATATGTGCAAGATGTTTGTGGAAGAGATGTAGAAAGAATTTGAAATTTCTATGCTTGGAGAGATGAATTTATTTCGTGGGCTAAAGATTAATCAAATAGAGAAAGGAATTTTTATTTCACAGTCTGAGTATGTGAAAGAGATGTTGAATAATTTTGGGATGGTTGGTTCTAGGTCGGTATGTACTCCTATGGTGATTGATTGCAAATTGGGTAAATATGATGACTCACCTAAGGCTGATCAAAGCAAGTATAAATCTATGATTAGTGGACTATTGTATTTGACTATTACTAGAGTCGATATTATGCATGTTGTCTCTCTTGTGGCTAGATTTCAAGAAGATCCTAAGGAAATGAATGTTGCTACTATTAAAAGAATATTCAAATATTTGAATGGCACTTTGGATTATGGGTTATGGTATCCTAGAGATATTGAATTTACACTAAGTGCCTATACAAATGCAGATTGGGCTAGATGTGTAGATGAAAAAAAGAGTACAAGTGGTGGTGCATTCTTTCTTGGTTACAGATTGGTGGCATGGTTGAGTAAAAAGAAAAAATTAGTCTCCTTATGTGTTGCTAAAGCTGAGTATATTGTTGTTGCATCTTGTTGTACACAAGTTGTATGGATGAAACATACATTGAAAGATATCACAATGGTGTATGATGATCCTATTTCTATCTTTTGTGATATTTCAAGTGCAGTTAACATTTCAAAGAATCATGTGATGTACTCAAGGACGAACCATATATCTATCAGGTCTCATTTCTTGAGAGAGAAGGTCATGGAGAATGAAGTAAAACTTGAATATGTTCTAACAAATAATTAGATTGCTGATATATTTAGAAAGGCTCTTCTTAAAGATACTTTTGAGTATCTTCGAGAACAATTAGGGGTCATTTCCCCTCCTTTCTTGAACTAGATGCATTAGCTCAGTGGATCTATGGATCTATCTTTCTTCTGGATTGATGTTTTGGTGGCTACCTCTTAGGGGGAGCAAGTAGTGTTAGGTGTTGTCAATGAGAGTATTATTTTTTTAATGTCAAAGGGGAAATCAATGTAAAATATCTTTTTCCTTTGCCATTGTTGTCAAAGGGGGAGAGGAAGCATGTGAAAAAGAGAGGAAGTTGTTGGCATATAGATTAAGGAGACTATTTATGGATTCTAGTGTTGTCATTGATGGCAACTAAAGTCATTATGTTGGTCCACATATCAGGACTTGCTTATACTAGTAGGAAAAGTAGAAGTCAGTGTGTTATCGACAAAAAGCATGAAAAATAGGGTATCCGGTTAGATAGTCAATTTGTATGCTTCACCAGATCATAATTTTTTGTTGTGGATCTCTAGGAAATTTAGTTGAGAATGTATGCTATCTTATTGGTATGTTTTGTGGTGTTGTACCAATTGGTGTATGAGTTAGGAGATTCAGTAGAATAATTTTCTAGTTATTTACTCATTGTGGCCGACTCAATGAATATAGCGTTTCATGGATGTATAAGGAGTAACTGGTTAATTATTTCTTGTGTAACTGGTTATTTTTTTTTGGGTCCCAGCTATAGTCTATCCAACTTTGTTGGGTACGCATTAAATATAACTTGTGATTTGAGCCAACTGTTGGAGAATATTTTATATTTTGTTAAAACCGACTTAAAGTGTTAAATCTTTATAGCTGGTATATATATGAGATAGCTAAATCATTTTGAAGTGTGAAAGTGTGCATGATGTTTTAAGAAGGTGTGTGTGCAAAAAAGTTCAAAGCAATTTTATGAGCGTACATCAGAAGATCTATTGAGTCAATTTTTTTTATGTAGTATAAGGGTTGTAGTAGAGTAGAGCAGAGCAGAAGTGCAAATTGGATAGAAGGTATAGAATCTATTTTATGTGCTTCATTGGAACTGAATCTAGGCATTTGTAGATGTTATCTTATCAGTTCATTTTTGTTGTAATCACAAATTCTTTATAAAGCAGTAAGCCTTCTTTATCTTGAGCAATGAGCTCTAGTCAGTGTGCCTAAATACAAGTGCATTCCCTCTTGTTCATACTTTTAATAGAGTATAAATTATGGATTAATATCCACCATGGTTTTTCCCCTAATAGGGTTTCCACATAAAAATATTGGTGTTATGGCACTTTGATTATCATGTTCATGTGCTTGCATCTTTATTTATGTTTATGTGGGGAAAATGGTTTATGATCATAATTATTTGTTTGAATATTGTTGAACACTGATTCACCCCCTCTTAGTGTTCCATAAGTCCAAGAATTGGTATCAGAGCATTGGTTCCTCTGCAAAATTTTAACAACTTGAGGTGGATCTTGAATTGCAATGGAATCTGGTGGTATTCAACAATAGCTTATGGTGGCACTTAATGATCTTGATCATTCTAAAGAATAAGTCATGTAATTAAAAGAAAAGATTGTGGATGTTGAGAAATTCATTCAATCTTTGAAGGATAAAATCAATGATTCAAGAGAGAAGAGAAAGGAACTTTGTGATCAACTAAAACATAAAGAGAATAAAAGCTTGGAAGATGTTCACCTGAATCAAACCCTAAAATAGATAACAAGAGAATGTGAAAAACTTGCTAGGAATAATGCTACTCTAAAACTTGAGATGGAATCTGTGGCAATGAAGCTAACTAAGGAGATTGAAGAAAGAAAGAAGAATGAAGAGAATTTGGCCTAGTCCTTAAAAGAAAAGTCTGAAGAATGCAACAGAGTTAATAGTAGATTCATTCAGCTAGAGATTGAATTGCAACAATCTAGAAATAATGAACAAGAACTTAAAAGAAAGATAGTTATTCTCAGTGATGAACTCACTACTACAAATGAGTTCAAAGAGAAGTTCTAGATGAGTTATGCTAAGCTTGATGAGCTGACTAAAGGACAAAAGAATGCAAATGACAAGCGATGTATTAGCTATGAGAAAGGAGAAAGCTCTGGATCTGAACACAAGGATTCCAGACAAGGGAATCAGATGAACAAAGGCAGAATATATCCAGTAAGACAACCCAATGCTCAAAATTTTAATGGTTACTACTTTTCTTGTAATCAATTTGGTCATATGGCTTCTCAGTGTAGAATTAAGATAAATTCAAGTAGTCCATCATTTCCTAGTTAGTGTTTTAGTTGTAATAAGTTTGGTCACAAGTCAACTGAATGAAGAAGTACGTCTGTCAGTATAAGGAAAGTTAAATGCTACACCTATGGAATATTTGGACATGTTGCTAATCAATTAAGATCAAGAGGAAATCAGTGGAATGAGTGGTCTAAATAGAGAAATATGGTGTGTTATAGTTGCAATGGATCTGGTCACATTGCAAGATTTTGTAGGAACAAAAACATGATTAAAAGAGGTCTAATATATAAAGGAAGAATTTCATAGAAGGATGGAAAAGGAAAAGGAAAATTTTATGTGGAAGAGATAAGAGCTTAGATGAAGAAAACGTGGGTAAAGAAGAATGAATCTAATAAGCTTGTATTGGAAGCAACCTTTGATAATCCCTTTGGAAATTGATCTTAGGCCTTTGGCCTAGGGGGATTTTTTCAAAGAAAAATATTTTAATCCTTTGTCGGTAGTTGTCACAAGAATGTAGGAAATTTTCAATAGTTGTGATAGAAGTTTGTAGATGCATTAGTGATTGCTTTTTCAAAAATATGAAAAGTAGAAGGTTTGCAGATGAATTTTTCTCCTACTATTTAAGAAAATAGAGTTACCATAACTCTAAGGGAAAAGTATTTAATGCAGCTAAAAGGTTAGGTGCACAAAGTTATAAAAGGGTATTTGGAACCCTCATTTATCACCTTGCATCAAAGAAGAAGAGAAGGAGATCCTCTGCAGCGAAATTTTGAAGGAGTCAAGAAAATTTGAGGGAAAATTCACTAGGTAATTATGATCGCTTGTTGAATTCCTAATTATGTGCTCGAAAGAAAAACCTTGTTCGGTATGGAAAGTAAAATGAAACAAATCAAAGAAACAATAACTTTGGATGAATACAATAGTCAGAAGTTAGGGATATAAGAAATTTGTTGCTAGCTAGTGAATTGAAGTGGCTTGAATGTGCGAAACACAAGAATTTGGACATTTGGAATGAGTTTTCATATTTCATCAATGTGGAAGTGGTTCAGTTTATCTTGAACAGATTGGATGATGATATCCTTACTCTGGAAAAACCCTATCAAATTTCAAAATAAGTAATCAGAAATCTAACAGGATTATGCAATGTTGGTGTTGTTCCAAAAAAGAAGTCAATTTAGAACATTGAAGTTTAAACCCTAACTAGAGTAACCGAAGATCAAAGGGCTCTAGTAATTTCCACAATCAAAGATCTAATTATGAGGTACATTGCACATGGAATTTCATATAAAATTTTCTTCAGAAATAGGGAAGGCACAACCTCAGCAGGTGCAGTGTATATCACTCACAAAATGATCATGGAAGATAAAGCCTTTTATCTATGTGGATTGCTAAAGGATCAGTTGATGGAAAATGTGCCACTGATGAATGATATAGACTATGCTTTTAGTTTTGGTACCCTGGTTATATGCATTATGATGTATTTTCTGAACCGACTGCCTCAAAATGATAACATGGTGTGGAAGGAAAATGAACCGGTTTGTAAGAAATTTTTTGAACATTTCAATTCTCTAAAAAATGGTGAGCACGCTTATGAAAATTTCTTTAGAGAATTGTTGGGAAAGTTTGAAATAGTTGGAATCTCCCTTCTAGTAAGAGCAGTTGAAGTTGGGTCTTCTTTCAGTAAGGTGGAGAAAAAGCAGAAAAGAATAAGAGATTTAGTTGATGTCACTCCCTCGACACCTAAGTCAACAAAAGTTAAGGGAAAAGGTAAAAAGCAGATGGTTGTGGATATAATCAATGAATATTCTTATGAATACACACCAAGAAATGAACCGAAACTAGTTGAACTGGATGTGATAATAACAGAAGAAAGCAATGAAGAAGGTGCTTTATTCAAAGCAAAAATACTATAGATTATTCAGGAAGAAAATGGAATGCAAAAGATAGCTGACATATGGTTAGATGGACCATCATACGAATAGTATGTTATTGAGGACACTGTAGGAAGATACTTTGTGGACAATAACATTGAATTGGAGAATTTGTAGAATGTAGTTCCAAAAGAATTGATTGCATGCATCTAGGGGGCTATGGCCTCTCTTCCTTTGGAAAGGAAAGAGTAAGAAGTTATTTTGCATTTGAAGGAGAATTTTAGGCTATCTCTTCCCAAACTAATAAAAAAAATGAATGTGTTAAGGTAATGCATTGACTCAACAAATAAGATATTCAATTATTTTCTTAGGTGGCCTCATGTGGTTGGTAAATACAAGGACAAGTTGGAGAAAATTGAGATTGAGTTATTTAGAATTGTTCAAGATTACATTATGTTTCAGGACCAAGATGGAGCAGTTAAGAAGAAAATTCATGAGTTACAGGTTGAGCATGCAAAGTTCCACTTTGCCAGAAACACTCTTATGGATACTTTCTGGAAAGTGAAGGATCAAACTGAATGCAGATTGGAGCAAATGATTGAAGTTCTGAAGAAAGGAGAAAAGATGGAGAAGCCATTACCATTCCTGAATCCCTTGTTTAGGTTATCAAAAAGACATAATAAAATAATATTTTGATAAAAATTATTGGGATTGTTATGGATGCTTGGAAGAAATTTCTTCCGAAGATGAAAGATAAGTATAAAATAATCTTCTAAATTGAGTGGCAGTTGCAATTCTTCAAATTTTGATCAATTTTTTGCATCAACAAAGGGGGAGAGAGTGTAGTAGGAGGGAGAGCAGCAAAAATTTTGTCATTGATTTCAAAAGTGGAGAGAATGTGGTGAAAAATAACTCCTTGACGTCCAAAGGGGGAGCAATGTTTTTATGAGTTTTGAAGTTTTGAGTTTTGGTTCTGACACTTAGTCATTTTTTTCACTAAGTGTTGCCATCAATGCCAAAGGGGGAGATTTTTGGCATACAACTTGAGGAGACTGTTTATGCCTTCTAGTTTTTTCATTAATGGTAACTGAAGTCATTACGCAGATTAAGATCTACTTATACTGGCAGGAAAAGTAGAGGTCAGTGCGTTACCAGTAGAAAGCATGAGGAATAGGGTACCCAGTCAGATAGTCGATCTGTATGCTTCACCAGATCATAATTTTGTGTTGTGGATCTCCAGGAAAGTTGGTTGAGCATGTAATCTATCTTATTGGTAATTTTTTGGGTGTTGTAGCAATCGGTGTACGAGATAGGAGATTCAGTAGAATAATTTTCTAGTTATTTACTCATTATGGACAACTCAATGAATATAGCATGTAGTGGATGTATAACGAGTAATTGGTTAATTATTTCTTGTTTTTGTTATTTTTTTTGGGTCCCATCTATAGTCTATCTAACTTTGGTGGGTGTGCATTGAATATAACTTGTGAATTGAGCCGACTATTGGAGAATATTTCATATTTTGTTAAAGCCAACTTAAAGTGTTTAAATATTTATAGCAGGTATATATATATGAGATTGGTAAATCATTTTGAAGTGTGAAAGTGTGCATGATGTTGTAAGAAGGTGTGTGTGTGAAAATATTTAGAGCAGTTGTATGAGCATGCATAAGAGGATTTGTTGAGTGAATTTTTCTTTGTGTAGCAGAAGGGTTGTTTTAGCAGAGCAGAAGTGCGAATTGGATAGAAGGTCAAGAATTTGTTTTATGTGCTTCATTGGAACTGAATCTAGGCATTTGTAGATGTTATCTTCTCTGTTCATTTTTTTTGTAATCACAAACTCTTTGTAAGGTAGTGAGCCTTCTTTATCTTGAGCAATGAGCTCTAGGCAGTGTGCCTGAATGCAAGTGCATTCCCTGTTGTTCATACTTTTAACAAAGTATAAATTATGGATTAATCTCCACCATGGTTTTTCCCCTAACAGGGTTTCCATGTAAAAATACTGGTGTTATGGTGCTTTGATTATCATGTTCATGTGCTTGCATCTTTATTTCTATTTATGTGCGTAAAATGGTTTATGGTCAAAATTAATTGTTTGAATATTGTTGAACACTGATTCACCGCCCCCCCCTCTAAGTGTTCCCTGAGTCCAATAGAAGCATGTGAAAAAGAAGAAGAAGAAAACAAACAAAAAGAGGAAGAATATAAAATATTATCTACTAAGGGGGAGAAACATAAAGAAAAATATTGAGAAGAGTATTCAAAGCTAGTATGGTGTTTTTGATGGTTTTTCACATCACATGTTGCCATCAATGAAAAAGGGGAAAATTTTTATAAGAATGGGAAGAATGAAGGTGTTGTCATTGATGTCAACTGGTCAATTGGTTATCAACTAGTTGATGTTTTCATTAGTGTCATGGTTGCAAGTTATTGGCTATATATGTTGAGGATATTGAGAAAATTTTATTGAAGAAAGATTGCAGTTGTTCAATGGTTGCTCTAGGTTTTGCTCTAGGATTTACCCCTATATTTGTGTGGTTCAAATATGTCAAAATCATGGTTGTTGGAAGATGCTAAATCCAAATTTTTGGTTGTTGATTCATTGTATAGTGTGAGTTATATTCACCAATTGTGAACTGTGGTTTTTGTGTTTCTGGTTAAGGTCTAGGAGAAATGTTGTTGGTCCTTATTTCTCTTTGTTAAATTCTTATGACTTTTGGTTATAGAGTTGAGTTTTTTTTATTGTATTGAAGATAATTTTGGTATTTGGAAGGTACATACTTAATGGTTCTATGTGTTTTACACTAGTTTGGCCAACCTTGTGTTGCACACTATCTTCAAAGTTGATGAAATGTGTTGGATCTATTTGGGTCCTTATGAAGCATGTGTTTGGGTCACCATCATTCTAATTCCACCATAGGATGTTCTAACACCACCCTAATTTGAATTTAATATTGGATGGCCAACTTTGCATATATTTTAATGTTGAAGATGGTATAAATACAGGATGAGTTAGTGGTGAAATATATCATAGAAAGAGGAAAGAGAGATAAGTGCAAAGAAATAGAGTAGATAGATGTGAGATTGATGTGAATCAGTGAGTGTGTGTGATGTGAGTGTGGTAGATCAGTGCAAAGCCTAAATGTTGAGTTTATGGATGCATTGAGCAGAAGGTGTACTCTATCATTCATGCATGTCTACAAGTGGTTGAGAAAGTAGAGGTGTATTTATCCATTGCATTGAGACTGTCTTCTCTCTATAATGTATCTCTTCTATCTTCTTTGTATCTCTGTGGAAATGAGCCCTCCAGGTTGTTAGCCTTGTTGGATAGTATGCCTTGATCCAAATAGTGAGTCCTTTTTTTGGTAGTTAGCCTTGTTTCTCAAGTAGTGAGCCTCTTGTAATTGGTTATCATATTCTCTATAGAGGTATGTGCAGGATCATGATGGGCCAAAAAGTGGCAATATAATGGGTATGTGGCTGACGACTATCTTTTTACCAAAAATTAATGAAACAAAAAGGGTTTTTAAAGGAGATTCTCATATTTCCACCGATATAAATTATGCTTTACTTTGAATTTAATAAGTAATTATTATTCATTTTCTATTCAAATTATGACTAAAGTCCTGATTGATAGGATGATTGAAAAACATCTATAGATTTCAAACGGTCACATTCTATGCTTCACATAATATAGGATTAAGAAAAGAAAAATGAATTTCATGAAGCTTTGACCAAGTTAAGGTGGTCAGACATACGAGTTTTATATTTTTTTAAAAATTGTAATAAAAAATTCATAATTAATTATTTACTTGGAAAAAAATTACAAAAAATATGCATCACATCGGGGCATGAGTCTTATACTTATATATAAAATATTATAAAAAAATATTATCATTTTATTATGGTTAGGGTGGTTAGACAGACACATACTTCTTATTTTTCCTTGAAATTTAAGTACCACTACATTGAAATTTCAAATTTTCACCAAATAGATTGTTTTTTTTTAAACAACCTAGTAGTTTAGAAACTACATTCAATTTTCTACAAATTATATTCTTACATATTTTTGAAATAATATAGATAACTTATTTAAATTTTTACATCAAGTTGCCTAACTCTCATTTTTTTGAACTTTTTGCCACTTAAGGGCCTATTTTATCCATGATGATCCTGCACATACCCATAGTGTGATTTAATCCTCACCATGGTTTTTCCCTTATTGGGCTTTCCATGTAAATCTAGTGTTATTGTGTTTGTGTGATGGTTTTTTATTCCAACACTAGTATTTAATGTTTAATCATTTAAGTAGTGTTAAGGATTAGTTTTAGTGAATAAATTAAGGTTTAGATATGTAACAACTGATTCACCCCTCTTAGTTGTCTTATTCAACAGTCTAATCACCCTAATAATCTATAATTATGAATGTACCTTCCTTAGGCTGAAAGTAGAGTGATAATGGAGGATGGAATCACTTAGGAAACAAGTCATTAGGCTTGGTTTGATGGCTAGTTGCATATCTAGTGCAGGGGCACCTACAACCATATTTTCAAATTTGATATGTTGATGTGTAACAAGGTAAAAATTGGGTATTTAGGGAGTGTTCAATGTTTTTTTGACCTAAATAAGGTCTATAAGGTCTAAATAAGACCATCCTTTATGTAATCTTGAGGCTTTGTACGGTCAATGGTGTTAAGGGTTAGTAAGTCTTTTAAAGACAATGCAAAATATTGTTAAATAAAAGTTGTTTAAAGGTAGTTGAAGTTGGTCATTGAAGTATTGTTGATAAATGTATTTAAAGCCTTGAGAGGCTCAAATTTTGGTTGTTTTCTTTGGAGAGAATAAAAGAAAGGCTTTGAAATCACTCTATTTTCAGATTTTTCTCTAAATTTTTTATTTTTCAGCCTATGTACAGGTCGTACCATCTTTCCTTGCATTTTTTTCTTATGTGAAACAATAGATATATGCCAAAACTTGTATTTTGTGTCTTGATAGGGTTTTCATTGAACATTTAGGGTCTGAACTCATCAAATCTTCCCTACCAGGTTCCTCATCAGCCTTAAGGCTTGGGGTTTGTTCTAATGGCTTAAACATCATCCCACCTACTGTATTCAATTGTAACTCGATGGGATGATGCATTAGGATGTAGGGAATGATATAGTAGAAGTAGAAGGCTTGTAAGAGTGATCTCTTGGCATGAAGCATGAAAAGAAGGACTGGAAATGTGTGATTTTCCTTGAAATGATTGTGGTTCAGACCTAAGAAATGATGAAATAACATTTTCAAAGGCCTAATGTGTGTTCTCAAAGCATGAGTGGACCTATTGAAAGATTTCTAGGGAGATTTTTTTATCAGGGAAGGTTTGGAAGTAGGAGAATCAACGGGGGTGCACTAAAACCCTAGTTAACTAGGCTACAAGGAGGGTTTTGGTATTTGGGGTTTATTTGAGCATGTAAGGTCCTAATACCTAGGAAATCCTTTGTTTTAAAACACAAGTAAAGACTTTTTTTGGGTTTTGGAGTCTGGTGTGAAGATCTAAGGGTGGTCTCTTTGGAAAAGTGGCCTAATTGGAGGCCTAAAACAGTGAAAAGTCTAAATTTGAGGCATCTACTCCAAAGGAGTTGTACTTGGTTTTATAGTATGTTATGCATCTCTGAAATGGGTATCTAAATCCATGAATTTTTCCTAAAGTATTTTGGAAATATCTGGACGAAAAGCTGGAAAACTAGTTTCCCACTACTACAAGGGAAACATGGTCAATTGGTGAGTTTTGATGAATTCAATGAATCTAGCTTGAAGATTGTTTTCAAATGATCTAATTTTTCATTAGATTCATGTTGAAGGCTTTGTAAGGGCCTTGGTGAATATTTTCAATTGTTTTTCAAGATTGAAGGGTTGAGATCCTTGAGGGTGAGTTGATGCCTGGCAAGCTGAAAATTTTGTAAAGAAGAGTGCTTTGTTTTAAGATTGATATTTCCATTGTTGTGAGTGATCTTCACCTTGACTTTGCATCATAGTGGTATCAAGGTAGGGAGTAGATTTTTTTTGCATTTTGTAGGGTTGAAGAAGAAGGTGAAGAGGCAAGGTAGACAAGATGCCTCCAAAGAACAAAGATATGGCTAAAGAGATGAAGGATATAAAAGATAGGCATGCTAAGGAAATTAGAAAGTTGGAAGAAAGGATCATAGCCCTAAAGACAAACAAAAGAAGGGACATTGAAGAGAGTAGTGAGATAGATGAAGAGGAAGATGATGAGTTTGAAGATGTGGAAGAAGAGCTTACTCCAGAGGATCAAAGAATTGCAAAGTTGTTGATGGCAGTGAAGAGTGACAAGCCTACGGTAAAAATTGATGTTCCTAAGTATGGTGGCAGTTTAAATGATGAAGAACTACTTAACTGGATTGTTACATTAGATAACCATTTTTAATGTGATGAGGTTCTTGAGGAGCAAAGAGTAAAAATTACAAAGACCAAGTTGCAAGGCCATGCTTTGGTATGGTGGGATTACTTTCAATCTGAGAGGAGAAAGCAAGGAAATTCTAAATTCACTTCATGGGACAAAATGATATCTAAAATCAAAGGTAAATTCTTACCCAAGGATCACCAAGTTCAAATGTTTAAGAAATTACAAATCTTAAGGAGAAAAAAAAATGTATATTAAGTCTTATATTGAGGAGTTTTATAAATTGAGTTTAAGATCTGGTCATCATGAGAATGAAGATGAAAAAGTTGAAAGATACATGGGTGCTTTAAGATTAAACAAACAAGATGAATTGGTTTTGGCTAACCCTTGAACTGTAGAGGAATGTTATCAAATGGCAATCAGGGTGGAGGAGAAAATGAAGAGAAGTCAAGACAAAGTAGTTAGAGGCAGAGGTAATGCATCAAGAGGAAGAGGATCCATGCCTATTTCAAAGCCAACCAATGATAATCAAGAAGATGCCATGAAAGTTCAAGAGCAATCTAATTCCAGAGGTGGATGGAGAGACACAAGAGGCAGATTTGGAGGAGGTAAGAATTCTAACAATGTGTTTTTCGGTAAATGTTAAACTTAAAATTAATTTGGCCATCCATCCTTCAAATGTCCTGAGAAGATTGGGGCTTCATGAAGTGGAAGTAAAGGTGAAAAAAGGGTTCAACTTGTCCACAAGGATGATGTGGAGAGCATTGGTTCATCAAGCCGACCTACAAATCCTAAGTTTGGAGAAGCCTTGATGTTACACAAGAAACACTTGAAGATTTCCTAAGAGGTGGAGTCATTGCATAGGAAGAGGCTTTTCAAAACCACTTGCAAGAGTAAGGGAAAGGTATGTAAAGTTGTGGTTGATTCATGTTCAGCTGAAAATATGGTTTCATGTGAAATGGTAAACAAGTTAGGATTGAAAAAAATTCCTCATGAATGTCCTTATAAAATCGCATGGTTCAATGGTGATCAAACTATATTGGTGAATGAAAAGGCTATTGTGGATTTTCAAATTGGTGGTTATCATGATAGTATTGAGTGTGATGTTCTTCCAATGGACTATTGCCACATACTCCTTGGAAGACCATGGTAGTATGATAGGTGTGCCATGTATGATGGAAGAGCAAACAAGTATACAATCATGAAAGATGGTCAAAGGTTTGTTTTAACTCCTTGGGTAGAATATGAGAAGGGAAAGGCTAAAGTGATCATGTATGGGGGTAAGGAGCCTCTAAATGTTGTGAAAGAAATCAAAATTGCTGATGTTGTGAATAAGTGTGGGTCTGAAAATGTAGGAACAATGGGTATAAAGGCAAATGCAGGAATAAAGGAAGTATTGACAGTGAATTTGCAAGACAATGTGATGGTATGAAGCATTGAATGCCCTATATTTAGGAGAAGAGGTTAAGGAAAAACAAAGGTTGCAAGTACAATGAGTGAAAGGATTGAGAAGACAGTGCAACAAGAAGTTACAAGGTCCATAAAGACAAGACTAGTGATAGGGATTAGAGGATAGGGTACTCAAAGATCTCAGCATGGGTATAAACATCAAGCAGGGGTAAAGGTAAAAAAATGCAAAATGTCTCTAACAATTGTTTATTTGTAGGTGTTGATAAAGAAAAGCATCTTAGTTTTGGACAAAGTATAGGTCTGCATTCAAACTTGGAGCCAAATACACCCAATGCCAAGAGTGTTTACAAGGTAGGATAGTTTGCAAGTGCAAGCATGCCACCATGTGCCAGACAGTTTGAGAACCTAGGCCTGCAATAGTGGATTATTGATCCAAGGAGCATGCATGGTGGATGGTGGGGTTGGTATCAACCTCCACGCATGAGACATGGGTTTCTTTTAGTGGGGTTGTATGGTGCAGGGGCACCTACAACCATGTTTTCAAATTTGATATGTTGATATGTAACAAGGTGAAGTTTTGGTATTTAGGGAGTGTTCAAAGTTTTGTTGACCTAAATGAAGTCTATAAGGTCTAAACAACGCCATCCTTTATGTAATCTTGAGGCTTTGTATGGTCAATGGTGTTAAGGGTTAGTAAGTCTTTCAAAGACAATGCAAAATATTGTTAAATAAAATTGTTTAAAGGAAGTTGGGGAAGTTGGTCATTGAATTCTTGTTGCTAAATGTATTTAAAGCCTTAAGAGGCTTGATTTTTGGTTGTTGTCTTTGGAGAGAATAAAAGAAAGGCTTTGAAATCACCCTATTTTCAGATTTTTCTCTAAATTTTTGAGTTCTCAGCCTGTGTACAGGCCATACAATATTTCCTTGCATTTTTTTCTTATGTGAAACAATAAATATATGCCCTAAGTTGTAATTTTTTTCCTAGACATGGTTTTCTTTGAACATTTAGGGTCTGAACTCATCAAAGCTTTCCTACCGGGTTCCTAATCAGCCTTAAGGCTTGGGGTTTGTTCTAATGGCTTAAACATCATCCCACCTACTCTATTCAATTGTAACTTAGTGGGATGATGCATTAGGATGTAGAGAATTATATAATAGAATTATGAGGTGTGTAAGAGTGATCTCTTGGCTTGAAGCATGAAAAGAAGGCTTGGAAATGTGTGATTTTCCTTGAAATGATGATGGTTCAAACCTAGAAAAAGATGAAATAATGTTGTTAAAGGCCTAATGTGTGTTCTCAAAGCATTATGGGCCTATTGAAATATTTCTTGGCAGTTTTTTTGATTAGGGAAGTTATGTAAGTAGGAGAATCAATAGGGGTGCACTAAAACCCTAGTTAACTAGGCTACAAGGAGGAGACTAGCATTTAAAGTTTATTTGAGCATGTAAGGTCCTAAGACCTAGGAAATACTTGGTTTTAAAATACAAGTAAAGACATTTTTTTTGTTTGAGAGTTTGGTGTGAAGATCTAAGGCTGGTCTCTTTGGAAAAGTGGCCTAATTGGAGGCCTAAAATAGTCAAAAGTCTAAACTTGAGGCATCTGGTCCAAAGGAGTTACATAATTGGTTTTATAGTATGTTATGAATCTCTGAAATGGGTATCTAAATCCATGAATTGTTCCTTTTTTTTTTGAAAGATCTAGACGAAAAGCTAGAAAACTGGTTTCCCACTACAACAAGGGAAACATGGTCAATTGGCGAGTTTTGATGAATTCAATGAATCTGACTTGAAGATTGTTTTCAAATGATATAATTTTTCATTAGATGCATGTTGAAGGCATTTTAAGTGACTTGGTAGATATTTTTAGATGTTTTGCAAGATTGAAGGGTTGAGACACTTAAGGGTGAGTTGATACCTAGCAGGCTGAAAACTTTGTAAAGAAGAGTTCTTTGTTTTAAGGTTGATATTTCCATTGTTGTGAGTGATCTTCACCTTGGCTCTAAATGTAGAGACAAGGTGAATATCACTCACAACAATGGAAATATCAACCTTAAAACAAAGAACTCTTTTATACAAAGTTTCAGCTTACTAGGTATCAACTCACCCTCAAGGGTCTCAACCCTTCAATCTTGCAAAACAACTAAAAATATTCACCAAGTCCCTTAAAAATCCTTCAACATGCATCTAATAACAAATTATATCATTTGAAAACAGTTTTCAATTTAGATTCATTGAATTCATCAAAACTCACCAATTGACCATGTTTCCCTTGTTGTAGTGGGAAACCAATTTTCCAGCTTTTCGTCCATATCTTTCAAAAAAAAATTAGGAACCATTTATGTATTTAGATACCCATTTCAGAGATGCATAACATACTAGAAAACCAAGTACAACTCCTTTGGACCAGATGCCTCAAATTTAGACTTTTGACTGTTTTAGGTATCCAATTAGGCCACTTTTCCATAGAGACCACCCTTAAATATTCACACCATACTCCCAAACCCAAAAAAAAATCTTTACTTGTATTTTAAAATAAAGGATTTCCCAGGTCTTAGGACCTTACATGCTCAAATAAACCCCAAATGCTAAAACCCTCCTTGTAGCCTAGTTAACTAGGGTTTTAGTGCAACCCTATTGATTCTCCTACTTCCATACCTTCCATAATCAAAAAAACTTCCCATAAATATTTCAATAGGTCCAGTAATGCTTTGAGAACACACATTAGGCCTTTAACAATGTTATTTCATGATTTCTTAGGTCTAAACCATCATCATTTCAAGGAAAATCACACATTTCCAGCCCTTCTTTTCATGCTTCAATCCAAGAGATCACTCTTACATGCCTTCTACTTCTATTATATCATTCCATACATCCTAATGCATCATCCCACTGAGTTAAAATTTAATATAGTAGGTGGGATGATGTTTAAGCCATTAGAACAAACCCCAAGGCTTAAGGCTGATGAGGAACCCGATAGGAAAGCTTTGTTGAGTTCAGACCCTAAATGTTCAAAGAAAACCCTATCAAGGCACAAAATACAAGTTGGGGCATATATCTACTATTTCACATAAGAAAACAATGCAAGGAAAGATGGTACGGCCTATACATAGGCTGAGAACTCAAAAAATTTAGAGAAAAATCTGAAAAACAGAGTGATTTCAAAGCCTTTCTTTTATTCTCTCCAAAGAAAACAACCAAAACTCGAGCCTCTCAAGGCTTTAAATACATTTAGAAACAATACTTCAATGACCAACTTCCCCAACTTCCTTTAAACAACTTTTATTTAACAATATTTTGCATTGTCTTTGAAAGACTTACTAACCCTTAACACCATTGACCATACAAAGCCTCAAGATTACATAAAGGATGGTATTTTTTAGACCTTATAGACCTCATTTAGGTCAAAAAATATTTGAAAACTCCCTAAATACCCAAACTTCACCTTGTTACATATCAACATATCAAATTTGAAAACATGGTTGTAGGTGCCCCTGCGCCAATATCCCCAACCTAGAATCCATCATGATTCATCATAGGTAACCATCATCAATTCTTGACAATGCTAGATCTTGAATGAAAGTAAGCTTTAAGACCTTGAAAAAACAATTATGTTGCTCCAAGAATTCAACCTTGCTTTCTCTTGAAAACTTGAATGCTCTTGTGAAAGTATGCTTGAGTGCTTGTGAATGCTTAGACCTTGAATTATCTTCTCTAGATGAAAATAATGACTTAGAAGCCTGTTTATATAGGAATTGTAATGATGGAAAAATGTCCCCTTAACTTGGCCTCCATTTATTTTTTTAATATGCCTAACATATTCACATTAGGTCTTGGGCCCTTGTGAACTAAATGAGCATCAATGATACCTTGCCTTAAGTGTTGTATTTCACACTTTTCTAACATATTATTAACGAATAAACCTAATAAAAATCTTTTTTTGTATTAAAATATTTCCTTATTTTAAAGTGTTGTAAAGTGTTGTAAAACACTTTCACACTTTTCTAGGATTGTCATTAACAATGGGGCTTTGTTATGCTTTAATTGGACCTATTTTACATCCACAAGCCTCATTTATGTGTATTTTTTAGAATAATATTGACAAAACCATTTAAAACATCAAAATCTTGAAACCCCACCTCAAAAATCTAAGGTGGGACTCATTCACCATTCTAGGCGAATGAGTCCCCTTAGGTCAGACCCATTCTCCCAGGGTGGCGAATGAGTTCCATTTAACTCAAAATCAAAATCAATTTAAATCTTTGGCATGATTTTATTCTCCTAGATCCAATGTTGGGTTGTAGTGTTGTAATTTTGATAATTATTGCATAATTGAGTATAAATATAAGCTCCTTTCATTCATTTTACACCTAGCAAGTTGAATGAGCATTCTTATAGAAAGTTTGAGTTCACAAGACCATTCAAGAGCATTCAAGGGTACATTATCAAGAATTTTAGAGTAGCATTCAAGCATCAATCATCATGCCAAAGACTTCATGCATCATGTTTTTTATTGTGCTAACAATTGTGGTGTAGGATTTTGTGATTCAACCAAGTGTTTCATTCAAGATCTATCTCCTTCAAGCAAGAGTCAAACTCTACATCCATTGTAGCCATTTCAAGCATACTTGCAACACCTTATTGATAGGGTTTCGTGAGTTGTAGCATTGCTATTTTTTCATTCATCATTCTCCATTCTTATTTGATTTCGTTTCAAGGATTGATTTACAAAATGGGGTTTCACCAAGGAAAAACCCTATCCACTAACCCCACAACATTTTCCCCTCTCTATTATGTGTGATTTGTAAGTCTAGGTTGCATATTTCCTAAGGAGAAAGATTGGAGAAAAGTTGCAAGTTGTTCAAAGTTTTCAAAATTGTTATCAATCCTTGGAGATCCTTGGAGAAGACCTACAGGTTGCAAATTAGAGATTTGGATGCAAAAATTAGTCAGGAAGGACAAAGCAGACAAAGAAGAGCAGGATCAACTTTTGAATTTTTTAAAAAGCCCAACTGGACTGATTCACTTCTGGCGAATGAGTCCCAGTTCTAGTAAGCTTTCAGGATTTTACAAATTTGGATACCCTTTTACCATATTTTTGTTCTTGCACAGTTTTCCAGAAATTGGATTGATTCGCCCAACTTGGTGAATGAGTCTCAATCAGTAGTAAAAGTAGATTTTTCAGTGATTTAGACCTCCATTCAACCATCTCTAGTTTCCTAGGTGCACACCTTCCTATCTTTAGTTTTTTGTTTCTTTTCATTCACTTTCATAAGTCATTTAATGTTGGTTGCATCTTGCATTTCATTATCTTTTCCAAGTCTAAACTTGGCGGTGAACCCCTTAGTAGTTTGCATTCAGCCCCTATGATAACCATGTTACAAGATTTCTTTCTCTTTTGCATTGAGATATTTATGGTTGCCCTTGAATGAAATTGAAGGAGTGGGTATGCTCTATGACCAAAATCATATGATGGCACCATCCCACAAATTCATCATTTCATTTTGGTGAACCTGCATTTAGAACATTTCATTTTATGATTTGGACTGCATTTTTATCCTAGAATTGATTTGCATTAACATTGCATTCTAGGGTTTCAAATTTTTCATTAGTGAAAGCTCATATAGCTTGCATTTTTGCATCTCATTTTACTGAAAATCATTCAAAATATGCATTTGCATCTCAAATAAAGATCAAAAAACATAAAAAAGTATAAAATTCAATTGAAATTTTCTAAAAATTTTGAAAAAAATTATCCCTGAGATTCATTCACCACCTTGGGAGAATCACTCCCTTTGCATATTCTGCATTGCATTTTCTGGTATTTATAGTTCATTTTCTGAGTTTCTATTTTCTGTTATTTCCTTTTTGTTTCAATTTCCAAAATTTTTGTTTTAAGCATTTCATTGTTCTTAGGTTATAACGCATTTAGTATCCCTTGCATGAGTATTTAGTGTCCTATTTCTAACACTATAGTGAGATGAAGTTTTAGACTCATGTGATCCTGCAATAGCACAATCATTTTGGATCTTGGGTTTTCTAGCTCTTTCACTCTTAGTGTTGACATTAGTACACTAGGTATGAACAACACCCTTAGCAACTCTTTGTCTTCAAGTAGTATGCAAGTTGAAACAAGGAATTATAGTGTACCACAAGAAAACATAATTCAAATTCATGAGGACTTAGTAAACCTATAACATCAAGTGAAAAATGACAAAATTTCAACTACAACTATCCCTACTATAGATAACATTGATTGCATGCTTGAAAGTGAGGATGGTCTTGACCTTGTGAAAAAAATAGTTCAAATCTTTAGAAAACATCTCACCCCAACCACTACTTTCCCTTTACCAACAAGAAATGTCACAAGCCAAGGAGGAACTCAAATTCCTTCTCCCACAACAATTGCCTCAATACCTACCTATACCAACCTACAAGTCACAACAACAATGAAAAAAACTAGTAATGTGACTCCATCCTTGGGTATTTTCACTAGCATCCCTAGTTCTTTCATGGCATCACATGTTATATCTCCTACCACTTTACCACCTATAAGCATTCCATTCACTTTTTTGATGAACACATACACCCCATCACCTTTTTCACTTCCCTCTCATAACACAAGAAATGACCCTCTCATTAACCAACTATTCCAAACTGTTTCATCCCTCCAAAAGAAAATCTCTACCATCAACCAAAATAAAAATGGCCCACCTACATATTATGTAAAAAGTAGTCCATTGTCCTTGGAGATATTGTGAACACTGATGCCACAAGGAATAGGGGTGTCTAGATTTGAGAAATACAGAGGAAAGGGAGATCCTTCTAACCATGTCAATTCCTACAACGCCTTATGTAGTGACTTTACCCTTGATGAAAAAAATTTGGCTAAGATTTTTCCTAGGTCATTGAAAGATACTGCCTTGGAATGGATTTCTTCTTTACCGAACAACTCAATTCATTCATTCGATGAACTTGTTGAGGCATTTGTTAATCATTTCCAAGTGCACATGACTCGTAAGATGACCTTCATTGATTTGATGAGATGTAAGCAAAAAGAAGAAGAAAAGCTAACTGACTTTATCTCACGCTCTCAATCGCTTTATTCCCAAATCAATGTTAAGGTTCTTGACCCTCAACTTCAAAATATGTTCATAGAAAATTTGCAAAGTAAGATTCACGAAAAGCTCACCATGATGAAATTTCCATCCTTTATACACTTGTGTACTTCTCTCCATGATTATCAAAATTCAGTTAGTAGTCATGATATAAGGTCCACTTCTAGCTAAACAAAGAAATCCAAGCTTGCAAACCAAAACGATTCCAAACCTTTTATAAAATAGAACAAAGAGTTCCTTCAATTCAATCCTCCTTAGCAAACAACTCAAAATACCAATAACCAAGTAGCTAGTATTAGAGCCTTGATACCTTTCAACTATGGAGACCCGAAAAAGACAATTCACTCCCTTACCTAATACCCTTCATAACACAATGACCCAACTTTTAGAACAACAAATGATAACCTTGCCTCCCATCAAAACACTAAATCCTAATAATCCTTTACCCCCAATATTTAGATCAAATTCTTATTGCCATTACCATCAACAAAATGGACATGAAATGGAACATTGCAAGCATCTTAAACATCTTGTGCAAGACCTCATTGATTCTGACCATCTTTCTCTTGGAAGTGTTTGTGATCAAGGAAATAAGTTTGTTGCCCCTCCTAATAAAAACTTGCAAATATTTACCAACCCTATGCCTAAATATAATATTTCATTTGTCAAATCCAGTGAAACTACAAGGAATGATGTGATGAATGTTGACATAGATGATGATAACAATGAATCTATTCAACATGATTCTATAGATAATGCTCCTATGGATTGTTGATGGTGTTTTCTGCACAACAACAACTTAGATAGAATATGATATTCTATCTCTCTTGAAAATTAAATCTCTGTCAACAAGCCTCAAGAGATAACCCCAAGGTCTCTAATGCCAGGTCTTGATAATGCATAAACAACTCAGTGATAAATGTGAAAATGCTGGTAATCACAAAGGGACCTTACTACAAGAAAATGTTGAATCTTAAAACTTATCTAATTTTGCCATATGGTGATACTTCAATCCTAAAACTAACTCAAATAATAAATAAATAGAAAAAGATAAGAGTTTAAGAGAGACCCTAAGATTGAAACTACTTCTAGGACCAACAATGCAAATGATGAAATATTTGAAATGGACCAATCCCTCATAAATTAATTCCTGCTTAACCTAGATAAATCTATAATCTTACATAAATAGTGCAATCTTCTAAGGCATTAAATATTTTCATATCATGAACCCTAACCCAAACCAACCTTGTTGCAATTGAAATGAATAAGCATTCACAATTGAACTAAGCACAATGAATATTAAAGTCTAGGCTAACTTTGCAAAGCAACTAACAATCAACTAGCTAAAAAAAGTATGGACCAGGGATTGCTGCAAACACTTCAAGAATCAAACCATAAACACCATTTAATTAGATCTAACTCTACAATCTAACATGTATCAAATAACCTTGAGAAATTTAAAAAAATGGAACAACAAGAACCATGCAGGATAAGTCAACATGAAGAGATTGCCAAAAATCACAATGTCTTCAATTGTATTGAATCATCCAATATCAACAACAATTCTAATGTTCCGTGTTACAACACTTGCTCCAAAATTGACTAACTTCTAACCCTAATTCTTACTTTACTACCCTACTTACTTTTAAGCCAAGAACTATATTTCCCTTATAGATGAGGCATAATGCCATATTTATAGAAACCCCCAAGATATGTCAGCCCAATTAGGTTATAATAAAAAAAAAGTCACAAAACAAGGTCGGTCCAAGAAGTTCAGAACAAAAAAAATTAGAATTAAATGATTGGGACTCATCCAGGTCAGCCTGGGATTTACAATGTATCTCTATCCAATGCATATGAAGGATGAAAAAGGCCATGTAGAAAAGGCCTCAGATAAATAGGAAGCACAACTCCCAATGCAATCGATCATTAACTGGCCCCTTCGTCCTTGTCTTGATCCAATTTATCTGGAATCTTAAGAAAAATCCCCTCCAGTTAGCCACAGGTGAAGTAATAAATTATTTAAACCCTTCTTCAATCAATTTAATCTCCCTCTTGATTCCTTAACGACCCTATTAAATTCAGCCTGCACTCAGCAAAAACCACCATCAATAATATCCATTATAACTTGAGGATCAAAATTATCCCATCACCAATAATATATTCATCAATCAAATAAATCCAAGCAAAGATCAAAATTAACCCTGAGATATCATTAATGCACTTTCTTCACAGTTCGGGATTTTCACCCCTTCGCGAAATCTAGGCCAGAGAGGAATTTCGGAAAATTCCTAGCCAGGAATATTTTAGTGAAATAAACACAACAAACATCCAATAGTCATTCAATCAATCACAATCAGATAAGAAACAACATGAAAGATCTTAATATTACTCAGATTAATCACATGATGCACAATTAGTAGCTAATAATTCATGCTATGTCACAATCCTTCATTTTCAACAAAGTTTTAGAGAATTTCGCCTAGGATGGAAATCTGTGAAAACTACAATAGTTTACAAGTTCCAGAAAATGAAGAGATAGCAGAAATTTTGGGAAAATAGGGAGGGAGTGGAAATCCGCAAACTGAGCAAAACTCTGGATCATTGCATATTTCGAGAAAACGTAGAGGACAAGGGAAAATGGGGAAATCTGCCAGCAAAGGAAAATATTGAAACTAAAGGAAAACCCAAATATCGACGTTCTCACACGACTTCACTCAAATTGATTGAACAATCACAAATTTGAGGACCTGGGCTCAAATGCTACTTATCTCAAATCATTCATTGATGGATCTAGACTCAGAATTCATTCAAGGGAAATTCAATTGGTGTTGGTGGTGGCTCCAAAGTCAAAACTCTAAGGTTCAATCATGAACATAGGGGAGTTAGCTCGAATTTTGATTGCCACCCCTATTAAGCCCAAGGATGGGTTATTCAAGGGAGACACAGGTGAGTTTCTCTTAATTGAAATCAAAAACAAGCTCACAAACTCACTCAGGGCCGACAATCACACAAACTCAAAAAACCCAAAAATCAACCAAAATGAAAACAACCATGCACAAGATTGAGCTCAAAAATGCAATCATGAGAATACTAGGCACCATTGAACTCATCAATCAATGGTAGAATACAATGGTTGGGCCATCAACATTCATAAAAACAATAGACCAAAACCCCAATCCCGGAATTTGACAAGGAGACAAAATGTCAGGAAAATCCAATCCATGCGGAATTCAGTGAAGGATCGAAATCTCAGGAAAATAGTGCAAAACATCAGCCGCCGGGTTTTCAGAGCATCCGGGGAAATATGGAAGAAGTGGAAAATCCTGAGAGTAGTGAAAAATCCGAAATGAACTCAAAATATTAGATTTTCAAAGTGTTTCCCAGAAGGGGGGGCAACTGCACGAATAAGATAATCATTCAAGCACATGTTAAGGAAATAAAACCTTAACATAACAAGGGCTAAAGCATCAAAAACTAGAGCAATAGAGGTCCCTACTTATAGAGGGGGCATGTGTGCAAAAACTGCACAACATGGATGAAATGGTAGGAGTAATAGAAGTCATTCCTCGTAAGGGACATATTAAGAATCCTCTTGGCATTGCTTTCTCCTCTAAGGATATACTTAAACATGCAACCAATGGTGCTCTTTACATAGCCAGTCATATATATGACAAGCCCACTAATGGGATACTAATAGATCCCACCTATGGAGAGAATGTGATCACTGAGGAATTCTTACTTTTGCATGAGATCTATCAAGACATATATGATAAACCAAAAGCATGGATCAAGACACATAATGGTTTTTCTTGCCCTATGATGGGATCGATCACCTTACCATTGCAAATAGGACTAAAAAAATTAGATATCTCATTCTCCATCATCCTGCAGTTAGACCAACTTCATGTGAAGCTAGGCCATCCATGGATTCACTCCATGAATGGCCTCCCTTTGGTTGTGAATAAATTCTTAAAGTTTCCCTTTGAAAATGAAGTATTCATTTTCCACCATGGTGGACTTAACCCATTTTCCTCTAAGGGTAACTTTTCCTTATATTCATTTTGGCCTGAGCCTATGGAACCTGTAAAACTGCAAGAAGACTTATTTTTCTTGTCTTATCAAAAGTTCAAGGAAAAGAAGATAGCACAATTGTCCCTCTGAAACATGTCCCCATCCACCACCGAACCTACCATCCTAGATGAAACTATGATTGAGCCTAAAGAAACTCCAACCAACCAAAACCAAAATAAGACATAATGTTCCCCTATCTCCTACAAAAGACCAAGAGATAATGAAAATAACCCCGTCACACCTCCTAGGATAAAAAAAGTGTACAAAGTGAAATAAAAATTGGTTGAACAACCTCCTATGGTTCCTTCCATTCCTCGCCTTAGGGAAGAAAAGAAAACCTTGGTCGATCAACTCACCCCTACACAAACACAACTTGTAATCAAAACTAAAATAAACATAGGTGCTAAAGAGAATAGGTGTAGGCATCATGCCCTTACTTGTAGGTTACATAAATAATTAAACAAAGAAAATCAAAATCCAAACTTGATCGACGCAATTCATTACCATCCTCTACAACAAAATTATACAATACATCAACCACAACAAGACTTGATCTCTTCCATTGACATTATCCTTTGACCTCTTATTGTGATTACCTTGGATGATGATGATGAGGTTGCTAAAATTGATGAAGAGGTGCATATTGAATTGAAGACATTATTTTCCTCTTCCATGAGCTTAAAAGAGAAATCTCCTACAAAGAGTGTTGAACCTGGTGCTACCCCTAGTTTGACACTTGCTCTTGTCCCTTTGGATATTTTCCCACCTTTGGTATATAATCAACATGAATAGGAGGCGAATGACCTGCTTTAGGTTGACTCGCTTGTGCCTTACTAGTCTTTCGCATTTTGTTTACATTTTCATTTTGTGTTGTGTGATTGCATGTGTGTAATGTGATCCACTATGATGTTCTATTTAATGTTCTCTCTCTCTTTGTGACATTCCTCTATTTGTACCTTCATTCTTCTCTATGTCGTAAATCTTTTATCTTTTTACCATTTATCTCTTTCACATTTTCCTTTTGGGGACGACACAAGGCGTTGAGATTTCATGTCTATTCCATGTTGACCCAAAAGGACTTTTCCTTTTCACTTTTCTTTTCATTTGTCTTGTGTTTTCCTTTTGGGGATGAGGAAAGGAATCGAGACATTCATGTCTCTTCCATGTTGAACCAAAAGGCTTTTTTCCTTTTCACTTTTCTTTTCATTTTTCTTGTGTTTTCCTTTTGGGGATGATGCAAGGCATCGAGACACTCGTGTTTCCTCCATGTTGACCCAAAAGGTTTTTCTTTGTTTTTTCTCTCTTTGTGTCATTCTTCCTATTCTATGTATTTGGGGAATGATAACAGTTCTGAGCTCTCTAAAAAAATGTAGCAAAGAACATACTAACCCCAAATCCTTAGATCCCTTATATGTTTGGTGTTCCTCATTTTGGGGGCGACCCCTCTCATTTCTTCTCTCTTTACATGACGTAGCTTTACTTGGAAACATATGACTCAACATAAGACTTTCCAAGTTAGCTCTCATGTCTTCTTTGTTTGCATTTATCATTTTCTACATTAAAATAATTGATCATAGTATGGTGTTTATCAATTTCTTTAAAGTGGGGGCATACATTGGCATTTTTCTTTTGCATTATTCTTTTTCATGGTTCATGTTGTAGTTTTATTACTTTATACAATGTGTTTTTCGCTTTGTGGATGACATTGGGTGTGATCTCGTATAGCATATTGCATTCCTCTTAGTGTCTTGATGTGATATAATGCATCCCTAAGTTGTGAATCTTCTATTCTCATATTGGTCCTCTCTTGGAGACATTAGGCACCATGTTCCCTAAGTTAAATACCTTGCATGAACTAAGCAAGAATACTTTGGACATTCTTTAAATTTTTAATTTTACATGTTGCATTTATATGGCCACCTTGCATAACACAACTTGCATGCTTGTAGAGCCATCTTTTTTGTTCATGAGTTCCAAGCATACAAAGTTTTTCTTGTCTCATGAAGCTCAAAAACCTTTCTTGTGTGGCACCTTATTAAAGTTATCAAGAGGTATAACTTTGGTATGGTTTGAGCAGGAATCATGACTAAGGCATGACTTTCTCCATAGCCACTTGTGTGTGTGTGTGAGTGCATACCAGGGTATGTGCAAGATCATCATGGAAAAAATAGGCCCTTAAGTGGCAAAAAATTCAGAAAAATCAGAGTTAGCCAACTTGACGTAAAAATTTGAATAAGTTATCTATATTATTTCAAAAATATGTAACAATAGAATCTGTAGAAAATTGAATGTAGTTTCTAAACTACTACGTTTTTTTTTTTTTTAAATCTATTTGCTGAAAATTTGAAATTTCAATGCAGCAATACTTAAATTTTAGGGAAAAAATAACAAGTAGGTATGACCACCGTAACCACAATAAAATGATAATATATTTTTATAATATTTTAGATATAAGTAGAGGACTCATGTCCCGATGTGATGCATATTTTTTTGTAATTTTTTTCCACGTAAATAATTAATTATGATTTTTTTATTACAAATTATAAAAAATATAAAAACTTGTATGTCTAGCCACCTTAACTTGGTCAAAAATTCATGAAATTCATTTTTTTTTAATCCTATTGTATGCGAAGCATAGAATGTGATGCATTTTTTTGATAAAAAAAATGTGATACCGCTTGAAAGCTATAGATGTTTTTCAATCAGCCTATCAATCAGGACTTTAGTCATCATTCAAATAGAAAATGAATAATAATTATTTATTAAATTTAAAGTAAAGAATAATTCATATTGGTTGAAAGCTGAGAATATCTTTTATAAACCCTTTTTGTTTCATCAATTTTTGGTAAAAAAAAGTCATTAATCACATCCCCATCATATCACCACTTTTCGGCCCATCATGATGCTACACATACCCTAATGCTCTCTTATCATAAGTGGCTCCTATAAGTTCTATTACAACCTCATTCTTCACAATCTTCAACATAGGTATTATACCTTTATCCCAGAGCCCAGTAATGGCCCTAATCACTTCCTTATTTATCAAGTGCAGCCAGTCAGTCTATAGAAATTTATCATGAATTTTGCTTAGGACTGATTTCACAAATTTGTCATCAAGGTTGAAGTTAGGAAAATTGTTCCACCTGTCAAGCTTCTTTGAGACCAAGTTCAAATATTCAGGATTTATCTAGAAATTTTCACCAATAAGCTCTTTCTTCCATAGGTCAATCAATTTTTTGTGGTTGAATTCCTCATACTTTACACAAATGTACATCCTTGTATCCTCTATCGACATAATTCCATGAGGGATTGACGAAAATGCACCCATGGGGCCATCTTCAAAAAAATTTGAGGAATATTTTCTATAGGAGGGTCTCATCCTTTCCAACACTTTAACAACTACAGGGGTAGCCATTCTTCCAATTTTTGAATTCAAACTACACAACCAACACAAAGACATGATTGCATAGAAGATTAAAGTACCTTTTTCTTCATGATGAACCACAGTTAGGGTTTGTATAGCTCAACCTCCAAATCTCTTCAAGACTACTCCAAATCTCTTCAACTTCTTCAAATACATGAATGATCAAAAAGCCTCAAACATTTCCTTTATAAAACAAAATTTTTCCCTAATTCACATTAAATGTGGTAGATTTCAAAAAGCTGCTAAAAAATTCTCCTCATTTGCACAAAAGAAAACCCTAATTCGCTCTGCAAAAGATCATCCCTTCATATTTTCACCCAGTTCCTTTTTCCAAAACCTTTTAAAACTCATTCTTCTCATTTCATCCTTGTGCTAGCCTCTAACATGCCATTTATCCAGGGGTTCTTAAAATTTTCTTATAATGCCCCCCCTACAACCTTTCTAGGTCTAATTACCAAATAAATCATTTGTACTAGATGAGGGAACAAACTCATCAGTGGTCTCTTGTTCTTCTTTCTTCCTCCAAATCTTATTCATCTCTTGCTTAATTTAATCTTTGTCAACCTTCTTCACAGATTCACTCTTTTCCCCTAGATTGGTCTCCTTACTCTTCTTGCTTCTACAGACTCTTGAAACATGTCCTATTTTTTTGTAGTTATGGCAGACAATGTTTCTTTGATTGGATTGACTTCCACTAATTCTTGTTCTACACTGATTAGCTTTATGTCCATAATTGTTGCAGGTATAGCAATGGCCATTAAATGATTGATTTATTCTTCTTCCATTAAACTGATTCATCATTAGAGTTATGCATTCACTTTCCCTATGTCCAATTCTTTTGCATGAAAAACATTGACCAATAAAAGGACCAGGAACTGATTCATCCGACTTCTACATTCTATTTCCTTGTGACCAAATCTATTGCATGAAAAATAGGTTCCATTAAAAGAAGGATACCTTTGTACATTAGGCTATCTCACTAGAAGTCTCCTAGCAGAGTTCCTTGAATTTCCTTTCTACTTTCCTTTATTCTGAGTCTTTTGATTGTCCATAGCTTTAGAACTTTCACTAGTATCATTTCCCAAACCACCTTTGTATTTAATAGGTTTCTATCCCACAATCAATTCATCAAGCCTTTTTGAGCTAGATTTGAAATTATTCTCATAGAGTTTCTCTTTCTCCAGATCCACTTTTAGGTTCACAAATTCTTGTTCAAGTTTGGTGAAATCTTCAAACTTGCTCTGTATCAGTTTGTTCAGAAAATCTTGAATTATTTTCTTCTCCTCTACTTGCACTTTCAAACCAAAAATATCTTCATTAGCCTTTTTCAACTAATCAATTACTTCCTTGTGTCTATCTTTGAACTTCTTCAATTGCTCCTTTAATTTTTGGACACATTCATTTGCATCTTGAAGGTTCTCTTTCAGATCTCTGATTTCTCTTTCAACTTTTTCAAGATCCTTAAGAGTAATCTGGAGTTCTCCTTTATCATTCATTTCTTCCATCTTTAGGATCTCCCTCAAGCTATTAGGCTTTTCTAGAGGAACCACACTCTGATACCAATTGTTAAATGTCCAAGATACTAAGAGTGGGGGATGAATCAGTATCTTCTTATATTTACTGATCAGATACCATCCAATTATTCCAACATATACAATAGCAAGAATAAGTAAAAACATTAACAGACCATGAAATCAGAGAACACATGAACACCAATATTTTTACATGGAAAACCCAAAGTGGGAAAAACCATAGTGAGTGTTAGCTCACAATATAGTATAACCAGTTATAAAATATTACAAAATTTGTGGCTCACTGCCAGGACTCACTATCCAGAGACAAAGGCTCACTACCTACAAAATTACAATGACAAAATAGCTTATAGCCAGAAAATTAGCTGATGGAGTACACCTAGTGAGTGTAGATTCAGTTCCAATGAAGCTCAGGAAACTGACTTGATACACTTGATCATGTTGGTTCTTCTTTCAAATTCACATTTTCATCATCGTACAACTATCTATCAAACTTAAAACATTTGTCCCATATATATATGATCTCTTCGCAAGCATCAATTAGGTATATTGGAAAAACAAGGACATGCAATTGAGAGGGGGGGTGAATTAGTTGTCACAGAAATTTAAACTTCTTCTAACTTAACTTATCCTTAATCTTAGAACTGATGAATGAACAATTAACCATAAGCAATTAACACATCAGAGAGACAAGGAACACCAATTTTTTTATGTGGAAACCATGTTAGGGGAAAAACCATAGTGGATGTTAATCCACAAGATTATACCCTACTAAAAGTATAATGAAGAACAATAAGAGGAATGCACATGCATTCAAGAACACTACCTAGAGCTCATTTCTCAATTACAAAAGGGGCTCACTACCCAACAAAATTGGATTAAAAAATTCAAAGGGTATGAACTGAGAAAATAGCTTCTACTCAAGCCTGATTATAGTTCCAGTTAAGCTCAACACTTCTTCACACTTCACACAATCTTCTTTACACTCTACTCAATAGTGATATTCACACATACACACATAGGAGTACATGAAGCATACATTTCACTGATCACACAATCACTCCTATATATCTGCTAAAAGAGATTCCATCACAACTTCGTCGGCCAAAAAAATAAAATATATTTGCAATGTTGGCCCAGTTTGACAAATAAAATTTTAATGTGTATCCCCCAAGGTTGGCCACAACATAGTGGAGACTCAAATTGACATCTCCAAGATAAAAGGACTTTAATTAATTTCACCTCAAAGATCCACAACATGCTATCACCAACATGTCGGCCAGAAACATGAAAAATTGAACATGCACACAAAGATCTTCAACCACGAGCTCACCGATTAATGTGGACAAACCAAAAATATAGAGAATGAACTAGAGAGATCTGAGAACACCAAGAAAGAACAAAGAAGCATTTGCAATGACTGAGATAACCAGAATCACATAATCTTCAGTTAGGAACACTGATAGAGACCAGCAAAACACTGTCAGACCATAACTCACACAGAACTTCACGTGGACCTCTAAAACTTCTGATAGATGATCTAGTCATACTAAAAAATAAACCCTTTAATCCACATTAGCTAATATTTTTCATACAAAACAAAATGACTTTATGACCTACGCAGTTCCACTAGGAACTTATAATAATTTTCCTTATAATTTTCTCAATATCCTTGACATATACAGTAATAGATACACCAAATGCTAATATTGTTGACATAAATGAAAACCACATATCAGCAACACATCCATAGCATCCAACAATTTCCCAACAATCTCCCCCTTTGGCATTGATGGCAACACATGATGTGAAAAATACCATCAACCCAACTTCATTTCTAAAAAGATTTGTCATGTAGCACTTCTCCACCTAAGATGTTTTTCACATAACTCTTCTCCTCCTTTGACATCAATGGAAAAGGTAACTATGACCTTTCTATTCACATGCTTTGAACCACATATCTACACATCTGACTACTCCCCCTAAGTAGCAGCCATGGAAACATCAATCCAGATCATGATATAGCAATGGGGCTCATGGATTAATGCAAGTAAATACATCATTTAGTTCTTATTAGGAGGGGTGATTACCCCTAGCATTCCTCTAAGATACTCAAAAATATCCTTTGGCAATGGTTTAGTAAATATATTTGCAATCTATTCTTTGGTAGGAACATACTCCAATCTGACTTCTTTCTCATTCACTTTCTCCCTCAAGAAATGAAACTTGATTGATATATGTTTAGTCTTAGAGTGTAGCACTGGATTCCTTGATATATTTATTGCACTTGAGTTGTCACAGTATATGGAAATAGGCTCTTCATATATTATTCTTATATCTCTTAACATCTATTTCATCCATATAACCTAAGTACAATTATTGGTAGCACCAATATATTCTGCTTCAGTAGTAGATAGAGAAATTGTGTTTTTCTTTTTACTTAACCAGGATACCAGCTTCTTTCCTAAGAAGAAATCACCACCACTAGTACTTTTTTTGTCATCCACATCACCAACCCAATCAACATTAGTGTATGCACACAAAGTGAGACCATCATCCTTTAGATACCAAATTCCAAAGTCAACTATTCCTTGCAAATATCTAAAGATTATTTTAACAATAGTCACATGTGATTCTTTTGGATCAGCTTGAAATCTAGCAACCATACATACAACATTCATAATGTCTAGTCTGATATGAGTCAAGTAGAGCAATCCACTGATCATGGACATATATCTAGTTTTATTTGCATTAGGAGAGTCATCATTCTGAGTCAACTTACATCTGGTTACCATGGGAGTACCAACATGTATGGATTCTTCCATTCCAAACTTCTTCAATAGTTCTTTCACATATTTGGACTAAGATATGAAAATCTCTTGGTCTAACTATGTAATTTGCAATCCCAAAAAGAACTTCATTTCACCAATCATACTCATCTCAAATTCACTCTTCATCTCATCACCAAACATCATGCAAAGATTATCATCTCCACCAAAAATGATGTCATCAACAAAGACTTCTTTGATTAACTCCTTGTCATGATCTAACTTGAAGTATAAGTTACTATTAGCAGTACCTTTAGTGAATCCAAGTTTCAGTAGATATTTTTCCAATCTAGCATACCAGGTTCTAGGGGCTTGTTTGAGTCTATACAGAGCTTTCTTCAATCTTAAAACCATGTCTTCCTTATCTGTTAGCTGAAATCCATCAGGTTGTTCAATGTACACTTCTTCTAGTTCCCCATTCAGAAATGCAGACTTTACATCCATTAGATAGACTCTATAGCTCTTATAAGCAGCATAAGTAAGAAATAATCTTACTACTTCAATTCTAGCAATAGGGGAAAAGGTTTCTTTAAAATAAATACCTTCCATTTGAGAGTACCCTTTACATACCAATCTTGCCTTATTTTGGACCATTTCACCTTCCTCATTTAGCTTGTTTCTAAATACCCACTTATTACCAATCACATTCTTGTCTTTGGATCTACAAACCAATGTCCATGTCTCATTCTTTTCAATCTGTGTCAATTCTTCTTTCATGGCTTCTAGCTAGTGTTCATCTTGACAGGCTTCAATGACACTCTTAGGTTCAATCTTGGAAATCAGACAATATTTTTTTGCAATTTTTCTTCTAGTTTGCACTCCTTTACTCTTATCTCCTATTATTTGGCTTTCAGAGTGATTCAACTTTACATACCTTGGATTCTTGGGACTTTCTCAGACTTCTATTTCTTCTGAACTTTCTTCTACACTTGCACTTGACTGTGCTTCCTAACTGACTTGATTTTCTAGAACAACTTGTGGTTGCTTCACTATAACATGTGGAATAATTTGAAGTAGATTTAGTGTTTGAGTGTTATTCCCTTAATTTGTGTTTTCTTCATCTGAATCATAGTTGCATCGTCTGGATGTTTTGATAGAGTCCTCATCAACTCTGACATTTGCACTCTAAACAATATTTCTCAGTCTTTTGTTATAGCATTGGTATGCCTTGCTCTTTGTGGAGTAACCTATGAAGATCCCTTCATCGCTTCTAGCATCAAAATTTCCTTTATCATCATCTCTCCTGATATAACATTTTCTTCCAAAGATCTTGAAATACTTAACAGTAGGCTTGTAATAGAACCATAATTCATAAGGGGTCTTACCAGAATTACCATTCACATTTACCTGATTCAAAGTATATACAACAGTGCTTACCTCTTCACTCCAATACATCTGAGACACATCCCTTCTATCATCATTGTTCTGGTAGCATCCAAAATTATTCTATTCATTCTTTTTGCAACTCCATTTTGTTGAGGGGTTCAAGGAGTAGATAACTATCTTTTAATTCCATGTTCTTCACAATAAGAATTGAACTCTTTTGAAATGAATTCACCACCTCTATTAGATCTCAGGCATTTTATTTTCAAACATTTTTCATTTTCTGCCATGGCCTTAAAACTTTTAAATTTTTCCAATGTTTCACACTTTTCTCTTAAGGAAACCCAAATCATTCTAGAGTAATCATCAATGACCAACATAAAATACCTTTCTCCATGAATACTTCTAACTCTAGAGGGACCACAAAGATCAGTATGTAGAAATTCCAGCACATTATTTGAATGAAATTTTTTGCTCTAGAAGGAGAATCTAGTTTGTTTACCCATCTGACATTCTTGATAGATTACATTATCAGGCTTCACTAACCTAGGAAAATATCTCACTACTTGAGTAGAAGTTATCTTTATAATGTTGTCAAAGTTTACATAACACAACCTCCTATGCCACAACCAACTTTCATCTACTTGACAAATTGAACAACTTCCACTAGTAGTATTCAAGTGAAAAATATTACCTTTAGTTTGCACACCTGTAGCAGACATGTTTCCAGAACTCCCACGAATCTTGCATTTACCATTCATAAACTGTAGATCATATCCCTTGTGTACCATCTGTCCAACACTTAACAAGTTATGCTTTAGGCCTTTAACGTAGAGAACATCATCGGTATTTTCCTTACCACCAAGGCTAATAGAACCTCTTCCACAAATCACACAAGCATTGTTATCTCAAAATATTACAACCCCACCATCACACTTCTCTAGACTGAAAAACTTGCTTTTATCACTGGTCATATGATGTGAGCATCCACTTTCAATGACCCACTCATCTTTCTCCTCAACTCGGCCTGCAAGAGCTTTCTTATCTTCAGTAGATTCAATAAGAACAAGTTTATTTTCAATGGTAGCAATGAAAGCCCACCCATCTTCATTTCCATTATCTTTATCAGACTCATCATCAGTTACTGCTTCTTCAGCAAAGTAGCATTTCTTTTGGAATCTAGGTTTTCTAGGATTAGTCCTAGGAACTCTTTCAAGAAATCTTGAAGCAATGACCTATCTTACTACATGAAAAAAAATTAATAGGAAATACATCTTCATACTTACCTTTTCCTCTTCCTTCTTGCTTTGCAATTAGTGCTTCCAGTTCTTGTACTTCTCTTTCTTTTTCTTCGAGTTGTTTCAGTTCTTCATAAAATTTAGATATCTTTCTGGAGCACTCTCTCAAACTATATTTATGCATGTAGCTTTCGGATATAGTAGCTTTGAATGCATATTTATCTTTTTGTTGTAGATTCACCAAATTCACTTATTTCAAAAGCAGCAAGCTTTCCTATCAGTGTATCTCTTGTCATCTTGTTTACAGACATAAATTCCTCAATAGCATGAACCTTCATTTTGTAAGGAGGAAACAATCTGAGTATCTTAGCCACAATTTCATCCTCACTCTTTGAACCACTAACACCTTTAATACCTAGCACTATTTCATTTATTCTCTGCATAAAAGAAGTGATATTTTCATCTTCACCCATCTTCAGATTCTCATACTTTCCTTTTAAGCTCTTTAGCTTAGCCATCTTCACCTGTGTATCTCCTTCATACAAAATTTCCATCTTCATCTAGATCTCATGAGTTGTCTGCAGACCTAGATCAATTAGCCATCTCTAAATCTATTAGAGTGCTCACCAATGCTTCCATAGCTTTGGTATTACTTTCAGCATCTTTGATCTCATTAGTAGAGGAGGGACCATTTTGAGGAATAATATATTGGTCTCTTGTAATCTTCCAATAAGAATCACCAATGCACTGTAGATGAAATTGCATCCTAACTTTCCACAGTGAGTAGTTGGTGCCATCAAATTTAGGACTGTCCTTCTTGAATGTTGATGCTTCCATCTTGGATCACCTCAAGTTGTTAGACTTCTTTAGAGGAACTAGCTCTGATACCAATTGTTGGAAAAATAAGGACATCCAACTGAGAGGGGGGGTGAATCAACTGTCACATAAATTTAAACTTCTTCTAACTAAAACTTATCCCTAATCTCAGAACTGATGAATGAACAATTAACCATAAGCAATTAACACATCAGAGAGACAAGGAATAGCAAAAAATTTTACATGGAAACCCTGTTAGGGAAAAAACCATGGTGGATGTTAGTCCACAAGATTATACCCTGCTAAAAGTATAATGAAGAGAAATAAGAGGAATGCACATACATTCAGGCACACTACCTAGAGCTCACTGCTCAATTATGAAAGGGATACACTGCCCAACAAAATTGGATTAAAAAATTTAGAGGGTATGAACTAAGAAAATAGCTTTTGCTCAAGCCTGATTATAGCTCCAATTAAGCTCAACACTTCTTCACACTTCGCACAATCTTCACACTCTACTCAGTAATGATATTCACACATATGCACATAGGAACACACAACATACATTCCACCAATCACACAATCACTCTTATATATCCACTACAAGAGATTCCATCACAACTTCATCAACCAAGAAAATAAAATATATTTGGAATTTCAACCCAGTTTTACAAATAAAATTTTAATGTGTATCCCCCAAGGTTGGCCACAACATAGTGGAGACCCAAATTAACATCTCTAGGACAAAAGGACTTTAATTAATTTCACCTCGAAGATCCACAACAAGCTATCACCAACATGACAGCCAGAAACATGAAAAATTGAACATGCACACAAAGATCTTCAACCACGAGCTCACTAATTAATGTGGACCTACAAAAAAGATAGAGAATGAACTAGAGACATCCGAGAACACCAAAAAAAAAGAGAGAAGCATCCAAAATGATTTAGATAACTAGAATCACATAATCCTCATTTAGGAACACTAGCAGAGACCAGCAAAACACTGTCAGACCATAACTCACACAGAACTTCACACAAAGAAACTTTTGGTAGATGATCTTGTCATACTCAATAATAAACCCTTTAATCCACATCAGCTAATATTTTGTGTATAGAAGAAAATACCTTTATGACCTATGCAGTTCCACTAGGAACTTGGAACACTTTTCCTTATAATTTTCTCAATATCCTCGACATATATAGTAATAGATACACCAAATGCTAATAGTGTTGAAATCAATGACAACCACATATCAAAAACAAATTTACAACATCCAACAATCTGAAAAAAAATATCAACAGTCAACTTCAAGCTTTGACAAAAAGAAATACACACATCCAACAGACTACATCAAGTTGGCATGGACTAGAATGGGTCGCACATATATCCGCATAACAAAAAAATTAATTCACCATACTCAATACATCCATTAGGTCAGCCAAGAATAGACCTAATAGCATATTTGCAACTTCTAGAGTAATATCGCTGCACCATACAAGCATCCGGATATGTGAGATCTTGAATGCATATGGTCTCGATGCCTACAAACCATTTCCCAAAACTGTGAGCAACAGTAATCACCAATAAGCAAACGCAGACCAAAATACCGGAGTATATAAGAAAAATACCAGTTTAGATACCAAACAAGAAAACTGGAACTCCAAGCTTGATCTTTTAAAGGAAACTTATGGTGACATCAATGAAAAGACAACAAAATGAGATGTTCTTCATTTTTGTAACAATTTTTTCCTATGCTCTTGCTAGTATTGCCTCGATTTTACCCTTTAGATCAACAACCATAGGGGCTTTCTTCTGTAGCTGCCTTTCTAGCCAATTAGGCACCTAGGTTTCTCCTTTTGGTGATTCACAATGACCTTCCTCTCTCTTTTCATGTTGAGGTTGCTTCTCTTCATGGCTCGGGGCTTCTTGATCTGTTCTCTCTTCTTCATTAGAGTCCTCAATGTGTATAACCCTTTCCTTGTCCAATTCAATGGAGGCTATGTTTTCTCCAGTGACATCCTCTCTCTGAGGTACGTTCCCTTCTTAATGCTCTAGCTCGGCATGGTGCTCAGGCTCAGGGCTCTTCTTCAGTGTATCTTCTTCCCTTTCTTCTTCTTTCTCTTCTTCATGCTTTTTGAGAGTCACTTCTTCTTCTCAGATAGGGACCTTATCCTGACCAACTAGTGGAGGATCTTCGAGTATCTCCATGTTGACATCAGTATCATCTTTCTCTTCATGGAGTTTCCCTTCCAGATCAAATTCAGCCTTTTCACCTATCTCTTTGAGCTGTTGGGATAGCTCCTCTTCAAGCTCTTGATTTGAGGTTTCTATTACATATCTTTGGTTTAGAGCATCAATATCCTCTTCTAAAGAGTGTGATTTTTCTTCATTGGACACCACCTTATCCAAGTTTATGTTCACTGTACCCTTTGGGTGTTCAAAATAATCATCCTTGAAAGGGTCCTCAAGATCTTCAACTATTACTTTAGTAGCCTCCCTTTGGATTTTCTCCATCTTTGGTGGCTTTGTAGGTGGCAAAAGAATGGGTAGGCCAGCTACAATCTAGGCCATTAAGGCTTGAACCATGGGATTCATAATCACCCCAAAGATTTTAGCAGGAATTCCTTACATGTATTTTGCAAAAGCATCTAGTAAGGTGAGTGGTGGCATAGTAGCAATGGTAGTTGTAGGCATTGGAGTAGAGAGAATGGGTAGTGGAGGCGGTAACGAGGAAGATGACAGTGGGGATGTTGTGGCCAAGGAGGAATCCAACACCATTATTGGGGCCATTGGTGAGATGGAATTGAGGTGGACTGAAATGTCCATGATAGGTAGAGATGGAACAAGCAATTCCTAAGATGCGGGAGGTGGAGTGGCAATAGTAGTAGTAGCGGTGGGAGTGGAGGTGGTTGGTGGTGATTGTGGCCACTCAACTTCTTCTTCTCCCCCATGTTGGGGATCCTCTTTAATTTTTGGCATTTCACTTATCAATACCCCTAATTTCTTCACTTTCTTCAAGGACTCTCCCTCTACAACCTTCCGTGTGTATACCTTACATTTAGGAGGGCACTAAGGACCATCCTTCCTTTTGCTTGATCTCGTTGATGGGGGGGATTTAAGGGCTTCTTTTGTTAGGGTATTAGCTACTTTGGTGTCATTTTCCCTCTCGAGCTCATCTTCAAGCTCACCATATGTAAGTAAAACTCTTTGCAATTTAAGTTGGGCAACTTGAGCATCTACTTGTTGCCTTGTCTAGTTCTAAACTAGTCGTGTCACTATATCGAGGTCATCAACCTCTACTTCATCCCAATCTATCAATGGCAATGGAAAGTTGGCTATAGCATCAAACCTTTCATCAACAATGGTGTCATCTTCTTCTACAATTTGATTGGGAATTGGAAATAGATTTATCAATTTTACAAATTGTGTCATAATCCGCATATACTACCTCATTCTCACCTCTTTATCATCTTGGAAATTGGCCAAAAAGTCTTCAATATGGGGCTAATGAGCATACTATTTTCTGACTTTTTTCTTCAGCTTCCCATATGGGTCCATTCTTGCTCGAGCTGTGTGGATATATAGATTGTATTCCATTATCTCCTTCTCTAAATACTCTATGCATTAGGTAGTGGGAACGACATACATTCCTTTCCAAAAGGCTAGGGGATATGAGATACTAGCTCTATGTTTATCGCTCAGTAGAGAATGGGCATTCTACAATTGTTTGAAGACTTCCAACAAGATCATTTGGTTGTTGGGGTATCATGGAAGCTTATAAGGCCTCTTAGAGAATCCATCTATTTTGATGTATGTAAATTTTGGGAACTATATAAATAGATACCCAAACCTCTAGATGAATTATTTGGCACTGTATGCGATTCTTCTCTCAAGTTCTCCCTGAAGGACTCTAATGATGTTCCCAATAAAGGAATCATTTACCCTATGGCATTCTTTCTTGAAGTTTCTATATTGTAGTTGAGGGTAGTGGTCATATACTTTGAGTTCTCCCCTCCCTAGATTCAAATTATTAGAAACAAAGAGGCCCTTGTATGGGAATGGCTCTGTTAGGAGGTACACCAAATAGGATGTCATGTAGAACTAAGATGTTTTCTTTATAGCCATAAGCTAGTTATGCATATTGTCACTAATGATTTTGGCCTAGTGAAACCTTTTTTTACCACAGATGACCTCCTCGATAAAGTATAACATCCATTCTTGAAAGAAGGTAGCAATAGGGAGGCCCATTACCCTGCTTAGTAGAGTTACCAAGTTGTTGTACTCCTCATAGAAATCACTTTTGAAAAAATCTGGTGGTACCTTGGTGGCACTACCCCTCCTTTCCTTCAACCAATGTTGGTTAATCAGTTTCTTGCATCCTAGAGGGTCTCTCTTCCAAATGCTTTCAACATATTCCTTCACTATTTCCTCCATGACGTTGAAAGTAGGAATATGCAATGTTTGGCCTATGGATCTGGTAGACAAATATTCCAAAACTCTCCCATCATGATCAATTATCTTTCTACTGCTATGGTAGCATTCTCTACATACCATGACTAACTCTGGAGCAATGAGCACAAGTGGAAAATTGATTGCCTTAGCGAGGCCACTCTTTCTGATTTTTCAGGCATTTTTAGTTGTGCGGTTGATCATGACCCTTTGTCAGAACTCATCTATATCCACATTCCCAAGGTTGGTGTCTGACACTCAATCCTAGGTGGAAGTGATTTTGGAGGTGCACTCCACCCCACGGAATTGGTACTTCATTTGATCTTTCTCCTCTTTCCCTCTTGGTACTTTTGCAGGCTTCCCTAATGGTCATGCAATAGATTCCATTAATCTTGCATACAAAGATGCAGTAAATGAATTCACATAGAAAATCAAGGAATCGTCAGTAAAATCCTGTAAAACAAGGGTTAGATCCAGTAATTCATCTTTAAAATATCATAAAATCCACTATCATTTACCATTTGAGGCTCATTTGGATCAACTACATGAATGCGAGCTCAGGGATGTGGGTTTCCTTGGGCTAGGAGCCATCAGGAGTAGTCAAGAGTAGGACAACATCGAGGTCATGATGGCCGGTAGAAAGTCACCCGCACTCAAAGTTCTACATTGGAGATTTGGCAGTTGAGGTCTTCAACAAGGCATTTGGAACATGTGGAATCAGCCATGAATTCTTTGGAAACACTTGATTGCTCACTAGGATCGTGTGGGTTTGAGGAATGTGGTAGTAGGAGGTTTCATGGGCATTTCCAATTTTTCCATTAAGAAATGGTGGCCAAGGCACAGAGGCCCGCAGGGAGAATCTCGCAATGCAGGAACTGCAGAAGGTTTGGATGGTTCAAGTTAACTTCCTCTGATTTTGAACACTTCAAAGTGTGTAGGGAAGAAATGGTGGGTGGTCGTCATGTGAAGGTCATTGGGGAATGATGAAGGTGAGAAAATAGTCCACATGCGATGATCTGCAAGGAGGGATCCACAAAGCACTTAACTTAATATTTTTTCTTCAAATAAGCTTGGATGGCAGAGGAGAGCACAGATTCTATAGTGTGGGCAGAAGAGAAGGTGCGGCCATTTGCAAATGGAAATCGGGTAACGACGGGCCGTAAAGGGTAACTTGCAAGGAAAGGTCCACAGGGCACCAGACTTAGCTTGTGTTTTGCTAAAGACTCAGAGGGAAACGACCTGGGCGGAGTTCACAATGTGAGTGGACAGGGTTCCTCAGATGTTTAGAGCAACGACAATGGCAAGGCGGTCTGCAGATGGACCCCCGCAAGGTTTATCCTACAAGAAAGATTTATATTTAAGCTTAACATTCACGTTTTTACAAGGATGGTGTTGAAGAGCTTGCAGGCTATAAAGGAATTGACTCTCTGTGAAGAACAATGACAACAAGGTGAGGTTTTGCATTACTGTAAAGGGTAGCATTTGAATGAATTTTGAAGGATTTTCAAAATGGGTTTGTGCAAAGTTTGATGGTTAAAAGACCACTAAAAGGAGTTCAAAGGTTACTTTTAATATTATCAATTAATTTTAAAACTCCATTCACAGAGGATGCATTTCAAGCCAGTGGTGGTAGACATACTTGTAAGGAACGAAGAATTTCTGTGAAGATTGTGCTTCAGACCCCTCAAAAGTTTGTGCGGGCACAGGGGGTGTGATTGTCATTCGTTCTAACAACTTTCAAACATGGTCAGTGAAAATGAAAGGTCAGAGGGCTATTTATAGTAAAAAGGGTCATTAATTACCCACATTAAATTTGAGTACAGTGGTCAGTAAGGTAGCTAGGAAGAAAGTTTGAAGAGCCAGTGGCGGGTAAAGTGGAGCCCGCACCGCGGAGAGAGCTCCAGACATTGTTGTTGTTGAATGGTTGAGGGATGATGGTCGAGAATGCTATGGTACCCACCATGTAGGTGGACACCTCAGGTTGTACAAAGTGTGAATGATGATGAAATGATAGTAACACGCAAAGGAAAGCCCACAATGGTGGACCCACAGGACCCACAGGATGCCAAAGCAAAATGCAAGGGAAGTCTGCATGGGAACCTCCATAGGAGCCAAGGACTTAGAATATTTTAGGGTGGTGAAATTTGGTCAACTTAGGATGATGACCTTAGGGCTCCTAGACACTTTGGGCTCAAAATTAGGGACACACAAAATGAGGTGAAGGAAAAAAATAAACCAACGAAGGCGAAAAGAGAGGTTCCTTGTTTTGAATGGGGTGTGTTTTCTATAGGCACAACAATATTTACCCAGATTATGGTTAGTACCTTCTCACACTTGCAGGTCAAGAGGATTCTAATGATGGAGAGGTAGCTTCTCCAGTTTCAACAAAATCATGAAGTAGACAAGCATACTCTGATTCTAAATAATTGAAGAGTTGACATCCTAGTTCAGTAAATTTTTTATATGACTGTGAAGGAGAGGTGTTGGACTCTCTTGCCATAATGGTGGGTTAGTCTTCTTCAAAAATTGTATAAATTTTTTTATTGGGTGTTCACGAGTAAAACTTCTTTGGTTGACATTGATGAGAGGTTTTGGTGTTGTTGCAACGACAAATGATTCCTTTTGGAAGGCTAGTGAATCTTCTTCAATGAATAATATGGGTTTTTTTCTTTTGTGCTTTCCCTCCATATGAAATTGAAAATATAACCATATGGAGATCTTTGAAATTAAGATGTAATTGAATTTCAAATGTAAATGTGATTGAAATTTTAATTTTTCTTGAGGCTCGTTTTCTCCCATGTTTCTATAAATGGGAATTCAAGGCTAGTTACGAGGGTTGGTTGTTTTATAATTGATCACAGAGAGAACAATGTAAGAATATACTAAGCATTTTAGAGTTAAGTCTTAGGTTTGAGTCTGATAATATACATGTAATTTTAATAGCAACACTTGCAATATAGTATAGAATGATGCAAATTTGAAGCCATTTTCTCTCCTATGTAATCATTTCATGGGCTCTAAATAATATAATCAAAGGTTACTTTATTTATCTCCATTGTTTTTCATTGGATGTGTGGTTTTATTCTTATTTTTTAACTGAAAGAATTAATGTAAATTCTTGAGTGAGGCTACTGGTTTAATATGTTAAATTGAGTGCTAGGATATTGGTAAGAAGTGGTGGCTGAGATATAATATTGAAATACTATAATGCAGTATCTTCAAAGCTTGATTGATGTCATGTATGAAATTGTTTTCAGGTTGTGTAAATGTTAGAGCTGACTCCATTCCAAGGATAAAGCACTGATCCAAAAAAGTATTCATGTTGCATTTAGTTGGTCAATTCAACAACAAATCATTCATTAAATCAAATTTCATAAAATGGGTTACAATTGTGTTGAGTTTTACCATTCTCATTCTTTGAACATGAAATGTTAAGAAATAGCCATCTTCTTACATTATATTTGTAGAGCGATTATATGAGGATTATTTGTTTGTTTCAATGTTCATGATAAAATGGCACATGAACATTATCTAAACATTGTTAGAATCACCCACCTGGGTTTCATAGAGCCCAAAGAGTAGAAGTAAAGGCCTAGTAATCCTTTACTTTCTTGTTGGCCAATCCTTACCTATGTTAATTATTGAATTATGGAAAATACATAGGCATCTAGTGAGATCAAGTTTGGTTCTAAAAAAAACCAACAAATTGGTGACTCCACTGGGGAAGAACTTTGAATCTCCAATTGTAGCCCAAAAGTATTAGAGTCCAATACTTTGGGAATACAAGTATATTTTCTATTTGGTTTTGGAATCAGTGGGTCCATTCTTAGATATGTTGCTTAGGGTTTGATGTGTGTCCTATAAAACTTGCAAGTTTTGTCAAGGTCTACCATAATTTCATTAATATTTTCATAATTTCTCACTAAACAAGATCTTTGCATTGGTATGTATTATTTGAGAAAATCCAGAAAAGTTAGAATGAAAAAATTGCTAAGAAAAGATGAAGTGGACCTGAGCTCACATGATGAGGAACCCTGATGGGAATCTAGAAATAAAATATCAAAAGACTCTAGTACTATCTTATCAAGGTCAAGAAATTTGTTAAATCAGAACATCTAGTTTAGATATTAATTGTTTTAGACCTGGAAGGGGTTGTTTTGCATTGAATACAAAGGGATTTATGTGTGATTCTACTATTGAAGAAGACCTAGGGTGAAATTAACCTTTGAAAGAAACCTCATATTTATGAAGTTCATTCCTCTATGAAAGAGGTGGAGACTCTATGCAAAGAACTTGATGAAATTGTGACAATAGCTTCAAATCTACAAAAAAAATTAGTCAGAAGGGTTATTTACAGTAGTTGCAACATATCCAGGTATTTCCCATATTTTGGCTTTCAAGAAGCATAAATTTATTATGAAAAACCTATGCAAAAGTTTGGAAGAATTGGGGTTCCCTATTAAATGATGTTAAGCATTAAGAAAGGGAATAGTAGTGATTATTTTACACACTTCTAAGATAATTTGAAGTATCTATATAATGAGGAAGTGTACTTATTATTTAAATATTCCCATTAAAAAGATATTAGTTATGCATTTTAAGGTCAAGATTAAAATGAGGAATAGGGCAACAAATGATCAACCCTAGAGTTGATATTTGAGGTTTGTAAAGGGGTGTAGGGAAATGTATCATTCCCCTATTTGTCCTTGTGGAATGTCATTTGAAAGCATGCAGAATGTGCAGCCCATGTCAGGGCCTCAAGGTTTTTTCTCTATTGGGCTTAGGTATAGACCATTAAATTTTAATGGTATTTAGGGTTTCCCAAACCTTGTTCCTAATGTAGTTAGGGAGCATTTTCTAGAATTCATAGGGAAAGGCTCAAACTCAGCTTATAGACATTTGCATACATTTATGGACTTGATGGGATGTTATGAGATAAACCATGAAGATGTGGTTATGAAATCCTTTGTTCAATCTCTAAAGGAAGATGATAGAGATTAGTTTTCATATTTTCTAGTGTGTTCTATCTCCTCGTGGAATGAGTTCATGGTAGCATTTATAGAACAGTTTGGTGAAAGGATTAATCCAAGTTCAGTAAGGAAAAGACTTATGGAAATTCAAAAGGATGAAGAAGAGTTAGTCCCATCTTTTAATCTCTAATTTTTAAAGGCGACAAGGGATATTCCTAAAAATATGAGACCAAGTGATGCAAAGTGTGTGGTTGTGTATTTGGGTGCATTTTATTACAAGATGAGTTATTTGTTGAGAGATAAGGATCCTACAATATTGCATCATGCATATCAAAGTGTCATGGAAATTGAAAATAACTTGAGATATTCAATGATGAAGGATTATATGGCTGTGAATGTAGGTTATCTTATTACATCTCATATAAATGGACCTGACAATAGAAGTGATTTTAGTGATGATGGTGCTTCTACTATTCTTATTTTTCCATCATTAGCTAATATAACTAATGATGAATTCCAAGTTGAACATCAACAAATATTCTAAGTAATATTGATCACATGACTTTTGGTTAATAATTGTTTAACATGAAAAGACATAAGGGAGAATTACCATATGATTTGTTTGCAAGTTTTTTGGATGCCTTGTTAGAAACCCCCAAGAATCTAAAACCAAAGGATTCAATGTGCATTGACCTATTTTATGAAGTTTTTGAGCTAGGGCTTAGCACCTTTCCAAAAGAATTGAAGCCTCAAGGTTTTGATCAAATGCTAGATTGGATAAGAATTGTTGAGGAAGCTATGTGTAATTATGCAAAAAGTATGATGTTTCAAAGTATCAATAATGGTTTCCCTATTGAGAAAAATTAGAAAGCAACCTAGAAAGTTAATAAGGGTATATTAGAGAATAGAAATCCATTGTGTGGTATGGGTGAGGACAATGGTTGTAATCAATTTACAAGAAACCTATTTGTAATTTAGTACATTGGTGATAAGGAAGAGAATACATTTGAGAGTGTTGTTGGTCGCCCATCACAAATCAATAATAAAGGTACTGAGGATGAGATTTTGAGAATTCACCCTGAATACTTTGAGAATAGTGCATGTGATAATGAATTCCTTTGTGATAATGATCATAGGGAAAAAGAGGTTTCTAATTTTTTTTGAGGAACATGAATCTTTTTATGAGGATGATCCAAAAACATTTTCTTTACATGAAGGAGGCAGTAATATTAATGCTCATGAGATTTTTCTCTTTCAAGTGAGTGAACAAATCCCATGTGAGGGATACCTGGAGTGTCATCCGGTTATATCAAAAGTGGAATATGCTAGATTTGTGAGTGATTATGAATTCAAAGATAAGAACATGTGTGTTCAGTATCCTGACCTTGAGCATAGTATTAAAAATGATCAAAACTATGGTGCTAACTAGAAGAATCATGTCGTACCTACTCCTGATTGTTTATGTGAAGCAGAGATGGAATATGCAAGTTTTTTCACAAAAATGGACACAATTATTTTTGATAAAGAATGTATTGATGAGAAAACAGATGAAGAGTCTTTTTCAGTTGCTAATGAACAACATTTAGTTCATAATGAGCCTTTCATATTCAGGTTAGCATACCTATCAGTTGATGGAGCACATGAGTGCCTTACTACTGACCCTACTAGTTCTAAGTTATTTGAGCCATCCTTTGAAACATTTAACATTAAGCTAAATGATGATTTGTATTATGAATCAAAATATGTTACTGAGCCTAAAATGGAGGTATTCTTTGATGCATGGGATGTTATTATTACTAATTATTGTGGACATGACATTGATTTGAATAAAAGAAAATATACTATGGGCTTTGATGACCCACTTTCCCAATGTAATGGGACATGCAGTGACATTGTAATTAATTCAAAAGGCTCAAATGAATGTGAAAACTAGTTTGAAAATATTATTGTTTATGAACATTTCCTATTTATCACACAAGATGAATACTTGTCTAGCATGGGACATAAACTAGAGGATGATCCCAGGATTTTATATAAACTTTTTATTGACTCTGAGTTACTAGAAATAGGATTGCAATATAACTTCAAAGGGTCAAGATGTATATTTCTAGATGGAACTATTTGTTGGAAGAATGAAGAAGAATGGCTAACTATACAATTTTTTGTTGTAATTGATGTTGCCATGTTATACAGGTTGCGACTGCACGACTATGTCATTATTTGATCTAGTATTTTGGTTTGCTATCTCAACTGATATACAATTTACATCCTCCGATATTTTGGCCCACAATTCTCTGTGGTTGATGGTTGTTGCTTGCAGTTTTGGGAAATAGTCTATCGATATTGAAAGCATGTATGTTCAGAATCTCTCATGCTCAGGTGCTCGTATGGTATATCAGTATTATATTTGTTGATTGTAATTTTCTATTCAGCCCATCTCTAGCTGACCTCCTGGATAATTGGTGGTATGGTGAATTAATTTTGTTTTGTGGATATATGTGTGACCTATCTTAGATCCATGTTGACATGATGTAGCATGATGAGAATTTGAATTTTCTTTGGAAGATTTTGTGAAATGCCTGATGTTGATAGTTGATGAACAAGGATTGCATCTAATTAGGATGACCTAATTGATGCTTGCGAATAGATTAGATATATATATATATATATGTCATATAGTTTTGAAGATTGTAGCGATAAAGAGAGAAAGGAATGACATTGATGTGAATGTGTACAAGTGTGAAAATGATGAAGTGTGTTAAGTTAGTCTATTCAACATCACTAGACCTGTATCAGCACTTGTTAGGTGCATTCTCATCAGTTCATTTCAGATGTGAAGTCAATTTTGTTTTTGAATCCTTTTTGTAGGCAATGAGCCTCCTTGTGTAAGTAGGGAGCTTTTGTATCCAGATAATGAGTCCTAATCAGGGTAGTGAGCCTTATATATTCAATTTTTGCTATCGCTTTATATTATGAGTTAATCCTCACCATGGTTTTTCCCTCATTGGGTTTTCCATGTAAAATTTCGTGTTCATTGTGTTGATTTTGTTTTCTATTATCTACATTTCATGTTTATACTTAATAATAGAATAGTGTTGTTGTGAAGTTGATAAGTGTTTGAAGTTTGGTATTTGAATTTAGTGACAACTAATTTACCCCCCTCTTAGTTGTCCTGTGCCTTTTAACATTGGTATCAGAGCTTTGGTTCCTTGGTGAAGAGCTTAACTACTTGAGGAGGATCCTGAAGGTTGATCAAATGGATGATAAAGAAGAACTCTAGGTTGTACTTGAAGATCTTGATAAAGATAAAAATGAAAATAGGGATTTGAAATAAAATCTTGATGAAGTAAATGAATGTGTCCTGAAATTGAAATAGCAATTGAAGAAATTCAAAGAAAGACATAGAGAAGTGAGTGAGTAAAAAAAAGAAGAGATCATTAGAACTAAAGTGTTAGTAGAAGAAAATAAGAGAATTGAAGAATGTCCGAATACAATGGTGCAGAGCAAGTCTGATGAATGCACTATACTTGAACAAGAGGTGGTGAACTTGAAAGTAGAACTGGAGAAAGAAAAACTCTGTGAAAATAATTTTAAATCTAGCTCCAACAAGCTTGATGAATTGATTGAAGGATAGAAACCAAGTAAATACAAAGGTGGCTTGGGAAATCAAACTGGTGAAAGTTCAAAGAATAATCAAAAGACCCAAGACAAAGGGAAGTAAAAAGTAAATTCGAGAAATTTTTCTTGAAGACAGCATATGAGACAACCTAATGCACAAAGGTATCCATCCTTCAATGGTGTTTGATTTTCATGTAACAAATTTGGTCATAGGGAAACTAAGTGTAGAAGTAAAATGAATCAATTTTCTAGACAATGTTTTTCATGCAAGAAATTTGGAAATAAAGCCACTGAATGTAGATCTTAGGTGAGAATGGTTAGTCAAGTGATGATGAATAGGTTTAATGGAGGTAGAATGAATCAATCCTTTAATGGCTACTACTATACTTGTAACAAATTTGGACACAAAGAAAATCAGTGTAGATGAAGGGTTAATGGAGTTCAGACAAATCAAAAAAGTGTTGTCTTCTATAATTGCAACAAACTCGTACATATCTCAAAAGTTTGTAGAAGTAAGAAAGGAAAGCAGTCTACTCCGGTAGAGAAGAATGAGCCAAGGAAGAAAATTGGCAAAGATGAGGTGAAGCAAGAGATGAATAAGATATGGAGGAAGAAAGAAGAAGAGACAGAGACAATAGATGTGTCTATGCCCTCATCTGGTACAAACTATTCCTTTGGGAATTAGAACTAGCATGATCTTAGTGGGAGCATTAACAAAAAACTATACAAACCCCCTAGATGAATGGCATGTCATATGTTGGCATGAGGATATATTGTAAAAAAATGAGTAAATAGAGGTTATGAAAAGGAAACCAAAAGAAAAATTGCAGGAATGTTCTCTTGCAAATCGATTTAGGGTGTGTAGAAACAATGGTTTCATTAGCTTTTTAAATTCTATCACATTTAATGCTAATTAGGGAAAACTGATGTTGTATAAAGTAAAATTCATAAGTTCTCTTTGATCACTTGTGTACTTGAAGAGTTTGAAAAATGACTTGGAGCAATCCTAAAGTGATCCTAAAGCAATTTGAAGCAATTATGAGGTAACTTGAAGGAATTATTATAGATAATTAGGAGTTATTTCTCAATTTTCAAAGGGGGAGAAGGGAAAAGGATGAAGTTTCAATTGAACAATAATGAATTCAAGAAAGATAAGAATCATTATGGATAGAGGATTGAGTGGCAATATTCCATTGAAGCTGAAGGGTGTTCAATTGGAAGAATTTGATCATAGGAAGATGAAGGAAATAGAGCTAGGGTTGAAGACAAATGAATTGTAGAGCATAAAAAACCTAAGTATGGATTTATGGGGAGAATTTCACTGGTTTGTAGACAAAGAATCTATCGTGTTCTTGTTAAGTTGATTCAAGAATGTCAACATTATGTTGGACAAACCCTATCTAATCATGAAGGAGGCAATCAAATCTATTACTTGTTTATGTGCAGTGCTAGGGACCTCCCTAGGAAGAAAACTATGAAATACAGAGATGTGGAGGAACTTACTGGTATTGAAAAAGACGCTCGAGCTCTATTGATAAATACTATTGCTAATTCTACTATAAAGTATGTTGTGTATGAAATATCTTATAAAATTTATTTCAGAAATCGTGAAGGTTCGACTTCGGCTATTGTTGTATATCTTGCACACATGATGTTTTAAGGAAAACAAACAGTTTGATTTGTGTAGCTTATTACTAGAAAACCTAATTAAGAATGTCAGAATGTCCTTGGTCGAGGGCTATCCTTTTTAGTTTGGGTCATTGCTCATATGTTTGATATTTTACTTTCTGAGCTCGCAACCTAGTAGAGAGAATGTTGAGTGGGAATCTGGTATCCCTATTGGAAAACAAGTTTATAGGTATTTGGAATCGATGCAAGAAAATGTAAATGTTTGTAGAACCTATGTCATATCCCTGAAGATGAATCTATGATCTAGTATGTCAATACCTAGTCAGTTTGAAATGGGCTCCTTCTCTGATAAGAAGAATTGGAAGTTGTCATTGGTGTATTCTCTCCAGAATCTAAAAGGAGAAAAACTATCACAAAATATTTTGTAACTATCATAGAAGAATGAATAATTTTTTTTGTCTGGATCTAACTCCTTTGATCCAAAGGATATACGAATGATGTCAGATAAAGGTGATATGAAGAAAGTCAGTGAAATGTGAAGTGCATGCTCTCTAATCGAAAGACTTAAGATTGATGATGTACTAGTTGATTATTTTCTCAATAGGGGTATTTCAGTTTTAGATGTGTCTGACTTATGGGTATGTGTAGGATCATCATGGAAAAAATAGGACCTTAAGTAGAATCTAAGTTGACATGATGTAGTGTGATGAGCATTTGAGTTATCTTTGGAAGATTTTTTTAAATGATTGATGTCGACAGTTGATGAACAAGGATTGCATCTAATTATGATGACCTAATTGATTCTTGTGAATAGGTTAGATATATATGTCTAATAGTTTAGAAGATTATAGTGATAAAGAGAGAAAGGAATGATATTGATGTGAATGTGAAGAAGCACAAAAAAGATGAAGTGTGTTAAGTCAGTCTATTGAGCATCACTGGAACTGTATCAACACTTGTTAGGTGCACTCTCATCAATTCATTTCACTTGTGAATAATTTTTTTTTTAATCCTTTTTGTAGGAAGTGAACCTCCTTGTGTAGGAAGTGATCTTTTGTATTCAGATAGCGAGTCCTACTCAAGGTAGTGAGCCCTTTGGCAGTGAGCCTTGTATATTCAGTTTTTACTCACTTTATATTGTGAGTTAATCCTCACCATGGTTTTTCCCTCATTGGGTTTTGCATGTAAACTCTGGTGTTCAATGTGTTGATTTTGTTTTCTATTATATGCATCTCATGTTCATACTTAATAACAAAATAGTGTGGTTGTGAAGTTGATAAGTATTCAAAGTTTTATATTTGAATTTGGTGACAACTGATTCACCCCCCCTCTTAGTTGTCATATGCCTTTTAACAATATTGAACAAGGTGTTTATGAAAGTTTTTAGTTTGATGTGCAAAATCAATTTTATGTCAACCCTTGTGGTGTTAATTATCAAATGGACTACAGATATTTTCATTTCCTAGTCTACTTGGATGAGTAATTGGTGAAGTATGATTGTGAAGTGAACAAGGTAAAATGTTGCATTGAATATGAATTTCAATTGATATATGATTACAATTTTTATTTGGAAAGAGTTAATGTTGACAATGCAAAGTTTAGATACATGGAAATTATGGTTAATTGTAGTGGCCATAGCATGATTAGTTGGTGGGAAATTCATGGAAATACTTTTAGCCTTGGTCTAGTGCAGATAGTAGAAAACAAGGTTTTTGACAAGGGTAAATACTTGTTTTAAGTTTTTGAGGGCCTGGGCCCACCAAGTGAAATTGAAGCCTAATTAATTGAAGGATGGAGGCCAAGAAGTTGTACAATGGAAAGGGATTCTGAGAAAATTTGAAGTTGAAGCATATTGTAGAGTCATGTAAATATTGTATATGTCAATTTGCTTTGGTTTGGTCTTCCCGCCTTGTTCGGGCAGGGCCTGGTTTTGGTTCTTTGTGATTGGTCTACTTCAACCTAAGATTCTAGGATCTCACTCTATTCTAGAGGAACAGGCATCCCCAACAAGAGCCACTAAAAATGATTTGTGCTCCACCTCAAAATATTGCAAAATTTGGTTAATCCCATGTCTCTAGTCTTAGGGTTTCATTCATTGTCATTGCTTTAGGGTTTGTGTTGCTTAAACCCTCTATCAAAAACCCTTAAGTTTGATGTCTTTGGAAATCATTATATTTTTTCATTGACCCTTCGTTGTTAGTTACTGGTCATTTAAGACACTTCTTATGCCATTTAACTTTGTTCTTTTACCAGCCCTTGATTCCTAATGATCTTGGTCATTGTTCATTGTCTTAAAAAAATATACCACCTTATGGTAGCATGATTGATTTTCCTCAAAATATTCGTTGGGTCCTAGGTTGGGGTTTTTTCCATCGGTTTCCTTTGGTGTTAACCTTAATCCTTATGTCCTTTCCTATCGCATGCCTAGTAGCGACCCCTTTTTAAGAACTAATATTTGGCATGTGCATATTTCCATTGATTATGAGGACCGTTCAATCACTGAAGGTAGATCCTAGCCACTCCATGTGCCCTCGCTCCATTCTATTTTCCACTTAAATAATTTGGCAAGATGGAGGACGAGTGCCACATGCCCTTTTCATTGATGGGCCTAGAGGTTTTGAATAGTCAGTGGACAATGTTTTAATGAGATCAGCGGTGGTTGTTTGGCGATGTGTCTTCATCTGAATCATTCCCCACCACCTCATTTTTTCTATTCTACATTAGAATAACATCACTCGATAGTGGGCTATTGACACGTGTCCCATTATCAGAGGGACCCACTAGATTTTAAATGCATAGAAATGTTACGCTTGATCAAGATCGACGATCGATGGCAAATGACATGGGTAAATCCTGACCACTCCTAGCCATCCTATGTGGGACCCATTTTTGTCTCCTATGTCTCAACAAGGAAGTGGGCAAGCACCGCATTGAGGTAATCTAAAGGGTAGGAAAAACATTGGTAAAGGAAAAATATTAACAAAATATTTCCATGAGGATGTGAAGGATAAAGTGCACAGTATCCAATGTATTTCTCTTGCACGTGTTCTAGATATGTGAAACATTTTTTTATCTTGGTTGCAATTCTATTAGAAGTTTGTACACGTGGGCAAGTGATTTTGCATTACGACAAGTGCAAGTTGAATGGCCTGAGCTCTAATCTCATCCATTCCCTGCCACATCATTGTTGTTAGTTGTAAGCTAGTTAAATCTCATTGGCAGGAAAGAAATTTGACACAATAGGCTTTCTTTAATGCTAGTGGATGGTGGAGTGTGCAAACAAGGTAGATGTTTATCCACATGGTTTTTTCTAATTGGAAAAAGGAAATGGATGCATGCATTCAGCCTTTTCAATATTAATTGCCTTGATTTGAGTTATCTTTCAATTTACCTCATCAAGTGATCAACGACGAAGATTCAAATTTCTAGTAGCCGATTGTCAGCTCACTCACGCGAGCCTTCTTTGAGAAGTAATGGCCGACATGCTCGAATTGTTTAATATAATGAGAATTTTCAGCTAGTTTGTTTCATAATTGCAATCACCAGGAGCCAAATTATTCTTGAGTCCGAGCAGAAGGCGTCATGAGCTTTGGAAAGTAGTTGCGAAGGCATTGAAGATAGTTTTCTTGAGTAAGTTGGTATTCATATTTTTATGTGTCGATTGTGCATCAATTGGCTTGTTTGTGAATTGTTGAGAGCTCTTTGGGATTAGTTACCTATGGGTTTAGGGGTTTGATTATTTGCTAAATTCAAGTAATTTTATAGGATTTTTGTGTGGTATTGAGGTGTCTTTGTCCTGCAAATTTGTAAGGTCTCCCTATATTCAAATTATCATAAGTTTTAGCCTTGCTCTGTTGTCAGAATGAGTGATTTTAAGCCTTATGAGTCTACCCAACTAGTAAGGAGGTCTAGGAGGATAAGTGTGCTTAAACCCCAACTTGATACACATGAAATTAATCATGATACATCAGGGGCTCTTGTAAGTCCAAGGGGCAAGAAGAGAGCCTGTGATAAGTCTCTAGAATGTGGTGTCAGGAAAAATTACAACCTAAGAAGTAGGGTTATTATTCATAACTAGAATGAGCCTGGTGTTGTGTCCTTAAGGGGGTAGATTATTAAATCAAGGAAATTGGATAATCCTAGGGGGAAGAGGAAGAATAAGTACCACAAGGCTTATGATTCTTATATGGGGAAGCCTGATATAGCCATGGAAGGTGGGTCTGGTTGTGTGGACATGAAAAAAGTAACCCTTCTACTTTTTCTCATGTTTAGGCCCTCTTGGTGATTTTGGCTTGACTTTTCCTAGATTTAATGGTGTGATGTGGACAATGCATTCACATTAGGTCTTGGACCCTTGTGAATCATTAAGAATTCTATGATGTCTTGTAAAAGTGTTATAAAGTGTTGTAACCAACTTTCACACTTTTCTAGGACCTTTTCATTATAATTCACCTAAATAACCTCTTTTTTATCACTTACCAAGTCTTACTTCAAAGTGTTGTAAGAAGTTGTAACAAGCTTTCATGCTTTTCTAGGCTTTTCATCACTAAATTGACCCTTGCATATGTTTAAATGACCCCTTAATGTACCTTTTGGCCCTACTTAAGTGTATTTCATAGAATAATCCCATTAAACATCATTAAATACACTTTAATTCTTGACACCCAGTAAAATTTCCCTAGTGGGATCAAGTCACAACCTGGGGCGACTTAGTCCCACTAGGCACAAAAATCAAAATTATTTTAATTTTCTAGTAGGATTTTATTCTCTTAACCTTGAGGTCAGCCTATGATGCATTATTTTTGGGAAATATTATAAAATAAAGTATAAATAAAGGGTTTTCCCCTCATTTTTCATCTTCTAATTTCTAATCATTCACTCATACATTAGCATACATACATCATTCTCAAGCATTCTAGGCATTATCAAGTCTTTGTTGGAGCATCCATTTGCATATCTTCAAATTTCTACATCAAGGGTTTAGTGAGTTGTAGCATTGCATGTTGTTCATTCATCATTCTCTCTTTATTTCATTTCATTTTCAAGGGTTTGACCAAGGAAAACCCCTATTCTCTAACACTTAACCCTTTTTTCCCTATTTACATGTGTGTTTTGCAAGTCTTGTATGAAAATTTTTCCAAGAGAAAGGTGATAAAAATTGGTCAAGAATCCATCAAAGTCATTAAGTCAAAAAAATCCCTAATTGAAGCTTGGAGACCCTTTTCAACCTGATTTTTACATAATCAAAATTAGACACCTATCAAGAAGACAATTGCAGACCGAGAGCTATAGATTATGGAGCAGGAGCACCTAGGTAGGAAGCATTAGGTGGCACTATGCAAATTTGGAAGCATAGGAAGAAATTTTGTGTCTTAATACTTTAAGGTCATGTTGACCATTTAATTTTGAGTTAGCGATGTTAGAAGATGTTAGGGTGAAGGTTAATCAATAGCTTATGGTAGATTGAATGAGTTGCACAATTTGTTTCCACTAGGAATCACTAGGATTTGGGAAATAAAGCCAAAATGTTGCATTTGTGCAATTTTGGCCTAATGTGGTGGTTATGTCCAACCAAGGGAAGATGTAACCACTTATGAACCTTTAAAAGAGGGACTTCAAACTGGAATTGAGGTTGGAAGAAGCTTTGTATCTTTTGGAGTTTACTGTGCATATGGAAAAGCAATGAAGTTCTTCCAATTTTTTGGTTTTTGGTTCATTTTAGTGTGTTAATGGAGGGTTACAGGCACTGAGCAGCATGTGGCACATGTGGTATTTACTTTACAAGATTTGTGGTCATTTGTGGTGTTGTTGTGTCATTTCCTAGCTTTGTTCTTAGTAGGTTTTGTTCTTTCCATTGTTGATCAGTCCAATAGGCTATTAATCATGGAGTCTTAGACCTCTGTCTTCCAGTATACCTAGTGTATAGTCCATGGGGGATGAGGCTAAGCTCCATGCCTATAAATATATTAGGTTTAGAAGTTTGTAGGAGGCAAGGTGTCATGGGAAAACTTTCTCCTAGGTGAGCTTCACAATGCGTGATTAGGAAAGACAGTGAAAACCAAGCCCTAACGTTGCAGGGGTGTCAATTCCCTAGCAACCCAAGGTGTGTGGTGGATACAAGAGGCCTTACAAAGGTTTTGCAAGAAGGAAGAGGCTTCACCAGTCCATTTGGTGATGGGAAAACGCTGACAGTTCACTATAAGGTGAGGGAATGGCCTAAACAAGCCCTAATTCTTACAAAATGAGGGTTACGCCTGTGTACGGATAGTGAGAGCCTAAAACCTCAAAAATATTGGAGAGGTAGGAAAATGAACTAGGGTCTTTAAAGGAAGTTTGTGATGTTCTTTAGAAAGATTGGGGTTTAAGCCTATTTTCTCGGGTTAGGAGGCCTAATTGGGGCTCAAGGGCTAGTAGCACTTTTTAAACCCTAGAGTAGGGTTTGGATAGAGTGATGGAGAATTGGTGGTTAGTGGATGTTCAAGAACCCTAGAGGGATGGTTTTGAGGCCATGGAAGACATCACACACCCCTGCATCAAGTTAGTGAAGCTTGGAGTTTTAGTTAGCCTTTAGGAAGATTAAGGGCTAAGGAGAGAAGGGTAGAGAGAGCACCAAGATTGGCTTGGTTAGGGAAATGGAGATGGTAGTAGGGTTGGCCAGGAGAACCAAGGGTTCCTAACAGGCATTAGGGCCTATAGGTTAAGAAGGTGGAGAGTGACACCAAAGGGTTTGCTAAGGTGAGACCTAGAGCATGGGATAGTGAGTGTCTCATCCAACCCTGCCCCATCAGATTGGTATCAGAGCTAGGTTAAAAGATTTGGGATAGAATCTTGCATGTCAGACCTTGAATCTAGTGGTTCTACTATCATGGTGACAAATGCTAAATTGGCTAATATGGTTGAAGAACAGGAGGAAGAAAATAGGCTAATGAGGGAAAGAATAGCCCAACTTAAGCAAGTAATGAGGAGCGTGAAGTTAGAAGGAAGGAAACCCAAGGAAGAAGAGGTTGCAGAGGAAGACAAGACCCCTGAACCTGACTCTGTTATGAAAGAAGAGCCTTTCTTGAAGGCATTGAAGGCTTTGAGTGGAAAAGCACTTGAAGGCATACCACTATTTAGTGGAAAAATGGAAGTTGATCTAGTCATGGACTAGATAGAGGGAATGAAAAACCATTTTGAATGTGATGGAGTCACTGAAGCATAGAAGGTAAAGGTGGCCAAATCAAGATTAAGAGGTTCTGCCTTGACATGGTGGAAATTCATTTAGACAGAGAGGGAAAAGGAAGGCAAGCAGCCTATTTCAACTTGTAAAAGGAATGGTTGCCAAAGTGAGGGAAGCATACATGCCAAATGATTATGAGATTTAGTTACACAAGAAGAGACAAATACTAAGGAAAAAAGACCAAGATGTGAATACCTACATAGAGGAGTTCCAAAAACTTTGTATGAGGTCCAATGTTTCAGAAGGTGAAAGTCTCAAGGTGGCTAGGTATTTGAATGGCTTGAAGTGGAACATTCAAGAGGAGATGGCTCTTTTAAGTCCTAAGACAGTACATCAATGTTACCAATTGGCTATCAAGATTGAGGAAAAAAACAAGAGGAAGCAAGACCAGGCTTCTAAGGGAAGAGGAAAAGGTAGAGATCAAAGATATCAAAGAGGGCAGCGAGGTGGCTACCAAGGTAGAGGAACTGAGCGAAGAAACCAAGGAGAGTCTAAACTCACAGAGCATGGAGGAGAAACATCTTCTAGAGGAGGGTATAACAGAGGTAGAGGACCTCAAGGAGGTTCAAATAGAGGAAGAGGAGCAGGCAGGAGTAATTCATACTTTGCAAACATGAAATGCTACCATTCTGGTCAAGTAGGTCATCCAACTTATAGGTGCCCGAAGAAATCATCTTCATCAAGCAATGAGAAGAGATTTCCTTATGCACAAGAGGACACCATGAGTCCTAAGTCATCTGAGGTCAGTCACATTGAATCTAAGGTAGGAGAGAATCTGATGTTTAGTAGGGTTTTGATCAGACAACCGGTCAAGGAAGAACCAAAACAAAGGAGAGCTCTATTTAGAGTAAGGTGCAAGATACTTGGTAAAGTATGCAAGATCATAGTAGATTCAGGTTCAACAGACAATATTATCTCAGAGGAGGCAGTAATGAAACTAAAATTGGAGAAGGTACCCCAAACTAACCCTTACAAGGTCACATGGCTAAACAAAGGGAAAAGTGTTTTAGTGAATGAGCAAGTAACAGTGGAGTTTTCCATTGGAGGGTAAAAGGACAAGCTAGTTTGTGATGTGTTACCCATGGATGCATGTCATCTATTATTGGGTAGACCATGGTAGTATGACAAAAGTGCCATATATGATGGGAAAGAGAACACCATTTCTTTCAAGAAGGATGGGAAGACATTTAAGTTGCAGTCACTGTCAGATGAGGAAGAAGGATAGTCAAAGACACCTAGTGTCTTGTTGAGTAGTGGTAAAGAGTTCCTTAATAACCTACATCAAGGGAGTGAAGGATATGTGGTTATGTTGCAGCCTAAAGAAGAGAACAAGACTGAGAAAACAATCATATTGAAAGCAATCAAAAAGTTGCTTGAGAAGCATAAGGAGATAGTGAGTGATGGAACACTAGCAACCCTACCTCCACAAAGAGCCATTAGTCATTAGATTGACTTCATACTAGGGGCTTCATTACCAAACAAAGTAGCATACAAGCTTACACCAGATCAAAATCCAGAGGTACCTAGGCAAGTGCAAGAGTTGTTGGATCAAGGATTGATTCAAAAGAGCATCATCTCATGTGCAGTACCAGTGGTCTTAGCAACCAAGAAAGGAGGTAAGTGGAGATTATGCACTAATTCTAGAGCAATAAATAGAATCACAATCAGATATAGATTCCCTATCCCTAGGATTGAAGACTTGATGGATTGTCTTGGAGGAGCTCAGTACTTCACCAAGTTGGATCTCAAGAGTGGATACCATCAGATCAAAATCAAGGATGGAGATGAGTGGAAGACAACTTTTAAGATAAATGATGGGTTGTATGAGTGGAGAGTGATGCCATTTGGACTCTCTAATGCCCCTAGCACCTTCATGAGGCTCATGAATGAAGTGCTTAAATACTTTATAGGGATATTTGTGGTAGTGTATCTTGATGATATACTTATCTTTAGCAAGACAGCAGAAGAGCATTTGAAACATGAGGAGTTGGTTCTCAAAAGGTTGCAAGAGGAGAAGTTAGCAATCAATCTAGAGAAGTGTGAGTTCTTTAAGCAAGAGCTTGTCTATTTGGGTTTTTAGTATCCCAAGGATCATTGAAGATGGATCCAAGCAAGGTGGAAGCCATCCTAAACTGGCCTACACCAACCATAGGGACAGAGGTAAGAAGTTTCCATGGTTTGGCTCAATTTTATAGGAAATTCATAAGGAACTTTAGTGGTGTCTGTGCACCAATCCTAGATACAATCAAAGGAGGTTTAAAAACTAAGTTTAAGTAGACTCAAGAATCTGACAAAGGGTTTGAGAAACTGAAACAAGAAGTGGCAACTCAACCTATTCTTTTGTTACCTAGTTTTGACAAATTGTTCACTGTTGAATGTGATGCTAGTGGAGTGGTTGTAGGAGGAGTGTTAAGCCAAGAGGGAAAGCCTATAGCCTTCTTTAGTGAGAAGATCAATGAAGTATTCAACCTATGATTTAGAACTTTATGCTTTCACTTAGGAAATGGAGACATTACCTTCTACCCAAGGAGTTTGTAGTCTTTACTGACAATCAGGCACTTAGTTTTATCAACACTCAAGAGAAGTTGAATAATAGGCATTTGAAATGGATGGTATACATCCATGCTTTTACCTTCACCATCAAGCACAAGAAGCGACAGCTAAACAAAGTAGCAGATGCATTAAGTAGGAGATTGTTGACAGTGCAAGAGATACAGATCAAGAGCATTGGCATAGAGAGTTTCAAGGATCTCTATGGGGAAGATGACTTTTTAGAGGTCTATAAGGTATGTTCTAACTTTGAGAACCATTTTCATAGCCAATACTTAGAGTATACATTGCAAAGTGGGTTATTGTTCAAGGGAAATCAATTATGTGTTCCAAGAGGGTCAGTGAGGGAAAATATCATTCAAGAAAAGCATAATGGAAGTCTTAGTGGACATTTTGGCATCAACAAGACTTTAGAACTAGTGCAAAGATTCTATTATTGGCCTAAATTGGCAAGAGATGTTAGAAATTATGTGGAACAGTGTATTGTGTGTATGAAAGCTAAGGGAGGAGCTAGTAATGCTGGTCTATATCAACCCCTACCCATTCCTAACAAACCATGGGAGTGTGTGAGCATAGATTTTGTGGTAGGCCTTCCTAAGACCAAGATTGGTTTTGACACTGTCTATGTAGTGGTAGACAAATTTAGTAAGATGAGTCATTTTATTCCCTCCAAAAATACTCATGATGCAAGTTACATAGCTCATCTCTTCTTCAAGGAAGTTGTAAGGATCCATGGATTGCCTTTGAGCATTGTTTTAGATAGAGATGTGAAGTTCATGAGTCACTTTTGGAAGACTCTATGGCATAGATTGGGAACCAACCTGTCATTTGGATCAGGTTACCATCCTCAGACCGATGGTCAAACAAAGGTGGTTAACAGGGTGCTAGGTAACCTTCTAAGGTGCCTAACTAAGGAGTATGGATAGACATGGGATATGGTTATCTCACAAGCTGAATATGCTTACAATGATAGTGTGAACCGAACCACAAGGAAGAGTCCTTTTGAGATTGTGTATGGGATGCACCCAAGAGGCATATGTGAGCTCAGAGATCTTGGAGCTATGGAGCATAGAAGTGGACATGCAGAAGACTTCAGTCAGACCATGAAAGAGATTCAAGAGCAGGTGAAGAAGATAGTCACCGAGTCTACACAAAAGTTGAAGGAGAAGGTAGATTTGTCAAGAAAGGATGTGCAATTTGTAGTAGGAGACTGTCATGGTCCACCTTAACAAGTTAGGGTTTTAGAAGGGAATGTCAACCAAGTTATAGATGAAGAGAGTGGGTCCATGCAAGATATTAGACAAGTATGGTAAAACTGCATACAAGGTGGAGTTACCTACCAATCTAGGAATCTCACTAGTTTTCAATATAGCTGACTTGATCAAGTACAAGGGATCATTCAATGATGTGGATCAGAATAGTAAGGAGATCTTCAAGGACATCAGTAATATATCCTTGCCTAATCAAGACAAGCCTCAGGTAGAGAAGATCTTGGAGTCTAGAGTGAAAAAGTCTACAAGGCACAAGCTATACATGGAGCACCTTATCAAGTGGATGAACAAGCATGAATCAGAAGCCAAATGGGTACAAGAATATCAATTCAAGCATTCATTAGTGTTTGGGAAGAGATGGGGAGAATGGTGCAGGAGCACCTAGGTAGGAAGCATTAGGTGGCACTATGCAAATTTGGAAGCCTAGGAAGAAATTTTGTGTCTTAATACTTTAAGGTCATGTTGACCATTTAATTTTGAGTTAGAGATGCTAGAAGATGTTAGGGTGAAGGTTGATCAGTACCTTATGGTAGATTGAATGAGTTGCATAATTTGTTTCCACTAGGAATCACTAGGATTTGGGAAATAAAGCCAAAATGTTGCATTTGTGCAATTTTGGCCTAATGGGGTGGTTATGTCCGAACAAGGGAAGATGTAACCACTTATGAACCTTTAAAAGAGGGACCTCAAACTAGAATGAGGTTGGAAGAAGCTTTGTATCTTTTGGAGTTTACTGTGCATATGGAAAAGCAATGAAGTTCTTGCAATTTTCTAGATTTTAGTTCTTGTTAGTGTGTTAATGGAGGGTTATAGGCATTCAGCAGCGTGTGGCACATGTGGTATTTACTTTACAAGCTTTTTGTGGTCATTTGTGGTGTTGTTGCGTCATTTCCTAGCTTTGTTCTTAGTAGGTTTTGTTCTTTCCATTGCTAATCAGTCCAATAGGCTATTAATCATGGAGTCTTAGACCTTTGTCTTCCACTATACCTAGTGTATAGTCCATGGGGGATGAGGCTAAGCTCCATGCCTATAAATATATTAGGCTTAGAAGTCTATAGGAGGCAAGGTGTCATCGGAAAAGTCTTCTCCTAGGCGAGCTTGACTGTGCCTAGTTAGGAAAGATAGTGAAAACAAAGCCCTAACATTGCAGGGGTGTCAATTCCCTAGCAACCCAAGGTGTGTGGTCGATATAGGAGGCCTTACAAAGGTTTTTCAGGAAGGAAGAGGCTTCACCAGTCCATTTGGTGATGGGAAAAAGCTGACAGTTCACTGTGAGGTGAGGGAATGACCTAAAAAAGCCCTAATTCTTACAAAATGAGGGTTACGCTTGTGTATAGACAGTGAGAGCCTAAAACCTCAAAAATATTGGAGAGGTAGGAAAATGAACTAGGGTCTCCAAAGGAAGTTTTTGATGTTCTTTAGAAAGATTGGGGTTTAAGCCTATTTTCTCGGGTTAGGAGGCCTAATTGGGGCTCAAGGGCTAGTAGCCCTTTTTAAACCCTAGAGTAGGGTTTGGATAGAGTGATGGAGAATTGTTTGTTGGTGGATGTTCAAGAACCTTAGAGGGATGGTTTTGAGGCCATGGAAGACATCACACACCCCTGCATCAAGTTAGTGAAGCTTGGAGTTTTAGTTAGCCTTTAGGAAGATTAAGGGCTAAGGAGAGAAGGGTAGAGAGAGCACCAAGATTGGATTGGTTAGGGAAATGGAGATGGTAGTAGGGTTGTCTAGGAGAACTATGGGTTCCTAACAAGCATTAGGGCCTATAGGTTAAGAAGGTGGAGAGTGACACCAAAGGATTTTCCAAGGTGAGACCCAGAGCATGGGATAGTGAGTGTCTCATCCAACCCTGCCCCATCAGATTCCTGTCCCAAAATTCGTAAAAGCTAGAGGTGGACTAAATTGCCATTAGTGGTTAATTAGTCCCACTGTTATGCCTAAAAAGTGATTTCTACATTTTTGGATACCCATTTGGTAGAAACTTGTTTTGGCAGAATCTCCCCGAAATAGGACTAAGTCACCCAGCTTGGTGTAAGTGTCCCATTTGGCCTCAACAAAAAAATCTACAAGATTCCAGAGCCTCTCTATATCACATTCTAGTTTCTAGGTGTACCTCTCTAGTCTTGTTCATTTTTGTTATTGTTTACTTGCATTCTTAGGTCATTTTGCATACATCACTATGTTTTCAAACAACTTGCATTTCTTAGGTTCCCACATCAATAATTCATCTCATTTATCAGTATAGTGCATTTATACTTTGCATTTATTCCTAATTCATCCATCCTTGCATTGATTTTGCGTGGGGACATTGCCCATTTTGGCCCATCTCTCATCTTTTAGGTGAAAAACCCTAGAAGTGCTAGAGAGTCTTAGGGTGCCAAAATCTTTGTCCACATTTTGGTGAACCCAACTTTAGAACATTTTACTTCTGATTTTAAGTGCTTAACATCCTAGGCATAACTTGCATCAACATTGCATTAGGTTTTGCATTGTTTAATTTCCATCCTATGGTTTTAAAAAAATTCAATAGTGAAAAGCTCATATAGCTTACATTTTTGCATTGCATTTCATTAAAAATTTGCAAAATTATGCATTTTCATATTATACCTACATCTAAAAACTTAAAAATTATAAAATCACTTTTAAAATTCTAAAAAAATCTCAAAAAAATCACTACTAGGACTAATTCCCCACACTGGGCAACTTAGTCCTCTTGCACATTCTACATAGTAATTTATGTCATTTTTAGAGCATTTTCTACATTTATGTTTGTTGTTATTGCATTTTTGTCTTGCTTTCTAGAATTTTAGTTATCAACATTTTATTGCTCTTAGTTTACATTGCATTTGCATTCACCCACATTTAGAACCCTTTGCATGAGTTTTTGGTGTCTTATTGCTAATACCTTAGTGAGAAGAAGCTTAAGACTCATGTTATCCCACAATAGTACACATGTTGTGGATCTTTGGTTATCTAAAGCTTCCACTCCTAGTATGACAACTAGTACACTAGGCATGGATACTACCCTTAGCAACTCTTCACCTTCCAATAACAAGAAAGTTAACACATAGAATGATCACATCCCGCAAGACAAAATCATTAACATTCATGAGGACTTAACACATCTTCAACATCAAGTGTGTCTTGAAAAAATTTCAATCACTTCCATTCCTTCCATAGGAAACAACCATTGCATACTTGAATGTGAAAAATGCCTAGATGTTATGAAATGAATAGTCAAGATATACCATAAACATGTTCCTTCCACCTCTAGTACATCTCAACCAGCAAACACTGGTGTTAGCCAAGGAGGACCTCACACTCCTCCAACAATAGCATCCATACCTACCTATACCACTCCTCAAGTCACAATAACAATGCAACAGATTAGTAATGTGATTCCTTCCTCGACTCTTCCTACTAGCATTCCTAATTCCTATGTGGCATCACATGTTCTATCCTTTTCTACCATACCATCTATAAGCATTCCCTTCACTTGCCCTATCACTACATACACTCCATCACCACTTTCCTTTCCACCTCATCCCACTTACACTAAACCTCTCATAACACAACTTTTCCAAACTATCTCCTCCATGCAAAAACAAATATCTAGTGCCATAAATGAAAATTAGAATGGACCACCCACCTATTATGTTTAAAGCAACCCACTGTCTTTGGAAATATTGCAAACATCGATGCCACAAGGAATAGAGATGCATAGATTTGAGAAATATGAATCCAAAGAAGACCTTGGAAGATTTGATGAGATGGAAGCAACATGAAGACGAAAAGATAACTTATTTTATTTCAAGCTATCAATCTCTTTATTCTCAAATTGATGTCAAGATTCCTGATTCACATCTTCAAAAGATGTTTATAGAAAACTTGCAAACTAAACTTAAGAACAAACTCACCATGATGAAGTTTCCCTCCTTTATGCACTTGTGTATTTCCCTTTGCGATTATCACAATTTGATTAGTAGTTGTGATGCAAAGTCTACTTCTAGCCGAACTAAGAAATCTAAACATGCCAATCCAAACAATTCACAACCATTTAGAAAGCAAAAAAAAAGGGTTCTTACAATTCAATCCTCCTCAACAACCAACTCAACCCGTCAACAACCAAGTAGAAGTTGTTAAAACTATGATACCTTATAGTTATGAAGATCTGAAAAGATAGTTTAAACCTTTACCAGACACCCTTTATAACATAATGTCCCAACTCTTACAACAAAAAATGATTACCATACTTGCCATTAAAGCACTTGATCCTACTAAAACTTTACCTTAAAACTTTAAATCCAATGCTTATTGCCATTTTGATAGAAAAAATGGACATGACATGGAAAATTGTAAGCATCTTAAACACCTTGTGCAAGACCTCATTGATTCTAGTCATCTATCCATTGTAGGTGTTAATGATTAGGGCAATAAGTTTGTTTCCCCTCCAAATCAAAACTTACAAATTTTCACTAATCCAATCCCAAAACACAACGTTTCATTTGTTAAAGCTAGTGAAGATCCAAAGAATGATGTGATGAATGTTCATATAGATGTTGAACATTCTCATCCCATTCCACATATTACCACTAGTAATCCTATGGATGAAATGGTCAGTGTGATAGAAGTTATACCTTGTAAGGGCCAACCTAAGAAATCTCTTGATATTACTTTCTCCTCTATGGACATACTTCAAAATCTCCTTGATGGTCCTCTTTACATAGCTGGTCATATTTATGATAAGCCCACTAATGGGATACTCAAAGATCCCACCTGTGGAGAGAACATGATCACTGAGGAATTTTTGGTATTACATTATCTTTATCAAGATGATTATGATAAACGTAAAGCATGGATTAAAACACACAATGGTTTTTCTTGCCCTATGATAGGATCGATCATCCTTCTCTTACAAATAGGACCAAAAACATTGGATGTCACTTTCTCCATCATCCCATAGTCAAACTAGTTTTGTTTGCAGCTAGGCCATCCATGGCTTCACTCAATGAAAGTTGTCCCTTCGGTCATACACAAATGTTTAAATTTTCCCTTTGACAATGACATATTCATTGTTCACCATAGTGGCTTTAACCCTTTGTCTTCCAAAGGAAAATTTTCCTTAGAATATTTTTGGCCTAAGCCTGTGGAACCTATAACACCTCACAAAGACTTCTTTTCCATTGCTTACCAAAAATTTAAAGCAAAGAAAATTGTAGAATTGTCTCTCTGCAACATAGCCCCATCCACTTTCGACACTCCTATCCTAGATGAAAAAATGCTTCAACCTGAACAAGAACGAACCCATCAAACTCAACCACAACCCGACACCTCCTTGACATTGTCTAAGTGACCACGATATAATGATACCAACTCCATCATGCCTCCTCACATCAAACAAGTTTACAAAGCAAATGAGAAAGTGGAAAAACAACCTTCCTTGGTTCCTTATGTTCCTCCCCTTAGGGAAGAAAAGAAACCTATGGTTGATCAACCCACTCCTTCATAAACACAACTTGATAATAAAATCAAGCGAAATAGAGGAGCTAGGGAGTGTAGGAATAGACGTCGTGCTCTTGCTCACAAGTCACAAGACAACAAAAATAAAGAAAATCAAAATCTGCACTTGACTAAAGCAATGCATGACAACCCTCTTCGCCAATCACAAAAAAATGATCCAATACAACAACCCCAACAAGAGGTACACCCTTCATTGGACATTATCATTCGTCCTCCTATTGTGATTAATCTAGACAATGATGATGAGATTACTAAAATTAATGAAGAGGTGCATAATGATTTGAACACATTGTTTTCCTCTTCCATGAGCTTACATGAAAAATCTCCTACAAATAGTGTAGAACCTGGTGCTTCTCCAAGTTTGGCACTTGCACTTGTCCCTTTGGCTATTTTTCTGCCCTCGGCATATCATGAACATGATTGGGAGGCAGATGACTTGCTTGATGGTTGACTTGCATTTTCCTTACTAGTATTTTTCATTTTGTTTTGCATGGTTGCATGTGCATATCATGTTCCACCGTGATGTTCTGTTTAATGTTCCCCTTCTCTTTGTGACATTCCTTTATTTGTACCTTCACTCTTCTATATGTCATGCATTGCTTTCACCTTTTCCTTTTTATTTTTCTTGTATTTTCCTTTTGGGGATGATGCAAGGCATTGAGACTGAAATGTCTCTCTCATGTTGACCCAAAATTCCCCCCCTTTTCTTTTTTTATCTTGTGTTTTCCTTTTGGGGATGATGCAAGGCATTGAGACATCCATGTCTCTTTCATGTTGACCCACGAGATTTTCCTTTTTCTTTCACCTTTTTTGTTTTCATTTGGCTTGTCTTTTCCTTTTGGGGATGATGCAAAGCGTCGAGACACTCTATGTCTCTTCCATTTTGACCGAAACAAATCTTTCTTTTTATTTGTTTTCTCCCTCTTTGTGTTATTCTTCCATTTCTATGTATTTGGGGAATGATGATAGTTCCAAGCTCTCTAAACAACATTGCAGCAAAGAACATACTAACCCCAACTACATAGATCCCTTATGTGTTTGGTCTTTTCATTTTGGGGGCAACCCTTTCTTTTCTTTTTCCTTTCCTTCACATGATGTAGCCTTACTCAGAAATAGATGACTTGGCATAGGGGCTTTCCAAGCTAGCTCTCATGTCTTCTTTATTATTTGCATTTCTCATTTGCTACTTTAAAGTAATTGCTCATAGAACGCTGTGTAGCAATTCCTTTAAAGTGGGGACACTGAATTTTTTTTTTTAACTAAATCTTCACTTTTGGGCACCTACAGTGGCTAAACCATGAGGAATTTGAAGATAATGCAAACTAGAGTTTCGTGAAATTTTGTCTATAGATTCTAAATATATATTTTTTTAAAATTTTTGGAATCATATTCCACTTTATTTTCCATCTACCTTGAAAACTAGTTTTTCTCAAAAAGCAACATTTTTAAAAAGTGATGCTCACCATATAATGCATAACTTTTTTTCCATGAAGATTAAAATTCTAATTTTTTTTAAGTTAGATTTATAACTCTGATATCTAGTGCTTCCACTTAGTTATATAATTTTTTATTGAATATTTTTTCTTTAATCAAGTTTTGAATTCAAACCAATTATAATTTAGACATAGCACAACTGTATAACGTGTAACTTTTTTTGTATGAATCGAAATTCAAATTTTTTTCTTTGTTGGATCAAGGACTTCAATATCTAGTGCACTAATATTTTAAATTTTTTTTTTTATAATCTGCTATTTTTCCAAATGTGCAGAACAGAGAGCTTGATTTTCCATGAAAAACCTACATTCACGAGAAATAAAAATTAAATATAATAATAAAATTAAATTTATTTAAAATTATAATTTTTGGGAAGCTTATAATAAGGACTACATACTTACAAAAAATAAATTTTAAATGAACTCATTTGATCCCCCAAAAGGTAAATGAAAAGTGGTTTTTTATCAACATTTTGATAGGTGTAAAGGAGACTATGTTATAGGTATGGTTTAAAACTAGCGGGGTTCTATCCAAAGGGGTTTGATTTAAGGTAGTTTGATAAAACCCTCTTCAATTGGAATTCTTTAAATGCAACCTTTTAAGGCTTAAATCATTATATTTTCTAAAAATATGTGATTTCAGCAATAATCAGTTCCTCCTAGAAATTGTAAACTAGCTTTGTGGGATACTTTGTATGATGTGTTTTGTCTCTTTGTGGATGACATCGAGTGTAGTGTCCTTCATGAGCATGATCCATCTTAGCATATTACATTCCTCTTAGTGGCTTGATGTGATGCACTGCATCCCCTAAGTTGTGAATCTTCTATTATTTGATCAGTCCTCTCTTGGAGACATTAGACATAATGTTCCCTAAGTTAAAGACATTGCATGAACTAAGAAAGACTCCTTTGAACATTATTTTGCATTTTTCATTTTTCATTTGTTATATGGCCACCTTGCATAACACAACTTGCATGTTTGTGGTGCCATCACATTTGTGCATGTGCTCCAAGCATACAAAGTTTTGCTTGTCTCGTGAAGCTCAAAATGTCATTTTCTTTTGTGGCTCCTTATCAAAGGTTTTAGGAGGTATAACTTTGGTATGGTTGAGCGGGAAGCCCATTCTGAGGCATGACTTTTCCCATAGCCACTTGCATGTGTGTGAGTGCATATCAGCCATGAGTGTATGCTTCTCACCTTTTGGGCCTTCTAACCCGACAGATAGCCATGAGTTTTGTCACATCAGAGTGAGTATATATTTTCTTTCCAAACAAATAGCCTAGGCCTGATCCACAACAAGATGGAAAAATAATCAAAGTTTGATTCAACTTTCTCTTTCCTTTTTTTCTCCTTTATTTACATCACTCTCATGTGTGTTTCTATGTGCCTATGTTTATTTTTCCATGGGATCTTCATCCTTGGGGCTTGATCATCCCTCTTGATCATTGTTGTCTCATCTTGTTAGCATTAGTTCATTGAAACCCCTCTAGATTGCATATTCAGCTACTTTAGTGTGAGTTTGAAGCAGGTTCACCCTCTCACTAAAGTGGGGGCTAACTGTGGAAATGGAAAAAGTAACCCTTCTACTTTTTCTCATGTTTAGGCCCTTCTAGTGATTTTGGCTTGATTTTTCCTAGATTTAATGTTGTAATGTGTCCAACACATTCACATTACATCTTGGACCCTTATGAATCATTAAGAATTCTATGATTTGTATTGTAAAAGTCTTATGAAGTGTTGTAGTTACCCACTTTCACACTTTTCTAGGACCTTTTCATTATAATTCACCTAAATAAACTCTTTTTATCACTTACCAAGTCTTATTTCAAAGTGTTGTAAAGAGTTGTAACAAACTTTCACACTTTTCTAGGCTTGTCATCACTAAATTGATGCTTTCTTATGTTTAAATGACCCCTTAATGCACTTTTTGGCCCTACTTAAGTGTATTTCAGCGAATAATCCCATTAAACATCATTAAATACACTTTAATTCTTGAAACCCAGTAAAATTTCCCTGGTGAGACCAAGTCACCACCTAGGACGAATTAGTCCCATTGGGTAGAAAAATCAAAATTATTTTAATTTTCTAGCAGGATTTTATTCTCTTAACCTTAAGGTCAGCTTGTGATGTGTTATTTTTAGGAAATATTATAAAATCGAGTATAAATAAAGGGTTTTCCCCTCATTTTTCATCTTCTAATTTCCAATCATTCACTCATACATTAGCATACATACATCATTCTCAAGCATTCTAAGCATTATCAAGTCTTCATTGGAGCATCCATTTGCATATCTTCAAATTTCTACATCAAGGGTTTGGTGAGTTGTAGCATTGCATGTTGTTCATTCATCATTCTCTCTTTATTTCATTTCATTTTCAAGCATTTGATTACCAAACCATGGTTTGACCAAGAAAAACCCTATTCTCTAACCCTTAACCCTTTTCCCCCTCTATTAGAACTATAAAAATCTAGTGTTTTTACATGTTGATTTTACTCATAAAATTTCTGATTGGTCCTGCTGTGTGCATATTTCACCCTTCTTTTTGCCATATGGTCCCATTGTTTCCATCAAGTCTTGCATAATTCACATCATGGTCTATATCGACGTAAGAATACCATTGTCTCCCTGATCCATTTTACATTTTCTGCTAATATGAGTCTGTGTTGCCTATCGAAAAGACTCATTTGATGTCACAACAATCGATGTTTACATGTAGGCAGCTTTCGGCAAGAATTTTTCATGGTTTTGGTGACAAAGGATGATACTTATCGGCAGGAGTTATACTATCTGGATGATGTTTCATCGAATTCAATATGTCTCCCTGACTAATGCATGGAGAGGTTCATTGGCGAGCGCTAAGCGGTATCGGTATTATGTCTTGGTGAGTATCTTTTGTCTTACCAACCAGTGGTGGGAGGATACATATCGGTAAGAGTTGGAGCTATCGAGATGAGGTCTCGGCGAGTGACCTTCGGTCTCGCTGACATCACATATGGCATTTTTCTTCAGCTAAACATAAGGGTCTTTGGTAAGTGGTCACAGTAAAGTGTATGTGTCTCATCGACGGAGCATAAAAGGTTTCTCTCAAATGGCTTTTGGTGAGAGGTTAGTTGTGTCTCACCGACTGACAACATAAAGGGATGCGATATTGGTATGAGTTAAGGTTTTCGGCATGTGGTCTCGCTGAGTGACCTTTGGTCTCGCCGATGGAAAACAAAAAGGACCTCGTTGGCATAAAAAATGATTTGTCTTAGCAACACTCAAGGATGGTTGTGGTCTTTCAGTATAACAAAGTGCACTCTACATGAGGTCTCTCCGATATCAGAATGTTACGATGATTGTGAACAAAACATAAAGAAACATATATTGAGTCAGGGTGATATACAAAGAGTGCAGGCTGACAGCTATTGAATTTCCTTTGGCATAACTATCTGAGTGACATGGTGAATGATTAATAAGAATTCAAATACTGAGGCTAACATGTAAATTGCTAAAATACCATTGTTGGCCAACATGATTTGCCTGAATACTGTGGCTGGCCATCTTGAAATATGAAGCGATATCATTCCTAATGCTAGTGTATAAATATGCACTCCTGATTGTAATTGAGACAGGAGATTTGGGAGATCTTAGAATAGATACAATAGATTAGGAATGGACACAGTAGAATAAAGTTCTCATTCCAGAGACTATGTTGCATGTTTTTAAAGGGTGATTTCAATGAAATTCAGTTGGTGTGGTAGGTTATTTCTAGTGCCAATTGTCTATTGAATTTATTGAAAAGTATTGCTAAGTTTTCTCCAAGTTGATTCTTTTTGGTTGTTTAAATTGATATAACAAGCTTATTTTTAGTTTATCAGTGCACATTTGTTGTATCTATGTGGTTAATTAATTGGTTCTCTCAAGAAGAGATTAAATCCTTTTAGTTGATCAAAGTAATCAGGGAGATTCATCTGGATTATTAAAGTAGAGGTTAGTAGTCATAATCCTACATGTTTATACAAGTTGTAAACAGAACATATGCTAGCAATTTGATTTTTTTCCAGAATAAGTTGCCCACTTTTGTTTCATTTGACTCTACATACGCAATAAGGCACTAGTCTCTGCAATTTCATCATTTGGATTCATTCAGTTTCTTTACATCTGTTTTACATTTGTTAATTGAGCACTTTAGGATTTAGATTAGAAGATTGTTATTGCTATCAGGTTTGAATTCATTTGTTTACTTCCATCTGCCATTGTGGACAAATCATTGTAAGAAGAATAATCATAAGTCAAGCCTACTTCATTCAAATAGGTACACCCACCTAGGGCTGGCAACACCTGAAGAGTAGAAGGTTTAATTCATTTGACCTTGTCTGTTACCCTACAACATGCCAAGAGATTGGTAGCCTCTTGAGGCATTCCGCCTGTATTTTTGAGAGCTAACAAATTGGCAACTCTGTTGGGGATTACATCAGAAAATTTGGTTGAAGACCATCATATAGAGTTAGCGAAGAAAAGGTTATAATTTGAGAAGATTCAGAAAAAAGTGATTCCACTGGGAGAAGATCAGAAAGAATCATTTTCCTACTTTTGGAAAAGTAGGTGGCGACTCTAAAAAAACTTGATGAAGAATAGAATTTGTGTGTGGAACGAAAGAATATTTTGAGAAGCAGTAGTTGACAAGAGGAATTGAAGAATTGAAAAAGAAAGGACTACAATTGGATGAGAATGAATACACAAATGCAGGCAGGCATTGGAAATTTTCACAATGGAGGCAATGCATATCATGCACAATAGAATATACACTCACCACAACTGCCTCATGGTTAGCAGTATGTGCCACATCATCATACACAACACTATAGTCTGATGTACTAGTATCAGTACCCACCTAGTGCCCCCCCTCATCATTACACAACAATGATCAGATAGTTTGATTTGGCAAGGATTCAATTATCCCATTATCCAATGGATGGTAGTTGGAGAGGTCTTGTTCCAAATTTTACTGGGAGTGATGTAGTCACTGCTAAAGAGCATCTAAGAAGTTTCAATGCTTTCATCCAAGATTTGGATGTGCCATATGAAGATTTATGCATGAGGCTATTCATGATATCACTTATTGAAGACGCCAGGGTTGGTTCAATAGCCTACTAGCAGCTTCTATTAATTCTCTCCAAGGATTTTAGGATCAATTCTTCAAGCAATATGGGAATCTAGGTGCACCAAATGCTGCTCTTCATGAATTAATACACATTCAAAATGATCAAAATGATACAATTTATGACTTTAATCAGAGATTCAATAAGTTGCAGAATAAAATACCTCCTAGATCAAAGTTGTCAGATTCTGTAGCACTGAGTGTTTACTTGAATGCATTTGATCCTAAAACAATGCATGAATTGAGAAATAGATTCACAAGAGATTTGGCTGAAGCACAGAAAATGGCACTGACATTTGAAAACAATAGGAGGGCTACTAGGATAGTCAGTAAAGGAGACAATCCTAAGGTTCCTTAGCAAAGCAGCAATTATCAGTACAGACAAGAGAATACTTACAAAAATGAGAGGGCAAGGTTGCATGACATGCCTTATAATACAGACTAGAAGGACAGAAAACCTATAATAGCTAGGTCTGGAATCAGGGAGGCTCCTGATCCATTGACAAAGAGGGGAACCTATATGGTAAGTAACAATTATTTCTGTGAAGTTTTTGATATGCCACATTCCCCAGATTATTGTGTTGTAGCCTAGAGAATGCAAGAAGAGGGAATGTTGATGGGAAATAGTGGAGAAGATCACACAGTATATTTGACTTCAAATGCTTTTCACCATGTTGAGGAAGATGAAGGTGCAAGGCATCTCTCTTGCACAATAGATTGTGACAAGGAAAGCAGTGCATGTTGTGAGGAATCCAGTGAATATTCAGATTCTAATGATAAACCTAAGGATTTTGATCTATAGTCAAGGGATTCTTCTACCTCTTATGAAGATCAGGATGAAGAGGCAATGGGAAATATTGATCCATCTGATAGTAGGTATACAATACCTCTAGCTGTAGTTGAAAGCTATGAAGACACATTTGATGAAGAATAGATTTGTACATCTTAAAATGGTTTCCAAACTTTTTCAAACCCATTGTATGATGAAGAGTTAAAAGAGGATCAGATGATATTTTGGAAAGGTATGTCTAAGAATGAACTTCAGGTATTTTCAAATCCACTTTATGAAAGAGAGGAGCTAATTTCAGACAAGCAAAATGATGGAATAAATGACTACGTTGATAATATTTCTGATTTCTCATTCTCTAATGGTCTTGGATTTCTTTTTGATGATGACAAAAGTGAAGAATATAATTGTAGTGATGAAAATGTCGAGACTTGTTCACTTAGCTATGAACAGATTTTAGATTTGTTAACTCCTGAATACCAGGGATGTGCACATGAAGGTGATCCTGAAGTTGTGTGTCTAGTGCTTACATTTGTTTTGACAGTGAAAGATCTTTGTGTAAATATTTTTATGACTCCCAATGCATTTCTTGGAATTATGGTGAAACCTTTGGTGTTGATCAAAAGTCTATGTCCATTCAGGATAAGGTATGTGATTTTGAAATTTCTAACTCATGTGAAGATGACATTTGTTCGCATACCAAGGATGATAGAGTTCCAGATTTGATTGGTTCATATATTCTTGATATTGAAGATATGGGTCATAATCCAGTGTTGTATCCAAATGGTAGTGTCAAAGAGGTGCAAAAGGTTGCAGATTTGTTTGTTTTAGACAACATTGATATAATAGAATTTTTTCAATTCTCAAGAGAAGTACTTTGATGGTGAATTTTCAATACAGCTGGGAGAATGTTTCACAATTCATAACAGTGAGAGAGATAATATAAAACTTTGTATTGAATATGCATGCATTTTTTATGTTGAAAATAATAGGGGTCTATCCCATGAGATGAAGAATTTGAACTGTAGGATGGTGTATGGATTTTGGACCAAACTGAGCATGATGATTCTCTAAAAACTTGCAATAACAGTGATAGGAAAGATTGCATGAATGTCTTCAAGAAGAATCTGATGAACTCAAGAAATAACTAGGTATTTGACAGGGGAAAGTATGGTTTGAGTTTCAGATTGTAATAGCTCATAACTGATGAAGTTGAAACACAGAGGATTAAGGGTTGCCAGTGCATGGATGACTCTTTCTTATCCTCTTTAAAATTCTTTTCCATGCACAGTAGTTTAGGTTTTTGTTCACCTCCATCTTGCATTCATTTTCCATTCATTCCATTTTTGCTCACTACTCATCATTTTGTGTCTGGTCTGCTCGCCCAAAGATTTTGGATCCTTGCAATGATCTTACTATCATTCATCCCCAAACGGAGCCACTGTTAGAACTACAAAAATTTGGTGTTTTTACATGTTGATTTTACTCATAAAATTCTTGATTGGTCCTGCTGTGTGCATATTTCACCCTTCTTTTTTCCCATATGGTCCCATTGTTTCCATTGAGTCTTGCATAATTCACAGCATGGTCTGTATCAGTGTAAGAATACCATTGTCTCCCTGATCCATTTTGCATTTTCTACTAATATTCAAGTTTGTGTTGCCTATCGACAAGACTTATTTGATGTCACAGCAATCGATGTTTACATGTAGGCAGCTTTCAGCAAGAATTTTTCATGGTTTTGGTGACAGAGGATGATACTTATCGGCAGGAGTTATACCGTCAGGATGATGTTTCATCAAATTCAATATGTCTCCCTGACTAATGCATGGAGAGGTTCATTGGCGAGCGCTAAGCGGTATCGGTATTATGTCTTGGCGAGTATCTTTTGTCTTACCGACCGGTGGCAAGAGGATACATATCAGTAAGAGTTGGAGCTATCGAGATGAGGTCTCGGCGAGTGACCTTCAGTCTCACTGACATCACATATGGGGTTTCACTTCGGCCAAACATTAGGGTCTTCGGTGAGTGGTCACAGTGAAGTGTATGTGTCTTACCGACGGAGCATAAAAGGTTTCTCTCAAATGGCTTTCGGTGAGAGGTTAGTTGTGTCTCGCCAACTAACAACATAAAGGGATGTGATATCGGTATGAGTTAAGGTTTTTGGCATGTGGTCTCAGCGAGTGACCTTCAGTATCACTGATGGAAAACAAAAAGGACCTCATCGACATAAAAATGATTTGTCTCAGCAACACTCAAGGATGGTTGTGGTCTTTCGGTATAACAAAGTGCACTCTACATGAGGTCTCTCTGATATCAAAATGTTACGGCGACTATGAATGAAACAAAAGGAAACATATATCGAGTCAAGGCGATATACAAAGAGTGTGGGCTGACAGTGATTGAATTACCTTTGGCATAACTATTTGGGAGACTTGGTGAATGATTAATAAGAATTCAAATACTGAGGCTGACATGTAAATTGCTAAAATACCATTGTTGGCTGACATGATTTTCCCGAATACTGCAGCTGGCTGACTTGGAATATGAAGTGATATGATTCCTAATGCTAGTGTATAAATATGCACTCCCGATTGTAATTGAGACAGGAGATTTGGGAGGAGATCTTAGAATAGATACAATAGATTAGGAATGGACACAGTAGAATAAAGTTCTCATTCCAGAGACTATGTTGCATGTTTTCAAAGGGAAATTTCAATGAAATTCAGCTGGTGTGGTAGTTTATTTATGGTGTCAATTATCTATTGAATTTATTGAAAAGTATTGCTAAGCTGTCTCCAAGTTGATTCTTTTTGGCTGTTTAAATTGATATAACAAGCTTATTTTCAGTTTATTAGTGCACATTTGCTATATCTATGTGGTTAATTAATTGGTTCTCTCAAGAAGAGATTAAATCCTTTTATTTGATCACAGTAATCAAGGAGATTCATCTGGATTATTAGAGTAGAGGTTAGTAGTCATAATCCTGCATGTTTATACAAGTTGTAAACAGAACATATGCTAACAATTTGATTTTCTGCCAAAATAAGTTGCCCACTTCTGTTTCATTTGACTCTATATACCCAATAAGGCACTGGTCTCCACAATTTCATCATTTGGATTCATTCAGTTTCTTTACATTTGTTTTACATTTGTTAATTAAGCACTTTAGGATTTAGATTAGAAGATTATTATTACTATCAGGTTTGAATTCATTTGTTCACTTCCATCTGCCATTGTGGACAAATCATTGCAAGAAGAATAATCATAAGTCAATCCTACTTCATTCAGATAGGTACACTCGCCTAGGTCTAGCAGCACCTAAAGAGTACAAGGTTTAATTCATTTGACCTTGTTTATTACCCTAAAACATGCCAAGAGATTGGCAGCCTCTTGAGGCATTCTGCTTGCGTTTTTGAGAGCTAACACCCTCTTTGCATGTGTGTTTTGTAGGTCTTGTATGCATATTTTTCAAAGAGAAAGGTGGTAAAAAGTGGTAAAAAATCCATTCAAGTCATTCAAGTCAACAAAATCCCTAATTAAAGCTTGAAGATCCTTTTCAGCCCGATTTATGCAGAATCAGAACCAGACACCTGTCAAGAAGAGAAGTGCAGACCGAGAGCTACAGATTGATGTCCCAAAATTCTTGAAAGATGAAGGTGGACTAAATCACCATTGGTGGTTAGTTAGTCCCACTACCAGGCCTGAAATGTGATTTTTGCATTTCTAGATACCCATTTGGCAGAAACCTGTTCCAACAAAATCTCCCCAAAACAGGACTAAGTCACCCAGCTTGGCATAAGTGTCCCAATTGGCCTCAATAGAAAATTCTATAGGATTCCAGAGCCTCTCTGCATCACATTCTAGTTTTTAGGTGCACCTCTTCTATCTTGTTCATTTTTATTATTGTTAACTTGCATTCTTAAGTTATTTTCCATACATCACTATGTTTTCAAACAACTTGCATTTCTTAGGTTTGACATCAATAATTCATCTCATTTATCAGTATATTGCATTTAAACATTTCATTTATGCATAATTCATTCATCCTCAAGTGCATTAATTTTGAGTGGGGACATTGCCTATTTTGGCCCATCTCTCTCCTTTTAGGTGAAAAACCCTATAAGTGTTAGAGGACCTGTGGGTACCAAAATCTTTGTCCATAGGTTGTTTAGAAGATAAAGTAGATACTGACATAGACTATGCCTAGTACCTTCTCACATTCCTAGGTCGAGAGGATTATAATGATGGAGAGGTAGCTTCTCCAATTTCAACAAAATCGCAAAGGGGACATGCATACTTTGATTCTAAAGAATTGCAAAGGTAGCATCCTGGTTCAATGTTTTTATTTTTGATGATCGTGAAGGAGAGGTGTTGGAATCCACTGTCACAATAGTGGGTTCATCTTCTTCAAAAAGCATATAATTTTTTGTCTTGGGTGTTGATGAGTAAAACTACTTTGGTTGACGTGGACAAGAGGTTTTGGTGCTACTTCAATGATGAATGATTCCTTTTGGAAGGCTAGCAAATCTTCTTCAATGAATAATCTTCAATGAATAATATTGGTTTTTGTGTTTTTGTACTTTCCCTCCATATGAAAGTGCAAGTATAACTGTCTAGAGATCTTTGAAATTAAGATGAAATTGAATGTCAAATGTAAATGTGACTGAAATTGTAATTTGGCCTGAGGCTTTTTTGCTCCCATGTTTTTATAAATGGGAATTCAGTGCCAGTTACAAGGGTTGGTTGTTTTGTAATTAATCATAGAGAGAACATTTCAAAGAATATAATGAGCATTTTAGAGTTAATTCTTAGGTTTGATTCTACTTATATACATGTAATTTTGATAGAAACACTAGCAATATAGTACAGAATGATGCAAATTTGAAGCCATTTTATCTCCCATGTAATCATTTCGTGATTTAGAAATAATATAATCAAAGGTTACTTTATTTGTATCCATTGTTTTTCATTGGATGTTTGGTTTTATTCTTGCTTGTTAATTCAAAGAATTAATGTAAATGCTTAAGTGAGGCTACTAGTTTATGTTAAATTGAGTGCTAGGATATTGCTAATAAGTGGTGGCTGAGATATAATGTTGAAATATTGTAATGCAATATCTTGAAATCTTGATTGATGTCATGTATGAAATTTTTTTCAACTTGTGTAGATGTTAGAAATGACTCTGTTCCAAGGATAAAGCACTGATCTAAACAAAGTATTCATGTTGCATTTAGTTGTTCAATTTAACAACAAATCATTCATTAAATCAAATTTCATAAAATGGGTTACAATTGTGTTGAGTTTTACCATTCTCATGCTCTGAACATGAGATTTTATTCAGAAGTAGCCAACTTATTTGATACATTATTTTTGCAAAGCGATTATATGAGGATTATATGTTTGTTTCAATGTTCATGATAAAATGGCATGAGAACATTATCTAAACATTCTCAAGATCACCCTCTTGGGTTTCATAGAGCCCAGAGAGTAGAAGTAAAGGCCTAGTAATCCTTCACTTGTTTGTTGGATGAACTTTACCTATGTTAATTATTGAATTATGGAAAATTCATAGGCATATGGTGATATCAAGTTTGGTTCCAAAAAAATAACCAATAGGTTCGACCTAGGGGGACTCATACACCCAAGGTGGCGTATGAGTCCCACCCTATATTTTCAAGGTGGTCCAATGATGGGTTGTTATAAAAATTAAGTGTTTTACTGATTTTGTCAGGATTTTAGTTGAAATAAGCCTCAAAATCTAAAATAAAGTGTCTTAGGGGCCTATTAATAATTATTTAAAGGGTCATAAATGCAAGGGTACCAAATAGGTCTAGGTTAAGTGAGAAATTATACTATCTTCAAGAAGGGAGTAAAATTTTTGTCATTACATCTAGCCCCCGCTTTAGCACCCATATAACTCTATGTGAATATGCAAGCTAAGGGAATCTAAACAATAAACTTCATTTCATAAAAGGATACTCATATGGATTCATTCATAATATGGGAGAATGAAGCCCCCACTATAGCTATCTAGAAAACCACAATATTAGGAACCACATCTTGCAACACTAACTCATTAGTCATTCCAAAAATCCTCTTATCTAACTTCTCATAGAAAACAAATTTGAGGCTAGATGTATGTCCCCCTTGATTCTGCTTGCTTTATGGAGGTGGAATCAAGGTAGTAGTCTAATCACTTCAAATTATATAGTTTAGTGTAGTAAAATGTATACCCTTGCATTTTCACACTTGAATGGGCATGCCTTGCTTTATTTATGCTTCTTTATGGCTTAATTGGTCCTATTTTCCATCCACAATCCTAATAAACTATATATTTTTATGGCGAATCCTAACAAACATCAAAAGATAAATGATCATTTAATGTTTTTGTCTATGTGTCCCTAATTTTTGGACTGGGACTAAAATGCCACCTAGGGTGTCTTTGGCCTCCATTGGTCTTGGTACCTTGATTTTGAAACCACCAAAATAGGTCCCTTTTTGGAGACTATGCCCCTAGAGTTGATCCTTAGCACTAAGATGCCACCTAGGGTACCTTAGTCATCCTTGGCTTATTTTTCAAGATTCAATTTCAAATTTGGGTAGGATTTAGCCTCCTTTATTTAATGATTTCATATGTTGGCTTGTTGTGGTGTAATTTCAAGATATTAAGCATGAATAAGTATAAATAAAAGGTTCCTCCACTCATTTTCATATAACAAGATAACAAGCATTCAAGTATTCATTCATAAAGCAAGTTTATACATTCAAGAGCAATTCATTAAGCATTTGGAGTCATCATCAAGATTCAAGCATCATGTCAAGGGTTTAGTGCATACATTCATGTTGTTGAGCCAAGATTGTGGATGTAGCATTGAAGATCTATTTGCAACCATTGTTCACATCATATCCAAGGATCCAAGAACTAAATTCTTCATGGCCATTACATGGTAGATTACATATTTTCTTCACAAGACATCATACAAGGTGATATCATTTACATATTTCATATTTCATGATTCATTTCATTCATTTCATCATTTGGTTTAATTACCTACAAGGGGTTTGACCAAGGAAAACCCCCATTCACTAACAATCAACAAGTTTTCCCTCTCTTGTGTGTTTGTATTTTCAGATCTAGGTTGAAGACTTGAAGATCATTTAGAGTGCAAGATTGAAAAGTTGCAAAGGTTACATTTTCAAAGTTGTCATCTTCATAGAAATTCACCCATAGGCCCGATCTGGAAGTTTTAGGACCTCAAATCTGGGGAGAAGCAAGTGCAGACATCAACCCTTAGGACCACACTCAGAAATTCTAGAAATTCAAAATGAGACTAATATGCCACCTTGTGAATCTTAGTCCTCCATAGGGTATTTTTTAGAGATTCTTCAAGATTTTTTTCCAGCATCCGAAGACTTCGTATTTTCCCCAAAAAATCCTCATAACATCTCTATACTTCCCAGGTACACATATCATATCTCCCTATTGCATAATTTCATCATTTGTATCTCTCATTTAGCTTACATTTCTAGTTCTATGTCATTTTTCATATCATGTTGTGTTTTCCAACATTCTCTTTTCCAAGCATTTGCTTGGTGGTGAACCCCTTTAAATCTAAGAAATACCCCTCCCAGGTCCTCCTCATTTTGAATTGACTCACCTTGTGAGGTTGTTAGTCAATCCAATTGGGACTCCTAGGACATTATTGAATGATTAGTGGAGAAAGAGTGATCATATCTCTAGGTATCCATTTTTCTTCTCTTCATTTTGTTGAACCTGGCCTTGTTGAGTATTCACTTTTTTATTTGGATTTCATTAAAATCTTAGATCTAGAATGCATTATTCTTGCATTGCATCTTGTATTAGTGAAATTGAATCTAGGATTTCTCATATTTAATGAAAGTGCATCTAGGGTTTCTCATATTTTCTTTAGTGAAAGTGCATATAGGCTACATTTTTGTTTTCTTCCATCATTTTATCTTAGTCCCTCTATGGTTTTTTGTTGCAGCTTCTGAAACATTCAAATTTCATCAGAAGGACTAAGATTCCCTCCCTGGCATCTTAGTCCCTATGGAATTTTAGAATGTAGTTTTTAGGATTTGAATAAACATTTATGTGCTTCTATTTGCTGGCATTGGTTACTTGTTTCAATGGGTTGACTTTTTGTTTCATGCATTTTACTAAATCTAGCTTAAAGTGCTTCATTTCATGCATTTCTCAATTCCAAATTTTCATTTACAACATTTCATTTTCAAATCATTGAATAGTATAATTAGAAAATTATCTTGCTTGAAAACTTAAAATTTCATTTCCTTTTAAGTCTTTACATTACATTTTAAGTTTGCATAAATTGCTTTTTCAAAAAATTTAGCTTCGGTCTTGTACAAGATTGCAAAGAAAAAGTTAGTCAATAATCATGTTAGTCATTCATTCAGTACATTCCCTAGTTATGAGAGTCTCTTAGTGTAAGAGAGTGAAAATGTCAACATTTCCTTAAAATTACATCCCCTCCTATCTCTCCTATTTGTGAGGATGATGTGTTAGAAGAGAATACAAACAAATATAACCATGATGATCATAATTTTACTTCTCCCAATACCTCTCCTTTTGGTGACTAAGGTATCTTGGCAAAAGAAGATACAATTGTTGACAATCATGAAGGTCTTGTTTTCCCTTCTCCTCATTCCCCTTGGGAAGATAGTATAACAATAGAAGATGAATTCATTGCCACCACTTTACTTAGTCTCCATTCATCTCCCAAGAGCTCCCCAATTTGTGAAAATGCTTTAGTTAATAAGGATAAAATCGTGAACGATCATAAAAAACACATTTGTGAGGAGGATATGTTGGTATCAAGAGACCCAATGATTGAGAGTTACACCTTTATTTCTCTCCTTCCTAATGTTCCTAACATTTGGAAGGGTCTATTTGAACAAGAGGATCCAATCATTGGAACACATGAAAATCATAGTTACCCTTCCCTTAATGTCTCCCCTATTTGTGATGAAGTTGCTTTACAACATCTAACCATGAAATTTGATGAATCTCTTGTTTGTCACTTTGCTAAAAGCCCTCCTACTAGAGTAGAAACTATGGCACAAGAGAATGAGACCTTAGAGAAAAAGGATAAAGTCGTGAACAGTCATAACATTCAAATAGATCCTTCTCCTAATATCCCCACTATTAATGAACAAGACAATTCGACCATTGATAACTCCCTTACATGTGATGAAGTCAATTTAGAATAACCAACAATTGATTATCAAAAAGATTTGGTTTGTAGTTCTCCTAGAAACTCCCCCACTTGGGAAGACATAATAGTGGAACAAAATGAGAACATTGACAATAGTAATTCCTTAGATGAAGATGATGAACATTAGACTCCTCTTCATGAAGAGATCATGAAAATGAGGATAATTCTTTTGAGGTTATGCACATTAGATATCCCTTGGAGTACTCTCCTAAGCCTAAACTTGTCATTTATCCACTCTCTCACAAACCACAAGTTCCAAACAAACTGGCCCTTATCCTTGAACCACCTAAACACAATGTTTCACAACAACTAAGTTACAATACTGTTGCTCATACATATAACACTAGGAACAATTCGCAACCAAGACAAACACTTTCAACATCCCTCCCATTCCCTAATCCCATCTTACTAGGTCCCCCTCATTTGTCTTCACAAAATAGAAAGAAAAACTAATAGAATTTTGCAAATAAATGACTACGTGACTAAAAATTTTAGTCGCATGTGGTCCTAAGACTTTTAGTCATGTGACTAAAAATGACAAAATTCTACTTTTTTTTGTAATTCACAAGTATAAATGACTAATTTGGTCATTGGGTAAAATCACAACTAAATAATTGGTAAGAAAAATAAAAGTGACTAAATAAATGACTATTACTCCACTATTTTTTCTTTCGAAATTGATCATAATTCATAGAAGTTAAGAGCCCCTCATCAGACCCCTACCTAAGTAGGCCATTTGGCCACCTAGGTTGCTTGGTGCACCAAAAACACCTATTGCATGGAACGCATTGCCTCTTAGTGCAATCTTAAGGCCTTCACATATTTTATAAAAAAAATTAACATTTACATTATTTAACCTTTATTAGTCATTATGTTAATGAATCATTAATGTTTTTAACTATGATTTGAAGCCAATTTGATTTTCCTGTTGTGTTAGAATGTCAAAAGTATCAAAGAGCAATTGTGGTCAATTTCACTAATAAAATATGTTATTATATAATATTATATTTTTATATATTATTAATATTATAATATTATATTTATATGATAATATATTTAGTATTATTATATAATATAATATTATTATTATATTAAATATTATATTATATTATATTATATTATAATATTATAAATTATTGTAGGTAAGAGAGGGATTTATCCACATTAATTAATTTGAAATCCAATTTTAAAATAGAAAGCGGGAAACAAACCCTAACATTTTTTAGGGGGCGGCTTGAACATATTTTAATAAACTCTAAAATCAGTTTGGAAGAACCGAAACCAGTACCAGCGAGGGAAGTTTGGAGGAGCCGAATCCAATAGCAGTGTGGAAAGCAACAAAAAATGCAGGTAATGGATGTGTAATGTTAAAACCTAAATGTGCTCAGTATTAGGATCTTGGCCATAATTTTCATTTTAAAAAAATACTCTAAAAACCTCGTTAAAATCTTATTTACAGGTTGCAGCTTGCCAAATTGGAGAAGTGAACAGTCAATACCAAGAGGGGCCGAAGCCAATACCAGTGGAGAAGAGTTTGGAGGAGTTGAATCCAATAGAGACGGGGAAAGCAACAAAAAATGTGCGTAGGTAAAGGATGCCCTAACTTTTTTTTCGTTCTCTTTGTGCAGATTTCTTTTACCAGAAGTAACTTTGGTTTTCTATTTTAAAAAAAATTATTTCTATATTATCAAGTAAAGTATGATTCTGGTTGACAAGTTAAGAAACCCGAGCATGCATTTTGTACTTTCTGAATCCGATGAGTGGAGTGATGAAACTCGAACCCAAGTCAACCAGGTAAAATTGCACTCCTCTACCCCTCAACTATAGGCCTTTAGAGCCCCCCATTTCATTAAGTACAAAATCACAAATTTAAACACTAGAAATCTCAGACATTTAAATCCAGTCCCATTTCATTTATGTCTTTCTTTCTAAACATTTTTTCTGCTTTAAAACATGAACTATGAGAAAAATTATAATAATGCGTGGGCTTTGCCTCTAAAAATACGCCAAAATTCAATTATTAAGTTTGTTTTTCATACTTCTAAGTTTGCAATTTGTGTGTTCTTTTGGTAGGAGATCAGAGAACTAGGTGTGCTACCCCAAACTCTTCCTCACTGGTAGTGACCTTTCACTTCTCCAATTTGGCGTGTTGCAGTCAAAAAAAGAGGTTTCCTACACTAGTTTTAGAGTATTTTTATTAAAATGAAAATTACTACCAAAATCCTAATAATGCGCACATTTAGGTTTTAGTAGCCAGCAAATAGGGTTTCTACAAAGGTTTTAGATTATGTTCATTAAAATTAAATTACTATCTAGACCCTAATAATGAGAACATTTAGGTTCTAACATTATGACATCCTTCATCACACGTAGTTAAGTGTATATTAGCATAAATGTTATATAATGTTGAAAGCTTCCATTTTGGCATAGGAAACTACTAGGGACTTAAATCTCATCCACACATAATAAGTTGCAATTAAACTGATCAAAAATTGAAATCATTCAAGAGAGAATTTGTTAGCAGTAGACTGATTTTAACATAGACTAATAGGGCCATAATTTACTTTTCCTTCTATCAATTCTATAATTTTTTTATGAAACTTGTTAATTTCATACTTCTAACCATGTCCTTACATAAAGAGTTATGCCTCGTCAATGCTCTGCAATTGATTCCAAAAAGAACTCTAATAATGACACACAATTGATTATGAAAATAACTATACAATGATATGCAAATAATTGCATAATACAATGATATAGAAACCACATACAAAACCTCAACTATAATTATACAACCATTCATATTATTTATTTAGTGTTTTTAAAATATTCATATATTTAAGTTGTAGATACCTACTTATTCCAAGGGAATTATTTCCACAATTTGTATGTACTGCTAAATAATTGTGAGCAGTTTGAAAAGGGAGACATCGCTGCATAGTTTCCATCCTCTACATCATTAGCAAAAGGAAAGGAAAGATAAATGGCTTTAGAGTTAGCCTCACCCTTATCCCAATCCTTAAAAGCCTCACTTATAATAATAAAGTAAATTGAGAAGGAAGATTTTGATAGTAAAATAATCACCTAAGCTAGTTGAGGGCCACATAACATATTTATCCTTTGCATCATAGGTGAAATGTGTAAATTTGGAGAGTTCAGTTTAGACACCTATGTGGATGGACTCTAAAAAAATACAAAACAAAAAAAATTATCTTTAAGAGATCCTTACTCCCTCCATAGATTTTTCCCAATCTCCATTTCCTTCCAAACACAAACTAAAATGGGTTAGGATTTTTTTTTATTATCTATTACAAGCTTTACTTTAGTCTCATGTAATCATAAAAGATTCAAATGGCTCCATATTTTTCTTTAACAAGAAAAGATAAGATGTGTGGGTTTTAAAGCTATCTTTAGCTATTTTAAAACAATTAAAAAGATTTAAATTTTCCTTATCTTTTTAAGAATATATTTGGTATGTTAAATAATTAAGGAATGAAATCTAGTTGATTAGAATTTACATGCAGACAGTTTTAGTTATTTTAATTTAAAATGAATAAATAAATCTAGTTAGTTAATCTTTTGTCTGTATAGTGAATATTTAATTTAGAAAATAGGGAAATTTAATTATGTTGGAAAAAATTAAACATATAAGTTTGAATGAAGTTAACATCAATGTTGTTTTAAGGGAAAGAAGATTTGAGGATTTATTTGTTTTTATTAAAACCAAGAATAAGTTAGGTATCCTTGGATAGAATATTAATGATGCGAGAAGAAAATATAATAGAGTCAATCTTTACTATTACTTACAAGATATTTCCAACCTTTAAACATATATTAGTGATTTTCTTTTTCATGCGAACATATCAATTTATTTCTTGGATCTTTGGTTTTAGAGAGAGTTCTTAAATTGATTTTACTTGTGAATTTTAGAAATACATAGCTGCGAAATACTTTGATAAAATAAATTTATTTTTAGATTCTTCCTTTTGTGGACTTAGGGGGTATTGTTTATAAATTAAAATTATTATATTATTAGTTATTTGTTCTTATAAGTAGGCCTGAGTGATATTCATTTATTTTTGGGTTAGCAAGTGTATTGTGAGGGTTATGATTTGATAAACCTAGCTTGTTATCCATTGGTGTTGCTTGATATACTTATACCAATTGGACTATCTATGAGTTTTATTTATTTTTCATTGCAATTGTTAATGTAGGAAATATAGTTGATGGACTATCACTGTAGATAGCTTTAACACTCAACTTTCTTAATTGCATATATTATGATAGTTCAATTTATTATCTACATGTGTTCTAAAGATGTTGATTTCATATGTTCAAGGGAATATTAGTGAATAGGGGTTAAGAAACAGTATAGGATATCTTAGTTCAAGTTGTCAACTAAATGATATGTTGATAATAATAAGGAAAAATAGATTATTTTCTTGATTATAATTACAAATGGTTCTAAAATATAATTCAAATGTTCACATTATATTATCGATTCTCATTTTAAATGACCCAAGGGCCGAGAGCTCTTAGTGGTTGGTTCCATGGAAGCAATATCTCTTACAAAAATCTGGGAGTGAGGGTTGTTTTTTTGTATTCACTTAAGATGTTAATTTTTTAAAGGTATTAGAGTCTAGAGTTATGAGGGAAAAAAATTATTACGGGCTTCAATGGCTGTGTTGGAAGCTAGTCTTTGTTTTTTGGCCTTAACATTATATGAAATTGCAAAAAAATACATTCTAGGCCATTCAGCTTGTTCTGGAATTGGATAGATTCTTTAATGGTCTCAGGCCGTTTCTAGTATAGGTGGAATGCAAATGCATTTCTTTTGCAATATCACTAATTCTATGCATTTTTATTTATTACACTTACTCTAATAAGCTAGTAATATATTTAAGATACTACTTTGATATTTATTCTTTTGCAAATGCATTTCTTTTGCAATATCATTAATTCTATGCATTTTTATTTATTAGACTTACTCTAATGCTTATGGGTATTTTCTTTTAAGATATTCATTGTTTACTGCTACTTAGTAATATGTTTATTTTTTGATTGTGTATAGGTACAAAGAAAGGAGATATTACTCTGATAAGCTAGTAATATTTAAGATATTGCTCTAATAATAATTTTCTTGCAAATGCATTTCTTTTGTAATATCATTAATTCTATGCATTTTTATTTATTAGATTTGCTCTAATGCTTATGGTATCTTCTTTTAACGTATTTTTTGTTTATGCTACCTAGTAATATGTTTATTTTTTGATTGTGGATAGGTACAGAGAAAGGAGAAAATGCAAAATTAGTGTCTTACTAGATGTATTTACAGCCCATCTCATGTGCAACAGTGGCATCACTGAAGACATGCATTCACACCATTTAGTTTTAGTTTTTTTCAATTTGAAAAGTATAATAAATCAATAGTTTGCATACTGCAAAAGATTTTGTATTCAAAACTCTATGTCTAGAGTTCTTTGTAACATATTTTATATACAGTTTGAATATACATAGAATTATTTTCCAATGTTGTTTCAATCCCAAATTTGTTGAAGTTTTATTAACATAAGAGCTTAAAGTTTGATATCTTTCAATCACAAAATTTTTTTCTCTTGGTTTGTAATTTCATAGACTAGTTATTCTAAGAGCATTCTCCAAATATATGACTAAATTAATGACTAAATATATGACTAAAGTAATGACTAAATAAATGACTACTATGACTAAATAAATGACCAGTTAACAACAATCAATGACTAAATATATGACTAAATAAATCACTACTAGTATGACTAAATAAATGATTAGCTAACAACAATCAATGACTAAATTAACGACTAAATCAATGAATAAATCAATGACCAAAACAATGACCAAATCAATGACTAGATAAATGGCTAAAATAGTTTAGTCATAAATTTGGTCATGTTATAAATGACCGTCAATAAACTACTAATGGTCACGTGACCAAAATTAGTCATTTATATGCACTTTTAGTAGTTTATTTAGTCATATATTGTTGTTTTTGTACTAGTGGAATATGATCTTCTCAAACAACTTAAGAATACTCCTACTAAGATATATTTATGGGACCTTATCCAAGCCTCCCCCCACTATCATAACATGATTCAAAGTGACTTACAACAAGTTTATATCCCTTATAATACACAACAAAATGACATAGCATCCCTGATTCAAGTAATAAATGTTGACATTGCTTTCCACCAAAGTGAGCTCCCTACTTTGGAAGTGAAAAAATAATATGATGCTTTCATGATCATAGCTCAATACAAGATGGTAGGGATAAAGCGAACCCTTGTTGACAATGGCTCAGCCTGAAATGTGTGTAGTGTGACCCTTTTGGATAAGCTTGGTGTTGATAAATCAAAAATTCAACTTGAATCTTTATCTATTAAGGGATTTGATAATGTGGGAAACAAATAGCTTGGAGTGATAACTTTACCTATTACAGTTTGAAAGGCTATGTTACAAACCCTTATTCATGTTATGCCTCATGATCTTTCGTATAATCTCCTTTTAGGCGGACCATGGATTCAAGAGATGCATGCGGTTCCTTCTACCCTTCATCCTAAATTAAGTATGTCTACACCAACAAAGTATACACATTGGACACTGATAATGAGTCTCACAGTGTTTTACAACTTGATAAAAACAAATAGAATCCCTTGAAAACATTAACACCAACTACACAAGTGGAACCCATGCAATAGACATACAAACAAAAACACATTGAAGAAGTCATGAAGATATTAGAAGATGATTGGGCTTCCTTAGCTTCCGAACATACATTCATGGGAGAATACAAGATCATAAACAAATATTTAGACAAGGGAAAAGAAAAATTGGTAATGTCAACACAAAATTTAGATGACCCTTCGAAAGCATCCACCTCAACCACTTTAGAAGAAAAAACAAATTACACAACAAAATTTGATGAACTTAATCACATGAGCAACCACCAAATTCAAAAGAAATGAAAAATATTTATGGAAAAGGTTAAGAACTTATGAAACAAGTCGGTTATAGTGGAAAAGGATGTGGTGCTAGAGAACAAGGTATTTGTGTCCCTATAGAGCCTCACATGCAAGAAAAGATAAGTCGTCTTGGTTATTGTCCCTCGAAAGACACAAACAAGCCTTCACTTAATATCAACACTATCACAAAACATCCTCCTAAGCCAACTTTAATAGTGGTGCATCCTAAACTGATAGATACTAGTGGTCATGATGGTTATCCTTTGCAAGCAATGAAAAAAAAAAAAAAATCCTCGCTTAATGTAAATGTCATCACACAAAATTCTAATGATTTGAATTTGTTAGATTTTACACCCTCTTGTAAAGGAGAGAACAAAATCTCACAATCTAAAGAGTCTTGTATAAGTATGACATCTAATACTAAGCAAGAGATATCTTTGTCACAAAATAAAGAAACATCTTCTATTGATCGAGAGAGTATCTTGAGGAGACTCCTCCAAGATCATCTGATCTCTCTCCCTCCAAAAACATGAAATAAATTCTATTACAAGACTTCATTTTGTGAATATCATAGAATTCATGCTCATTCTACTAATGAATGCAAGGATTTGAGTAATAAAATTCAATATCTTAAGTAGTTTGGTGTTATTCCTTATGTGGGGGCACCTAATTCCTCTAATTGATACTAATTTTCACTCTAGCATATTTCTAATCAATCATCTCAGCTCACCCTTGTCCTGCACTAAGTGGGGACAAGGGGGTTAGGTAGGCTTGTTCTTGTATGTCATTTTTCATTCTCTCTTCTGGCTAGTTGACCACCTTTCATCAACATATAAGAGCAAGCTTGGGATTTGGATGACATGCCTTAAGTTGGCTCGCATGTGATGTATTGAGTTTTGGGGGAAACCCCATCCCTTCTCATGATGTAGCTTATCAGAAAAATATGACTTAGCATATGGATTTCTGAATAAGCTCTCATGTCTTCTTCCACTTCAAATAAATTGCTCATGGAAATGGTTTTAGCAACCACATTAAAGTTGGGGCATACATTGACACTCATGTTTCATTGTTTGATTTTCTTTCTTCTTGTGATGCATATTTCTCTTGGTGATGTCATTGGGTTTGACTTCCTCTAAGAGCATGATATTTCCTTGTCCTCTCTTGGAAACATTAGATACAATGTTCACCAAGATGAGACCTTGCACTTGTCCTATCTTGGAAACAAGATGAGACCTTTTGCACTTGTCCTCTCTTGGAAGCATTGGGTATGATCTTCCCCAGGATGAGACCTTGTATTTATCCTCTCTTAGAGATGTTAAGCAGGATGACCCCTACAGTTAAGACCTCACATGAACTAAGAAAAATCCCTTTGAAAATTGTACTTTCTCGTTCCATTTTCCTTTTTGTACCTTATTAAATTCATGGAGGTATGGCTTTGATATGGTCCCCTAGGGCTCACCTAGTGAACAACTAGCTTCACTAGCCCTTGTGAGCATGCATTTTTATTTTGTCCTTATCATACTCATGGGGGTATGACATTGATATGGACTTCCTGGGGCTCACCTAGTGGACAACTAGCTCCCACATTGCCCTTGTGAGCATGTGTTTTTTTTGCATAGTGCATAGCATATTCCACTTGTAAACCTTCTTGGACAAATAGCCTAGACCTGGTCCACCATGTTGGGCATCCAGTCAACGCTTGATCTATTGCATTTTTCCTTTTCTTTTTCCTTTTCCTTGTCTTTGATGGTGCATGTTTTCAATTTGGTTGTGCCTTCATATATCATCTGCAAGTGTGTTCCTTTGTGCTTATGTTGGTTTTTCATAGGATCTCGACCTCGGGGGCTTAATCATCCCTCTTGATTTTTGTCATTCTATCTTACTACCATTCTCACATTTGAACCCCTCCTTATTGTGTGGTTGGCTACTTTAGCGTGAGTTTGAAGCAAGTTCATCCTCTCACTAAAGTGGGGGCTAAATGTAGCATAGTAAAATGCATACCCTTGCATTTTCAAAATTTTCTGGGACTGCCTTGCTTTATTTATGCTTCTTTATGGCTTAATTCATCCCATTTTACATCCAAAAGCCTAATAAACTATATATTTTTATGGTGAATCCCAACAAACATCAAAAAAAAAATGATGATTTAATGTTTTTGTCTATGTGTCCCTAATTTGTGGACTGGGACTAAAACCCCACCTAGGGAATGCATCTTTCTCCTCCATGGGTCTTGTGACCTTGATTTTGAAACCACCAAAATAGGTCCCTTTTTGGAGTTTGTGCCCCAAGAATTGAGCCTTGGGACTAAGACGCCACCTAGGGCATCCTAGTCCTCCTTGGCTTATTTTCAAGATTCAATTTCAAATTTGGGCAGGATTTAGCCTCCTTTATTTAATAATTTCATATGTTGTCTTGTGGTGTAATTTTAGGATATTAAGCATGGATAAGTATAAATACAAGGTTCTGAACTGTTGATTTTTGGCTCAATAGCACTTCTCTACCTCTTCTAGGGTTTTTCACCTAAAAGGAGAGAGGTAGGGCAAAAAATGCTAAGGGGTTCATTCAAATTATGTTATGTATGATGTTACCTAATCTAGATGAAGTAAACTAAATGCACTTGACTGATTTAAATGAATAATAATGAATGCAAAACTAAGATTTAAGCTATGTTTGAAAACACACTATGATATGCAAACAATGAACTAAGAGATGAATAGATGCAAAACAAAAAGAAATGGGAAGAAACAGAGTGCACTTGGGAAATGTTTGATGAATTTGGAATTACTGAAATTCCACAGTGGGACTCATTCACCCTGGGTGGCGAATTAGTCCTACTTCTGATGAAATTTGTCGGGAAACAGTTTATGACTATCAGGATCTAAAATCTAACAAAATTCATGTTTTCAGTCTTCAAGTGGGACTCATTCACCACTGATGGTGAATCATTACTCCCCAAAATTATGAGAAATCATAAGAAAACTCTGCAACACCAGATTTGGAAATATCTTCTTATCAGCTTGTCAAAGTCAATTCTGCAGGAAATGGATAGAAAACCTTCTCCAAGCTTGAAATATGAATGAGTTGACTTAAAGCACCTAGTTGACTTGTTCTCCACTTTTCAACACCTAAATTCTTGATATATTTGCATACAAAACACATGCACAAAGGGGGAAAATGGTTGAGGGTTAACAAATAGGGGTTTTCCTTGGTCAAACCCCGCTTTGGTAATCAAACACTTAATAAAATAATGAAATGCAAGAGAATGATAAACTAACAACATGTAAATGCTATCAACTTACCAAACCCTTAATGATGTAAATATGAAGTAATGTCAATGGTTTCCTTTTGAATGCTTGATTGATGCTTGAATGCTTGGATAAGAAAACTTGGTGATTGGGGATTAAAATGAGATGAAAAATGCATATTTATACATTCTTTTGCCTTAGTAACCCATTCATACCTCATCATAGGCTAACATAAAGTATTTTTCAATAAAAACCCGAAATGAAATTTAAAATATTTTGAATTTTGAGCCAAGAGGGACCCATTCGCCACCCATGGCGAATGGGTCCCACCTTAGGCTTGAAAGTGGGTGTCAGTATTTAAGTTACATTCAATGTTGTTTGTTGGGTTTACATTGAAAAATGCACTTAATTAAGCCTTATAAGGGCATAAATGCATCAAATGAGTCATAAGAAAGGGATAAATAGTGAAGTTATTCCTAGAGAAGTGTGAAATCTTGTTACAAGACTTTACAACACTTCAAAATAGGGCTTGATGATGAATAAAAAGGTGGCTTTTAGGTGAGTTGTAATGAATAGAGTCTAGAAAAGTGTACAAATATTTTACAACACTTCACAACACCTTCACAAAATGTCATTAAATGAATTTTAGTACCTGAATATGCATGTTCAAGCCATGTTACATCATATATCAAAGAAAAATAGATCTAACATCAAGAGGATAGGCCTAAAAGACCATGAAAATGACAAGTGTCCATTTTTCGATGGTGCATTAAGCCCCCACTTTAGTGAGAGGATGAACTTGCTTCAAACTCACACTAAAGTAGCCATGAACATCGAGAGGAGTGTTCAAATGCACTTACATTAGCAATATGGAATGACAACAATCAAAAGGAATGATCAAGCCCCCAGGATGAAGATCCCATGACAAGCTAAGCATAAGAACAAAGGAACACACAAGTGTTGAGAATTGGATGAAGCTTCGATTGTCTTTCCAACTAGTTATGTTTTAGATCTAGGTTGAAAGAGAATGTATACTTACTCTGGGGTGATAGAACTCATGGTAGTATGTTGGGTGAGAAGGCCCAAATATACTCACTTTGGGGCCACAAAACTTCTGACTGTCCACGGGGTGAGAAAGCCCAAAAAGGTAAGATACATACGCTAGATGGTATGCACTCACAAACACAAAATGTGGATATGGGGAAAATTCATGCTGCTAGGTGGGCTTCCCACTCAACCATATCAAAGTTATACCTCCTGATAACTTTAACAAGGCACCACAAGGAAAAATGAATGAACAAAAAGGAAGGGTACCATAGGCATGGAAGTTGTGTTATGCAAGGTGGAAAAAATGTAAAATGTGAGAGATGTTCAAAGGAGTCTTGTTAAGTTTATGCAAGGTCAATCACTTAGGGAACATTATGCCTAATGTCTCCAAGAGAGGACCAATCAAAGAATAGTATATTAAAAACTTAGGGGATGCAGTGTGTCGCATCAAGCCACCAAGAGGAATGTAATATGCTAAGATAGATCACAGTTATGAAGGACATCACATCCAATGTCATCCACAAAGTGACAAACACATCATATAAATGGGAAGGATACACTAAGAACCAAGAATGCAAATGAATTATGGTAATGTATGCCCCCCACTTTAAAGGAATTGCTACACATCATTCTATGAGCAATTACTTTAAAATAGTGAAGGGAAGAAAATAAAAAAGGAAAACAAGACATGAGAGCCAACTTGGAAAGCCCTATGCCAAGTCATATGTTTCAAAGTTACGCTACATTATGTTGAGAAAAATGAAAGCAAAAGAAAGGGAGTTTCCCCCCAGAAAAGAGCACACCAAACACATAAGGGATCTATGGATTTGGGGTCAGTATGTTCATTGCTACAATGTTTTTATGAAAGAGCTCAGAACTGTCATCATTCCTCAAAGCACATAGAACTGGAAGAATGACACAAAGAGAGCAAAAATTAAAAATTAAAAAAAAGTTTGTTTTAGGTCAACATGGAAGAGACATTGTGGTCTCAATGCTTTGCATAGTCCCCAAAAGGAAAATGCACAAGAGAAAAGAAAATGAAAAGGTGAAAGCTTTTGAGTCAACATGAAGGAGACATTTTAGTCTTAATGCTTTGCATCATCTCCAAAAGGAAAACACAAGAAAAAGACAAAAAATTAAAAGGGACCAATTGGATCAACATGGAAGAGACATGCGTGACGTCTCTACACTTTGTGTCATCGCCAAAAGGAAAAAAAAGAAATTGAAAAAGGAAAAGACCTTTTGGGTCAACAAGGAAGAGACATAGAGCAACTCTATACTTTGTGTCATCGCCAAAAGGAAAACACAAAACAAAAGCAAAAAAGGAAAAGACCTTTTGGGTCAAAATGGAAGAGACATAGGGCATCTCTACACTTTGCGTCATTCCCAAAAGGAAAACACAAAACAAAAGCAAAAAAAGAAAAGACCTTTTGGGTCAACATGAAATAGACAAAGGGAATCTCTACACTTTGCTTCATCCCCAAAAGGAAAAGGGTATGTGTAGGATCATCATGGAAAAAATAGGCCTTAAGTGGCAAAAATTAGAAAAATTAGAGTTAGACAACTTGATTTAAAAATTTGAATAAGTTATCTATATTATTTCAAAAATATGTAAGAATAGAATATGTAGAAAATTGAATGTAGTTTCTAAACTACTAGGTTTATTTAAAATAATAAAATCTATTTGGTGAAAATTTAAAATTTCAATGTAGTAGTACTTAAATTTCGTAGAAAAATAAGAAGTAGGTGTTTGTCTTACACCCTAACCACAATAAAATGATAATTATTTTTTATAATATTTTAGACATAAGTAGAGGACTCATGTCCTGATGTGATGCATATTTTTGTAATTTTTTTCCAAGTAAATAATTAATTATGAATTTTTTATTACAACTTTTAAAAAATATAAAAACTACGTATGTTTGACCACCTTAACTTGGTCAAAACTTCATAAAATTGATTTTTCTTTTTTTAATCCTATATATATACAAAGCATAGAATGTGGTGCATGTTTTGGATTCAAAAAATGTAATCTTGTTGAAAGCTATAGATGTTTTAGATTAGCCTATCAATCAGCACATTAGTCATAATTCAAGTAGAAAATGAATAATAATAATTTATTAAATTCAAAGTAAAGCATAATTTATATTGTTGGAAAGTTGAGAATCTCCTTTAAAATAGTTTCATTTCATCAATTTTGGGGTAAAAAAAGGTCGTCAGCCACATACCCTACAAATACCCATCATATTGCCACTTTTTGGACCATCACGATCTTGTACATACCCAAAACACAAAACAAAATAAAAAAAGCATGAAATAAAGAAGAATAGAGGTACGAATAGAAGAAGTGTACAAAGAAATGGAAAATAAAAAACACGTTATGGGGGAACGTGATACGCACATGAAAGAAACATTTAAAAAAAGGAGCAAGTAATGCAAATGTAAGTCAACCATTAACTAAGTTACAGGTTTCTCAATCTTAAATAATGTAAGAAAAAAATGAATAACATAGTGAAGAGACAAAGACAAGTGCATTACAAAGATAAAGGCTAACAATGTCTTGTGTCCATAAAGGGAAAAACAAGCATGAGCCAAGGGTGATGATGGAAAGGATCATGCAATAGTAAGAATAAAATATTTTTCAACCATGGAATGATAAAGGAATGGTGTTTTAAGGGATGATAGGAAAGCAATCGGTATCAATGAAGTGATACTTGTCTAGTATCTCATTCAATGTCTAACATTCTTTGGTTCGATGTCCCAGAACATGATGATATTTACAATCAGGTATGTGAGAATATTTAGGATGAATGAAAAACTTATTTGAAGGTGGTAAGAGTATAAGACCATTGTTTAAAAGTAATTGAAGTCTCCTTTCACATTCAGGTGGTGGATGAGTAGGAAACTTGAGCTTTTTCAATTTGTAAGGTCATTTTCATTGGCTAGATTCTCCTTTTCATGAAGGGAAGAAGGAGGAGGACCCATGGGGATCGTAACATCCTGGTCATTAGAATGGGATGATTGGTGTTCATGTGGAAGGAGAATGCTTAAGTCAGGAGGAGAATCAAAGATCACTGTACCAACATCCTAAAGTTTCCTAGGTTGAAAAGGATGTCTATCAGGATGAGAAGGATCTTGATATCCTAGTCCTGTTGTGTTTTCTTCTAATGATTTTTGTTCAAGGAGTTGATGAATTTCATGTTCATTTTTTGTGTCACAACCTTGTTTACATAAGACAGTAAAGCATTTACCATATGTTTCTTCATGATTGATAGGAGTTTTTGTATCTTTGAGATCATAAGACGGCTGTGAGTTTGTTTGTTTAGAGGAACTAGGTCCACTTGAGGGATAAAACTTAGATCCAACATTGATTTTAGGATCTAAATATGCAAAGTGATTAGGAGGTGCAATAGTAGGAAGATCTTCTAACTTCATGGATGGATAAAAGGTTGCATTGGCTTCTAAGTTATCAAGGCAGTCATTGTAGAACTTGGTCATGCTAGCATCATGTTCTCCAATGATGTCTACTTCATGAGGAGGACAATCATGAGGAGTTGAAGGACATGAGGCAACTCAATGTCATTAGGGTCACATCCAAATGCACATTTGGACATGTCTACTAATGATTTTAATGAATTCCACAACTTATTAAAAAAAATTCCATGATGTAAGTAAAAAAAGATGCAATAAATGATTAAAAATAGAAATTATGGAAATTAAAATAGAATGCAAGAATAGAAGACTGTAATGTAGGAAGATGCCAGAAAAAATGCCAGAAATGTTGTTTAAAAAAGTGTAGAGGGACTAATTCACCCAGGTTGGAGAATGAGTCCTAGTATGATGTTTTTGTGTGTTTTTCAAAAATTTGAAGATGATTTTAATGCTTTACAGAATGCAATCAAGGATGTAGAATGAAATTTTTTAGTTTTTTCAATTATATGCAAAAATGAAATCTAAACAAAGCTATCACTAATGCAATATGAAAAGTCCTAGAATGAAAAAACAAAAAAATGTCCTAATTGAATGTTGATGCAAGAGTAATCTAGGATGCAATATACAAATGAAATCAAAAAGCTAATATGTTCAAAATGCAGGTTCACCAAAATGAACCGTTGATTTTTTGCTCACTAGGACTTCTCTAGCTCTTCTAGGGTTTTTCACCTAAAAGGAGAGAGGTAGGGCCAAAAATGCTAAGGGGTTCTTTCAAATTATGTTATGTATGATGTTACCTAAGCTAGATGAAGTAAAATAAATTCACTTGACTGATTTAAATGAATGATAATGAATGGAAAACTAAGATTTAAGATATGTTTGAAAACACAGTATGATATGCAAACAATGAACTAAGATATGAATAGATGCAAAACAAAAAGAAATGGGATGAAACAGAGTGCACCTAGGAAATGTTTGATGAATCTGGAATGTTGTGAATGTTGACTAGAATAACTAAAATTCCATAGTGGGACTCATTCACCCTGGGTAGCAAATTAGTCTTACTTCTAATGAAATCTATCTGGAACTAGTGTTTGACTGTCAGGATCAGGAATCTGACAAAATTCAGATTTTTAGTCTTAAGGTGGGACTCATTTCCAATTTATTGTGAATCAATCCTCTCCCAAAATTCTAAAAAAATTAGAAGACAACTCTGCAACACTAGATTTGGAAATATCTGCTTGTTAGGTTGCCGAAGTCAATTGTGCGAGAAACGGAAAAAAAACCTTCTCCAAGCTTGAAATATGAATGAGTTGACTTGAAGCACCTAGTTGACTTGTTCTCCACTTTTCAACACCTAATTTATTGATATATCTACATACAAAACACATGCACAAAGGTGAAAAATAATGAAATGCAAGAGAATAATAAACTAACAACATGCAAATACTATCAACTTACCAAACCCTTGATGATATAAATCTGAAGTAATGTCAATGGTTTCCTTTTGAATGCTTGATGGATGCTTGATTTGATTTTGTAAGATGCTTGAATGCTTGGATAAGAGAACTTGGTGATTGGGGATTAAAATGAGATGAAAAACACATATTTATACAATATTTTTCCTTAGTAACCCATCCATACCTCATCATAGGCTAACATCAAATATTTTTGAATAAAAACCCAAAATGAGATTTAAAATATTTTCAATTTTGAGCCAAGAGGGACCCATTCACCACCCATGGCGAATGGGTCCCACCTTAGGCTTGAAAGTGGGTGTTGGGATTTAAGTTACATTTAATGTTTTTTGTCAAGTTTACATTAAAAAATGCACTTAATTAAGCCTTATAAGGGCATAAAGGGGTCAAATAAGTCATAAGAAAGGGATAAATAGTGAATTTATTCCTAGAGAAGTGTGAAATCTTGTTACGAGACTTTACAACACTTCAAACTAGGACTTAATGATAAATAAAAAGGTGATTTTTAGGTGAGTTGTAATTAATAGAGTCTAGAAAAGTGTAGAAGTGTTTTACAAAACTTCACAATACCTTCACAAGACTCAATTAAATGAATTTTAGTACCTAAATTTACATGTTCAAGCCATGTTACATCATCGATCAAATAAAAATAGATCTAACATCAAGAGGACATGCCTAAAAGAAAATGAAAATGACAAGTGTCCATTTTTTGATGATGTAGGTTTCTCTACTGATTTTTCATATAACAAGATAACAAGCATTCAAGTATTCATTCCTAAAGAAAGTTTATGCATTCAAGTGCAATTTAACAAGCATTTGGAGCCATCATAAATATCTAAGCATCATGTCAAGGGTTTAGTGCATCCATTCATGTTGTTGAGCCAAGATTATGGATGTAGAGTTGAAGATCTATTTGCAACCATTGTTCACATCATATCCAAGGATCCAAGATCTACATTCTTCATGGCCACTACATGGTAGATTGCAGATTTGCTTCACAAGACATCATACAAGGTGATATCATTTACATTAATTTCATATTTCATACTTCATTTTATTCATTCCATCATTTGGTTTAATTACCTACAAGGGGTTTGACCCAAGAAAACCCCCATTCACTAACAATCAACAATTTTTCCCTCCCTTGTGTGTTTGTATTTATAGATCTAGGTTGAAGACTTGAAGATCATTTGGAGTGCAAGATTGAAAAGTTGCAAAGGTTGCATTGCCAAAGTTTTCATTTTCACAGAAACTCACCCACAGGCCAGATCTAGAAGTTTTAGGACCTCAAATTTGGGGAGAAGCAAGTGCAAACATCAACCCTCAGGACCGCACTCAGAAATTCCAGAAATTCAAAATGGGACTTATATGCCACCTTGGGCATCTTAGTCCTCCACAGGGTATTTTTTAGATATTTTTTAGGATTTTGTTCTAGCAACCGAAGACTTCATATTTGTCCCAAAAAATAGCAGCGGGACTAATATGCCACTCTGCTCATCTTAGTCATCCACAACACTTTTTGGCAACATCTTTATGTTTCTAGAATCCTCACATCTCCAAACTTTCCAGGTACACATAGCATATCTCCTTGTTGCATAATTTCATCATTTACATCTCTCATTTAGCTTACATTTCTAATTCTATGTCATTTTACATATCACGTTGTGTTTTCCAACATTCTCCTTTCCAAGAATTTTCTTGGTGATGAACCCCTTTAAAGCTAATAAATCCCCCTCCTAGGTCCTCCTCATTGTGAATTGACTCATCTTGTGAGGTTGTTAGTCAATCCAATTGGGACTCCTAGGACATTATTGAATGATTAGTGGAGAAAGATATATCTCTAGGTATCAAATTTTCTTTTCACCAGATAGGTCGTATCATAGAGAATTTCTAAGTACCATACCACATAATGATATACATTTGATGAGAATGGGAGTGGAATCATGAATCCAATGCAACAAATGATGTCAAAAATGAAGTTCACTAGCCCCCGGTATGCTAATTTGAATGAAAAACACTTTTAACCCTAATATGCAAAAAGACCTAATTTAGACATATATAAGAGTAAAATGAAATACTTTGTGATCATTTTTTCTTTTACCTTCTTGCAGTTTGACTTTGTTAGAGAGTGAGTGAAAATGTTGAGCCATCGAGAATGTGTGCCTATGAGACTCAAGATACTGTAGGAGGAGGTAGCTCAAGGCAATCTCTAGTATCAGGTGAGGTGATCCTTTTGTGCCTTAGCTTTGTCTTTATTCATTTATTTTATGTTTTTATGAATTTCTAGATAGATTTAGGACCTTGGAAGAAAAGTTTACAAGGTTTCATTTTTTTGCAAAGTGTCCCTTTTTTGCAGTGTCCCCTTTTTTTTGGAAAGTGCCCACTTTGTAGCGAACTATCCCACTTTTTCACAAAATGTCTCGTTTCTTCACAAAGTATCTCAAAAGGGGACACAAGTTTCTAGGACCCTTAGGAAAGTATGCTAGAACAACTTTATTACACATTTTTGAATGTTGATGTGTAGATTTAAGGTTTTAGAATATTCATAGTATATATCTTTTCTTTTTTGTTAGATTCCACCTTAGTCGCGACAACATCTCAATGCCAAACACTTTTGTCATCTACGAGAACTAGTCTCAACTTTATCACATGCAAACACTTGGACTTTATAGATGACTGGATTATACTGGGCATACCTCATGCCTCCCATGAGGTACCATGATGCTATATTGATGGCGGGTATGTGTAGGATCATGATGGGCCAAAAAGTGGCGATATGATGGGTATGTGTAGGGTATGTGGCTGATGACTTTAAAAGGTATGTGGCTGATGAGTTTTTTTAACCCAAAATTGATGAAATGAAAAGGGTTTTTAAAGGAGATTCTAGGCTTTCTAGCAATATAAATTATTTTTTACTTTGAATTTAATAAATAATTATTATTCATTTTCTATTTGAATTATGACTAAAGTCTTGATTGATAGGTTGATTGAAAAACATCTATAGCTCTCAAATGGTATCACATTTTTTGAATCCAAAACATGCATCCCATTCTATGCTTTACATAATATAGGATTAAAAAAAAAATTGAATTTCATGAAGTTTTGGCCAAGTTAAGGTGGTCAAACATACGATTTTTTTGTATTTTTTTTAAGTTGTAATAGAAAATTCATTATTAATTATTTACTTTGAAAAAAATTACAAAAATATATGCATCACATTGGGACATGAGTTCTCTACATATATCTAAAATCTTATAAAAAGTAATTATAATTTTATTGTGGTTAGGGTGGTCAAACAAACACCTACTTCTTATTTTTTCCCTAAAATTTAAGTACTACTACATTGAAATTTCAAATTTTCACCAAATAGATTTTTTTTTTAAATAAACCTAGTAGCTTAGAAACTAAATTCAATTTTCTACAGATTCTATTCTTACATATTTTTGAAATAATAGAGATAATTTATTCAAATTTTTATGTCAAGTTGCCTAACTCTGATTTTTCTTATTTTTTTGCCACTTAAAGACCTATTTTTTCCATGATGAAACTACACATACCCTGGTTCTTGCAGAGAGATGGGATGCCAATACCTACACTTTTTGTCTACCCATCAGCAAAATTATGATCACCCTGGAGGATGTACATCACATCCTTTGATTTCCTATTCAAGGTGACACCATGCATTTTCGTAGGGTACCGTACCTACGTGCAAATGCGAGTAGACATAGGGTATTTCTTGGGAGGACCTATTCAAGATGATATTGTAGGGCCACATATTGAGCTTGCTTGGCTTCTTTACGCTCGATCACCAGTCTTGAGATAGATCATGATTTTTATAGTAGCACTAGTACTCATCTCTGATGGCCGAGGAGCACACCTAGATGGAGGTCTTCTTCATATGAACAAGTAGATGGAGCACCATAGGACTATATATGCCTGGGGTCACAACATCCTGGCACATTTGTATTATAATCTAGGGTGGTTTGCATACCATGAGGTCAACAGCATTGTACATTGTATGCTACTGCAGGTTTGGTGCCTGGAGCATATCACATGCACTAGGCCAATAAGGTTTCCATCTATATCAGCCCTAGGATATCCACACGCATTTAGTTGTCCACTGAGGTGGTCATGAAAGTATGGGGATTTAAAATTTTGGAGGGTCAGATTTGATTGACTAGATTAGGAGTTCTTATGGAGACCGTACCAGCTGATACCACAGTGGCCAGATGAGACACGACATATGAGGAGGATGCAGATGGATAGTTTTTTATTGGGCAGATAGGATTACGTAGTAAGACCATTCTAATACAATCGTGTGATGAGGTAGTTTAGGCAGATATAGGCACCACAAGTAGCACAACCATTTTATAGGCGATCAATGCAGAGTGCTTAGAGGTTCGGGCATATGAGACATCTCACCTTTGATGATTTCATCTTCAATAACCCAAAGGATTATGACCTTGATATGCCCCTGATCTTTGAAACTGATAACGTTTGTACCAAAAATGTGTACAAGGAGTCGTGGGCAGTAGCACGAACAACTCCTATATTTCCCATGGACCAACGTATAGGCTTCACAAGATCACTCCCAAATTAGAGGGACGAGGAGAAGATAGTTGAGGATACAGGCCTCAGGGTTATAGACCTTTTTGTAGATGAGATAGATGGGGATTACATTGAGGAGGCAGACCCTGATTATGAGGGAGAGGAGGAGGATGAGGAGAACAAGGACAAGGAGGAGCATCTGATGAGTGAGGGTAGTGATACGGTAGACAAGGGTCTAGTTACCCATGATTGGGGAGATCCATCTCCCACACATGTTACCAGATCACGGTCATTAGCCATGGAACGTTCCAACAAATACAAGCATAGAGAGGATAACACATCCTCCATGCCTCCTACATAAGATGAGACTATCTTTACATAACCACTCGGAGATCTAGGCGACAATATTTTATTTATTGTTATTCTTATGCTTATTCTTTTAATATTTATATATATATATCATGACGTGTACTGATTACATTTATGATTTCTATCTTGTAGGGGATATGAGAGATTTACATGATCTCTACCAATAGGTGGCTACAAAGATAGTGCCTCTTTTAGTCTTCAATTAGGCTGCTAGTACAAACTATGTGCCCCCACCCATCATGGAGTGGGACTTAAAGCTATTTGATCCTTATGTTAGACTGAGAGCAATATATGAGGGTGATATGAGGTGTGTTGATCAAGCCAAGGCTGCTTATGAGGAGATTCGATCATCTTGAGGTCTAGAGGAGGTTGAGAGACTCCATGCAAAGGTAGCCAAGCTATAGGTAGATAGAGACCACATAGAGTGAGAGCATCTAGAGGTCATTGGATGGGAGATCATGGCTGTTGGATGAGCACAAGTTCTACATTATGCTTTGGATGCTCTTATCAGTTCACATTCACGATTGCATGTTATTGTCTCTCGACGGACTGCATCTAGATAGATGCAATCACTAGATCACAAGGGATCTAGTAGCAACATGTCACCCTAGCATTGTATATTTGATGATATGTACTCAAAAATTTGATATATATATATATATGATCATTTTTGTTTCATTTTTATTATTATGTGTTTTAAGTTAAATGGCAATGTGATTTATCAAATAATCTTTATAAGACTATTTAATAAATATCTCCATGATTTAACATATTTTATGTGATCTAATTAAAACTACTCTAGTTCCTTTTAGATGCAACATTATGATTAAGTATGTTATACTAAATTAAATACACCCATGATCTGATTAAATAACATTAAATGCATATAAGGATCTAATTTAATACAACACATAAGATGGACTTGAATAGTATGAAACTTAAAGTAATCACCTAAAAATTGATTTAAACAATTACTATATAGTATTCAAGAACACAAATAATTATTTGTCAAGAATATTAGACATAGTACCGGTGCAAATGTGTGACATTAATAGGATCCTTAAGAGGTGTACCATCCATTTTTGTTAACGTATATGATTCAAACCCAAAATTTTCTTCAATTATATAAGGTCCTAACCAATTACTTCTAAACTTTCCTTTTTCAGTCAGGGCAACATTGACGTTACATTGATTATCACATAAGGCTAGATCACCTTTATCAAATAACTGAGGGATGATGTTATCATTGTAACTATGATGCAATGTTCTAGAATAAGCTTGAAGGTGCTCAAGAGCATTAATGTGTTTTTCATCAAGCATTTCAAGCTGATGCAAGTGTTGTGCCTTGTAGGTATTATCATCCATAATTCCTTGGAGAGTGATTCTTAATGAAGGAATCTCTAACTCCAAGGGCATTATTGCCTCGGTGCCATAGACAAGGTCATAAGGGGTAGTCCCAATTTATTCTCTAACATTCGTATGACAACCCAATAATGCATATGTTAGCTATGTGTGCCAATCCTTATTGTGTTTACTTATTTTTTTCCTTAAGATTTGTTTGATGGTTCTATTAGTTGATTTGGCTTTAAAATTAGATTAGGGGTAATAGGGTGTTGAAAAATGATGTTGTATGTTAAATGTTTCCAAGAACTTCTTCACATATTTATTCTTAAATGGTGTCCCATTGTTTGAAACTAAATTGGAAGGAAGTCCAAAGTGAGCAATAATGTATTCTAATATGAAATGACATATTACATCAATAGTTGTTGAACAAAGGGGAATTGCTTCCACCCATATCATAAAGTAATCTATTGCGGTGATTATAAAGGTATGTCCAAAAAAGGAGAGAGGTGAAATCTTTCCAATAATATCCAAGCCCCATACTAAGAAAGGCCAAATAGTAACTTGTGCATGAAGCTCAGAAGTAGGAGCGTGAATCAATTTGCTATATTCTTGACATTTGTGACATTTCTTAACATACACAAAGCAATCTTGTTCCTTATTCCTCCAATAGTATCCTATACGAATTAACTTTTGAACTAATGATCTTCCTCCAAAATTTCCCCCTTAGGCACCTGCATGGGCTTCCTCAAGTGCTATAGGGATTTCACATTGTTTAAGACACATAAGCAAGAGACCATCAAAGGACCTTTGATACAATGTGGTACATTGGTGAGAATTATATATTTAGATAAAAGTTTCCAAAGGTGAGCTTGAGTATTCTTAGTTGTCGGCTCAACAAAGTTACCATTTTTCAAATAACTAAATGGGTAAGTGCATGGATCTATGACACAATTTTGGCTCTTAAGATGCCATTTTTTTCATGAAATCAACCAAATCTAATTTGCACAAGAAAATGAAGATAGTTACGCTCAAAATTTCAAGATGAGGGAAGAAAAAAGGTTGAAGTGCTCTGAGTCTAGTTTCTAATCTACTAATTTATTTTAAATTAATGAAGATTAAGGGTCCCAAAAAGGGGGGGCCAAAACAGGTCCTTTTTTCATAAAAAAAATAGCATAGCACCTGAGGGTTCCCCCCTTTTTTATTAACTTTTTTATAGAATTTCAAAAATCGCAATGGTGAGAAATTAGCTAACACCATGTAGTTTATCCTCATTCTTTCAGATAATTTTTTAATGAACATATAATATTTTTTGAATATTCAAAGTGGACACATCCTGAAAAGCTAAAATTTGAGCATGCCCACCCCTAATTTTTTTGAAAACTAATCAAAAATTATTATTTTTTCATCATGTGTAGAATGGAGTCTAGTTTCAAAAAATGAATTTTTTTTCACATTTCGATGAACAAGTAAAAATCTATCCTAAAACTAGCACATGTTGGTTTTTGAACAAAAAAGAGGCATTTACAATAGAATCCATGGATCAAAACCTTAACTAAATCAAAATGAAAAAAGAATTATATATTTAGATAGCTAAGAGAGAGGTCAATGCTATCACAATTTTTTTTATAAACTTGCATTGAAAGATGTTCAAATGAGATGGGGAGTACAGACCAAAATTAGGAGGAAATTTAGCAAATCCTGTCAATTAACATGTCCAAAGCAGGTCATTTGGCGAGTGCCAAATTTGGTGCTCACCAAATCACCTGCTTTTAACAAAACCTAAATTTACCCTTCTTTCGTTGACAACTTTGATAATGCTAAGAGTGCACAGTTTATGATCGTAGATGGATAGTTGAGGTTTTACCTTTCATACACTCTCTAACTCATTACCCTAACTGGATAACTCTTTATGCCTCTGAATTTTCTCTCTCAGGTCTCACTCCCTCCCACACAACCTAGACTACTCTCTCTCAGTCCAATCCCCTCTCTCAAGTCTCTTTCCCTCCAACCTAGGTACCTAAATAAATCTCTCACTCCAACCCCCTTTCTCACTCTCCCTCTCTCTCCTCCTTTGGTCTTTTTGTTTCTCACTCCATCTCCCTCTCTTACGCCATTATCTTTCTCTCTCTGTCTCTATCTCTCAAGTCTCTCACTCTTACCCCCTCTCCCTCTCTTAGGTCTCTCACTCACTCCCTCTATCTCTCCTCCCTCTCTCACTCACTCTGTCTCTCTCCCTGTCTCTCTCTCACTCTCTGGGGGTCCTCCCGTCCCCTCTCTCTCTCTCAGACTGCTCCGTCTCTCTCCTCCCACTCCTCCTGTCTCTCTCCCGCTCTCAGGTCTCTCCTCCACCCCTTTCCCCCTCTCTCTCTCAGGTCTCTCCCTCCACCCTTTCCCCTCTCTCTCTCTCTCTCAGGTCTCTCCTCTGGCCTCTCTCTCTCTCTCTCTCTCTCTCTCTCTCTCTCTCTCTCTCTCTCTCTCTCTCCTCTCTCTCTCTCTCTCTCTCTCCTCTCCTCTCTCTCTCTCAGGTCTCCTCCACCCCTCTCCCTTTGTCTCTCTCTCTCTCTCTCTCTCTCAAGTGTATCTTGGGTCCATACCCCCTCACCTCTCTCTCTTTGTCAGGTCTCCTCTACCCATGTCCACTCTCACATCCACTCCTCCTGTCTGTCTTCCTCCTTCCTCACTCCTCTATCTCTCTCCCGTCTCCTCTCCTCTCTCAAGTGTCTCCTCCACCACCTCTCCCTCTCTCTCTCTAGGTTCTCTCTCTCTCATTGCCCTCTATATCTCCACTGTCTCTCCATCTCCCTCTCTCTCCAGGTCTCTCCCTCACTCCTCTCCTCCTCCTCCCTCTCCTGAGTTCTCTCCCTCCCACCCTCAGTCCTCTCTCCCTTTGTCAGGTCTCTCTTTGTCTCCTCCTCCCTATCTCTCTCTCTCCCTCTCTCTCAGGTATCTCCCCCACCCCCCCTTCTCTCTATATCTCTCTATCTCTCTCTCACTCCCTCCATCTCTCTCCCATCCATCTATCTCAAGCACTCCCTCTCCCTCTCTGAAGTCTCTCTCTCTCACTCCTTGTATCTCTCCCATCCTTCTATCTCCCACTCCCTCTCTCTCCTACTCTCTTAGGTCTCTCCCTCCCACCCCCTCTCTCCCACTTTGTCTCCCTCTCTCTGGGGTGTCTCCCTCCCACCCTCTCTCCCTCTCCCTCCCTCTCTCTCAAGTCTCCCTCTCCCTCTCTCTTAGGTTTCTCCCTCACCCCCTCTCTCTCCCTCTCCCCTCTCTCCCACTCCTCTCTCTCTCTCTCCCTCTCTGGGTCTCTCCCTTCCCACCCCTCTCCTCTCTCTCTCTCTCTCAGAGTATCTTTTTCCTATACCCCCTCTCCCTCTCTCTCTCTCTCAAATTATCTTTTTCCTACCCCCTCTCCCTCTCTCTCTCTTTCAAGGCTCCCCCTCCTACCCCCTCTCCCTCTCACAATCACTGCCTCAATCTCTCTTTCACTCCCTCCCTCTCTCACTCCCTCTATCTCTCTCCCTCTCCCTCTCCCTCTCTCTCAAGTATCTCCCTCCTATCAACTCTCACTCTCTCTCTCAAGTCCCTCTCTCTCACATGCCCTATATCTCTCTCCCACTCTCTCTCCCTCTCCCTCTCTCTCAAGTCGCTCCCTCCCACCCCCTCCCTCTCCCTCTCTCTCTCAAGTCTCTCCCTCGTACCCCCTCTCCCTCTACTAGGTCTCTCTTTGTCTCTCTCACTCACTCCCTCTATCTCTCTCCTACACCCTCTCTCTCTCACTCTCTCTCAAGTATCTCCCTCCCTCTCTCTCAAGTATCTCCCTCCCACCCCCTCACACACTCTCTCTCTCTCCCTCTCTCTCAGGTATCTCCCCCCTCCCCCCTCTCTCTCTCACTCCCTCCATATCTCTCCCATCCCTCTATCCCTCCTAC
>VDFB02000008.1:186614674-186639777 GCA_007258455.2 Sequoia sempervirens | reverse complement strand
CTCTCCCATTGTGAGGTCTTTCCCCCCACCCTAACTGGATAACTCTCTATCCCTCTCAAGTCTCTATCACTCTCAGATCTCAGTCCCTACCACACCACTAGGACTAATCTCTCTCTCATATCCCATCTCCCTCTATCTCAAGTCTCACTCCCTTCCTATTGATAATGTGAAAGCATTTAAAAGCACCACATTTGGCACTCTCCAAATTTTATGAGTACCAAATTTTTTTTTACCTTGAAATAGTAAAATAGGAGTTCACCCCATGATTTTGGCCCACATGCTTATGCTTTTGTCTGGTTCAACACTTAATCCAATAGAGAAACACCTTTTTTATGCAGTTGACTCCCTGTTGTACCAATCTATTCTTGATCCATCACCTTTTTGCCACCAATTTGCATGCAGACAACGTATATGAACACATTTTGAAGTTTCTACATCATTTTACATTATCTCAGGTAATATATTCATTTTTGGTAATATTGAAATGTTTATATTTATTATGTTTGTTTATTTTTGACAATAATCTAAATTCCTTTAATGATTTTATTAATCATAACAATTGGACATAGAATTCAACATTGAATTAGATGAGAGTTGCATAAAAAAGTTTAATTTTTATGACTTTGAAGAAAAAAATGAAAACCATGACATAATTTAGATGAATTCATGTTTAAATGTATATAAACAACATCAACTTAACACAAATTTTCTTATGAATTCTATTTGCATTGCTTATAGTAGTCCATTTCCAGCATGCTTAGATAAACGAATTCAACTTAACACAAGTTTTTGTTTATTTTGTTTTGACAATTTATAGACCATTCATATGATGATTTTATTAATCTTCATTGTTACACCTAGAATTGAACATTAAATTTATTATTCCTAACAGTTGTGGGAAAACTTTTATTTTCAACTAATTTGCAAAACCTAAGAGCTTTCATCAATGTTAATATGAAAGTTTCTATTTTATCTTTTGTGCCATAAAGAATTCACCTTCATCATGTGCTTAGATAATTTCAAGTGACTCAAGACATAGTTGGTTTAATGCAAGTTTCCATTCATTCATACCATTTACCGTTCTTCCTTGGTAGATTTATGTATGAAAAATGTTGTAGCATATAGACATGTTTGATAATTCCAAACAGCTTGTTGCCTTCTTTCATAAAATGCTTTGGTGTGTTCAATAAAATGCAATGTAATGAGCATTATCAATATGTTTCATAAAATGAATTACTTACTTTTGTTCTATGTGTGATTGTGAATATGTAGCATTCAACATCATGCCGAGGAAATGACCAAAATCCTTTAACATTGGAAGAACATGAGTAAAAAATGCAAGGAGAAGAGAATCAAAAATTGCAGGTCGTGAAGCAAAAGAATTGCATCCCATACAACTAGAAATTCCCATGCAATCTAAGAGATATGTACAATTGGAAAAACAAAGGGCATGAATGGACAAAGTTAGTGGAAGGACACAAATGGATCCCCAAGTTGGAGGCACATAATCAACCATAGGTGAAGTTCAATGCACATCTCTAGTTGAAGAAACACCAACAACAACATGTGGTCTTCCAAGTACATCAGAAATCACAGCTATAGTTGAAGACACACGATCAACAACATTGTATTTCGAAAGTACATCAGCAAACATGCCTCTATCTAAAGTCACTTCACAAACGACATCTCAAGTTGGAGGTACAACATCATTTACATGTCAATCTCAAGGTATGTCATCAATTGCACCTTTGATTGAAGGTATGCGATCTATCCCCGATGTTGTTGGCATTCCTAATGTTGACAAAAATTTACCTTTCAGAACTCCTCCTATATTTTTGCATAAAAAACCTAGATTTTTTATTGATATTGGATCCAATGTTTTGAAATGGATGCCTAATAAGATGTCAAAATGTACATGTCAAAGAGCTGCATAGAGGATATGGAGTTTTTTCTTGAGAAGCTAACTAAGGGTGGAAGATGCCAACTATTTGTTGAAATGATGAGGAAACTCAAATTTAGGCCCACCATGAAGGCTCTTGGGCTGAGAGTTTCAAATGACTCAAGTGAAAATTCCATTGTAAATAACTTCATGAGTGCATATGAGAGCGTGGGTTCTACCTCATGCATGAAGGATAGTTGTGCCACAAGACGTGTGATGATAACAATACTATTAAGTAGTCAAACAAGAAACAAGGTGAACCTTACAAAGACAAGTTTTTGAAAATAATTAGATCATCTCTAATGAGAGCCAAAGGAATGCGTGAAAGATTGGAGGAACCAAATAGCAATGAGTTATGGGTATTCTCAAGTAGAGTGCCATGGAAAGATAAAAGAATTGCTCAAGGCTTGATATCTTTAATAGTAGATTATTGGAAGGATAACACAAGGACCTCTCCTAATCAAAGAGATGTTGTAAGAAGGAGAATTGGTAGTAAAATCCATGAGCCACATCCAAAGCATTATTTGGATACCACTCAAACCCAATTTTTTGCTGATTTTGTACAAAATTTTCCTAAAATTAAAATATTTCAAAGGTATTTAATTTGAAATACTAAAATATTTTGATGTCAAAATAAATCACACACGCACTAGGGTATGTGCAGGATCATCATGGAAAAAATAGGCCCTTAAGTGGCAAAAAAATCAGAAAAATCAAAGTTAGGCAACTTGACATAAAATTTTGAATAAGTTATCTATATTACTTCAAAATAATGTAAGAACAGAATTTGTAGAAAATTGAATGTAGTTTCTAAACTACTAGGTTTGTTTAAAAATAAATAAAAATTATTTGGTGAAAATTTGAAATTTCAATGTAGTAGTACTTAAATTTCAGGGAAAAAATAAGAAGTAGGTGTTTGTCTGACCACCCTAACCACAATAAAATGATAATATTTTTTTATAAGATTTTAGATATAATTAGAGGACTCATGTCCCGATGTGATGCATATTTTTTTATAATTTTTTTCCTAGTAAATAATTAATTATGAATTTTTTATTACAACTTTTAATAAATATAAAAAAATTGTATGTCTGACCACCTTAACTTGGTCAAAAATTCACAAAATTCAATTTTATTTTTTTAATCCTATAGTATACGAAGCATAGAATGTGACAGGTTTTGGATTCAAAAAATGTGATACTGTTTGAAAGCTATAGATGTTTTTCAATCAGTCTATCAATCAAGACTTTCATCGTAATTTGAATAGAAAATGAATAATAATTACTTATTAAATTCAAAGTAAAGCATAGTTTATATTGGTGGAAAGCTAAGAATCTCCTTTAAAAACCCTTTTCGTTTCATCAATTTTGGGTAAAAAAAATTTCATCAACCACATACCCATCATGTTGCCACTTTTTGGCCCATCATGATCCTACACATACCCACTACTTGTTGTTGTAGAGTACATATTGAGTTTTCTAACCATTATGATGTTTATCGATGTATATGTGTAGATATGCATACTGACAATGTTTTGTAGAAATGTAACATAAGGGCTCCACCCAAATCCTCAAGGGAATTCTTATCTTCCATTTTATGTGAAAGAGAGGATGGTAAAAAATTTTACAAGTCATGTTTGGATGGCACATGTCATCATTGTGGTGGCATGCAAAATTTTCCAATTTTCCAACACATGGCTAGTACACACACAATTGGAGACAAAATTGTCAAATTTGGAAAATACAAGACAGTGGCCTATAGTCTAAAAGATGGGAAAGAAGCAAAGAAGTGTGAATTGGTCAGTGATAAGATTCTAGTATATCAGTTTATGGGAATTTTCCGTGATTAGGTGGTCTATGAGTATGCAAGGCATACATAAAGAGATCAATGGTTGGACTCATAGTTCAAGTTATGCAAGGACACATTTCCACTTCATAGCATCATTCAGTTGTCGACTTCGCAGAGAACTACAAACTACAACCATAGAACGCAGTGCAATCACAGTACTACAACTCCACACAGGTTGCTATATATGTACATATAGCATTCATTCATGGAAATGATAGTACAAAGGATAACATGAAAGTATTGAGGGAGTATCACTTTTACATCAGTGATGATCGCACACATTCTACGGAGTTTGTGCAAGGTTGCTATCAAATGTTCTATGCTCATCTGGCTAGTAGGGGCATATCATTCAGTCATCATATCATAAGGTCAGATAACTATACATCATAATTCAAGAATGGCAGAATGTTTTGCTGGTTGAGCAAGATGCATAGGATCAATGGTGTTCAACATATGTGGAACTTCTTAGAGGTCGGGCATGGAAAGGGGGAGCATGATGGATTGGGTACATGTATCAAAAGAGCCCTTGCATGAGAAGAGTTAAAGTACAAAGATAGTGTAAAGTTGACAGATGCAAGATCAATTGTCGAGTGGTGCAATCATGCAATGGGTCCAGGTAGTCAAGGTAATTCTTTAGTTCATAGATTTTTCATTTAGTAGATGATACTAATATTGCAAAATATGAGGATTTTTGTACACTAACAGGATTGAGTGAGCTACACTCTTTTAGAAGCTCCAATGTAGGTACATGGACTATCCATACACAAAATATGGCATGCTTGTGTTCTGCATGTACACTTCGAGCATGGAATGATTGTGAGTCAATAGAGTGGGTTAATGAATGGTCTATAAGAATTCTAACCCCACTTGACACTTATCAGCTCCCAATCACTCTACAAATCATGGAGATGTAATCATCTGTTGACTTTGATCATGTATCAGACCTTGTAGAACCAAGCAATATATCTTACTTTCAATTTTTATTTTGATGTTCATTAAATACATCTAACAAGATGAACATATCAATGTAGGGTACGTATATACAGTGATTGCAGATGAAGACAATGAAGATGGTACAAATTATTATCTATGTCTTTTTATTGAGGCCAAAAAGAAATTGGAGGCCCCAGTTATAGATGGAGAAAACATAGAATATCCTATAGGTTCGGTGGTTGTTATTGGAACATGGCTTAGAAGGTACCTAGTTAAGAATGTTGCAGTTTGGTTGTTTGAGGACTTCGACATGCATAAGAAGATTCTTCACTAATCAAACCTTGTCATCACCAACGTTCATTTGATCAAATATAAGGGCAGACCTACGAACAAGAACTTGTGGAAAGTTTGTGAGTCTGATCACGAGGCAATACTTGACATGATAAAGAGTAGAGAAAACCCAGATGGTTCCCTGGATTGATTGGTAAGTATGCACATTGAATTTTTAAATTCATGTTATTGATCATTGCTTTATTTCAAGCATTTAAGTTTGATTGTATAAGGGTTTACAAAATTGCATTAATGTAGATATGCAAAATGATGGTTATATGTTGCTCTCTATTTGATGTAGACCTAGGAGGTCCAAACTCACTCAAAGTGTCAACCTACCTTCAAGAGCCATCTAGCAAGATTACAAGGGCCTATTAGACCAATCCAAACAACTCCCAAAGTTTGAAAACAACTAGAAGTAGAATTTCCCACTTTCACCCTTGCAACCCTAGTATTAGTGCAAACTTGGTTTTATGACCTTAACTCCAACACTTTCCAAAACACTTGAAAAACCAATGGATGATTCAGACACCCATTGCAGAGTTACAAAACATATCTCAGGGTCAAACACAAGTCCTTTGGACCAAACTCCTGAAACTCCCACTCCTATGATGTCCTAATTAGGCTAATTAGGCCTAAATTAAAAAAACAACCCACCTTTAGACTTATCACAAACAACTAAACTTTGGGGAAGCATTTCCCATGCCTTCAAACCACTAAATCCACAATTAGTTTCTAGATTTGACTCTTCTAACATAGCAAACTATGAAACCCTTAATTTTTAGCCAAACCAAGAGGGTTTACTGAAAACCTACATTCCATGCCTTCTCAGATCTCAAAACCAACTCAAACACTCTTAAGAAACCCTACACATGCTTAATAATTCAAAATAAATGACCTCCCACTCATATTTTACCAAACCCTACAATAAAACCTCCACTTTCATGCATTTTCCCACATAAACTCAACAGGGATAGCAACCCAATCTACTTTATTTCTTTCTCTCAACATAAAACACTCTCCCTAACACCTAAACATTATCCATGAGACCCAATACACCAATCACATTGAGCATAGTAAGGTGTAGGTGCTCCTGTACTACTATTTGGTGTAGTGGCACCAAGCTTCGGTGGTTGTCATTATGGTGATGAAGTCTTGTTTTGGCTTGGAGAAGGTAATATAGACCATTTATTGATGTAATAAGTCTATTTTAGTGGTTATTAGTGGTTATAATTCTATTTCTCATGGAGGACTATGTTATCCTTATTTTGCATTAGGTTTGAAAGAATTTAATAAATATTTTTTGAAGAAATCATTATTTTCCTATGATAGGCAGAGAGTGCCCTGTTGAGGGTTTTGTGATAAAAAAAACATGTCTTAAATGGCCCTTACACTGACTGTATCTATTGTAACTAGTGTAATGGGCCCTAGGGAGTCTGATTAAGTTGTAGGTTGCATGATTAGAGTTGTGGGGAAGGAACAAAGGAGATAAGCCTACTATCTTATTGATTTTAGTTAAAGAAAACACATGAAAATGGAGCCATCAGCCTAGGGTTTGTGAAAATCAATGAGAGTGTGGAGTTTTTTTAAACTTTTGAGCACATAGGAGTTAGAATACACATTTTTGAGTCGGTGGCATGGTCTAGGAGGTTGTGCAAGTGGTATTTTGAATAAACCCTCTTGGTTTGGCATGAAATTGAGGGTTTTGTGGAGCAGGTAATAAAGTCAAGTTGTGAGATCCTTATATATTTATAATTTGTCATGTTTTTCTTGATATGTTCCATTTATTTGTTTAATGACTAATTATGAATCACCAAATATTTTAACATTTTGAGCTCCCAAAGTTAAAGCGGCACGTAATCCAACAATTAACACTTCATACTCCACTTTGTTGTTTTTGCATAGGAAGTTTAAGAAATAGGATATGGGAATAGGCTTACCTATGGGTGGGGTTATTATAACCCCTGCGCTAGAGCCAATTTTGCACTTAGATCGATCAAAGTATGATTCCCACATCTATTATCTTTTTGAATAGTCAACACATTCTCATCAGGAAATGCTTCTATATTTGGTAATGCTAGGGGAGAAGGGGCATTAGCTAAGTGGTCAGTCAAGGATTTTCCTTTAATTGCTTTTGTGAAAAAAACTTAAGGTCAAACTCAATCAATAGCATAATAACCCACTTAGCTAAGCATCTGGATAAATCTATTTTGGTGAGGAGATTCTTCAAAGGATCAAATTTGTTCATCACATGTATTTTGGCATTCAGTAAGTAATGTCACAATTTACTAGTAGCAAAAACAAGGGCTAAACATTGTTTCTCTATTGTTGTGTATCATGTCTCATAATCAATTAGAGTTTGTCTAATGTAATAAAAATTATTTTCTTTACCATCTTCATCTTGTTGGGCCAACAATGTTGTGAGAGCATGGGTCGATGTTGTTGTATAAAGAATGAATGGCTTTCCTTGCATAGCGAGTTGTAAAAAAAGTGGAGTAGCGAGATAATCTTTAAAATTCTCAAAATCCTATTGACAATCCTCATTCCAATTAAATTAAACCTCTTTCTTAAGAAGATGTGTAAAGGGTAATGTTTGATCTACTAGGGATGCTACAAAATGATGGATAGCCTAAATTCTTCCTTGTAAAGTACACAATTGATAAATGTTTCTAGGAGGTGGCATGTTAACTATAGCATCAATTTTCTTCGTGTCCACCTCAATACCTATGTGAGATATGATAAAACCTAAAATTTTTCCACTATCTACGCCAAAGACACACTTTTTCGGATTCAATCTCATGTTATATTTTTCCATTTACTCAAAGATCTTTCGAATAATATTCACATTGTCTTGTCGAGTTAAAAATTTGGCTAGAATTTCATCAACATAGTCCTCCAAAATCTTGTGTATGTAACCATGAAATATCAATGTCATAGCTCATTGATGTGTTGCACGGGCGCATTATTTAATCCAAAAGGAATCATTACCCAAAAAAATATTCCCCAAGCTCTAGTAAATGTTGTTTTGTATTGATCTTTAGGGTTGATAAAGATTTGATTGTATCCAGAGAATCCATCCATGAATGACAACAAAGAATTTTCCGCCGTTGAGTCTACTATTGTGTCAATATTAAGAGGGGGAAGTCATCTTTTAAAGATGCTTTATTTAAATAATTAAATTCCATACACATCCTAATATGATTATCAAGTTTTGCAACTATGACAATGTTCGAGATCTAAGGAGAATAATCTATAGGACATATAAAGTAAGCTTCAAGGATTTTTTCAATATTGGCCTTAACTAGTAAATCTATCTTAGGGTTCATCTTTCATATCTTTTGTCGAATAGGTTTAGCATTCCCAGCAAGGACTATATTGTGTGTTATGATCTTAGCATCAATTACTAACATATCCGAATAAGTCCAAGCAAAAATTTCAAAGTCATGAAGTAAAGTTGCATGGTCTTCTTGTTCATCATCATCAAGGAACTTTCCTATCTTAATCACTTTTTCATCATTGTTTTAATGTCCATCGATATGCCAATGGTATCTCCTAAAGGAAGTGCATTTTGTTTTGAGAATTCAAGGTTGTATTCTTCATTGTCCTTATCAATCTCATTATTTTTATTTTCTTCATCTTCTTTATTAGTACTAATCATAGCACATGTAACCCATTTCTTTTGAGGAGGAGTAAATGGTTTGTCATAAACTCCTAGAATTTCTTTCAAGGCTTCATCATCTTCAAAATACTCTAATCCTGCTTCGCAAGTTGTGTCAATCAATTCTGAATACTTCAAGGTGATCTTTGTTTTATGGTTACACATGATGGTGTTGATGTTTAATGATGGTCTTTTCATTGCTTGTGTTATCTTAGAAGGGAAATATCCCAAACCACTTTTCATCTCTTGTGTGTTAGGCTCTATAGGAACACATGTACCTTGTTCTTTCTTCCCACATCCTTTTCCACTATAACCGAGTTGTTTCATGAACTCATAACCTTTCCCATAAAGTCTCTCCATTTCTTTCAGTTTTGGTGGTTGTTGGTAGTCTATCTCATCAAAAAAAATTGTATAGCTTGTGTCATCTTCAAGAGTGGATGAGGTAGATGCTTGTGAGTTTTCCTCCAAATTTTACATTAACATTACAATTAGTTTCTTTTCTTTTTTTTGTTTCTTTTGATGTGATTATGTATTCACCCATAAATGAAGGTGTGAACTCTAAAGAACCCCAATCATCATCCAATAACTTTGACACTTTTCCATCTCTTTTTTTTCTTCTTCCATAGGCTCTATGTTTGATGTTGGAATTAATGTGTTTAGAGGACTTGTCGTTCCTTTTTCAACTTGTAAGAAACTTTTAGGCTCAGGGTCTATTTCAACTTGGTATACCTTATTGTTATAGACATAATTCATTACACAATGAAGATTTGAAGGCACTACATGATGCATCTCATGAATCCAAGGTCACCATAAAAGAAGATTGTATGAAAGAAGATAGGGAATGACATGAATAGGTATTTGCAAGGTAGCCTTTCCAATTGTAATAGGAAAAGTAATCACACCAAGTGGTTGATATTTGACATTATCAAATCCTCAAATTGATAAAGAATCGGGTTGAAATTTTGACTTATCCATGCCTAATTTATCCGAAAGGGTCACACTGCACACATTAAGGGTAGAGTTATTGTCAACAAGGGTTCTTTTTATTCCCCACCTGTCATAGGTGGCTATTATCATGAATTCATAATTTTTATTTCTCACTTCCAAAGGAGGTAACTCATGTTGATGAAAAGTAATGTCGACATTAACCATATTCATTCCTTGAATTAGAGCTACTACATCATTTGCATTTATACTAGAAGAAACCATAACTTGTTGCAAAGCAGTTTGAAGCATAGTGTAATAACTAGGTGAACTTTGAATTAGATCTCATAGGGATATTTTTCCAAGAGTATTCTTAAGTTCAACAAGATCATACTCCTTTCCACTATTTGAAGGTAAATGAGGGGCACTAGGCAAGACTGTGTTAGGAAAAGGTAAGGATGTCATGGTTGTTTGTCTTGGTTATGGATTATTCCTAGTGTTTTATGTATGATCTCAATGGTATTATAGCTTGATTGTTGCAAAAAAAAAAAAAATTAGGTGGTTCAAGGGTGAAAATGGGTTTTTTCTAAGTTTGAGGTTTGTGTGAAGGTGGGTAAAGGATAAGTTGAGGTTGAATCATGTTAACTTCTCTTGGTTTTGATTTGTCATGACAAGCCTTAGTGGACATGAACCTTGTGAGATGAATTCCTCGAGGGCTTCATCTAACATGTCAAAGTCATCACTACTAAATGGCTTGAGGTTTAACTTAACTTAGAAAAAGAGATTTGACATATTCAAATAATTATGCTTTCTCCAAGTGGTTCATCAGTTTATAGGTGTTTTTATTTTCTAATCAATGAAAAATGTAATCTAATCTTTATTGAACTGTGAACTAATGTTGAAAAGTACAGTAATCTAATTCTATCCATAATTCATATGAATGTAAACTAAGCTATATCTAATGAAATCAATGAAATAGAAACTCTACAAATTGAAATAGATAACTAACATCAACAAACTGAAACATAGAAACAAAGAATTTAATGTTGCAAAATGCAATTTAAAATTTGAAACATGACTAAATCACCTAGAGGGGCGTATAAGTCCCAATTAGGGTTTTTCAGGGGTTTAAATGTTGAATAAAAATCACCATAAAATACCTAGAAACCAAGCAAAATCTCTTGTACACTCTAGAACTAAATCACCCAGAGGGGTGTATGAGTCCCAGTTTAGGGTTTTTGTAAAGATTTTAGAAAATTCTAAGTGAAATTTATGCTTTCTGGTTTGGATGATGTCTAAACTAAGTGAAAATGTAGATTTTAGATGAAATTCAATGATGCAAGATGTAAAAATGTAACCAATATGAACTTTCACTAATGTAATATTTTCAAACCCTAGATGCAAATCAACTAAGGAAAAACCTAATGCAAAGTAAATGCAAGCTATATCTAGGATGATGATGCACTCCAAATCAGAATTAAGATGTTCTAAATGAAGGTTCACCAGAATGTAATGTAAGAAATAGGGTTCCACCTTTTTGGGAGATGGAACAAGGGAGATGAGACCCTCATATTTCACTAACATAACATTCAAGGAAACCCCTAGAGATCTCAATCCAAGGATGTAATTAAGGAAATAGATCTGCTAAAGGTTGTCTTAGGGTTTGAAAAATGACTGAAGAGGGGTTCACCACTAAGCTAGGGCTTGGAAAGACTAGTGACATGCAAGATTTAATGACAAGACCTAATGATATGGAAAGCTTCACTAAATGACCTTGAAATGAATGCAAAATAGAATATTAAATGGATAAATCAAAGAAGTACACCTAGGAACTTGAATGGACTCGAGATAAGTTTTGAAACTCTAAAAATGTTGATTTTAGGGCATACTGGGACTCATACACCAAGCTGGGTGTATCACTCCTAAACTAGGGTTTTTGGTTTCAAATAGGAATTTGGTAGTGTGGATTCAGGATCTTTAAAAATCTAGAAATTTTCTTGTATTAGGACTCATACGCCACTTGTGGCGTATCAGTCTTGTCATGCTTTTTTGAGAAGTCAAAGTTTGAATCTACTCTTTTATCCCTACTTTGTTCCTTTAACCTAATTTTTAGATCTGAACTTATAAAAATCCTTGCAAAACATAATAGAGCATTGATTTGCTTATGGGGGGTTTTCCTTGGTCAAACCCCTAGTTCGGTAATTAAACCTTGATAAAAATAGTGGATCTTGGGAGTAAATGTGTATACAAACCCTAATCTTAAGTTCCTCTAAGATTAGGAAATCTGAAATGCAATGCAACCCTATTCTAATGTCCTAGAACAAGATGCATGAATGAAACATGAAGATGAATGACTCACTTTGGGAGATGTCTAATCACCCTAATAAGCCATAATGATGGTTGTACCTTCCTTAGGCTGAAATTAGAATGATAATGGAGGATGGAATCACTTAGGAAACAAGTCATTAGGCTTGGTTTGATGGCTATAACATGCATCTCCCCAACCTAGAATCCATCATGATTCACCATAGGCAACCATCACCAATCCTTGGCAATGCTAGATCTTGAATGAAAGTGAGCTTGAAGACCTGCAAAAACACAATTATGTTGCTCCAAGACTTCAACCTTGCTTGCTCTTGAAAACTTGAATGCTCTTATGAAAGTATGCTTGAGTTCTTATGAATGATTAGACCTTGAATTATCATCTCTAGATGAAAATAATGACTTAGAAGCTTGTTTATATAGGAATTACACCTAATTTACCATTATTTAGATCTCAAAGTTGACATCAACCAAAATTTTGAATTAAAAACTTGAATTTCTCTCTCAAACCTTAAAATAGGCCACACAAGACTCATACGCCACTTGTGGTGTATGGGTCCCACCTAGGGGGACTCATACGCCCAAGGTGGCGTGTGAGTCCCACCCTAGATTTTTGGGGTAAGCCAATTATGGGTTGTTAGAAAAATTAATACTTTTGTTGAGATTTTAGTTGAAATAAGCCTCGAGATCTAAAATAAAGGATCTTAGGGGCCTATTAATGATGATTTAAAGGTTCATAAATGCAAGGGTACTAAATAGGTCAAGATTAAATGGGAAATTATACCATCTCCAAGAAGGGAGTACAATTTTCGTCATTACACTTCCTATGACAAATTATAATTATATTCAAAGAGGTGGGCTCTCTACAATGATGGTTAAAAGGAATCTTGAAAGAATATTCCTCTTGGGCATCCAACTTTGTGAGTGGGGACCACTTTTGTGTGCGTGTCCTTGCATTTTATTTGCATGTTTTGTATTGGGTGCCTAGGTTTGCATGTTGGTGCATGCTCATGAATGAAGCCATCAGAATTGTCAGATTTATGGAGCACTCGGTATTGACCAATTCTTATTGGTTGTGGGTTAGGCACCCATGTGAAGATCATGTGATTATTCAATATTTTGTTCATGTTAATGGGTTGTCCACTAAGTGGGGTGTGGGTTTTTCCAAGTGGTTTTTCTTGTTGTTTTGGGATACCATTTGTGGTATTCTCTTCCACAAACTTCTATATATTGGAGCCTTGAGATGGTGGTTTGTATGTTTTCAAAGCAATGAAGTGCTACCAAAATTCAGAGAGGAGTGTTGTATTGGTGTATCTCTTTTGAAGATTAATACAAACATTAGATCTCTTTGTGGAGTTTTTTTTTCTACAGGGGTTTCTCCATGTATATATTGTGTCACTTGTGTTTGACAACTTCTGGTATTGTTGATTTTCTTTCATGTTTGGAATTTTTAATCACATAATCACTTTACGATAATCTTGGTTTCATAATTTTATATATATGCAAACACATTATTAAGTTCTATTGCTACAAGTTTCACCTTGCATTTTCCAACAGTGATAAGGTGGAAATTTGGTTGTCTATAGAACAAAACCATATCATTTATAGTTTTGTGTCATGTCTAGAAGAACATGGCTAGGGAATAGTAAACATGTGATAAATTCATTCCATTCCCATGAAACTAAGCAAGAGTAAGTCCTTAGGTATGGGATACCATGCCAACATTAAATGTAGAGCCAACAATTGATGATAATTAGGTGTCACATACTCTTAACATAAAATTTTGAATAGAATTTCCCCTATTCATAGATAATATATTTAAATCCAATGCAAAATTATATTTTTACAAAAGATTAAAATATTAATTTTGTGTTAAATTGTGTTTTGAACAACAAATTATAGGCTATTCTCTTATAGGATTGTAGAAAATGTCTCTAGTAGAAAATATCTAGTATTTGATGAGCTATTATAAATACATGTTTCTATTATAGAAAAATATTTTTAAGTATTTGTATAGGTTGTCTATAAGGTATTCTAGTGTGGTAAATTGATGCATGTCATAGATTGATAAATTTTATGTATAGATAATGTCAATTTTGTAGAAGATGTAGTCCTGTGGAGGTCTCTCTGTGATATATATGTTTCCATGTTTAATTAAGACTTTAATGGGATGAAATATGCATGTTTGAGATTATATTTGATAGGATATTATAAATTTTACTAGTTAGTTATTATAGAAATTATAAAACATTCTTAAATTCATTGAAAATAACTTTTCATAATGCATATTGGATATTTTTGAGTAGTCTTGGATATACAAATTAGATCTAGTTGTTTGATTATCTCTTATATGTATATGATTTTCAAATAATTTCTTAGGTAACTATGACACCATGATGGACCAAAAAAAACCTTAAATAGAAACAAAAATTACAAAAAAAATAATTTTTTAAGAAACTTGATATGAAAACTTGAATGGGTTATCTACATAATTTAAAAAACATATAGTATTAAAAGTGTTAAATATTTTCTATAAGATTTAGGAGATCATGGAAATAAGAAACAAGCACAAGTGAACAATATAAGCTATTGTATTTAGTCAACCCAAATGTGCAAATGAGGAAGCCTTACATATATCGGCAAGGAAGAGGCAATCCACCTATCATGTGGATTGACAAGTGCCCCATGATGTGGCATAAATGAGTAGACAAGTGCCTACATGTGTCAACCTATAGATCACTAGTAATGTGCAAACCAATAACCTATTTGACCAAGTTATCAACCTTGATGCCAAATGTTGAGTGACCTTTGAGGTGAGATGGAAAGTCTTCCAACCTCAAAATGTATATACATGAGGTTTACAAAAAATATTGGTAACCTCTAGAGGCCTAAAGGTTGCACATTCAATTAAACAAGATGTTGTCTAACCTCATCAATCTAAGTACACTTAAGTATATAGTGAATAGATAAATTATTCACTCTAACACCCCCACTTAAGTGACACTTGGGGAGGTCACAAAAGTGAAAATAGATAGAAATGGGTCTCAACTACGAGGCCATGTTAAGTACCTATGTTAGGTACCCATGTACAAATATTTGCATAATGATATTATTGTTGTTTAAATTTTATCCTTTGTATTAATATAAATATAAACCATTTTATTTTTGCTAAATTTATTGTTTAATACACATTTCTTTATATGTTCTTTCCTTTTTCAAAGTATAAAATTATATTTATAATATTTATTTATTTATGATTTCATAAAAGACCAATACAAAACAATACCTAATATTAAAATAATGATGTCTGAGTTTAGTAATATTTTGTTTCCATAGTCCATAATAGTTAGTGCTTAATATTTTTGGATTAACTATGTGAAAATTTTAATATTAATATAATGGGTATGTGCAGGATCATCATGGAAAAAATAGGCCCTTAAGTGGCAAAAAATTCAGAAAAATCAGGGTTAAGCAACTTGACGTAAAAATTTGAATAATTTATCTATATTATTTTAAAAATATGTAAGAATAGAATCTATAGAAAATTGAATGTAGTTTCTAAACTACTAGGTATATTTTCAAAAATAAAAAATCTATTTGATGAAATTTTAAAATTTCAATACAGTAATACTTAAATTTTAGTGAAAAAATAAGAAGTAGGTGTCTATTTGACCACCCTAACCACAATAAAATGATAATATTTTTTTATAAGATTTTAGATATAAGTAGAGGACTCATGTCCCAATGTGATGCATATTTTTTTTGTAATTTTTTTCTATGTAAATAATTAATTATAAATTTTTTATTACAAATTTTAAAAAATATAAAAACTTGTATGTCTGACCACCTTAACTTGGTCAAAAATTCATGAAATTCAATTTTTCTTTTTTAATCCTATAGTATGTGAAACATAGAATATGACGCATATTTCAGATTCAAAAAATGTGATACCGTTTGAAAGTTATAGATGTTTTTCAATCAGCCTATCAATCAAGACTTTAGTTGTAATTCAAATAGAAAATGAATGATAATTATTTATTAAATTCAAAATAAAGCATAATTTATATTGGTGGAAAGCTGAGAATCTCATTTAAAAACCCTTTTCGTTTCATCAATTTTAGGTAAAAAAAAGTCATTAGCCACATAGGCCATCGTATCACTTACATATCGCCACTTTTTGGCCCATCATTGTCCTGCACATACCCTAATGATATTCGAGTTTATCTAACTTTCTTCAAAATGTTGATTTTAAAAATCCTAATATAATTAGTATGAATTGTTGAAACATCATAAATTCAATTCTATTTAAATACATTTAATTTTTAAATAGTATATTCAATGTTATTCTAGAAGAGTAGTATTGTCAATTAATGTAATGGCTTTTCAAATTATTTATAGTCATATCAATTGGACATTTTCACATATCTATATAAATATATTCTATAAAAGTTAGTCTACATAATTTTATTATAATATGGTTTATAAATAAATTTAATTACACCAGTTACTTATATTAAAGATGCAACACACATTCAATATTTGTAATGCTCTCACAATTAAAATTAAATTATCTAATTTTAATCTTTGCTTATAGTTATTTTAAAAAGTAAATTATTTTTGAGTGTTTTGTCTCTTATATTAATTTAATTCTACAAAACATATTATAATTACATATTAAAAATAAGTACATTTATTACTCCTCTCATAAATAGTATTAAAATGGGTGACCACCTTTGATAAAATTAAGTAAATTTAATTTCATAATTAAACATATTTAAATAAGAGTAGTACTAAAATAATGTCCTCACAAAAAATTTAAATAGTTCAAAATTCATAATTTAATTAAATTATATTAATTGCTACTAAATTTAACTCAAAAATTATAAATTTATTTATAAAAATTGAACACTCATTTCTTCTAGCCATTATAAGGTTGTTGAGATTAAGTTGTTGACTATTAAATGAAACGAAAACAAAAGTCTGCGTGGGTCGTTTTTCTAATATGCAATGCATGAATATAAAACTGAATGACGTACCTAATCTACTTTAATATGTTATCGGTTTCAGTGGGGAGATTGCTTTTCAGTATTCAACGGGCGGCGATATTAAATGCCATTTCCCAGTCAATGAGGTGAGGTGGAACTGGGTAGCCATTCCTTCTAAATTTATTTTGATTGTGAAGTGAAAGCTAGTTTTTTCATATTTTTTTGGTGAAATTTTTTAAGTTTTTTTTATTATATTTCATAAATTTATTGTCGAGATTAATATTTTAGATTATAATAATATCATTGAGATTGATAAGTAGGAGGTATTTTCTAGTGTCAAATTATGATATTGCTACTCATGAAACATCGGTGTCCACATTATCATGAGAGATGAGTTCTTGTGAACCACTACCCGTGAAACATGGGTCAATGAGTTTGACTCGTAAAACTACACGTGATTGAATCTTGATAGCAATATCATAATTTGACACGTTGTGGAAAATACCTCTTACTTATCAATTGATGAGCTAAAGGAGCTCGATAATGAATGGTTCATAAGGCACAACACTTGCTGAAGGTTTTGCAAATGGGGTTGCAAGCTAAGCGTGCTTAACCTTTGGGGAAAACTCTATAGTTAAGCGCTCTTGAGATGGAGTAGTACTGAGATGGGTGACCTCCGGGAAGGCCCAATGCTTCACCTCTGTGAGCATCACCTAGATGTAATGAGTGCTATGTGGACCATTCATTATCATGAGAGATGGGTTCTTGTGAACCACTACTCATGAAACATGGGTCAATGAGTTTGACTTGTATAACTACACGATTGAATCCTGATAGCAATATCATAATCATAAGATATAAAATAAGATATTTTAATCTATGTTTTCGTATTAAACTCAATCCATGTAAGAATAACAAAGTTTATGGGTACTTTCATAATGTGTCAAATTATGTTATTAATATAGCTTTCAACTACACAGTTTTTGAGTCAAATGCATTTCCATATTTCAAGAGCAATGGTTCACTCTCATGAAAGTGAATGGTCCACTTATCACTCATTGCATCTAAGTGATAATCTTATTGACCCATATTTCATGAGTAGTGGTTTGCATGAATCTATCTCTCATGAGAGTGATTGGTCCACTTAACGCTCATTGCATCAAGTTGATGCTCACAAGAGTGAACCATTGAGACTTCCCAACAGATCACTCATCGCACTACTACTCCAATTCAAACACACATAACCTTGAAATTTTCCCAAATCGAACCAACTTTACTTGCTACCCCATTAACCTTAAAATTTCTCCAATATTAAACTTTACTTTCTACACCATTTACAAAACTTTCTACAAATAGGGGAAAAGATCCAATAGTTAAGCATGTTCTAATAGTTGTTATAGCATTTGTTGATTTAATGCTCAATATTTTTAACAATATTGCATCACTAGTTGTGACTTCAAAGTTGTTAGTGTTGATGATGAGTACCATAATTGAACAAAATGTATTCCTTAGATCTAAAAACCAACAAATCATGTGATGTCACATAATGCACTAATAAAGCATGACTTTGTGTACAATTATCGGTCTAACGTTTTTGGGCATTCTTGGACACCTCAACAAAATGCATGCTAATGTGGCATCATATTTGACAATGTGGTCCTCAGACCTTCATTATAAGCAAATGACTTGCCAAATAAGTTGCTGTAAAAAATTGAATGTCAGTAAGATTTTGTGAAGCACAAAATTAGAGTGATCAACTACTCAATCCTCTCCCTAATATACCTTATGAACCATTCATGATAGAACCCTTATTGATCTATTAAGGACACAATAATAACATGTGCATATACTAAAAAAGAAACTCCAAATTTTAAATGACACTGCTTACACTCCAAGAAGATTTCCAAGCATTTGTTTCCTTCATACCTTGGAAGAAGCCTTTCCAAGCATTTGCTTCCTCATACCTTGCTATTCCATTTGTCAGGGACTGTAGCTGTACTGCAGCTCTTGTCAGGCGCAGGAGGTCTATCTATAATTTAATGGTAATTGACGCTAAAGTGGGCATCGAAAGAGGCCAAAATATTTGTTGGAGAGTCGTGGATATTACGGAACCGGAAAGGGTAACATTGTACAGAAGTCAATGATTTCTAGTTATTTTTTATAGTGCGTCTAACCCGGTCAGGAATCGCCGGCACAGAGGTGAATTCTAGAACAGGACTTTTTGTCTTTGTCTTCACACTAATACCTAATCCACAATCTAGATTTTAGGAAACCCAGTAACTTTACAAAGAAGTCAAACCCAAATTCTTACTACATAAGATAGATCTGAATTCAGTCACTCTGTACTAAGCACAAGGGGATAACCATGGCTCCTGCAATGGCAACTCACGGAGGCGAAGCAGAGCTTGAAGATATTCCTGTGTTGGATCTCTCTCACTCACAAGACGAACAATTTCTACGGGCCGTGAGAGAGGCTTGCCAGGAAATCGGCTGCTTTCGTATTGTAAACCATGGAATTTCCCCCGATCTCATCCACAACGCAGATTTGGTATCCAGGGAAGCGTTCAAGCTTCCATTAGAGACGAAGAAGAAAAACGTCTCCCCCAATGCTTTCATGGGTTATGTGGGCGGGATACCCGAGGCCCCCTTTTACGAAAGCCTGGGCATAGAGCTCGAGGGGGCTCCAGATCCGGAGACTGTCAAACACTTTTCTCATCTCATGTGGCCTCAGGGCAACCAGTTTTTCAGGTAGGAGCTCTGCCTCTCTGCCTCTCTGTTCTGTTTACGGGGCTGTTTTCTTTTTTCATCTCTTCTTGTTTTTTCCTGAAATTGGAATGCCTTGGGAACAGCGAAACCATTGAAGAATTCACGTGGAAGATGACGGAGATGTCAAAGAAAGTGCACCAAACGTTTCTTGCCAGCTTGGGAGTGAGCAAGTACTATGCGACTGACTTCGACCATGGCAAGGCCCTCTTCCGTCTGAATATGTATGAGGTGCCGTCTGATCTGCCGTCTGAATCGTTTGGTCTTGGACCTCACAAGGATGGGACGAGTATTAGTATTCTGTACGGAGATGGGTCCAGCGGCCTTCAGGTTTTGAAGGGGGGCAATTGGGTTGATGTTAAACCCGTCCCTAACACGTTTGTGGCCATGGCGGGCGATAGCTTTCAGGTAGGTCAATATAAATTCATTCCATTAGGCTTCCAGTTCTCTCCAATATATAAGTGCTTTCGTTCTCTCCATTTTGATCAAAATAGTCAAGAGTTTTTATTCGTTTCTTTTTTTTGTGGTGCCAAAAGCTGCATTTTTTGTTTTGTATTTAAGTTGGTAAGATTCGAACTGCTAACCTGAGGTTTATGTAGTTGCCAGTAAACCAGATGTTACAGTCTTCATATATGCTTTTGCAATTCCTTTTTAACATATTTTTTAATTTTTACAAACTAACTTAGATTTCATCTATGTTCAATATAATAATATAAAAGTTTCTGGATTTAACTGTGTATGTTGTTATGGATCGATTTTTTGAATCACATTCAATGATCCATCATCAAGAAAAGGAGAATCGATCCAAAAAAAAAGTATACACAGTTATTTTGGATAGATGTTTCGAATCATACTCGCTGATCCATTGTCAAGAAGAGGAGAGTTGATCCAAAAAAGCATACAGAGTTGAATCCAAAAACTTTCATTCTATTATCCTAATGAACTCTGGAAAATCTACTATGTTCAATATTTCAATCTACACATTATTTATTTCTTATGTTTGTTTCCATGTGATTGTTATTTTTCTCTTAAATGTATATTTTTTGATGTTTATATTTATGTAATATGTATGTGAAAAGCAGGCATGGAGTAATGGAAGGGTTCATAGTACAAAACATCGAGTGATGGTGAAAAAACAACAGTCTCGTTTATCTTTGGGTTTATTTGGCACTTTTCCAAATGAGATGATAATAAAGACTCCCCCTGAACTTATTGATGATGAACATCCACAACGTTATAGGTCATACAAGTTTGGAGATATGGTTACACATAGGGGAGGAGAGGGAAGATTGTTAGAAGAACCTCTAGAGGCATTTGTTGGCATTTCTATTTAGTAGAGGAGGATTCATGAACTTGTCATCTTGTTCTCAAACTTATGATTTTAATCTTTATTTTCAAAATGAATGCTTATATTGTAATTTAAATGTACATTATGTTTAATTACTAGATACTTCTTCTTTGTTGATTTATATATAGTTTTCATTTTTCAATTTGATCAATACAAAATTTGGATAAGTCATTTATCATATATTTGGAATGAATATGCTAAGTAAATTCATAGCAACAAATGTTATTTTGGCTTAACTTCAAGATATCTATTTAGGTATGCATCTTAAGATTCTATAAAAAGTTAGAAGTATATTTTGTTTCAATTAATAAGATTTAAAGTTAAATTCAAAATATATTTAACATATTTTAAGTGAATAAGTTAGGTTAAGTCATGAAAACAAATTGTGTTATGTATTTTTTCAACATATTTATATAGATATGCATGGTAGAATTGTGTGGACAAGTTTTATTTCACACCAGTTATATGGTGCATTCTTAAAACTAATTAATCTTCTTGATATTTTAGATTATATTTTTTTTTATACTATTTTAATTGGACAAACTTTGTTTTTAAAGTTCATACTTTATAACTTAAGTGAATATATTATAGATGTATGTATGTGTGTGTTTATGTATGTATGTATGTATGTATTTATTTCAATATATTTATAAAGATAGACATGGAAAGATTGTATGAACAATTTGTGTTTCTTATTAGTTATATGTTTCAATTTTAAAACTAATTTGTTTGCCTTAATATTTTGGATTTTATCCCTCTTTAAACATTTTTTTTGGGTGAAGCTTTGTTATACAATTCATAATTTTATAACTTAAGTTATTTTACAACAAAGAGTATTAAGCTTTTATATATATATATATATATATATATATATATATATATATATATATATATATATAAAGAACTTACAATATGAGTTTTATATGACTTTAATGCTTTAACATAAAATATGCTTAATATTGGTTAACTTGTATAATGATAATAGAAAATATTAAGTAATGGCTTTAAAATTGAATTTCTATTACATTCTTTTTACTTCAATGGTTATAATAATTATACTTATGTTAAAGGAACTATATTTTGGAAAAGAACACCATTTTTATATTACAATATAATTATCACTTTAATAAAATAAATTAAAATCATATTGAGATGATTATCATTAAAAAGAAAAATATCAATTTGATAACATCAAAGAACAATGTTCATATGTTGGGAAAGACGGTGGTGTATATTGTTATGATATATTTTTGGAAATAAGTGTAAAAATCTAAAATATAGCAGATCACTTCGAGGGGTTACCTCTAATAATCAAATGATATATTATCTGAATTCAATATTTGATGATATGATCCGATGTGAGAGAGTTGTCTTCCTTATTTATAAGCTAAAATATGTAGGGACATACCCCTTCATCCTACTTAAGAGGTATTAGTGTATTAACTAATATTTATGTTAGGGTAAAGCATGCCACAAGTGCTTATCCTTATTTTAATAGTAGGAATACACAATATATACTTAAGAATATATATCATATTAGGATAATAGCATTCTCTTCATCTTCAGAAAACCATTGTCCACAATGCTTAGCAACTCTAAAATATTTCATATGAATCATTCATCATTCCATGTTGCATATTCAATTAGAAAATTCTTCCATTGGATTAGGAATTTTGAGGTGGCTCTAATTTTGCAATATGATTTTGGAAATTTCATGATGTTTTTATATATTTTGCATGAATAATCTTACCATAATGTTAGTAGAAAATAGATAAGAGTCAAAAAAAATATGTATTTTTAATTAGTCTATCCACAACAAGCCAGACTATCCACAACAAGCCAAATTACATCAATATTATTTTTCTTTGGCAACCCAAATGAATATTAATATTTATGCCCATAGTTGTATTGAAATGCCTAATATTTGTAAGAGGTCTAGAGTATTTATTATTTCCCTTTCATTTTGTTGGCATATCAAGCATTCTATCATATTTTTTTGGATATTCACTTCAACACCTTCCCAAAAGAATTTTTTCTTTATAGGATGATAGCTATGGACAAATATTCTATAATATCTTCTTAGACCCAAAATTCCTCTCTTCTAAGGGTCCATCTTAACACCTTTAAGTGACACCAAATGTCTTGAGTATTCTACTTATTTCACCCTAAAGACACATTTGGATTATTTTGCATAGATTTTTTTTCTTCCAATTTATTAACAATAAGAATATGAAACTTATCTTTATGAGTGATTTTTTTTAGCTTCTTGTAATGTGAGCATGTTCTCCACAGATCATCATTTTTGCTAAGAATAAACATAGGAGATAAATGATATTTTTTGTTGGGATGAACAATGCTTCATGGTATTAATTTAATGTTATGATTATGGTCTCCAATTAGAGGTAAAACCTTGGATTCTTAAAATACCTATTGATGGTGTTGAATAATCTCATTATTTTTTGGTTGATCTTGATTTATCATATCTCATGCTTCTATTAAATGCATTTGTGCCCCTATATTATAAGAACCTTTCTTGAGCAATTTTCTCATCCTATAGGAGCTAATGATTTCCCTTGGTGGCAATTTTATTCCCAAAAGTTCATATTTTTTCCCATGTATCCTAAAAGCCATGGATAAATCTTGAAAATTCAAAGAGATTGTTCCCAATTTTTTAAGCCATTGCACACCTAAAACTACATCCACTCCCCTAATAAGGATAGAAATTTTTTTTGAATATAGTTGATAATTTCCAATTGAAAGCTTTATATGATGTCATTTACCACTAGAAGGTACTTGTTTCCCATCAACTATCATTAATTGAAAATTAGATATTGGATAAACAAAATAATTGAGCTCATTAGCTAATTGTGTACTACCAGTATCAACTAACACTTTTAAATTTTTATTTTTTATATTACCAATTACTCTGAGTTTTTTTGGTGCATTTGTTCCATTCATTACATGTATGGAGACATTAGTGTTTTCTTTTTCCTTGGAATCCTCATTCTTAATTTTTATGTTTGATTCTTTTGTAGGTATTTCTCTCTCTTCTTCAAAATCATTTTTTTCTCACTTATGACTTCTTGGCCATTTTCTATCACAATTTTAACATAGTCCTTTTTCTCCTTTTCTCTTTCTCATATTAGGATCATAACATATATCATTCATATGAAGAATTATGTTTTTTTGTATCCCCTTGGACTTAGGTGAACAATGTACATTGAGGGGAATATGACTTCAATAAACTTCTACAACAAGTGGAAACAATGGTTCAAAGTTTTTCTATGAAATTCATTATCTATCTCAATGAAACCTCTACACTTATCACAAATTTTGTGCTAAGAATTATTATTGAGAAAAAAACAGTGTTTAAATAGACATTTATCCTTACATGTTTGAAAAGGAAGCATAGGGATCGTGCTAGTTCATAAATTCATAGATCACACTTCTAAAGGGATTTGTCTAGGTCAAGGTGAAGGAGATGGTGTACTAGAGGGTGAACAAATTTTCTCATCAACAAAGAGTGAGGGATAATAGGCCAATTACTAAGAGTGGGTAAAATTCACTTCACTTTGGGCTTAGCTAGTCCTAGGATGGTATTGAAAGGTGCAAAATTGTTTTGCTTTTCTAGGGTTTAGGACCTAGAATGACAATCTTTACTAGCTTTCACTCAAGAACAAATCCTTGAAATCTCAATGCAAAGGAGAAAGAGATCTTGCAATAGGGTTGTTCTAGGGGTTGAATAGAAACTAATACAGGGTTCACCACCAAGTAAGAACATGGAAAGATAAATGAAATGCAAGATGTGTAACATGCGAATCCTTCAATGTAGTAAAAATTTCTAAAATTTACACCATATGAGTAGGTAAATTAGGTAACAAGTCATTGCAATAAAAATTTTCTTTCTTTTATTGAGAATATACAAACAAGATTCCATATCATATTCAATAAAGATTCCATTTCATTACAATAACTTTACAAGTTACAACAATACAACAATACATACATTTACATACATAGTTGTAATGAGCTTTAGAAAAAATAGATGTAAGA
>VDFB02000008.1:186451789-186605874 GCA_007258455.2 Sequoia sempervirens | reverse complement strand
TTTTACAATTTGACAGCTAAATTGTGTCACAAATTGGTGCACTTACCCAAATATCGGTGCATACCATTCAATAGAGCTTTCTATGGTAGTTGATAGTACTTATTCTCCCTTATATTCAATTGATGGTTTCATGATTGTATACACAATAAATGTGAAATATTTTGAAGGATCTTGAGGTGATACTAGAGAAGCTACACTTGTCATTGCATCCACATGCCAAATATCTTTATGTGGGATGTTATCAATAGTGAATGAATCAAAGCTTTCTAATAAAGTCAAATTGTGAGATCCTTATATTTTGATAACTTGCCATGTTTTGCTTGACATGTTCCATTTATTTGTTTAATGACTAATTATAAATCACCAAATATTTTAACATTTTGAGCTCCCAAAGTTAAAGCAGTACATAATCCAACAATTAACACTTCATACTCCACTGTGTTATTTTTTCATAGGAAGTTTAAGCGATAAGATATGGGAATAGGCTTACCTACGGGTGGGGTTATTATAAGCCCTGCACTAGAGCTTGTTCTGCACTTAGATCGATCAAAGTATAATTCCCATGTCTATTATCTTTTTGAATAGTCAACACATTCTCATCAGGAAATGCTTCTATATTTGATAATGCTAGGGGAGAAGGGGCATTAGCTAAGTGGTCAGTCAAGGATTTCCTTTAATTGTTTTTTGTGAAAAAAACTTAAGGTCAAACTTGGTCAATAACATAACCCACTTACCTAAGTATCTAGAAAAATCTATTTTGGTGAGGAGATTCTTCAAAGGATCAAATTTTGTCATCACATGTATTTCAGCATTTAGTAAGTAATGTCACAATTTACTAGTATAAAAAACAAGGGCTAAACATTGTTTCTCTATTATCGTGTATCATGTCTCGTAATCAATTAGAGTTCATCTAATGTAATAAAACTTATTTTCTTTACCATCTTCATCTTGTTGGGCCAACAATGTTGTGAGAGCATGGGTCGATGTTGTTGTATAAAGAATGAATGGTTTTCCTTGCATAGTGAGTTGTAAAATAGGTGGAGTAGCAAGATAATCTTTAAAATTCTCAAAATCCTATTTACAATCCTCATTACAATTAAATTAAACCTCTTTCTTAAGAAGATGTGTAAAGGGTAATGTTTGATCTACTATGGATGCTACAAAAATGATGGATAGCCTGAATTCTTCCTTGTAAAGTACACAATTGATAATTTTTTCTAGGAGGTGGCATGTTAACTATAGCATCAATTTTCTTTGTGTCCACCTCAATGCCTATGTGAGATATGATAAAACCTAAAAAAATTCCACTATCTACACCAAAGACACACTTTTTTGGATTCAATCTCATGTTATATTTTTGCATTCGCTCAAAGATCTTTCAAATAATATTCACATTGTCTTGTCAAGTTTAAGATTTGGCTAGAATTTCATCAACATAGTCCTCCAAAATCTTGTGTATGTAACCATGAAATATCAATGTCATAGCTCATTGATATGTTGTACGGGCGCATTATTTAATCCAAAGGAATCATTACCCAAAAAAATGTTCCCCAAGCTGTGGTAAATTTTTTTTTGTATTGATCTTCAGGGTTGATAAATATTTGATTGTATCTAGAGAATCCATCCATGAATGACAACAAAGAATTTCCCGCAGTCGAGTCTACTATTGTGTCAATATTAGGAGGGGGAAAGAAATATTTTAAAGATGCTTTATTTAAATCATGAAATTCCATACACATCCTAATATGATTATCAAGTTTTGCAACTGCGACAATGTTCGAGATCTAAGGAGAATAATCTATAGGATGTATAAAGTCAGCTTCAAGGAGTTTTTCAATATCGGCCTTAACTAGTAAATCTATATTAGGGTTCATATTTCATATCTTTTATCAAATAGGTTTAGCATTCTCGGCAAGGATTATATTGTGTGTTATGATCTTAGCATCAATTCCTAACATATCCGAATAAGTCCAAGCAAAAAGTTCAAAGTCATGAAGTAAAGTTGCATGGTCTTCTTGTTCATCATCATCAAGGCGCTTTCCTATCTTAATCACTTTTTCATCATTGTTTTAATTTCCATCGATATGTCAATGGTAGATCCTAAAGGAAGTCCATTTTGTTTTGGGAATTCAAGGTTACAGTATTCTGCATTGTCCTTATCAATCTCATTATTTTTATTTTCTTCATCTTCTTTCTTAGTACTAATCATAGCACATGTAACCTGTTTCTTTTTAGGAGTAAATGGTTTGTCATAAACTCCTAGCATTTCTTTCAAGGCTTCATCATCTTCAAAATACTCCAATGATGCTTCACGAGTTGTGTCAATCAATTTTGAATACTTCAAGGTGATCTTTGTTTTAGGGTTACACATGATGGTGTTGATGTTTAACGAGGGTATTTTCATTGCTTGTGTTATCTTAGAAAGGAAATATCCCAAACCACTTTTTATGTCTTATGTGTTAGGCTCTATAGGAACAAATGTACCTTGTTATTTCTTCCCACATCCTTTTCCACTATAACTGAGTTGTTTCATGAACTCATAACCTTTCCCATAAAGTCTCTCCATTTCTTTTGGGTTTGGTGGTTGTTGGTAGTCTATCTCATCAAAAAAAAATTGTATAGCTTGTGTCATCTTCAAGAGTGGATGAGGTAGATGCTTGTGAGTTTTCCTCCAAATTTTACATTGATATTACCATTGGTTTCTTTTTTTTTGTTTCTTTTGATGTGATTATGTATTCACCCATAAACAAAGGTGTGAACTCTAAAGAACCCCAATCATCATCCAATAACTTTGACACTTTTCCATCTCTTTTTTTCCTTCTTCCATATGCTCTATGTTTGATGTTGGAATTATTTTTTTTCGAGGACTTGTCATTCCTTTCTCAACTTGTAACCCGGTGAAGCCACAATAGTGGTTTACATTGATGGAGGAAGGAAAAGCAGAAAAATTACCTCATGGCCAAAAAAGTGATTTTGGGGGTTCGTCACGAACCTAGGATTCAGTAGAACCAAAAAGAGGTTTGACGAACGCACAGGTTTAGGCAAACCCCTTAAACTACGCCAAAAAAAATGCATATGAAAGGGGTTTCAAGTGAACCATGTGGTTGAATGAACCCCTAGGGGTTCGTACGAACCCCCCTAAATCCTCATCCCCTCCCCGAGACACACAAAAAACCTAAATTTTGGCACTTCGGAGCTTGAGTTGAGGATGCAAATGGAGGAATCCTCACAAACCCAACTGGAATTAGGTAGTCCTCGGAACAAGTTATCCAATGAATATAATTTTAATATGTTTTGGTTTTATTATGTATTTTTTTTTAGTTTTATTAAACATAGGTTTTTCATCGAAAACGAAGGTCTACATTCTACATGTGGAAAAATAGAAGATTATCAAAAAAATATTTTCAAAAATATGAGTACACCAGATATTGAAATCCTTGATCCAACAAAAGAAAAAAAAAACTGATACATACAAAAAAAGTTGTGTGATACAATCTGCCTATGTTTGAATTGTAGTTGGTTTGACTTTTGAAACTTGATTAAAGAAAACTTTTCTAACCAAGTGGAAGCACTAGATATCAAGATTCACGAATCTAAATTCAAAAGAATTATAATTTTATCCTTCATGGAAAAAAATTATGTGTTATCACGATTGTCGTCACTTTTAAAATGCTATTTTTGAAAAAACTGTTTTACCGTGGGAGATGGAAAAAGAAGTGCAATCTAATTCAAAAATTTTTGAAAAAATATTTTTTGAATCTGAACAAAATGTGGCAGGACTCTAGTTTTTCATCATCTTCAAATTCTTCATAGTTTAAAATTTGCTATAGGTGCTAAATGTGAAGATTTATCTAAAATAATAATTTCCGTTATCGGTTGGCCAAAATTATGAAACCACTATTGTGGGATCACGGTTGCAACTTTTAGGCTCAGGGTCTATTTCAACTTGGTATACCTTATTGTTATAGACATAATTCATTACACAATGAAGATTTGAAGGCACTACATGATGCATCTCATGAATCCAAGGTCACCATAAAAGAAGATTGTATGAAAGAAGATAGGGAATGACATGAATAGGTATTTGCAAGGTAGCCTTTCCAATTGTAATAGGAAAAGTAATCACACCAAGTGGTTGATATTTGACATTATCAAATCCTCAAATTGATAAAGAATCGGGTTGAAATTTTGACTTATCCATGCCTAATTTATCCGAAAGGGTCACACTGCACACATTAAGGGTAGAGTTATTGTCAACAAGGGTTCTTTTTATTCCCCACCTGTCATAGGTGGCTATTATCATGAATTCATAATTTTTATTTCTCACTTCCAAAGGAGGTAACTCATGTTGATGAAAAGTAATGTCGACATTAACCATATTCATTCCTTGAATTAGAGCTACTACATCATTTGCATTTATACTAGAAGAAACCATAACTTGTTGCAAAGCAGTTTGAAGCATAGTGTAATAACTAGGTGAACTTTGAATTAGATCTCATAGGGATATTTTTCCAAGAGTATTCTTAAGTTCAACAAGATCATACTCCTTTCCACTATTTGAAGGTAAATGAGGGGCACTAGGCAAGACTGTGTTAGGAAAAGGTAAGGATGTCATGGTTGTTTGTCTTGGTTATGGATTATTCCTAGTGTTTTATGTATGATCTCAATGGTATTATAGCTTGATTGTTGCAAAAAAAAAAAAAATTAGGTGGTTCAAGGGTGAAAATGGGTTTTTTCTAAGTTTGAGGTTTGTGTGAAGGTGGGTAAAGGATAAGTTGAGGTTGAATCATGTTAACTTCTCTTGGTTTTGATTTGTCATGACAAGCCTTAGTGGACATGAACCTTGTGAGATGAATTCCTCGAGGGCTTCATCTAACATGTCAAAGTCATCACTACTAAATGGCTTGAGGTTTAACTTAACTTAGAAAAAGAGATTTGACATATTCAAATAATTATGCTTTCTCCAAGTGGTTCATCAGTTTATAGGTGTTTTTATTTTCTAATCAATGAAAAATGTAATCTAATCTTTATTGAACTGTGAACTAATGTTGAAAAGTACAGTAATCTAATTCTATCCATAATTCATATGAATGTAAACTAAGCTATATCTAATGAAATCAATGAAATAGAAACTCTACAAATTGAAATAGATAACTAACATCAACAAACTGAAACATAGAAACAAAGAATTTAATGTTGCAAAATGCAATTTAAAATTTGAAACATGACTAAATCACCTAGAGGGGCGTATAAGTCCCAATTAGGGTTTTTCAGGGGTTTAAATGTTGAATAAAAATCACCATAAAATACCTAGAAACCAAGCAAAATCTCTTGTACACTCTAGAACTAAATCACCCAGAGGGGTGTATGAGTCCCAGTTTAGGGTTTTTGTAAAGATTTTAGAAAATTCTAAGTGAAATTTATGCTTTCTGGTTTGGATGATGTCTAAACTAAGTGAAAATGTAGATTTTAGATGAAATTCAATGATGCAAGATGTAAAAATGTAACCAATATGAACTTTCACTAATGTAATATTTTCAAACCCTAGATGCAAATCAACTAAGGAAAAACCTAATGCAAAGTAAATGCAAGCTATATCTAGGATGATGATGCACTCCAAATCAGAATTAAGATGTTCTAAATGAAGGTTCACCAGAATGTAATGTAAGAAATAGGGTTCCACCTTTTTGGGAGATGGAACAAGGGAGATGAGACCCTCATATTTCACTAACATAACATTCAAGGAAACCCCTAGAGATCTCAATCCAAGGATGTAATTAAGGAAATAGATCTGCTAAAGGTTGTCTTAGGGTTTGAAAAATGACTGAAGAGGGGTTCACCACTAAGCTAGGGCTTGGAAAGACTAGTGACATGCAAGATTTAATGACAAGACCTAATGATATGGAAAGCTTCACTAAATGACCTTGAAATGAATGCAAAATAGAATATTAAATGGATAAATCAAAGAAGTACACCTAGGAACTTGAATGGACTCGAGATAAGTTTTGAAACTCTAAAAATGTTGATTTTAGGGCATACTGGGACTCATACACCAAGCTGGGTGTATCACTCCTAAACTAGGGTTTTTGGTTTCAAATAGGAATTTGGTAGTGTGGATTCAGGATCTTTAAAAATCTAGAAATTTTCTTGTATTAGGACTCATACGCCACTTGTGGCGTATCAGTCTTGTCATGCTTTTTTGAGAAGTCAAAGTTTGAATCTACTCTTTTATCCCTACTTTGTTCCTTTAACCTAATTTTTAGATCTGAACTTATAAAAATCCTTGCAAAACATAATAGAGCATTGATTTGCTTATGGGGGGTTTTCCTTGGTCAAACCCCTAGTTCGGTAATTAAACCTTGATAAAAATAGTGGATCTTGGGAGTAAATGTGTATACAAACCCTAATCTTAAGTTCCTCTAAGATTAGGAAATCTGAAATGCAATGCAACCCTATTCTAATGTCCTAGAACAAGATGCATGAATGAAACATGAAGATGAATGACTCACTTTGGGAGATGTCTAATCACCCTAATAAGCCATAATGATGGTTGTACCTTCCTTAGGCTGAAATTAGAATGATAATGGAGGATGGAATCACTTAGGAAACAAGTCATTAGGCTTGGTTTGATGGCTATAACATGCATCTCCCCAACCTAGAATCCATCATGATTCACCATAGGCAACCATCACCAATCCTTGGCAATGCTAGATCTTGAATGAAAGTGAGCTTGAAGACCTGCAAAAACACAATTATGTTGCTCCAAGACTTCAACCTTGCTTGCTCTTGAAAACTTGAATGCTCTTATGAAAGTATGCTTGAGTTCTTATGAATGATTAGACCTTGAATTATCATCTCTAGATGAAAATAATGACTTAGAAGCTTGTTTATATAGGAATTACACCTAATTTACCATTATTTAGATCTCAAAGTTGACATCAACCAAAATTTTGAATTAAAAACTTGAATTTCTCTCTCAAACCTTAAAATAGGCCACACAAGACTCATACGCCACTTGTGGTGTATGGGTCCCACCTAGGGGGACTCATACGCCCAAGGTGGCGTGTGAGTCCCACCCTAGATTTTTGGGGTAAGCCAATTATGGGTTGTTAGAAAAATTAATACTTTTGTTGAGATTTTAGTTGAAATAAGCCTCGAGATCTAAAATAAAGGATCTTAGGGGCCTATTAATGATGATTTAAAGGTTCATAAATGCAAGGGTACTAAATAGGTCAAGATTAAATGGGAAATTATACCATCTCCAAGAAGGGAGTACAATTTTCGTCATTACACTTCCTATGACAAATTATAATTATATTCAAAGAGGTGGGCTCTCTACAATGATGGTTAAAAGGAATCTTGAAAGAATATTCCTCTTGGGCATCCAACTTTGTGAGTGGGGACCACTTTTGTGTGCGTGTCCTTGCATTTTATTTGCATGTTTTGTATTGGGTGCCTAGGTTTGCATGTTGGTGCATGCTCATGAATGAAGCCATCAGAATTGTCAGATTTATGGAGCACTCGGTATTGACCAATTCTTATTGGTTGTGGGTTAGGCACCCATGTGAAGATCATGTGATTATTCAATATTTTGTTCATGTTAATGGGTTGTCCACTAAGTGGGGTGTGGGTTTTTCCAAGTGGTTTTTCTTGTTGTTTTGGGATACCATTTGTGGTATTCTCTTCCACAAACTTCTATATATTGGAGCCTTGAGATGGTGGTTTGTATGTTTTCAAAGCAATGAAGTGCTACCAAAATTCAGAGAGGAGTGTTGTATTGGTGTATCTCTTTTGAAGATTAATACAAACATTAGATCTCTTTGTGGAGTTTTTTTTTCTACAGGGGTTTCTCCATGTATATATTGTGTCACTTGTGTTTGACAACTTCTGGTATTGTTGATTTTCTTTCATGTTTGGAATTTTTAATCACATAATCACTTTACGATAATCTTGGTTTCATAATTTTATATATATGCAAACACATTATTAAGTTCTATTGCTACAAGTTTCACCTTGCATTTTCCAACAGTGATAAGGTGGAAATTTGGTTGTCTATAGAACAAAACCATATCATTTATAGTTTTGTGTCATGTCTAGAAGAACATGGCTAGGGAATAGTAAACATGTGATAAATTCATTCCATTCCCATGAAACTAAGCAAGAGTAAGTCCTTAGGTATGGGATACCATGCCAACATTAAATGTAGAGCCAACAATTGATGATAATTAGGTGTCACATACTCTTAACATAAAATTTTGAATAGAATTTCCCCTATTCATAGATAATATATTTAAATCCAATGCAAAATTATATTTTTACAAAAGATTAAAATATTAATTTTGTGTTAAATTGTGTTTTGAACAACAAATTATAGGCTATTCTCTTATAGGATTGTAGAAAATGTCTCTAGTAGAAAATATCTAGTATTTGATGAGCTATTATAAATACATGTTTCTATTATAGAAAAATATTTTTAAGTATTTGTATAGGTTGTCTATAAGGTATTCTAGTGTGGTAAATTGATGCATGTCATAGATTGATAAATTTTATGTATAGATAATGTCAATTTTGTAGAAGATGTAGTCCTGTGGAGGTCTCTCTGTGATATATATGTTTCCATGTTTAATTAAGACTTTAATGGGATGAAATATGCATGTTTGAGATTATATTTGATAGGATATTATAAATTTTACTAGTTAGTTATTATAGAAATTATAAAACATTCTTAAATTCATTGAAAATAACTTTTCATAATGCATATTGGATATTTTTGAGTAGTCTTGGATATACAAATTAGATCTAGTTGTTTGATTATCTCTTATATGTATATGATTTTCAAATAATTTCTTAGGTAACTATGACACCATGATGGACCAAAAAAAACCTTAAATAGAAACAAAAATTACAAAAAAAATAATTTTTTAAGAAACTTGATATGAAAACTTGAATGGGTTATCTACATAATTTAAAAAACATATAGTATTAAAAGTGTTAAATATTTTCTATAAGATTTAGGAGATCATGGAAATAAGAAACAAGCACAAGTGAACAATATAAGCTATTGTATTTAGTCAACCCAAATGTGCAAATGAGGAAGCCTTACATATATCGGCAAGGAAGAGGCAATCCACCTATCATGTGGATTGACAAGTGCCCCATGATGTGGCATAAATGAGTAGACAAGTGCCTACATGTGTCAACCTATAGATCACTAGTAATGTGCAAACCAATAACCTATTTGACCAAGTTATCAACCTTGATGCCAAATGTTGAGTGACCTTTGAGGTGAGATGGAAAGTCTTCCAACCTCAAAATGTATATACATGAGGTTTACAAAAAATATTGGTAACCTCTAGAGGCCTAAAGGTTGCACATTCAATTAAACAAGATGTTGTCTAACCTCATCAATCTAAGTACACTTAAGTATATAGTGAATAGATAAATTATTCACTCTAACACCCCCACTTAAGTGACACTTGGGGAGGTCACAAAAGTGAAAATAGATAGAAATGGGTCTCAACTACGAGGCCATGTTAAGTACCTATGTTAGGTACCCATGTACAAATATTTGCATAATGATATTATTGTTGTTTAAATTTTATCCTTTGTATTAATATAAATATAAACCATTTTATTTTTGCTAAATTTATTGTTTAATACACATTTCTTTATATGTTCTTTCCTTTTTCAAAGTATAAAATTATATTTATAATATTTATTTATTTATGATTTCATAAAAGACCAATACAAAACAATACCTAATATTAAAATAATGATGTCTGAGTTTAGTAATATTTTGTTTCCATAGTCCATAATAGTTAGTGCTTAATATTTTTGGATTAACTATGTGAAAATTTTAATATTAATATAATGGGTATGTGCAGGATCATCATGGAAAAAATAGGCCCTTAAGTGGCAAAAAATTCAGAAAAATCAGGGTTAAGCAACTTGACGTAAAAATTTGAATAATTTATCTATATTATTTTAAAAATATGTAAGAATAGAATCTATAGAAAATTGAATGTAGTTTCTAAACTACTAGGTATATTTTCAAAAATAAAAAATCTATTTGATGAAATTTTAAAATTTCAATACAGTAATACTTAAATTTTAGTGAAAAAATAAGAAGTAGGTGTCTATTTGACCACCCTAACCACAATAAAATGATAATATTTTTTTATAAGATTTTAGATATAAGTAGAGGACTCATGTCCCAATGTGATGCATATTTTTTTTGTAATTTTTTTCTATGTAAATAATTAATTATAAATTTTTTATTACAAATTTTAAAAAATATAAAAACTTGTATGTCTGACCACCTTAACTTGGTCAAAAATTCATGAAATTCAATTTTTCTTTTTTAATCCTATAGTATGTGAAACATAGAATATGACGCATATTTCAGATTCAAAAAATGTGATACCGTTTGAAAGTTATAGATGTTTTTCAATCAGCCTATCAATCAAGACTTTAGTTGTAATTCAAATAGAAAATGAATGATAATTATTTATTAAATTCAAAATAAAGCATAATTTATATTGGTGGAAAGCTGAGAATCTCATTTAAAAACCCTTTTCGTTTCATCAATTTTAGGTAAAAAAAAGTCATTAGCCACATAGGCCATCGTATCACTTACATATCGCCACTTTTTGGCCCATCATTGTCCTGCACATACCCTAATGATATTCGAGTTTATCTAACTTTCTTCAAAATGTTGATTTTAAAAATCCTAATATAATTAGTATGAATTGTTGAAACATCATAAATTCAATTCTATTTAAATACATTTAATTTTTAAATAGTATATTCAATGTTATTCTAGAAGAGTAGTATTGTCAATTAATGTAATGGCTTTTCAAATTATTTATAGTCATATCAATTGGACATTTTCACATATCTATATAAATATATTCTATAAAAGTTAGTCTACATAATTTTATTATAATATGGTTTATAAATAAATTTAATTACACCAGTTACTTATATTAAAGATGCAACACACATTCAATATTTGTAATGCTCTCACAATTAAAATTAAATTATCTAATTTTAATCTTTGCTTATAGTTATTTTAAAAAGTAAATTATTTTTGAGTGTTTTGTCTCTTATATTAATTTAATTCTACAAAACATATTATAATTACATATTAAAAATAAGTACATTTATTACTCCTCTCATAAATAGTATTAAAATGGGTGACCACCTTTGATAAAATTAAGTAAATTTAATTTCATAATTAAACATATTTAAATAAGAGTAGTACTAAAATAATGTCCTCACAAAAAATTTAAATAGTTCAAAATTCATAATTTAATTAAATTATATTAATTGCTACTAAATTTAACTCAAAAATTATAAATTTATTTATAAAAATTGAACACTCATTTCTTCTAGCCATTATAAGGTTGTTGAGATTAAGTTGTTGACTATTAAATGAAACGAAAACAAAAGTCTGCGTGGGTCGTTTTTCTAATATGCAATGCATGAATATAAAACTGAATGACGTACCTAATCTACTTTAATATGTTATCGGTTTCAGTGGGGAGATTGCTTTTCAGTATTCAACGGGCGGCGATATTAAATGCCATTTCCCAGTCAATGAGGTGAGGTGGAACTGGGTAGCCATTCCTTCTAAATTTATTTTGATTGTGAAGTGAAAGCTAGTTTTTTCATATTTTTTTGGTGAAATTTTTTAAGTTTTTTTTATTATATTTCATAAATTTATTGTCGAGATTAATATTTTAGATTATAATAATATCATTGAGATTGATAAGTAGGAGGTATTTTCTAGTGTCAAATTATGATATTGCTACTCATGAAACATCGGTGTCCACATTATCATGAGAGATGAGTTCTTGTGAACCACTACCCGTGAAACATGGGTCAATGAGTTTGACTCGTAAAACTACACGTGATTGAATCTTGATAGCAATATCATAATTTGACACGTTGTGGAAAATACCTCTTACTTATCAATTGATGAGCTAAAGGAGCTCGATAATGAATGGTTCATAAGGCACAACACTTGCTGAAGGTTTTGCAAATGGGGTTGCAAGCTAAGCGTGCTTAACCTTTGGGGAAAACTCTATAGTTAAGCGCTCTTGAGATGGAGTAGTACTGAGATGGGTGACCTCCGGGAAGGCCCAATGCTTCACCTCTGTGAGCATCACCTAGATGTAATGAGTGCTATGTGGACCATTCATTATCATGAGAGATGGGTTCTTGTGAACCACTACTCATGAAACATGGGTCAATGAGTTTGACTTGTATAACTACACGATTGAATCCTGATAGCAATATCATAATCATAAGATATAAAATAAGATATTTTAATCTATGTTTTCGTATTAAACTCAATCCATGTAAGAATAACAAAGTTTATGGGTACTTTCATAATGTGTCAAATTATGTTATTAATATAGCTTTCAACTACACAGTTTTTGAGTCAAATGCATTTCCATATTTCAAGAGCAATGGTTCACTCTCATGAAAGTGAATGGTCCACTTATCACTCATTGCATCTAAGTGATAATCTTATTGACCCATATTTCATGAGTAGTGGTTTGCATGAATCTATCTCTCATGAGAGTGATTGGTCCACTTAACGCTCATTGCATCAAGTTGATGCTCACAAGAGTGAACCATTGAGACTTCCCAACAGATCACTCATCGCACTACTACTCCAATTCAAACACACATAACCTTGAAATTTTCCCAAATCGAACCAACTTTACTTGCTACCCCATTAACCTTAAAATTTCTCCAATATTAAACTTTACTTTCTACACCATTTACAAAACTTTCTACAAATAGGGGAAAAGATCCAATAGTTAAGCATGTTCTAATAGTTGTTATAGCATTTGTTGATTTAATGCTCAATATTTTTAACAATATTGCATCACTAGTTGTGACTTCAAAGTTGTTAGTGTTGATGATGAGTACCATAATTGAACAAAATGTATTCCTTAGATCTAAAAACCAACAAATCATGTGATGTCACATAATGCACTAATAAAGCATGACTTTGTGTACAATTATCGGTCTAACGTTTTTGGGCATTCTTGGACACCTCAACAAAATGCATGCTAATGTGGCATCATATTTGACAATGTGGTCCTCAGACCTTCATTATAAGCAAATGACTTGCCAAATAAGTTGCTGTAAAAAATTGAATGTCAGTAAGATTTTGTGAAGCACAAAATTAGAGTGATCAACTACTCAATCCTCTCCCTAATATACCTTATGAACCATTCATGATAGAACCCTTATTGATCTATTAAGGACACAATAATAACATGTGCATATACTAAAAAAGAAACTCCAAATTTTAAATGACACTGCTTACACTCCAAGAAGATTTCCAAGCATTTGTTTCCTTCATACCTTGGAAGAAGCCTTTCCAAGCATTTGCTTCCTCATACCTTGCTATTCCATTTGTCAGGGACTGTAGCTGTACTGCAGCTCTTGTCAGGCGCAGGAGGTCTATCTATAATTTAATGGTAATTGACGCTAAAGTGGGCATCGAAAGAGGCCAAAATATTTGTTGGAGAGTCGTGGATATTACGGAACCGGAAAGGGTAACATTGTACAGAAGTCAATGATTTCTAGTTATTTTTTATAGTGCGTCTAACCCGGTCAGGAATCGCCGGCACAGAGGTGAATTCTAGAACAGGACTTTTTGTCTTTGTCTTCACACTAATACCTAATCCACAATCTAGATTTTAGGAAACCCAGTAACTTTACAAAGAAGTCAAACCCAAATTCTTACTACATAAGATAGATCTGAATTCAGTCACTCTGTACTAAGCACAAGGGGATAACCATGGCTCCTGCAATGGCAACTCACGGAGGCGAAGCAGAGCTTGAAGATATTCCTGTGTTGGATCTCTCTCACTCACAAGACGAACAATTTCTACGGGCCGTGAGAGAGGCTTGCCAGGAAATCGGCTGCTTTCGTATTGTAAACCATGGAATTTCCCCCGATCTCATCCACAACGCAGATTTGGTATCCAGGGAAGCGTTCAAGCTTCCATTAGAGACGAAGAAGAAAAACGTCTCCCCCAATGCTTTCATGGGTTATGTGGGCGGGATACCCGAGGCCCCCTTTTACGAAAGCCTGGGCATAGAGCTCGAGGGGGCTCCAGATCCGGAGACTGTCAAACACTTTTCTCATCTCATGTGGCCTCAGGGCAACCAGTTTTTCAGGTAGGAGCTCTGCCTCTCTGCCTCTCTGTTCTGTTTACGGGGCTGTTTTCTTTTTTCATCTCTTCTTGTTTTTTCCTGAAATTGGAATGCCTTGGGAACAGCGAAACCATTGAAGAATTCACGTGGAAGATGACGGAGATGTCAAAGAAAGTGCACCAAACGTTTCTTGCCAGCTTGGGAGTGAGCAAGTACTATGCGACTGACTTCGACCATGGCAAGGCCCTCTTCCGTCTGAATATGTATGAGGTGCCGTCTGATCTGCCGTCTGAATCGTTTGGTCTTGGACCTCACAAGGATGGGACGAGTATTAGTATTCTGTACGGAGATGGGTCCAGCGGCCTTCAGGTTTTGAAGGGGGGCAATTGGGTTGATGTTAAACCCGTCCCTAACACGTTTGTGGCCATGGCGGGCGATAGCTTTCAGGTAGGTCAATATAAATTCATTCCATTAGGCTTCCAGTTCTCTCCAATATATAAGTGCTTTCGTTCTCTCCATTTTGATCAAAATAGTCAAGAGTTTTTATTCGTTTCTTTTTTTTGTGGTGCCAAAAGCTGCATTTTTTGTTTTGTATTTAAGTTGGTAAGATTCGAACTGCTAACCTGAGGTTTATGTAGTTGCCAGTAAACCAGATGTTACAGTCTTCATATATGCTTTTGCAATTCCTTTTTAACATATTTTTTAATTTTTACAAACTAACTTAGATTTCATCTATGTTCAATATAATAATATAAAAGTTTCTGGATTTAACTGTGTATGTTGTTATGGATCGATTTTTTGAATCACATTCAATGATCCATCATCAAGAAAAGGAGAATCGATCCAAAAAAAAAGTATACACAGTTATTTTGGATAGATGTTTCGAATCATACTCGCTGATCCATTGTCAAGAAGAGGAGAGTTGATCCAAAAAAGCATACAGAGTTGAATCCAAAAACTTTCATTCTATTATCCTAATGAACTCTGGAAAATCTACTATGTTCAATATTTCAATCTACACATTATTTATTTCTTATGTTTGTTTCCATGTGATTGTTATTTTTCTCTTAAATGTATATTTTTTGATGTTTATATTTATGTAATATGTATGTGAAAAGCAGGCATGGAGTAATGGAAGGGTTCATAGTACAAAACATCGAGTGATGGTGAAAAAACAACAGTCTCGTTTATCTTTGGGTTTATTTGGCACTTTTCCAAATGAGATGATAATAAAGACTCCCCCTGAACTTATTGATGATGAACATCCACAACGTTATAGGTCATACAAGTTTGGAGATATGGTTACACATAGGGGAGGAGAGGGAAGATTGTTAGAAGAACCTCTAGAGGCATTTGTTGGCATTTCTATTTAGTAGAGGAGGATTCATGAACTTGTCATCTTGTTCTCAAACTTATGATTTTAATCTTTATTTTCAAAATGAATGCTTATATTGTAATTTAAATGTACATTATGTTTAATTACTAGATACTTCTTCTTTGTTGATTTATATATAGTTTTCATTTTTCAATTTGATCAATACAAAATTTGGATAAGTCATTTATCATATATTTGGAATGAATATGCTAAGTAAATTCATAGCAACAAATGTTATTTTGGCTTAACTTCAAGATATCTATTTAGGTATGCATCTTAAGATTCTATAAAAAGTTAGAAGTATATTTTGTTTCAATTAATAAGATTTAAAGTTAAATTCAAAATATATTTAACATATTTTAAGTGAATAAGTTAGGTTAAGTCATGAAAACAAATTGTGTTATGTATTTTTTCAACATATTTATATAGATATGCATGGTAGAATTGTGTGGACAAGTTTTATTTCACACCAGTTATATGGTGCATTCTTAAAACTAATTAATCTTCTTGATATTTTAGATTATATTTTTTTTTATACTATTTTAATTGGACAAACTTTGTTTTTAAAGTTCATACTTTATAACTTAAGTGAATATATTATAGATGTATGTATGTGTGTGTTTATGTATGTATGTATGTATGTATTTATTTCAATATATTTATAAAGATAGACATGGAAAGATTGTATGAACAATTTGTGTTTCTTATTAGTTATATGTTTCAATTTTAAAACTAATTTGTTTGCCTTAATATTTTGGATTTTATCCCTCTTTAAACATTTTTTTTGGGTGAAGCTTTGTTATACAATTCATAATTTTATAACTTAAGTTATTTTACAACAAAGAGTATTAAGCTTTTATATATATATATATATATATATATATATATATATATATATATATATATATAAAAGAACTTACAATATGAGTTTTATATGACTTTAATGCTTTAACATAAAATATGCTTAATATTGGTTAACTTGTATAATGATAATAGAAAATATTAAGTAATGGCTTTAAAATTGAATTTCTATTACATTCTTTTTACTTCAATGGTTATAATAATTATACTTATGTTAAAGGAACTATATTTTGGAAAAGAACACCATTTTTATATTACAATATAATTATCACTTTAATAAAATAAATTAAAATCATATTGAGATGATTATCATTAAAAAGAAAAATATCAATTTGATAACATCAAAGAACAATGTTCATATGTTGGGAAAGACGGTGGTGTATATTGTTATGATATATTTTTGGAAATAATTGTAAAAATCTAAAATATAGCAGATCAATTCGAGAGGGTTACCTCTAATAATCAAATGATATATTATCTGAATTCAATATTTGATGATATGATCCGATGTGAGAGAGTTTTCTTCCTTATTTATAAGCTAAAATATGTAGGGACATACCCCTTCATCCTCCTTAAGAGGTATTAGTGTATTAACTAATATTTATGTTAGGGTAAAGCATGCTGCAAGTGCTTATCCTTATTTTAATAGTAGGAATACACAATATATACTTCAGAATATATATCATATTAGGATAATAACATTCTCTTCATCTTCAGAAAACCATTGTCCACAATGCTTAGCAACTCTAAAATATTTCATATGAATCATTCATCATTCCATGTTGCATATTCAATTAGAAAATTCTTCCATTGGATTAGGAATTTTGAGGTGGCTCTAATTTTGCAATATGATTTTGGAAATTTCATGATGTTTTTATATATTTTGCATGAATAATCTTACCATAATGTTAGTAGAAAATAGATAAGAGTCAAAAAAAATATGTATTTTTAATTAGTCTATCCACAACAAGCCAGACTATCCACAACAAGCCAAATTACATCAATATTATTTTTCTTTGGCAACCCAAATGAATATTAATATTTATGCCCATAGTTGTATTGAAATGCCTAATATTTGTAAGAGGTCTAGAGTATTTATTATTTCCCTTTCATTTTGTTGGCATATCAAGCATTCTATCATATTTTTTTGGATATTCACTTCAACACCTTCCCAAAAGAATTTTTTCTTTATAGGATGATAGCTATGGACAAATATTCTATAATATCTTCTTAGACCCAAAATTCCTCTCTTCTAAGGGTCCATCTTAACACCTTTAAGTGACACCAAATGTCTTGAGTATTCTACTTATTTCACCCTAAAGACACATTTGGATTATTTTGCATAGATTTTTTTTCTTCCAATTTATTAACAATAAGAATATGAAACTTATCTTTATGAGTGATTTTTTTTAGCTTCTTGTAATGTGAGCATGTTCTCCACAGATCATCATTTTTGCTAAGAATAAACATAGGAGATAAATGATATTTTTTGTTGGGATGAACAATGCTTCATGGTATTAATTTAATGTTATGATTATGGTCTCCAATTAGAGGTAAAACCTTGGATTCTTAAAATACCTATTGATGGTGTTGAATAATCTCATTATTTTTTGGTTGATCTTGATTTATCATATCTCATGCTTCTATTAAATGCATTTGTGCCCCTATATTATAAGAACCTTTCTTGAGCAATTTTCTCATCCTATAGGAGCTAATGATTTCCCTTGGTGGCAATTTTATTCCCAAAAGTTCATATTTTTTCCCATGTATCCTAAAAGCCATGGATAAATCTTGAAAATTCAAAGAGATTGTTCCCAATTTTTTAAGCCATTGCACACCTAAAACTACATCCACTCCCCTAATAAGGATAGAAATTTTTTTTGAATATAGTTGATAATTTCCAATTGAAAGCTTTATATGATGTCATTTACCACTAGAAGGTACTTGTTTCCCATCAACTATCATTAATTGAAAATTAGATATTGGATAAACAAAATAATTGAGCTCATTAGCTAATTGTGTACTACCAGTATCAACTAACACTTTTAAATTTTTATTTTTTATATTACCAATTACTCTGAGTTTTTTTGGTGCATTTGTTCCATTCATTACATGTATGGAGACATTAGTGTTTTCTTTTTCCTTGGAATCCTCATTCTTAATTTTTATGTTTGATTCTTTTGTAGGTATTTCTCTCTCTTCTTCAAAATCATTTTTTTCTCACTTATGACTTCTTGGCCATTTTCTATCACAATTTTAACATAGTCCTTTTTCTCCTTTTCTCTTTCTCATATTAGGATCATAACATATATCATTCATATGAAGAATTATGTTTTTTTGTATCCCCTTGGACTTAGGTGAACAATGTACATTGAGGGGAATATGACTTCAATAAACTTCTACAACAAGTGGAAACAATGGTTCAAAGTTTTTCTATGAAATTCATTATCTATCTCAATGAAACCTCTACACTTATCACAAATTTTGTGCTAAGAATTATTATTGAGAAAAAAACAGTGTTTAAATAGACATTTATCCTTACATGTTTGAAAAGGAAGCATAGGGATCGTGCTAGTTCATAAATTCATAGATCACACTTCTAAAGGGATTTGTCTAGGTCAAGGTGAAGGAGATGGTGTACTAGAGGGTGAACAAATTTTCTCATCAACAAAGAGTGAGGGATAATAGGCCAATTACTAAGAGTGGGTAAAATTCACTTCACTTTGGGCTTAGCTAGTCCTAGGATGGTATTGAAAGGTGCAAAATTGTTTTGCTTTTCTAGGGTTTAGGACCTAGAATGACAATCTTTACTAGCTTTCACTCAAGAACAAATCCTTGAAATCTCAATGCAAAGGAGAAAGAGATCTTGCAATAGGGTTGTTCTAGGGGTTGAATAGAAACTAATACAGGGTTCACCACCAAGTAAGAACATGGAAAGATAAATGAAATGCAAGATGTGTAACATGCGAATCCTTCAATGTAGTAAAAATTTCTAAAATTTACACCATATGAGTAGGTAAATTAGGTAACAAGTCATTGCAATAAAAATTTTCTTTCTTTTATTGAGAATATACAAACAAGATTCCATATCATATTCAATAAAGATTCCATTTCATTACAATAACTTTACAAGTTACAACAATACAACAATACATACATTTACATACATAGTTGTAATGAGCTTTAGAAAAAATAGATGTAAGACAGTCCAAGATCCTTCCTTTCAAATCTTAGTTCTTTTGTCACCTGCTGTAGAGGAGAAGAATCACTCAAGCACTTTTCCACCAACCATAGACTCATAATGCAGTCCCCTGCACATCTATCATTCGATAGATGACCCTTCCCTTCAACGAAAAGATTGGTAGAGTAACTGATAACAACAACCAACTAAGCATATTGTTGTGTCCTACATAACTAGAACTCGTAATCCCACAATCTTTGTCTAACATGCAATACTAGATCACAGTGAATTGACAGTGTTAGTTTCAATAGTCACACAATCTAGAGTGGGGTCTCAGACATTACACTAATTTGATCAAAGAGTTACATTTAGTATTCCTACTAAGATTCATCTATCGCATACTCTACTCAGGGTCGATTTGAATTAAGGCTATCTTAAGCTACACATAGGTATATCCTTCAATGGATAGTCCTTCATCCTAGATAACCTATCATCATATAATCTATTTGGAATAAACCTACTTGCTATTAGGGTTAGAAGGAAGATATCTAACAATTAAATACAGATTTGATCAATAAAATAGAGAAATAAAACATAGAGAAAAATTATATTAGAAACAAGACAACATAAAGAATTTAACATGTTTCACCCAATCCAAGCTACATCCACAAAACTGCAGCCATCCAATGATTTTATTAGCCAGTGTAAAACATATTACAATCTCGCTAATAATGCCCTATTGCAACCTGTTAGAAGATTAATCTTTACTTGGTAAAGGTTATTCTTTAATTGTAATTTTTTATTAACTTGTAGGAATATTCCAAAGGAATCCCTACAAGTCTTTTGTCTTTTTGTCATCTCACACATGTGTGAGGATGGCTTATTTTTTAATTTCTTTATTAAGGAATATTTGTATCCACCTCCTTAAGAGGTGACACTTTGCACACACATAGATGAATGGTGGCATTCATTGAGTTGGGAGTTACATTCTAACTCCTCATTCTCACCTCTACTTATTGAGGTGCCTCTCCCCTCATTCTTCAAGACTCATGCAAGCAAGCTAAGGCTGAAGCTCTCTCTCTCTTGTATTATTCTTTAGGCATTTTGCCTCCATTCATAATATTGGGGTTTTTTCTTGTTTTTTCCCCTTAACAAATTCTTGTGTCTCTCTTGCTTTGGTGGTGCTTGGTTTGGCTATTTCAACTTATTTGGTAATCTCTTTCCTTCAAACAATTGCTCTTTATTAGTACTTTCCATTGCTCTTTTTTATTTCCTTTCATGGTATCAGAGCTTGGTATTACTAATATTTTTTGATCTACATTGTTGAAGGTTTACCAAAAAATTTAGCACACCATTGGAGACACTCTCAAGGAGGAGAAGAAGAGAAAAAGTCTAATCTTGCTTTTGGTTTGATATATTTTTCTAACATTGTTTTATTGTGTAGGAATTTCAGTTCTTTGTTTTTCATTTCAAATAATTTGTTCTTAAATCTATTTACATTTAGTGCAAGTTTTAAAAAAACCCATTAAGGGTTTATTTTGTTTTCCAAATTTCAATTCATAGTTTTTAACCTTTTGTGTAGTTTTGTTATCTAAAGTTTTCTAAGCTTTTTGCTAAATATCAGTTTAAATCTGAAAAAAAATCATTATACTTTGCATGCATGTTTTATTTTTTGCAAAATTTTAGAAACCCTCAAATAAAGGGTTATATTTCCTTTTTTTAGGGCTCTAATCTTAGTTTAGAAAATTTTATTGAAAATAAATAAAAAAATTTACTTTTATTTTCCTTTACAAGTTGTAAAAAAATCTATTTTTTTAGATATATACTATTTGTTCCATTAAAAAAATCTAAAAAAAATTCATTTATTTCGGTAGTAATATATATATTAAAAAAAAATCAAAAATTAGAACCCTAAGGGTTTCAAAACCCAAATCTCTTTTATCATATCTGTTTAACAATATTTAATACAACAACCCTGTTATTTTCTTTTCAAAATAATAAATAACATTTATCAAAAAATTCTTGTTTTGGGCCTCTTGCTGCTTCGCGTCCCCACCCTGTCCATTGCTACCCTGCATAATATTCAAATGTCTTGAAGGTAGGAAGCTTAGTCGCTGCTGTCTCTCTGCACCGTGAATGGAGTTCTTTGCTCAAGCGCCCTAAAAAAACCCCTCACGCTTCCACTGCCCTGCATTTCCACCACAACTCCCAGCGCCTGTGGTTTTTTTAAAATCTTTTTCTATTATTAGTTCTCTTTTTGAAATCTTTCTGCCCGCTTTTTTGTTCACCCGCCCAAATCCACGTTTAAAATTTTAGCCCGCCATTTCTTTTCAAAGTCTGTCCCGTAGTTATTGTTTCACTTTTTAATTTAAACTTTAAAATCTAAAATAATCGCCCCTCATACATTTACATTTTAAAGGTTTTAAATTTTATAAAATTTAAATCTTCAAAAAGTGTCGCCCTCTTAATTGCTATCTTTTGATTTTTAAAAAAGAGATCTTTATCTCTTACGTATACTTTCTAAGAATTTTTAAGTTTTTTATAAAGTTATTTTATATTAAGTTTTTTAATAAAGCTTTTAAATTTTTTAATTAATTTAAAGTTTCTTAAAATTTTAGTTATTCATATTAAATTTATGTAGATATACATTTTAAAAATTAATATTATTAATTTAAAAAGGGGTCTAATTTTTATTTTTTTTTAAAAAGGTATTTTTAAATTTTATCTAAAGGGATTTATTTTATTCTAAATTTAGACAATTTATTTTTTAAAGAGGTTATTTTTTAAAGATTTAATTCAATCAAGAGGGATATTCTTTTTTGTGTACACAAATATTTACAATAGTTATTATTTTTCTCATAAAGTTGTGAATTTTTTATTGCAATCATGTCTACTTTAATTCCTGAAATTAAGTTGAATTCTTCTAACTATCATTCTTGGAAAACTCATATATGCTTTATTTTTAGGTTTAAACATCTTTTAGCTGTAGCTACTGATCCTAAATCTAAACCAGGTTCGTCTGCATCTAAAGATGAAATTGAAAAATGGAATCTCCAAAATGAAGAAGCCCTTGGTCTCATAGGTATCTCCATGTCACCCGAACTTTATGTTCACATTGGGACATGTACAACTGCCTATGAAGCATGGGACAAACTCAAAACAATTTATGATAGTACAAATGAATCAAGAAAAATTCAAATTCAAGATCAACTTGAAGATTTGAGGTATTCTGATTTTAAATCTATGGATGAATTTTTATTGAAATTTGATGCTTTAAATAGTCATTTGGATGGTTTAGGAGTTAAATTAGATAATCTTAGATTAATTCATCTTATTCTTAAAAAGTGTCTTCCTAGACAATTTCAACAATTCATTACTAATATTCATGCTCAATTAGCCATTCCTTCTTTAGCTACTCAATTAACTTATGATATTTTTCGTGATTTATTAAGACAAGAAGAGGCTAAGTTAATTCAGTTTGGTACTCTTAAGTCTAATGAACATGCTTTCTTATCTAATCATAAGCAAAATTTTAAACCTCATTCTAAACAACAACATTATAATTCCAAACCTCATTATAATAATGGCAATGATCCTAGAAAGTTTAACTCTTCTAAGAAACCACATTGCACTTATTGTAATAAGGATGGTCATTGGCAAAATACTTGTTTTAAGAAGCAAAATGAGAAAAAGCCTATGAAGCAAAATAATCAACATCAAAATAAACCTAATAATAATAAGTTTCAAAATAATGCAAATCAATCTAGACGTGCTTTTACTTGTAGTTCTAATGTTTCTCAACCTCTTGAATGGGTTATTGATTCAGGTGCATCTCAACATGTTACTTCACATAAAGAAGTTTTTGAGTCTATGCAACCTGATATATCTAATGTTCCTCTTCAACTTGCTAATAATCATACTTGTAAAGTAGAAGCAATTGGAGATGTGAATGTTCCTAATGGTAAATTGCATGATGTTTTATATGTTCCTGAATTAAAGACTAACTTGCTTTCAGTTGCTAAGCTTTGTCAAGATTATAAAATAGAATTTTACAAAGATATGTGCTATGTTATTGATCCAAAACAAAACAAGGTCATTGCTAATGCTAAATTAGACAATGATAATTTGTTCAAATTTTATGAGTTTGCTCAATCTAGATGCTCTTTAATATCTACCATTGATTTCAATGTTTGGCATGAAAGACTTGGTCATATAAATGCTAACAATATTGCTTTAATGCAAAAGCTTAATATGGTAGATGGATTGCCTAGTATTGTTCCATCTAAAATTGTATGCACAGGATGCATGAGTGGTAAGATGCATAGGGAGCCCTTTCCACATGGTCAATCATGGAGGGCAACTCATAAGTTGCACCTAGTTCATAGTGACCTTTTGGGACCCATGGAGAATAACTCCATCCAAGGATCAAGGTATGCACTTACTTTTGTTGATGATTTTTCTAGAAGAACTTGGATCTATTTTCTTCATAGTAAGGATCAAGTTCTTGATATATTTTCTGAATTTCATAAATTTGTTGAAAGGCAATCTGGTTTTAAACTTAAAATTCTTAGAACTGATAATGGTAAAGAATATGTGAATAATGCTTTTAATAGTTATTTGAAATCATTTGGTATTAAGCATGAGCTAACTATTCCCTATACACCTCAACAAAATGGTGTAGCGGAAAGGAAGCATAGAACTATTGTTGAAATGGCTAGATGTATGTTACATGCTAAAAATATGTCTTATAAATTTTGGGCAGAAGCTATGTTTTGTGCTACTTACATTATTAATAGGACTCCTACTAAAGCTTTAAAGGATATAACTCCTGAAGAAGCTTGGTCTGGTAGGAAGCCCAATCTTAAGCATTTAAGGATTTTTAGTTCCATTGCTTATGTTCACAAACCTAAACAAAAGAGGCAAAAATTAGATGCTAAATCTTCTTATCATATTTTTGTTGGTTATGATGAACATTCTAAAGCTTATAGAGTTTATAATCCTCTTACTAACAAAGTTAAAGTTGCTAGAGATGTATGCATTGCTGAAAATGGTGTTCATGATTGTTCTAAAGTGCATAATATTGATTCTTCTCAAAATAAAGTTATTGTTGTGGAGGATAATCCTCAAGTTGAAACTCCTCTTAACCCTCCTAATGCATCTCTTACTCATAGTGATAGTGATGATGAAAATGTTGAAATCTCTACTCATGATTCTTCTTCTAGTGATGATACTCCTACATCTAAAAGAATGCCAAAATGGTTTAAAAATTTGTTGCAAGAAAGTGAGGATTATTTAGCTAAAAATCCACCTAAAAGAAGAAAGGCAAATTATTGTAATCATGCTTTGATGTCTAACATTATGAATTCAAATGATCCTCAAACTTATGAACAAGCTAAAGATCAACCTCATTGGCAAAAGGCTATGCAAGAAGAATATGATACTTTAATTGCTAATAATACTTGGGATTTAGTTCCATTACCTCAAGGTAAGAATCTTGTTTCATGCAAATGGTTGTATAAAACTAAGGTTAATGCAAATAATGAAGTTAGCAAGTTTAAAGCTAGATTAGTTGCTAGGGGCTTCTCTCAAGTTGAAGGATTAGATTATAATGAAACATTTGCTCCAGTAGCTAAGATGCCAACCATTAAATTAGTTCTTGCTTTAGCTTCTCATATGCATTGGCCTATTCATCAAATGGATGTTAAAAGTGCATTTTTAAATGGTGATTTACATGAAGAAATTTATATGTCTCAACCTTTGGGTTTCATTAAGGAAGGTAATGAAAATCTTGTTTGCAAATTGAAGAAATCAATATATGGTTTAAAGCAATCTCCTAGAGAATGGTATTCAAAGATCAATGCTTTCTTTTTATCTCAAGGTTTCATTAGAAGTAAAAATGATCCAAATTTATATATTAAGCATAGTGAAGATGATATTGTGATTATTATTTTATATGTTGATGATTTAATTATCACTTCTAGTTCTAACAATTTGATTAGTGATGTTAAGTCTCAACTCAATCAACAATTTCAAATGACTGATTTAGGCCTATTACATTATTTTTTGGGTATGCAAATTTGGCAAACACCTAAAGGTATTTTTATTTCTCAACATAAATATGCTCAAGATCTCTTAGATAGATTTAAAATGAATGATGCAAAGTGTGTTTCTACTCCTTGTGAATTAGGAACTAAATTAATGGTTGATATGGAAACTCCTTTTGTTGATCCTACTTTATATAGGCAATTAGTAGGAAGTTTAAATTATCTAACTCTTACTAGACCTGATATTTCTTATAGTGTTGGATTGGTTTCTAGATTTATGTCTAAACCACAACAAACTCATTTTAAAGTTGCAAAAAGAATTTTAAGATATGTTAAAGGTACTCTTAATCTTGGTCTTTTTTATGATGCAAATTGTGATTTTTCTTTAAAGGGTTATACTGATTCAGATTTAGGAGGTGATCCCAATGATGGGAGATCCACTTGTGGTTATTGTTTCTTTGTTGGATCAGGTGCAATCTCATGGAATAGTAAGAAACAACAATCTACTTCTCTTTGTTCTACAGAAGCTGAATATAAAGGTTGTACAAATGCATCTAAAGAAGCATTATGGTTAAGAAGATTACTTGAAGACTTGGGTCTACCTCCAAAGGATCCTACTCCTTTATATTGTGATAATCAAAGTGCTATTGCTTTGGCAAAGAATCCAATTTTTCATGCAAGGACCAAGCACATTGCTCTTCAACATCATTTCATTAGAGAGCAAATTGAAGACAAGCAAATTTCTCTTTTGTATTGTAAAGGTGAAGATCAAGTTGCAGATATTCTCACCAAAGCTCTTTGTAAAGATAAATTTCTCTTCCATTGTAAAAATCTTGGATTACAACCCATTGAAGGGTTTGATGTAACCTCCCCAAGTAAAGCTTAAGGGGGGATGTTAGAAGATTAATCTTTACTTGGTAAAGGTTATTCTTTAATTGTAATTTTTTATTAACTTGTAGGAATATTCCAAAGGAATCCCTACAAGTCTTTTTTCTTTTTGTCATCTCACACATGTGTGAGGATGGCTTATTTTTTAATTCCTTTATTAAGGAATATTTGTATCCACCTCCTTAAGAGGTGACACTTTGCACACACATAGATGAATGGTGGCATTCATTGAGTTGGGAGTTACATTCTAACTCCTCATTCTCACCTCTACTTATTGAGGTGCCTCTCCCCTCATTCTTCAAGACTCATGCAAGCAAGCTAAGGCTGAAGCTCTCTCTCTTTGTATTATTCTTTAGGCATTTTGCCTCCATTCATAATATTGGGGTTTTTTCTTGTTTTTTCCCCTTAACAAATTCTTGTGTCTCTCTTGCTTTGGTGGTGCTTGGTTTGGCTATTTCAACTTATTTGGTAATCTCTTTCCTTCAAACAATTGCTCTTTATTAGTACTTTCCATTGCTCTTTTTTATTTCCTTTCACAACCCCCCATCCCAACCACTTATAACAAGCTTTTTTGAAGCTTCCAAATTTAGGGTTCTACAAAGTCAGTATTTTTCTTTTTTGGTGATTTTTCCTTTTTTGGTGACGACGTGAAAAAAGGGAAAAAAAAATTTCTTAAGGGCTACCACCCCCAAACCCCTACCCGGGGCCTAGCCTGACCCCAAACCCCGGCGAGAATACATGAAGAGTGTATAGTATAGCATGATCAATCACCACATATCAACAATCTCCCACTTGGAGACTAATCAGGCTCCACACCAAACAATCTCCCACTTGGAGACTAATCCTGGATGACACTGTTGTACTTACGACTCCCACTAGAAATAAGCACCTTGGACCCTACTACTTTGTTATACTTGAATTCAACCTTGAAGGCCAACTAAATATGAAGAGGAGCTCAGCTTCTCCCTTATCACCACCTTCGTAAACATATATGTTGGATTGGCATCTATATGTATCTTTTCCATCTTTACCTATCCATCCTCCAACACTGACCGAATGAAATGATATCTCAACTATATGTGTTTGGTTTTAGAGTGCAAGAAAGAATTCTTTGCAAGATGTATAACACTTTGGCTATCTGTAAACAAGTAATTTTTATCCTATTATTTTCCCAACTCTTCCATGAAAATTTGTAGCCATACCATCTCCTTTACCATCTTTGTTGCAACAACATACTCTGCCTCCATGGTGGATAAAGCAACCACCTTTTGCAACCGAGAAATCCAACTCACTGTTGTCCCACCAACTATAAATACATAACCTATGGTACTCTACCTAGTATCAATATCTCCTGCCAAATCTGAGTCAACATAGCCTTTTAAATCAATATTAGAACCCCCAAAACATAAACATTTATTGGATGTACCTCTCAAATACCTACGAATCCATTTTACCACATTCCAATGCTCAACATCAGGATGACTCATATACCTGCTAACAACTCCTACAACATGTGCAATATCTGGTCTTGGGCATACCATGGCATACATTAAACTACCTATAGCTGAAGCATATGGTACCTTGTACAATTTTTCTTCCTCCTCTTGTGTCTTTGGACACATATCCTTAGTCAATTTAACATGGCTGGGCAAAGGTGTGCTAGCAACTTTTGCATTCTCCATATGAAATCTTTTCAATACCTTTTCAACATAATCAGCCTAATATAAAGAAAAAAGATTGTTTTTCCTATCTCTAGTAATCTTCATACCAAGGATTTGCTTTGCTACCCCCAAATCCTTCATAGCAAATGAATTTGCTAACTATTGTTTTAACTCCCTTATGCGATCCATGTTAGACCCTACTACAAGCATATAATCAACATATAAACATAAAATAATGTAGCTATCATCATCTAACCTCTTAAAATAAACACAATGGTCTGAATTACATTGACTGTAGCCTTGCTTAGCCATAAAGCTATCAAATTTAATATACCATTGTTGAGGTGCTTGCTTCAAGCCACATAAAATTTCTTTCAATCTGCACACCAATTTATCCTAACGTTTGACCTCAAATCCTTGTGGCTATTCCATGTATATTTCCTCTTCCAAATCACCATGGAGAAAGGTTGTTGTAACATCAAGTTGTTCTAAATGAAAATCTTCAGCAGCCACAATACATAAAACAATATGAATAGAAGTCATTTTAACAACTGGAGAAAAGATCTCATCAAAATCAATTCCCTTTTTCTATGAAAATCCCTTTACAACTAATCTGGCTTTAAATATTTTCTTATTTCCATCCTCCTATTTTAGCCTATAAACCCATTTGTTTGGTAAAACCTTTTTACCTACAGGTAACTTGCATAATCCCCAAGTTTGATTTTTTAGCAAGGAGTCCATTTCTTCTTCCATTCCATGCTCCCACTGAACCTTGGTATCCACCTGCATAGCTTCATCATAGCATTCTAGTTCACCAGCATCAGTTAATAAAATAGAATACAAAGAAGGAGAAAATCTTTCTGGAGGTCTACTTATCCTTGAAGATTGTCTAATATTCATTGGAGTTTATGGTATTTGTTGTCGTTGTTGTGGAGCATGAGGAACCACTGGAACATCATTGTTTGGTGTATCATCCAACACAACATAATCATTTTCTTTCTTCTCATGCTATTTCAACTAATCTTTGTACAACACTTTCTCATTGAATATGACATCCCTGCTTCTCACAATTTTTTGATTTTTAAAATCCCAAAGCATATAACCAAATTAATCAATGTCATATCCAACAAATATTCATTTCTTTGATTTTGCATCAAGCTTGGTTCTATTTTCAGAATCTACATGTGCAAATGCTTCACAACTGAAGGTCTTGAGAAAAGAATAACTCACCTTCTTACATGTTCATGCTTCCTCTAGAATACCACAACCCAAAGGATTAGAGGGACCTTTATTGATTAAATAAACAACAATCTTTACATCTTCTATCCACATCTTTAAAGACAACCCAACATGCAATCTCATAGTCCGTGCACGCTCCATTATTGTTTTGTTCATGTGCTTAGCCACTCCATTTTCCTATGGAGTCCTTGAAACCATTTTTTTCCTACGAATACCATTAGAGGAACAATAATCTTCAAACTCTTTGCTGCAATACTCACCACCATTATTAGATCTGAGACATTTTAAATTTTTATCTGTCTCATTCTCAACTAAGCTTCTCCATTTCTTAAAAGTTTCAAATACATCAGATTTCTTCCTAAGGAAATAAATTCATACCTTCCTTGTTGCATCATCAATAAAAGTGACAGAATACCAAGAGCCACCGAGAGAAGATACTTGAGCTAGTCCCCATACATCCATATGCACAACCTCCAATTTCTCGTCTTTCTTTTGTTTCCCTTCGTTGAGAAAACTAACTCTCTTTTGTTTTCCATACACACAACTTTCACATAAATCCATATTAACACATTTTAGACCTGATAAAAAAATCTTTGAATGAAGTACTTTCATACCTTTTGCACTCATATGACCAAGTCTATTATGCCATAGTGTTGATTTAGAATCCATAACAACTATTTGATTTCCTACCTCTTGAATTGCAACAACTGTTCCTAAACATTGATTTTTATCTATAATAGCTAAAGTAGAAGGAAGAGGATGACCTGTACAAAGATATAAGGTGCCTACTTTCACACCTTTTGATACCACTAAGGCACCTTTTGTAACCTTCCAATTTTATCACTAAATGTAACAACACAACCTTCATCATCTAGTTGCCCTGCTGAAATTACATTTCTTTTTAACTTTAGAATGTGCCTTACCTCATGTAGTAGCCAATGATTCCCATTCTGCAACATAATCTTGATTCTTCCCTTTCCAACAATCTGATAGAGTTTGCTATCTCCCAAATAAACCAACCCAATATCCCCTTGGACATAATCAAGAAAGTAACTTCTATGGGGAATAGCATGAAATGAAGCCCCTGAATCTAACACCCAAGAATAATCAATATTATCAAGGGAAAGAATCAAAGGATCCTCATCAGATTTATTACTTACCACATTTTCCTATGTATTGCCTTCCTTTTTGTCTCCTTTATTTTTTCGAGACCAACAATCTTTCTTTAAATGACCTGGCTTACCATAGTACCATAAATCCTTCTTGTCTTTGGATTGGGACCTTTTATCCTTTGATTTTCCTCGTGACTTCCCATGACTTCCAAAATTGTTTTCTCTCTCCTTTGTTCTGCCACTACTTTTTGCATTCAAAACATTGCCTGATGTGGATGTTCCACCTGAGCTTTTCCTACAAATTTCCTCGCTCAAAATAACACCAACGACATCATCAAATTTCAATGTATTTGAGCCAAAAATAGAGTTGCTAACAACCATTACCAAGCTATTCTAGCTTTCAAGCAAAGAACACAAAATCAAAAGAGCCCTAACTTCTTCATCAAAGTTTACATTTACAGAAGTTAATTGACTAGTAACCATATTAAACTCATATAAATGGTCAACAATTGACCCACCTTCTACCATTTTCATATTAAATAAACGCTTCATAAGAAATACATTATTCGAAGTGGAAGGATTTTCATATAACTTATCCAGTGTTTCCATCAACTCCTGAGTTGTCTTTTCTATTGTAATATTGAATGCCACCAATTGTGCCAGGCATAAATGAGAGGCTCACAATGCCTTTTTGTCTAGAAGATTCCAATCCTCATCACTCATTATTGTCAGTTTCTTGGATATTCCTTCCAATGGTCTCCATAAATCCTTCTGATAGAGATAAACCTCTATATGCATCTTCCATAACTAATAGTTCTACCCATTGAATTTATCTACCTTTAATTTACCCTCATTCTCCATTGCTCCCACTTAACTATGAGAGTCCCACTCAACCATGAGACCTTCCTGCAGATGATAATCAAACACAACCCGCTCTGATACCACTTGATATGGTTAGAAGGTAGATATCTAGCAATTAAACACACATTTGATCAAGGGTATGTGTAGGATCATCATGGAATAAAAAGGCCCTTAAGTGGCGAAAAATTTAGAAAAATCGAGTTAGGCAACTTGACATAAAAATTTGAATAAGTTATCTATATTATTTCAAAATATGTAAGAATAGAATCTGGCAAATTGAATGCAGTTTCTAAACTACTAGGTTTATTTTTTAAAAATCTATTTGGTAAAAATTTGAAATTTCAATGCAATAGTACTTAAATTTTAGGGAAAAAATAAGAAGTAGGTGTCTCTCGACCACTAACCACAATAAAATGATAATATTTTTTTATAAGATTTTAGATATAAGTAAAGGACTCATGTCCCGATGTGATGCATATTTTTTTGTAATTTTTTTCCAAGTAAATAATTAATTATGATTTTTTTATTACAACTTTTAAAAACTGTAAAAACTTGTATGTCTTACCACCTTAACTTGGTCAAAACTTCATGAAATTCATTTTTTATTTTTTAATCCTATAGTTTGTGAAGCATAGAATGTGACACATGTTTTAGATTCAAAAAATGTGATACCATTTGAAAGCTATAGATGTTTTTCAATCAACCTATCAATCAGGACTTTAGTTGTAATTCAAATAGAAAATGAATAATCATTGTTTATTAAATTCAAAGTAAAGCATAAATTATATTGGTGGAAATTTGAGAATCTCCTTCAAAAATCCTTTTCATTTCATCAATTTTGGGTAAAAAAAAGTCGTCGGCCACATACCCATCATATCACCACTTTTTGGCCCATCATGATCCTGCGCATACCCTCAATAAAACAAAGAAATAAAACACAGAAAAATTATATCAGAAATAAGACCACAGAGAATTTAACGTGGTTCACCCAATTCAGGCTACATCCACAAAACCACAACCATCTAATGATTTTATTATATAGTGTAAAACATATTACAATCTCACTACTAATTCCCTACTATAACCCCCCATCCCAACCGCTTATAACAAGCTTTTTAGAAGCTTCCAAAATTAGGGTTCTACAAAGTCAATTTTTTTAAATTTTTTGATGATTTTTCCTGTTTTGGTGACGACACAAAAAATGGGAAAAAAATTTCTTGGGGGATGCCACCCCTGAACCCCCACCCAGGGTCCGGCCTGGCCCTAGACCCCAACAAGGATACATGAAGAGTGTACAGTATAGCATGATCAGTCACCACATACCAACACTTACACACAAGTGCACAAAAGTCCCTTTGATACTACATTATATATCCTAGGAGTAAACACAAGCTTTCCTAGTTAAATCAATAACTTAGCTAAGTGTACCATATGTGCCTTATATGTTCAATCAAGCCTAGTATATAATACCTATGATAAATACTCATCTCCTACTATGGAGTACTTAAAAACACAATATGAAAATGACATAAAAGATTCAATTTCCTTTTTAAAATAATCTAATTTCTCTAATGCATGTACTAGGAAAGACAACTCAGCTATGCATGTAAGACACATCATTCAAAAGTAAAATAGCAAAGAAGAAGAGATCCCCATGCCTGTTATCACTTATCCAAACAAATGGTAGTAATGCAACCTTTTCCACAACAACAAGCTTGATAGATAGCTCCTCAAGAATGACACTATAACTCTCCCTCACAAGTTGATAGCTTACTCCCCTCAAAATATAGCTTTCTCTCAAAATATAACATCCTCACAACTATATGAACTTACTTCCTTTCACTCTCAAATGAAATGGGTCAGCTATTTATAGAGAAAAAGATGTAATATCTTATGGAAGAGTGTGTCCCTCTCAAATGAAATGGGTCAGCTATTTATAGAGCAACCAAGCAACCTCAAAGCCTATAGTTTAGGCATGTAAATGGACAAAAAAGCTTCATGCAAAGAAACACATGAAACATCTTAGAAAGGTGGTGAATTCTTAAGCTAATACTCAACATAATCACCTAGAGGTTGACTTTTTTTTGTGACAACAATTTGAAGACTTATTTAATCTACATATGCTTAATTCCAATTGCCATAAAGAAGACATCTACAAAAACTCATACTCAAAGGTGGCACCACTTCCATTATTCCATCTTCATATAATTTGGTGTAGTTTAAACTACCAAAAGAATTAGTCAACTTCCATTTTATGATAGCAAGTTTCCATCAATCCATTTTGTGGATGAATCGACTTGAATAGTTAAATGTGTTCGACAAAGTCAAGCTTGGTCTCACTAATGACATTGACCGAATCAAGTATATTATGGACAACAATATCAAATGAAATGTAATGACTTATATCATGTGTCATCCAAAATCATAATGGATTTACACTAACAACCATCAGTTGTTAAATCAACTTCATTTGACATAGTCAATAATGACTATTATCAACCTCTATTCTCATAGTCATTACTACCCCATAGATCGGCCTCATAATGTTTCTTTATTCCACACACCATGAAGCAATGATATTCTTTGTATTAAGAGATATTTCCATCTCTTATACATGCCTATGATCATATTTTTCCACTTACATTTACTCAACAAGGTTTCATGTGCCATATCCTCTATTTAAGCGTGTGGACAAAGATTTTGGCACCCTAATTCTTTCTCATATTTTTAGGGTTTTTCACCTAAAAGGAGAAATATGGGACAAAATGGGCAATGTCCTCATTCAAGATTAATGTAAAGAGGGATGAAATATGGCAAGATGCGATGTGTAAATGCAGCAAATTAACAAAAGACATGGATTATTAAATGAAAACTAAAGAAATGCAAGTTTTGTGAAAACACATTGTGATATACAAAAAGATGAAATAAATACAAGAAAATAAAGATGCAAGACAAAAAATATGCACCTGAAAACTGATGTAGAGCTGATAGGGGATCACAGAGACCTCTGAAATTCTAGAAAGTTTGATTTTTAAGCCAACTAGGACACTTACGCTAGGCTGGGTGACTTAGTCCCAGTTCTGGAAAACTGCCCAAAAACTTGTTTCAGCCAAATGGGTATCCAAATCTACAGAAAGCTCTAAAAAATAGGTTCAGTGGGACTAAGTCACCACTACTGGTGACTTAGTCCACTTCTAGATTTCTAAAAATTTGAAAGTGGAAACGGAAGCCCTCGATCTGCACTCTGGTTTCCCATAGGTGTTCGCTTTTGAAACTCTAATTTTCAGGCCTGAAAGTGAATTTTAATGGATATTTGGCTTTGCAAACAAGGAGATATCTTCAATGAATCTTCAACCTAATCTTCAATTATCTTAAAACCCTCAAAGTGCCTAGATCTATGAACACAATGAAAGAGAAAGAAATGTTGAATGTTAGGGTATGGGGGTTTGCCTTGGTCAAACCCCTTTTGAGGTAATTAAACCAAAATGATGAAATAAAGTAATGAAACATGCAACAATGGAATAAAAACCTTTCCTTGATGATTGATCTTGAATGTCTGTAGCAATAGTTGAATAATTTTCCCTTGAATATCTTAGGAAGCTATCTTTATGTCTTGGAATGATGAAACCCAAGCTTGCTTGAGAAGAATGATGAAGATGAATGATGAAAGAAAGAGGAGTGAATGAATTATCTCAAATGAGAGGGAAAACCCTATATTTATACACAATTATGCCCTAATTCCCAAAAATACCTCGTTGACCTTAGGTCTTAAGGAATAAAAACCCGAAAGACATTTAAATTTATTTTGATTTTTGAGTCAAATGGGACTAAGTCGCCACTAATGGTGACTTAGTCCACTTGGGTATTTTTAAGTGGATGTCAGGAATTGTGATAATTTAAATAATGTTTATCATGTTCTTCAACAAGACACTTAAGTAAGGCCTATAAGTGTATAAAGGGGCCATTTAAAGCATCAGAAAGGTGTAAATATTGATGAAAAGCCTAGGAAAGTGTGAAAGTTTGTTACCAAACTTTACAACACTTTGAAATAGTTCTTGGTAATGTTATTTAGGTGAACTATGATATTATGGTCTTAGAAAAGTGTGAAGATGTGTTACAACACCTTACAAAACCTTTACTGAAGACATCAATAAATACATTTTATTCAATTTGCAAGGGCCCAAGACCTAATGTGGATGTGTAAAACACCTCACAACACTAAATCAAGGCCTCATTAAGTCTAATTTGTCATCAGTTATTCCCATATCAAGCACAATATACACTTTTTAGTGACACAAAGCACTATTTAAAAAGTGCAATACCCATCTTACATTGACCATATATATGTGGGTATAAGTCAGCCTAAGTTTCACATATAAATTAGCCTCAAACATGCTTACATTTATGGCATATAAATTGGCTCATGTATATTTTATAGATCAGCCTAAAAGCTTTCTATTGTTTATTGACTTCTTAACTATAATTATGTTTATATATATATATATCAGCACACTTGTATACATATATGCTAATATATATTCATATATTCCATATGCCATTAAAGTATATTTATATGTACAATATATAGGTATATATTTTTATTTATGAATAAGCCAATAGTTGTATTATAATAATATATATTATATATTTGTATATATATATATATATATATATATATATATATATATATATATATATATATATATAGGGTATGTATAGGATCATGATGGGCCAAAAAGTGGTGATATGATGGGTATTTGTAGGGTATGTGGCTAGCGACTTTTTTTTACCCAAAATTGATGAAATGAAAAGGGTTTTCAAAGGAGATTCTCAACTTTCCACCAATATAAATTATGCTTTACTTTGAATTTAATAAATAATTATTATTCATTTTCTATTTGAATTACGACTAAAGTCCTAATTGATAGGTTGATTGAAAAACATCTATAGCTTTCAAATGGTATCACATTTTTGAAATCCAAAAGATGCATCACATTCTATGCTTCGCATACTATAGGATTACAAAAGAAAAATTGAATTTCATGAAGTTTTGACCAAGTTCAGGTGGTTAGACATATGAGTTTTTATATTTTTTAAAAGTTGGAATAAAAAATTCATAATTAATTATTTACTTGGAAAAAAATTACAAAAAAATATGCATCACATCTAGAAATGAGTCCTCTATTTATGTCTAAAATCTTATAAAAATATATTATCATTTTATTGTGGTTAAAGTGGTCAGAAAAACACCTACTTCTTATTTTTTCCCTGAATTTACATACTACTGCATTGAAATTTCAAATTTTTACAAAATAGATTTAAAAAAAAAAAAACTCAGTAGTTTAGAAATTACATTCAACTTGCTACAGATTCTATTCTTACATATTTTTGAAATAATATAGATAACTTATTCAAATTTTTACATCAAGTTTCCTAACTCTAATTTTTTTGAATTTTTTGCCACTTAAGGGCTTGTTTTTTCCATGATGATCCTGCACATACCCTATACACACCCTTCTATTAATCATTTTACACTTACATGTGTATTATATATATATATATATATATACAAATATATATTTATATTATCCATCATCATGATAGACAAATGATCGATACAATATTTGAATGATCATCGCCTATGTGACTATGGCAACATATCATTTTATAAACATATATGCATATATATACATATGTCATCATACTCATATGGACATACCATTATATCCATCATATGCGTATTCTATCATATGTGTATTTATGTATGTATGCATATATCCTAATCCACAATCAACCACACAAAAAAACACAAAAGGATAAGGGAGAACTTGCAGGTTCAAACAAATAAACATCATCCAAGCATGCATTTAGTAGTAATCAAGACCCTTACTAATGTAAACATATTACGCTAAGGATGACTTACCAAATTCCCACTTCTATGTTTAGATTCAACAAAACTACTATGGTGTGTGTATGCTCCGATAGTTTATGTTACTAGTTTCCCGACCAAGATCTTCTCCTGAGTGATACATCCCCTCTGCTTGGAGGAATGGAATGCATACCTGTATCCACTAACACATGTGCATGGCAGTCAATTGTTCATAACATATGTAGTCTACATAAACATCTCCAAAGTTAGAATAATAATTTAATAACCATCCATTCACATATATGCAACATTTCTCCATGAAATAACATCAATTGAGATAGCATAAAATGAAATAACATCAAATGAGATAACATTCACATTGACAATATGGTATGAGCACAATTTATTCATCTCCAAAATTCACATTACATTCACATTTTACCCTATATAGTAATAGTAAATAGTAATTACATAATTGGGGTGTAACATACTTCCCCCCTTATGAATCATCATCCTCGATGATCTATAACACTTTAAGACATAGATAAAGTCAAATAAAGTTTTAATTACTAGTCTCAAAATACGTAGGATTTATAAAAAAAATATCATATGTAGCAACCTTGTCCTCCCCACACCTTGCTTCGAGTGCCCCACTATCGCATAGGGAAATCTTATATGCCTTAGATATACTTGCTCTCCCAAAGAGATTTATTACATTATCATATATACACATCCTAGATACAATAGTAGCTATACAAGGCACCTAAAATATAGTGATTAGAAATCATTGGCCCATGAATTTATCCTAAGTATAATCCAAATAGATAAGGAATGTTGGTGCATTGTACACTACACCATGGGTTCCATCCTTCCCATTTGGTATTTACACTTTTAGATAACTTATAAACCGGGTCCGTTTGTCACTTACACATCCATTTCCTTATCATGAAGTAATTTTTCTTGATTACTTTTCCATCTTTAGCATAACATTGCTCTTGGACACTTGTCAAATTTTGGCATTGCTTCATACTTAAGCTTTGTATCGACAAAGTTTCATCGATATCTTTGATATATTACTCCTATTTGACATTCTATAAAGTCTATGGTTAACCCTATTTCTAAGCCTATTTTAGCTTAATAGATTTTCCAACCTTTCCTTCCATATAGTGGCCCAAACTTTAATGTTAGAAGTTTATAAATCATTCAAGATTTTACCATTCTTGCCTATTTGGCTATAATAACATATTGATCATTTGTTCAATTGAATGTCTTACAGTATGATCATGGTTTACACAACCCTATCATTATTTTCTCATTCATAACTAAGATAACCTTCTCAAGAATAAAAAGAAACTACTCCCCACAATATATTATTTAGGACCAAGATCCTATAAGTCAAGTTTCCAAATAGTGTTGGTGAGTTTGTCGACTAGAACATTATGTCAGTTTTACCGACATAGACAGATTGATCTATCTTGTGTTCTACCACTTTCCCTTTGGAATCTTGAGATTATACATGTCCTACCGATGATGAGATCCTATCTTCATTTCCTGGCATACTAGACATTATCTTTCCACATTTTGTGCAACCTCTTACTCTATCTTTCCTAGGTTATGGTGGTTTCTCATCTGAAAATTCACTTTGTTGTTCCAATATCCTTACTTTGTTATTAATTTCCTCTTTTCATTCCCAAATCTTCCAAAATTTTGGGTACATAGGTTCTTTTATATCCCATAATAGTCTATTCTTTGACTAAGTGAAGACGTATTTTATGATCTCATGCCATCTTTAATTCCCATGTAATAATGGTTGATTTTTGTGGAGATATATCCCATTTATCTTAGGACATCCATACCATGGATTTATTTTGTCCTCGGATTATTTTCAAAGATGTAATCCATCTTTCAACTCAATCTAATTTTCCCGATAAAAAAATGGTACTAATTTTGAGTTTTAATCCTCGTTCAATCATGTTGGTTGCTAGAAGATATCAAATTTATTTGCATATCTAATTAACAAGTACAAAAATTTCTTGTTAGGCCCACAAATTCACTTAATCATATAGGAGAGTCCCAACTTCAGTATATCCTAGTTGAGCACATGTAACAACCATGGTGCTCTACTTAGTAAAATTCCCAACATTTGATGCTAAGTGAAAATTATGTGATGTCACGACATAACAATAGATTCTTCCCTTTGAAAGTGTATCCCTTTTAATATAAGATCCAATCAAAGTAGAGTCTAGTCAACAATATGACTTCCTTTCAAGAGTGTAAAGTAATTAACCAAGTAGCTACTTTAACTCACTAGGTATCCTACCTATGTTTCCATTCATATGTAATTTCATAAGCTCAAGTGATTTACACATTCTCATGGGCAAGTCTCTATCTTAATATCCCCTTCCTAATCTTAGGCTAGAGTCCTCAGTCAATGAATAGTCTGATGTTATAGATTTTTCTACCCCTATATGTTCCAATCAAGACCAAATGTACAACTCAACAAAGTAAGTTATTCCCAACTTAAAGGTGTTAATGAGTAGTCTAATACATAACCCAAATCAATAGGTTAAAACTTAACCTACGGTCTCTCCTTTTTTTTGAATGAACTTCTCATCCCAATTAGGTTATTCTAAACCTAGGGTTTCATTCAAGAGTAAGGTAGTGATCAAGTGATTAATCAAGTAAAGATGTTTGCATAGCATCACATCCTATTTTATCTTTCATACCATCTATATGGATTAATAGCTAAACCTTACTATCCCCAAGTCTCTTAGCATAGTAAGCTATAGGTTCAAGTCACTTTATGACATGGATATATTTCATAATATGTAGTATTATTACTTATATATAGAAATAAAATCATCATCTAAATTCCCATATAAGGTATATAGGAGTGTAGAGACATTTTCTTTCAATCACGGGTAATCTAGATCTTCCCTTGCCAATCCCATAGGCAATGATCTTCCCTACATGATAAAATTATTTTCCTATCCTTTTCTAAGGCATCAATGCTAATATTGTTTGATCTTCCAATATAAATAAATATAAGGTATGGGATGATAGTAGATCGTAATCCTTGACCTTTCCATCTATCTTTCGCCAAAAATCCCAATACCTTTTCCTTGTGGTCATAAAATGTATGACTTAATTGACATCATGACTTATGAAGTAGTCATTAGTTCTTCCAAATTAAAAACATATCTACATTTTTCATTGGGTGGGGTACATAACCTAAGTCAATCCACTCTCTTACTTCCCCCCTTAGTGTTTTCAAAACATTTGTCTGTCTCATAGTTGAACTCCTAGTTAACACTTGCTTCCTTGAAATGATTAATCATTCCTTCTTATTACCTTTTCTTGCCTCCATGGCATACTTTTGAATATACTTTTTCCAAAATTAGATTCATCATTGATTTCTATTCCATCAATTCAATATTTTGGATCATCCAATAGGAGACCTAATGAGTAATCAGCAACTTAGAAGTTAAGAGACACTAATATTCCAATTTTCTTTCCAATATCCTGTTTGGTGGAGGAATATCCATGCTCACAAGCCTATTTTGTTGATGTACCTTTCAACTTAGAATGTTGTTTGCCTTACAAATTCTATTGATCTAACACATAGTTCCTTATTGTATTCCATTTCCTTTTCGAACTTCTAAATGGATGTTGATTTTCACAGATATGTTGGTGAGTTCATCTTATACTCCAATGAATCTATGCACTATCCAAACCTTTGGCCAAGCCAACTTGGTTTATTTTTACAGGTTTCTTTCTCATATTCTCCTTTTCAAGTGACTTTTCCCACTTCTTGGTAATTTTTTCTCTCTCATAACCTTTTAGAGATACCAAAGTTGTTTGGTTTCTTTCTCTCATTTTCATCATAACTCCAATAATCTCATCAATTTTGGTTGGTGGAACCATGCCCACTTGTGGCATAGAAAATTTGAAACTCTTAAGAAAAGAGACAATTTCAAGCTTAATTTGGACCCACTTTTGGATACCCTTGCATTAATCATTCTTCAAAACAACATTTATAGGCCCCTAAGACCCATTATTTTTGATCTATAGGCTCATTTCACTTAAAAATCATCTAACTCCTGACAAACAACACTTAATTCACTCATATCCCAAAAACCCATCTCTAAAAACCACTAGTGGGACTCATTTGCCACCTTGGGTGAAAGAGTCCCCTTTGGTGGGACCCATTTTCCAAGGGTGGTGAATGAGTCCCTTTTGGGGAAAAATTCAATTTTGAGCGAGAATTTAATCAATTTAATTCAATTTTTCAGTGGATGTTGGCCTCTTAGGTCTAAATAATGGGAAAATTAGGTGTTGATTCTTATAAATACACATTTTAGGTCATTTTTCACATCTCTTAGTCATTTTTACAAGGAAAAATCAAAAGTCAACTATTAAGATTCTTCCCCACAATAAGTTTCATTAGCATTTTCTACAACAAAGTTGAAGCTTTAGGGCAACAAACTAAGGTTTTTGTAGGTATTCAAGCTCACTTCTAATTCAAGATCCAACATTTCTAAGAGTTGATGATGGATTCCTATGGAGAACCATGGAGAAATCTAGGTTGAGGAGATGCAACCAGCCATCAAATCACACCTAAAGACTTGTTTTCAAAGTGATTCCATCTTCCATTTCCTCTCTATCTTTAGATTAAGGTTTACATTACATTTGAATGTCATTTACATTAATTTGATATGTTGTAGGCTTTCTAGGATTGAAGTCTTGCATCATTCAAATAACATTTTCACATCTTATTCTAACACATTAGAATAAGGTTTTGTCATACTGCAAATTTTCCTAGTCTTTGACACACTTGAGGTTAGGGTTTCATGTAGATTTTTATCCATAGAAGGTTTAATTACCCAATTAAGGGTTTGACCAAGAAAAACCCCCCATTAGAAAACAAACTTTAAGCTATTTTGTAGGTATTTTCTGAAATTCTGATCCAAGTTCTCATCAAGAATTGTTGTGAAGGTGATAAGGTACAGGTTTGAGATTTGAATTTGTAGAAAATTGAAAAAAGACTGATTCACCATGGATGGAGAATGAGTCCCACTGGAGGTGGCCATTAGAGTTAAATGCAGATTTTAGCACCCATTTAGCAAAAACTAGTTTCTGGATAGAAAACCCTAACTTGGGACTGATTCACCCAAGGTGGTGAATGTGTCCTAGTCAGCCAAAAATTCAACTTTTCTAGGTTTTCAAAGTGGTTTTCAGTCTTCATCAGTCTTACAGGTGCACACATTCTAAGTTACAACTTTTTGTTTAGTTCTACTTGCATTTTTGTTCATCCTTTTAAGTCTTTTGCAAACATCACTGTGTTTTCAAACATTGCATACTTCATTAGTTTTGCATTCATAATCAATCAGTTTTATCAATTAGATGCATTTAGATCATTGTATTTAGTCATAATTACATCATACATTCCTTAGTATGAGTGGACCACCACAATTTTTGGGTTCTATCTCTCCCCTTTTAGGTGAAAAACCCTAAGAGTGTAAGAGAAGAACATAGAAAAACCAAAATTGTTGGTTCACCACTTTATTGATTACTTCATTCTAACCATTCTAGTCTTTTCCCTTTTCCTAGGTACTAACTCTATTCTTGCAAGATCTTATCCTTTATACAAGAATTAGATTCATGTCAAGAGTTCCCCAACCCTTCTAGACGCTTCCTTCGTTGACTCTCTACTTTGATCTAATTTATGCTGACATTATGTACAACAATTTGTAGTGTTTTCACTAAATATAGGAATTATTGACTCTTTACAACTATAGGTTGCTACTATAAATGGGGTTATTTAATTTCTTCTCATTCCCTTAGAGTCACTTAGCTACCTAGTAGGCTAAAGGTATATACTAGTTATTCTTCCTAACCTTCCTACATATCTCGATTGCAGAATCTTCTACAATCCCAAGTAATATCATAAGTTGTTGATTTAGGATTTCCTAACTCTAGGGATGAATATTAACTAGTCCCACATTTATAAAACTTTCTAGTAATTCTCTTCTTCCTTTTTACTTCCCTATGTTCTTTTCTCTTGCCGTTGTGACACAAGAACTTTTCAACCATTATCTTCTAATAAGGTTTGTGCATTGTTTCTTAATGAGATCATAGGTTTTAGTGCTTGAACCTAGTAGCTATGATACCACATGTAAGATACCAACCCTTCAATGCAGTAAAAATTTCTAAAATTTACACCATACGAGTAAGTAAATTAGGTAACAAGTCATTGCAATAAATTTTTTCTTTCTTTTATTGAGAATATATGAACAAGATGCCATATCATATTCAATAAAGATTCCATTTCATTTCAATAAATTCACAAGTTACAACAATACAAGAATACATACATTTACATACATAGCTCCAATGAGCTTTAGAACAAATAGTTGTAAGATGGTCCAGGATCCTTCCTTTCAAATATTGTTTCTTTTGTCACCTACAGTGGAGTAGAAGCATCACTCAAGTGCTTTTCTACCAACCATGGACTCATAATGTGGCCCTCACACATCTATCATTCAATAGATGGCCCTTCCCTTCAATGAAGAGATTGGTAGAGTATCTGATAACGACAACCAACTGAGCATAGTGTTATGTCCTACATAACTAGAACTTGTAATCCCACAATCATTGTTTAGCATGTAATACTGGATCATGATGAACTGATAGTGTTAGTCTCGATAGTCACACAATCTAGAGTGGAGTGTCAAACATTACACTACTTTGATCAAATAGTTACATTCAATATTCCTATTGAGAATCATCTATCATATACACTACTCAAGGCTAATTTGACTTAAGGCTATCTTAAGCTATGCATAGGTATATCCTTCAATTGGTGGTCCTTCATCCTAGATAACCTATCACCATATAATCTACTTGGAATAAACCTACTTAACTAGTAAGTACACAAGCTAGCTATTTCCTTCAATGGATAGTGCATCATCCTAGAGATGACCTATATACTTGGAATAAACCTACTTACACACAAGTGCACAAACTCCCTTCCATACTGGATTATCTATCCTAGGAGTAAACACAAGCTTTCCTAGTTAAATCAACAACTTAGCTAAGTGTACCATATGTTCCTTTCATGATCAATCAAGCCTAGTATATAATACCGATGATAAACAACCATCTCCTACTATGGAGTACTTAAAAACACATTATGAAAAAAACATAAAAGCTTCAATTTCCTTTTCAAAATAATCTAATTTCTCTAATGAATATACTAGGAAATACATCTCAACCATGCATTTAAGACACATCATTCAAAAGTAAAATAAAAAATAAGAAGAGATACCCATGCCTTTTATTGCTTATCGAAACAAATGTCAACAATGCAACCTTTTCCACAACATCAAGCTTGATAGACAACTCCTCAAGTATGACAATATAACTCTCCCTCACAAGTTGATAGCTTACTCCCCTCAAAATATAACCTCCTCACAACTATATGAACTTCATTTCACTCTCTCAATGCAAAGCAAAGTATGACTGGAAAAATATAGAATTACGAATAGAAAAGATGTAATATCTTATGGAATAATGTGTCCATCTCATATGAAATGGGTCAGCTATTTATAGAGCAATCAAGCAATGTCAAAGCCTATATTTTAGGCATGTAAATGGAAAGCCAGATTCATGCAAAGCAACACATGAAACATCTCAGAAAGGTGGTGAATTCTTAAGCTAATACTCAACTTAATCACCTACAGGTTGAATTTATTTTGTTACGACAATTTGAAGACTTATTCAATTTGCATATCCTTCATTTGAATTTTCACAAAGAAAAGACATCTACAACAACTCATACTCAAAGGTGGCACCACTTCCATTATTCCATATTCATATTTGGCATGGTTTAAACTACCAAAAGAATTAATCAACTTCAATTTTGTGATAGAAAGTTTCCATCAATCCATTTGGTGGATGAATTTACTTGAGCAGTTAAATGCATTAGTTAACTTGGTCTCACTAATGGAATCAACCAAGTCAAGAATATTATGGATAGCAATATAAAATGAAATGGAATGACTTATATTGTGTTTCATCCAAAATGATAATGGATTTACACTAACATTCATTAGCTATTAAATCAACTTCATTTGACATAGTCAATAATGACTATTATTGACCTCTATTCTCATAGTCATTACTACCCCATAGTTCGGCCTCATAATGTTTCCTTATTCCACACACCACTAAGCAGTGATCTTCTTTGTATTAAGAGATATTTCCATCTCTTATACACGCCTATGATCATACATTTCCTCTTGCATTTACTCAGCAAGGTTTCATGTGTCATATCCTCTATTTTAGTGCTATTTAAATAGTGCAATACCCATCTTACATTGACCATATATTTGTGGGTATAAGCTAACCCGAGTTTCACATATAAATCGGCGTCAAACATGCTTATATTTATTGCATATAAATTGGCTCATGTATATGTTATGATTGGCCTAAAATCTTGCTATTGTTTATCGACTTCTTAACATACAATTATGTTTACATATGCATATATATATATATGCAAATATATATATATATATATATATATATATATATATATATATATATATATATATATATATATATATATATATATATATATATATATATATATATATATATATATATATATATATATCGACACACTTGTATACATATATGTTAATATATATTCATATATTCCATATGCCACTAAATTATATTTATATATACGTATCCTCACAGCATGTATATACATTCTTTATTTGAACATATTACACTTTTCATCATATTCATAAATATTAATACATATATATATTCATATAGATATAATATTTATATATACACTATATAGGTATATATTTATATTTATGAATAAGACAATAGTTGTATGATAAAAATATATATTATATATCTATATATATATATATACATATACACACCCCTCTATTAAGCATTTTATGCTTACGCGTGTATTATATAGATATACTAATATATATTTATATTATCCATCATCATGACAGACAAATGATTGATACAATATCCAAATGATCATGACCTAGGTGAATATGACAACATATCATTTGCTTATAAACATATATACATATCTATGGGTATGTAAAGGATCATCATGGAAAAAACATGCCCTTAAGTGGCAAAAAATTTAGAAAAATCAGAGTTAGGCAACTTGATGTAAAAATTTGGATAAGTTATCTATATTATTTCAAAAATATGTAAGAATAGATATAAGTAGAAGAAACATTTCCTAATGTGATGCATATTTTTTTGTAATTTTTTTCCAAGTAAATAATTAATTATGAATTTTTTATTACAACTTTTAAAAAATATAAAAACTCGTATATCTGACCACCTTAACTTGGTCAAAACTTCATTTTTTTTTTTTTAATCCTATAATATGCGAAACATAGAATGTGACAAATGTTTTAGATTCAAAAAATGTGATACTGTTTGAAAGCTATAGATGTTTTCAATCAGCATATCAATCAGGACTTTAGTCATAAATCAAATAAAAAATGAATAATAATTATTTATTAAATTTAGACTAAAGCATAATTTATATTGGTGGAAAGCTGAGAATATCCTTTAAAAACCCTTTTCATTTCATTAATTTTTGGTAAAAAAAGTCGTTAGCCACATACCCTACACATACCCATCATATCAGCACTTTTTGGCCCATCATGATCTTGCACATACCCCTATACATATGTCATCGTACTTGTATGGAAATCTCATTATATCCATCGTATGTGTATGTTGTCATATGCATATTTATGTATGTATGCACATATCCCAATACACAATCAAGCACATAAACAAACACAAAAGGATAAGGAAGGATTCACAAGCTCAAACAGGTAAAAATCATCCAAGCATGCATTCAATAGTAATCAAGACCCTTACTAATGTAGACATATTACACTAAGGATGACTTACCAAATTCCCACTTCTATGTCTAGACTCAACCAAAATACTGTGGTGTGTGTATGCTCAGATAGTTTACATTACTAATTACTCGACCAAGATCTTCTCCCGAGTGATACTTCCCCTCCATCTAGAGGAATGGAACACATACTTGCATCCACTAACACATGCACATGATAGCCAATTGTTCATAACATTTTTAGTATACATAAACATCTCCAAATTTAGAATGATAATTTAATAACCATCCATTCACATATATGTAGTATTTCTCCATGAAATAACATCATCTAAGATAACATCAAATGAAATAACATCAAATGACATAGCATTCACATTGACAACATGGTATGAGCATAATTTATTCATCTCTAGAATTCACATTTTACCCTACATAGTAATAGTAAATAGTAATTACATAATTGGGGTGTAACAAAATGCAACACTAAACCCTAATTCAATGCAATGGCCTACAAAATGACCTAGAAAAGTAAATGAAACAACATAGAAAACTATAGGAAGGATTATGTGGACCTGCGAATCTAGAAATGACTAGAAGGAGCTCTAAAAAACTAGAAAATTTGACTGTAATGCCAACTAGGACTCATTCACCAAGCTAGGTGAATCAGTCCAAAATCTAGGTTTCTGTGCTGGAACAAGAATATGCCAAATGGATATCCAAATCTACAAAAGTCTAAATTTTGACTAAAACTGAGACTCATTCACCAAAAGCGGTGAACCAGTCTAGATAGTATTTTCTAAAGCTTCAATGTCTAATCTTACTCTTCTCTATCTGCTCTATCCTTCTTGATTGATTTCCATATCTGAAACCCTAATTTGCAACCTATAGGTGTTCTCCAATGCTTGAGGACAACTTTATGCACTTTGACAACTTTTCTCTAATCTTGATCCTTATGAAATCTACAACCTAGACTTGTAAATCACAAACAAAGGAGAGGGAAAAAATTTGTTGGGTTAGTGGATAGGGGTTTTCCTTGGTCAAACCCCTTGTTGGTAATCAAACCTTGAAATAGAATGAAATATGAATGGATAATGATGAATGATCAAAATGTGATGTTGCAACTAACCAAACCCTAGCAATGAAAGGCTACAAACATGTATGAGATGGCTCCAATGGATGTAGAACTTGACTCTTTCCTGAAGGTGATAGATCTTGAATGAAATGCTTGCTTGAATTACAAAACCCTACATCACAATTGTTAGCTCAAAAACAAACATGATGCATGAAATATTTGACATGATGAGCTTGAATGGTGCTCTAAAAAGCTTGATAATCTATCCTTAAATTCTCTTAAATTCTCTTGTGAATGCTTGAATTCTTTTGTGAACTCAAAATTGTTATAGAATGCTCATTCAACTTGCTAGGTGAAAAATAAATGAAAGAAACTTGTATTTATACTTAATTATGCAAGAATTCCCAAAATTACAACACTACAAGTTGACATCAAATCTAGGAGAATTAAATCTTGCCAAAAATTTGAATTAATTTTGATTTTGGGCCAAATGAGACTCATTCACCCAAGGTGGTGAATGAGTCCCATTAGGCATAATTTATGGACAATTTTTAAAAATTATTAGAAAGGTGTGAAACCAGGTTCAGGACCCAAAAACCTAGGTGGGACTCATTTTCCCAAGGTGGAGAATGAGTCCCAGATCACTAAATCTGGGGCCATTCACCCTGAAACACCTAAATTACGATTGGCTAATGATTTGTGTCAGGATTATCCTTGAAAGGTTGCAATAAATGAGGCTTGTGGATGCAAAATAAGGCCAATTAAAGCATAAGAAAGCCCAATTATTAATGACAACCCTAGAAAAGTGTGAAAGTGTGTTACAACACTTTAAAATAAACCACTATTAAGGTTTATTTTGATTAAAAAGAGGTTTATTAGGTTTAGATAATTAATAAAACCTTAGAAAAGTGTGAAAGTGAGTTACAACACTTCACAACACCTTAGTAAGGTACCATTTAAATTCATTAGTTCACAAGGGCTCAAGACCTAATTTGAATGTGTCAACCACATTACAACACTAAATAAAGGCAACATTAAGCACAATTCAACAAGGAGGGCCCAAACAATTATGAAAATGTCTCGGACGATATTTTTTGATACTAAATTTAGCCCCCACTTTATTGGGAGGATGAACTTGCTTCAAAATCACACTAAAGTAGACAAGCATGCATCAAGAGGGGTCCAAGTGTATGAATGCTAGTAATATGGGTGACATTGATCAAGAGAGGCGATCAAGCCCCTAGGATCAAGATCCCATGACAAACTGGCATAGGCACAAAAGAACATACATGAGAATGATATAAAGAACAACAACAAAGCACAAGCATACATTTTCAAAGATGAAAAAAAGAGAAAAGGTAAAAGATAAAAGAGTTAGATAAAGTTTTGATCGTTTGTTCATCACGATGTGGATCAGATCCAGGCTATTTGTCTGAAAATGCAAGCTCACTCTGAGGCAACATAACTTTAAGCTGACCACTAGGTGAGGATCTGAAAGTGGTGAGACAAATACACACATGATTGGTATGCACTAACACTCACACATGAGTGTCTAAGGGAAATTCATGCCTCGGTTGGGCTTCCCATCAAAACATACCAAAGTTATACCCCCTGATAACTTTAATAAGGTGCCACACAAAAATGGTTTTCGAGCTTCATGAGGCAAGAAAAACTTCATATGCTTGGAGTTTATGAATAAAGAAGATGGCTCTATAAGCATGCAAGCTGTGTTATGCAAGGTAGCCATATAATTGCAAATGCAAAATTCAAAATAGGGAACACTCAAAGGAGTCTTGCTTAGTTCATGCGAGGTCTTACCTTAGGGAACATTGTGCCTAATGTCTCCAAGAGAGCACCAATCAAATAATAGAAGATTCAAAAATTAGGGGATGTAGTGTGTCTCATCAAGCCACTAAGAGGAATGTAATATGCTAAGATAGATCACACTCTTGAAATACATCACACCCAGTGTCATTCATAAAGTGAAAAATAAATAGTATAAAGTAAGAAGACTACACCATGAACCATGAGAAAGAAAAGTGTAAAAGAATAATGCCAATATATGCCCCCATCTTAAAGAAATTGGTAAACACCATGTTGTGATCAATTAATTTAAAGTAGCAAATGATAAATACGAACAAAGAAGACATGAGAGCTAACCTAGAAAGGCCTATTCCAAGACATGTTTCCAAGTAAAGCCACATCATGTGAAGGAAAAGGAAAAGAGAGGGGTTTCCCCCAAAATGAAAATCCAAACACATAAGGGATCTATGGATTTGGGGTCAGTATGTTCTTGCTGCAATGTTTTTAAGAGAGTTCACAACTGTCATCATTCCCCAAATACACATAGAACTTCAAGAATGACACAAAGAGAGAGAAAACAAAGAAAAACCTTTTGGGTCAACATGGAAGAGACATGAATGTCTTGACACCTTGCGTCATCCCAAAAAGGAAAACACAACAAAAATGAAAAAGAAATGAAGAAAAAGATAATGGAAAAAGCTTTTGGGTCAACATGGAAGAGACATGAATGTCTTGATGCCTTGCGTCATCCCTAAAAGCAAAACATAAGACAAATGAAAAGATAAAAAAGTGAAAAGTAAAGGATTGACAAGAAAGAGAAGAATAAAGGTACAAATAGAGGAATGCCACACAAAGAGAGAGAGAATGTCAAATAGAACATCATGGGGGATCAAATCACACACATGTAATAACACAAAAGTAAAAGAACTACAATAGTAAGGCACATGCAATTCAACCTAAAGCAAGTTTTCTACATCCCAGTCATGTTCATTGTATAATGAAGGCAAACAACTAGCTAAAGGGACAATAGAAAGTGCCAAACTAGGGTCATTACCAAGTTCAACACTCTTTTTAGGAGAATTTTTTTTTAAGCTCATGGAAGAGGAAATTTTTTTATTCAATTCATTATGCACGTAATCGTCAATTTTAGAAACTTCCTCATCATCATCCAAGTTAATTGCAATAGGAGGTCGAATGACAATGTCCATGGAAGAGTTCAACTCTTGTTGTGGTTGTTGTATTGGATTGTTTTGTCTTGAGGAAGGGGTAGAGTCATTATGCATAGCTTTAGTCAAGTTTGGATTTTGATTTTCTTTGTTTAATTCTTCATGTAACCTACGAGCAGGAGCATGATTTCTCCACCTACTCTCTCTAGTACCTATGTTTCTCTTAGTTATGTTTTCATGTTTTATTTTTATAGGGTCAAGTTGATCAACCATAGGTTTTTGTTCTTCCCTAAGGGGAGGAACGGAAGGAACCATGGGAGGTTCTTTGACCACATTCTCTTTAACTTTGTAAACCTATTTTTTTCTAGGAGGTGTGATGGGGTTGTTTTAACTATCTCTTGGTTTTTTGTAGGAGGTAGGTGAAGGTTCTATCTTGGGTTGGTCTTAGTTATTTGGAATTTCTTTAGGTTCAAATATGGTTTCATCAAGGATGGTAGGATTAGTGGTAGGTGGAGACATGTTGCAGAGGGATAATTCTATTATTTTCTTTGCCTTGAAATTTTGATAGGATAGGAAAAAGAAGTCTTCTCATGGTTTTATAGGTTCTATAGGCTCGGGCCAAAATAAGTCTAAGGAAAAGTTTCCACGGGAGGACAAAGGGTTAAAGACACTATGGTGCACAGTGAATATTTCATTTTCAAAGGGAAACTTTAAGCATTTATGTATGGCTAAAGGGATTGCATTCATGGAGCAAAGCCATGGATAACCTAGCTTTAGAAGAAATTGGTCTAAGTGTGGGATGATGGAAAATGAGATGTCTAATACTTTTGGTCCTATTTGCAATGGTAAGGTGATTGATGCCATCATAGGGGAAGAAAAACCATTGTGCATCTTGATCCATGCTTTCAGTTTATCATATATATCTTGATAGAGCTCATGTAGAAGTAAGAATTCCTCGGTGATCATGTTCTCTCCACAACAGGGATCTATTAATATCCCATTAGTGGGCTTATCATAGATATGACCAGCTATGTAAAGAGGACCATCGAGTGCATGTTTAAGTATGCCATTTTGTGAGAAAGAAATGCTAAGAGGATTTTTAGGTCAGCCCTTACGATGTTGAGTTTCAACCAATGCAACCAAACCATTGAAAGGATTTTGTTCTTGTTGATCAGTATCCATAGGAATTTGTTGAGTTGTATCTGTGTTTTCATCATCTGTATCAACATTCATTACATTAGTCTTAGTAGTTTTTCTAGCTTTGACAAATGAAATACTATGTTTTAGAATGTGGTTGGTAAATATTTGCAAGTTTTGGCTAGGAGGGGCAACAAACTTATTTCCTTGATCACTAACACCTCCAACGGAAAGACGACTGAAATCAATGAGGTCTTGCACAAGATGTTTAAGACGCTTACAATGTTTTGTATCATTTTGATTTTGTCGGTGATAGTGGAAATAAGTGTAGACACATAAAAATGACCTAGGACCTCGAGTTGCATTTTTCTATGTCAAACGTGCTCCTCACATAATTAAATTATTTAATTATGTCCTAATGTCAAAATTCCTAATTATTCCTCCATGATTATTTAAATAAATAAATTATATTTGTTTATTTAAATACATCACTAATTAATCGTTACTCCTCCTATAATTAAATAAATTTCTAATTTTTTTAATTACTCATTTCTAGCTACAAATTAAATAATTACCATTAATTATTTAATTTTTTTATTATCCTTTTCTCCTTCAATCAAATAAACTTATTCATTTAACCCACTTTTCATCCTACAAGTAAACAATTAAAATAATTATTTATTGTTGTTTGTCTTATTCCCATTTATGAATTAAACCATTATTTAATTCCAAAAGTCGACTTTTGTCCATAAAATCAAATAATTTCTATTATTATTTGATTTTCCAACTACCTCTTTTTCTATCTCATTTATTCTCCACCATAGATTTATTTGTCTCCAATTAAATCTAACCCCTTCATTTAAAATATTTCCCTAATTTTGACCCAATGTTGCCCTAACCCTAATGGTACTCATCACATTGAATTTTAGCCTTTGATCTTAGGGTTTTTTCAAATTCTAATCCTAGCCATCCATTCTCAATTTGGCATTCTTTAAAAAGGGTCTCTCTCTATTCATTTTTATTCATTCACACACAGCATGCTTGAGAACCCTGAGTACTTGATTATACAATACTTAAATGTCTTGCTTGTCTTAGGCATATGTTATAGTTACACTTCAATTTGAGGGAAATCATATAATTTGCAGGAAGATGGAGGGGGCCAATAGAGGTCAATCAATGGAGGCTTGAAGAATAGTGCCATTGGTTTCTGATCCTCCAAACTTTTCTTTGCTAGTATTTATCTTCTCTAATTTGGCGAGCTACTGCAAGGATTCAATGCTCTCTCCACCTCTATTGGTTTCTGCTCTGTTAGAATACATTAGTTATTCAGCTGTCAGACCAGTAGGACCCCTCAACACTAACTCTAGTCTTTGCCATTCACGTTTGTTGATGCCGATTTTACTTGCAACAGTAGGGAAAATAAATTCTTCACACATAAAACACAAAGAGCCTATCCTTCTTGAAAGATATGGAACAAAGATAATCTAAAAGGGGATTCTACTTTAACAAGAAAAGATTGGCTTTAGTTCAATCCCAAGTCTCCAGTAATCAAGTCTTGATTGTACTAGGTTCACTCTTGGGTTTAATGTGATATTGTTGTTAATCTTAAAGGGAATATGGGTTCCTTTGATTTTGTTAAGGATCGTAGGCGTTTTACACAAGATTTCCAATTCATTCATAAAAATAACATTATGAACTAAAAATATTTGAAATAATATTTCACAAACATCAACAATTTCTTTGCTATCACTTAAGTAGATTTAACATTAAGCATTGAACAATTTCATAGGAAATGAAATATTTTCAACAAATTTCCATCCATCCATTTATTTTTTGGAACATTTTCAAGGAAGTTAAACATCTATTCTAAAATAAGCATAAAAATATTGAAAATTAAAATTTTCTCCTAGTTATTCTCCGTGCATGCCCCAAAGAATTAACAAAAATAGAGAAAACTACTTTATACTTCACCATATTGCTTCATAGCTATTGTGTTTCCAAAAAGTGTATACTTTGCTTGATATGGGAATAATTGATGATAAATTGGACTTAATGAGGCCTTGATTTGGTGTTGAGGTGTTTTACACATCCACACTAGGTCTTGTACTCTTGTAAATAAAATAAAATACATTTATTGATGTCTTACAAGAGTGTTGTAAGGTGTTGTAATATATCTTCACACTTTTATAGGACCATAATGTTATATTTCACCTAAATAAACTTACAAGACCTATTTTAAAGTGTTGTAAAGTCTTGTAATAAACTTTCACACTTTCCTAGGCTTATCATCAATATTTGCACCTTTCTTATGCTTTAAATGGCCCCTTTATGCACTTACAAGCCTTAATTAAGAGTCTTGTTGAAGACGAACCCGATAAATTTTTTTTAATACATATTAATATCTAACATCCACTCAAAATTTCTCAGGTGGACCAAGTCACCCATAGGGGCGACTTAGTCCTATTTGGCACAAAAATCAAAATTAATTGAAATTTCTTTCAGGTTTTTATTCTTTAAGACTTAAGGCTGGTCTGTGATGAGGTATCATCGAGCTACAATCTCCTAACTCATCTTAAGCCATAACTCATTATCATGTTCTCAAGTCAAGAAAGCTAGGGTTTTATCATTACAAGACATCAAGATAGCATCCTAAGGCTTTCAAGGGCATATTATTCAACTATTGTTGCATAAATTCAAGATCAAACATCATCGAAAGGTAATCAACTCCATCATTACATGTATCATTCTATTATTTCACCATTTTGGTTTAATTACCTAAAAGGGGTTTGACCAAGGCAAACCCTCATGCCCTAACATTTAACATTTCTCCTTCTTTTCTTGTGTGTTTGTAGATTTAGGGATTTTTGAAGCTTGGAAATCATTAGAGATCAAGTTGCAAGGTTGCTCAAGTCTTCTCTTCATTCAACAAGTCAAAATATCACCTAAAAGTCACTTTCAAGCCCAAAAATCAGAGTTTCAGAAGCGGACACCTGAAGGAAACCGAAGTGCAGACCTAGGGCATCTATTTCCATTTCAAAAAATTTAGAGATTTAGAAGTGGACTAAGTTGCCACCTTGGGCGACTTAGTCCCACTGAACTTGATTTTCAGTGATTTTTGTAGATCTGGATACCCATTTGGCAGAAATTGGTTTGTGGTCAGTTTTTCCAAATTTGGGACTAAGTCACCCAGACTAGCCTAAGTGTCCCAGCTGACTTTTGCGTTAGTTCTATCAAGATTTCAGACCTTCAGGCTTTTCCTTTTCAATCTCTAGGTGCACACATTCTATTTCATAACCTTTTATTTGGTTTTATTTGCATTTCTAGGTCATTTAGTTCATGTTTACATATCACAATGTGTTTTCCAACACTTCATAATTCTTAGGTTTTACATCATAATTAGACATGATTGCATCCCTCTTTACATTAATATTTGAGTGTTTACATAGATTTTTAACCCTATTCCTTCTCTTTTAGGTGAAAGATCCTAGAATGGTAAGTGTCTAATAGGGTTACCAAAAATCATTGTTTACAACTACATATAAAATGGTGTGAGCTTTTAAAGAGAGGGGTTTTAGGTTTTAGTTTGCACCCTTAAACAATGCAATGTACAGTCTTCTTCAACTGAACTAACAAAACCAAGTACAAAAGATTTATGAGATAGGTAGCTATCTAATTGGCTATGATATTAATCAATTTCTATGTGCATACAAAGTTTTACGGTGGAATGATTTAGAAAATAGGAAAAAAGAACAAAAATCAAAGAAGTTTTAGCTCTTCCGACATCCACAAATTTTGAACTTAAAATGAAAATAAAGCAGTAAATGACCTTTTATACATACAAGGCCTGAAGAGTTCAAACTTAAGTCTATCCAGAGAATCGAGAATAACAAATTAAAATGTATCACGTGGCACATGCCAACTGTCATAAGAATATTCTAGATGAAGTGAAAGCTTTGACTTCATCAGCAACAACAGTTTTCACTTTTCACTCTAGCTCGTTTGACTTCACATAAATCAAGGTTATCAAGAATCTTCAAAATACCAAATAGGGAACATATAATGGGACCAGGAACAACCTACAAAACTCAAAACTTGAACAAATATCTTTGTAACTCCTCCGGTATCTGGTATTCAGTTCTTTCTTTCATCATTTAGGGCTTAGGCTCCAGGATCTTTTCTTCACCTTTTTTTAACTGATATTCTTAGAAAGCATTCAACGCTTGATGCATATGTCCTTTTGAAATCCCTTGCACCACCTTCCATGTGAGTTTGAGTCTAGTGTATTCCTCAGATACCTAGAGTACAATACTATTCCTCTACACTTTTTTTGTCTCATGTCTGGCAATAGTGTTCCTACACTATATAATCTCGTCAATGACCTCCCCAGTGAGTAGCTGAAAAGGGTCTTCGTTTATTCTCTCAATCCATTCTTGGAAGGCTTTAGCTTCTTTACCATCCTATCCTAGCATTTGGGGATCAAAACCTTGACGTGATAACATTTTAATAAAGTCTTGATCTTTATCAAGCACTTTTCTACAATCCACGGTGACTTTTTCAAATCCTTCAATGCATTGCATTAGCATGTCACCTGCCCATTTCAACTATTTTTTCCACTTTTCAAGAAATAAAGTTTCTTGCTCTAAAATTATATTTCCTTGCATTAACTCTTGAACATCCATTTGCACGAGAATTTCAATATTTTTCCTTGCCTTTCATCATTAACTTGCTCCTGGAAAAATCTGCATTCATTTTCAAATCTTTTATTATTTTCTGACCTGCAGTATGCTTCCTTATACTTCCCTATTACATCTGAAATAAATTCTTCTCCCTATCTCACCCAGTACTCAATTCATTCTTCATATACATTCATTTTGTGGTGAACTGCTGCAATTGCATCCACCTGTTCTTGTGACATTAATACTGGATTTTGGGGCAATTCAGCCTATGCTTGACCAGATAGGGTTATGGATTTTATAAAATGTTCTAAAGTAGCAACCCATTCTTTCAATTCTCTTTTCTTCTTTTTATACTTTTGTACTCTAGAAATAGTGGCATCCAAGTTCACCTTTATCTCCTCCAACTCTTGCCTCCAAGATGAGTTTCCAAGATTAATACTTGTTATCTTATACTCCTTAGGCATTATTTCATGTCTATTTTGTCAGTTGTAGGAGTAGCTATATGGATGGTTCTGTCACCATTTTCATTTCTCTATATGAAATGTTTTCTCTAGCTCTATGCCTAGATTTAGGAGTATCTACTTCTTGTATAAAATTGTTGAGATCTATAGGCAATACTTCTACTTCCATTGGGGAAGCTAATTCCCTCATCAGCCAATCAAGTCCATCTTCATCATGCTCTACCTCTGCAAAATTACTTTGGGCATAGATTGGGGATTACTAGGATTTGGAACTATCTCCTTGTTTGGAGACTTACATTTTCCTGTCTATCCAGATGTTCAACTTCAATTTTCTTGATGTTACTTTCTTCATTCTCTGCTACACTAGGTTTTTCATCATTTCTAACTTCATCACTTGAAACATGTGTAGCTTTACCTTTCTCAATTTCAACTTCAACTTGGTCCTTTTCTATTTCTGTGAAGACTTGCAACTGCTCATTATCATTTGAAACATTCCCAAGTGAAGGTTGGGAATCAAAAGTGTCTTCAATAATCATTTCATCAATAGGATCTTGCTTTGCAATCTCCCCTATCTCCATCTTAAGGATATTAAGATTCCCCTTCTCTTCTGAAGTGACTGTTCCTTGTATAAATTCTTCTTCTTCAACATTTATAGGAGTGGACCCTATATCTGAAATCTCTTCTATCACTGGTTGTACCATGGGTTTATCTTTACATTTCTTTTCTTTTACTTTCTCCCACATGGCAGCCCATGTATCCATATGTTCTTTAATTCTAGCTTCATCTACCTCAAAAATATCCTATAAAACCATAGGAGTTCCTCCCAATGCTTGTTTCATACTATCCATGTTAACAAAAGGAGGAGAAATAAATAGTGTTGCACCTGGTTGATAAGGATAATATTCATAGAATGGAACTCCAAACATGTGGTAGTCGTGTTCTCAATTTATCAAAATTTACCTCTCCTTGCACACCAGCATTATCTTGTTCTTTTAATGTCCTTTGCAAATTTTCAACATGACACAAAGTAGAGTGTTACAAAAGAAACTGCATGCTTAAGGTGGTGCCAAGTACACGGGAACTTAGTTCGCCACCTTCATTAATTACTTGTTATAATGCATTAATTCTTAGAATAAAGGTGCAATCATTATAATTTAGGGTTCAAATTGCAAAAGCCTATATTTCTGCATACTCGCTACTAGAGGAGAAAGAAAGTGCGATGATCATATGTGGCACTCAAGTGTCATGCTGACCCTCTGTAAGACATAAGCCATTAAAAAGATATGTGATCAATTCACGATCACCAGGATTAGAACTTCTGGTATCAAATTTTAAGAGAAATTTTAGGATCTGGGACACTTACCTTTGAGCCTTAGAGAAAACCGAAGTAAAAGAAAAGATTGGGAATCGGGTTCAAGGGAGATTACAACATTTCAAAAAAGAATCTCTAGTTTTCAAGTTCTAAATAAAAAAACTATTGGACTCTGATACAAGGAAAGAAAGAAGGTATCACCAGGATTAATACTTCTAGTGGATGACTTATTGGGTGGATCTAGGGCCCACTGAAGATACAATTTACTTTGATGCAGCCGCACAACTCTAGGATTTTGGTTTCTGATAATTTATTAAACTTCACGGCAAGACCAAAACGCCAAATTTGGGAAAGGAAAAGAATAAAACAAGGACCAAGAAAAATTGAAAATGAGACCAACAACCAACCAAAACATGAAATAGTGCCAAAATAAATGAAAGTGAAGGGGAACAAGAAAAAAAAGGGGGGTGAGTCCACATTTTTCCAAAGGGTAAAATGGGGCATGTTGTGTGACCACACAACAACTAGCAACCAACAAAACTAAAGAAAATAATAAAAAAACAATTTTGGATCTAACATCAGTGTACCAACTTTTTTTAATCTTCTAATTTTAAATCATTGGATCCTTATTCTGACATTGAAATATCACTTCATCTAGCATGCAAGATTTAGTATTACTGAGCTCACGTGTGTGTAATTGGTTATTTTCGCTATGGTAAACTTGGAAATAACAACTATTTGCATTAACCTACATAATATGACAATTCCTTTTAAGCCAACCAAAGATAGAGCCTTGCTACCAGTCAAGCATCCATAGCCTAGACAAGGTTATCTTTGTAATTACCTCCAAACATAGCTCTACTACCAGCCAATCTATAGCCCTGGTAGAGTATTTTTGATAACCTAAAGAGTTGATTTTTTTTTATTTTTTATTTTTAGATATTGCAATGATAGCTCATTTTTCTCTTTTGATATTTCAATGATAGCTCATTTTTCAACTTGCAAGCAATGAAGCCCACTATTAGGTTGGGAATTATAGTGGTAGCAAAGGTAGTCTTTTGATTTTTCAGCCAATGAAAATAACTGCTATCCCAAATTTTAGTAGAATGATTTAAATGTGTGAATTTGTAGCTCAACATCAACTAAGTGATTCATGCTAACTAGGGTATAAAGAATGAAACAATTCTCAAACAATTTATAAATAAAGGACTATTTCTAGTCAGGACACAGATCAAATTTCTAGAATTGATGTTCTATTAATCTGTTCACCTTCAAGAGTTGCCAACCATTATAGAATCTAATGATGCAACACCCAAAAAAAAAAGAAAAAAAAAGAAACAAACAAGTATTTACAAAACAATAGCAAAAATAACCTAAAAAAAACTATTAACAAAAAACTATTTACAAAAAAATATTTACAAAAAAACTATTTACAAAAAAAACTATTTACAAAAAAAATATTTACAAAAAAACTATTTACCTATGATTGGAAATAATGCTTTAGGAGCTGTCCATTGATAGGAAATGGGATATCTTCAATAGTCAAAGACTTCAATCTATAAGTACTATCACCCAGGATTTCAGAAACTTGATATGGGCCTGTCCACAACTTATCAAACTTACCATGTTCACCTTTTCATTCATGGGCTTTATTCCAATATAGGACCAAGTTAGCTATTCTAAAATTATTTAATGTAGCCCTTTTATCAAACCATATTTTTACCATGGATTGATTCCAAGCAAAATGATCTATAGCTCGAGTAATTTTTTCATCTAAATGCATTAATTGTAATAACCAAGCTTCAGTTTGACCATCCAATCTGATATACTCCTGTGGAAACTGCCAAGTAGGGATTTTCAAGTTTAATGGTAGTATAGGATCTACCCCATAAACTAAATGATAAGGAGAATTCCCTAACGCGGCTTTCATCCTAGGGAAATCTACCCAAAGGGAAAATTTTAGCAAAGAATTCCATTCCCTAGGATTCTTTTCGATCAATTTTTTAATTATATCCAACAGATTTTTATTTGATGATTTAGCTAATCCATTTCCCTACAGATAATAGTTAGATGAGAATTTTAACATTATACCATATTCAAATTCCTAATTAGAAAATTTTGATGAAGAAATGGTAGGGCCATTATCACATACCAACACATATGGTATTCCAAACCTGGTGATGAGATTCTCTTCTAAAAATTTGATTACTTCTTTTGTAGTGCATTGTTTGTTGGGACACGCCTATGTCCATCTAGTGCAGTAATCTATAGTAGTCAGTATAAAGCTATGGCATGTGGATGATGGAGGATTAATAATTCCAATAAAATCTAGTCCCCATTGTGAAAAGGGACGCATCTGCATCACTGGCTATAGTGGTTGAGCATTGAATCTTCCTTTATCTGATGCAATTTGACATGTATAGCAGTGTTTCACATGTTTGTGTGTATCTTTGAAAATTGTTGGCCAGTAGTAACCAAATCTCAAAATGAGGTGTGTAGTAGCTAAAGGTGCTCCATGAGCCATTCCAAATTTATCATGTAGTTCTTGCAACACTTTGTTCACTTCTGTTCTATTCAAGCATCTTAAATAAATTCCTTCATGGTTTCTTTTGAATAGAGCTCCTCCTTTAATCATATAACTTTGCAAATTTATCTTAAGAGCTCTTCTTTGATTCCTTTGCATATGATTTGGGCAAGAATGGCTGACCAAATAATGCCATATATTTGAATACTAGTCTTCTTGATCTTTTACATCCAAAGTATATTGTTGACTTGAAATTTGTGGATCTATTTCTGCAACAGACCTAACCAAAGCTTGTCCCTATACCAATTTCATGGGTATGATTTCTAGATCAAATTCCTATAGGATGGTAACCCATTTGGCTCTTTTTTCTCTGAGCTCACTCTACATTAACAACATCTTGACTACAAAATCTAGAACAATAGCTTTGACTATACTCCTAAGGATGTAGTGCCTAAATTTATGTACCACTTTGACCAAAGTAAAAGCTTGTTTTTCAACATCTGTATATCTCAGCTCCACTTCTTTGAATAGAGCACTCATAAAAGAAATTGGTTTCTCTTCTTTATTCTCGCCCTTCTATGTTAGTATTGCTACACAAGTATGACCAAAAGAAAAAGAGTAAATATAAAAAGGTTTAATGTAATCTAGGCTTACCAATACTGGAGCTTCTGTAATTGTAGTCTTTATATTTTTGAAAGTGATATTAGCTTCATTCATCCACTCTATCTTCAGATATTTCTTTAACATATCATTGAGTGGCTTCACTATTTCGGTGAATCTGGTAATAAATTTCCAAACAGAATTAATCTTACCAAAATACGATTTCAATTCTTTTTTGCTTCCTGGGGGCTGTGGTTTGAGTAGTGCACTCACTCTATCTGGATCTATCAAAATACCTTGTTCAAAAATAATATGTCCTAGTAACTTACCTTCAGTTACCTCGAAAATACACTTTTTAGGATTTAACGAAACTTCCTAAGTTTCACAATTTTGTAATATCGCTCTGAGATCTTGAACATGATCTCTTCTATATTTTGAAAATACTATGAGGTCATCCATATAAATAATAATGCATTTTCCTATCAACTCACGAAAATCATGATCCATGGCTCTCTAGAATGTAGCTCCGATATTTATAATCTAAATGGCATCCTTCTATAAGCAAAAGTTCCCCACTTTGTGGTGAAAGTTGTTTTCATCCGATCTTCCCTTGCTACCATTACTTGAATATATCTAGAGAACCCATCCAAAAATGACATCATCTGTGAACCATTGACTATTTTTAGCACTTCTTCTAGTGAGGGTAATGGATAATTATCTTTCTCAAATGCCTTATTGAGATTTTGAAAATCTACACACAGTCATATGTCTCCATTCTTATTTCTCATGAGAACCATATTTGCAACCCAAGTAGAATGTTTGATAGGAAAGATTATCTTAGATGATAATTTTTTTTGGACTTCCTTTTGAATTAACAGTTCTAAGAGTGCATTTTCTAGCCATTGTTTCTACTAGAAAGGCTTTGCATCAGGTTTTAATGGTATCGTATGAGTAATGATGGAAGTATCATAATTTTTAAAATCTTTTTATGTCCAAGCTATAACCTTCCAATAGTCTTTAAGCACTTGAGCAATATTTCTCTTCTCTTCCTCAGTACACACCTTTCCTATTAGCACATTCTTAGGATCTTATTTAGTATGAAAATTATATAATTCAGATTGCCCTCCATTGCTTTGAGGAAAGTCTTTTTGTTTGATTATCTGATCCATTTCAAATAATCATTCTAACTCAATTATTCCTTTCAAAATATTATTATCTCTAGCTTGAGCTAATTCTTCATCTTGAATTTTTCCATCAGGGCAATCTATCTCTTCAATTATTTGTGCTTTGAAAATGCTAGAATTAGTGATGAATTCCAATATATGTTTCTCATCTTCGAACACCTACAAATTAGTAATTTTATCGAGAATCGAGGGTAACTACACTAACACGACTGTGAATCTCTTCAAGTTAGATGCATCTAGAGGTTCTAGAGTACTAGCAACAGTAACAAAAGCATTAGCTCTTTGATTAAATCTTCTTGGGATACGAGTAATGTTGAATGCTTCAAAATTTTCTATTAAATCCCATACTTTGTTTTGGTAATTACACAATTGCTTGTAATGACAAATGTACTACTTTCAAACTTGTCTGACCACTAATTTTGAATCATCGAACACCTTGAGGATTCTAACCTTCTTAATTGCGAGGATCAGGTCATGTATAAGGGCTTCATATTCTACCACATTGTTAGTACATTGAAATTGTAATTGATATGCAATAAGAAAATATTTACCTTTTTGTTTGAAGAGTTCAACTCCGATTCCAATTCCTTGTTTCAATTTGGATCCATGAAATTTAAGAATCTAGGATTGATCATTTGTAGCTTGTAGTTTATCATTGTTTGGTTTCGTAGAACCATTCTTTTTGATTTGTGTAACATGAGTTCTATCTTTATGCATTCTTGATTCAGACCCTTTGATCTTGTCATTTTCTAGACAGTACTAGTTTTTGATTCTACAAATTATCTCCAGACATATCATACAGCTATTTTCTGAGTGTATAGTATTATGTAATATGCACCAATATTGCAACAACAAAATTTTTAGTGAGATTTTGATTTTATCACTCCTCTAAGCTTCTATAACAATATTCTTCCAAAATTTATCATAAAGACTATTTTCTTTAGAAGAATCACAATTTGATTCAACTAAAACATCTGTTCTAGGAGTTAATTGATTAGGTTTTCTAGAATCACATGTAAATAATTCCTCTATTTTGACTCTTGAACTTCAAATTTTGTAAACTCCAATTTCTACATCAATATATAGAACTTCATTTTTCTGATTATAATTTGTGATCATGTATTTCATGTGTGGTTCTCTTTCAATTCTAATTTGATTAGGAAATCCTTTCCATGGTAACCACATATGTGAGAAATCAGTAGCCATATATCCATTCAATGTGTTTGACCAATCTGTACTCAATAACATACCATAAGTATCAGGGATCTCAACAACTTGAATGTCTATATAATATTGAATTCTATGGTCCAATGCTAATTGCATGTGAATATTAGTCCACTCTCCAACTACATTTACTTTCATTTTATCAAGTTGAGTGAACTTTAAAGAACTTTCCTGAGTTAATCCTAGTGTCTGACATATAGACAAAGGCATCACATTAGTAGATGCTCTAGAATCTACTAAAAAATTATGAATATTTTTACCATATTAATCTCAAAGTAATTAGGAATGGTGGAGACTCCAATTTTACTTTGTAAAAGGCCACTTGCATATCTTCTATAGGAATGATGTTCTTATCCTTTTTCTTGGCTTGATTATCTTTAACTTGAGTTTCTATAAACTTGCCTTCTTTTGGAAGATCTTCTAGAGTGTTTAAGAAAGCTTTCTTGATCATAGGTGTTTTGATCAATTCAGATAAATAAAGGCTAATCTTTACCCTTTTTATTTCTTTTACTAAATAGGTAGTCAAATTGTTCTAGTAAGTGGAATATACCTTTTCACTTCTTGAAGCATTTAATGAATTGTAATGAGAGGTCACCTTGGGTAACCCTGGGTTATTGTTCGATTGATCATTAGGTGGAGTATTTAAATTATTTGGTGGGATCAATGTTGTTAATGGCCCATTGAACTTACTTCCATTGTTGGTGTTACTTCTCAAGTTATAATTATGTCCTTTCTGATACTATTGAAAAGCATAAATTTCATCAATTTCTTCCTGAGGTTCATTTTCATCTTGATAGGGAAAAGTATATGTTGCTAATGTCATAGTTGAATTATCTCCCTCATATTCATAGGTGTAACTTGTGACAATAGTAAGTAGTTTGACTCATTCATAACTTTCAAGGACTAAAGCAAAGTCATATCCTACTGGGACTAACTCATTTCCCTTTCAAGGATGAGAGTCACACTATTCATTATAGTGTGTAGCAGCTAGAAAAATGTCTGAAGCAATTTTGAACTATGAACAATCTACTTCAGCATGAGCATTTGTATTATGAATCCTACACCAATTATTCATAGTGAGATCAGCTAAATTCACTTTTGACGTGGAACTTTCATCAGTATGATCATTGTTATCTAAAGGTGTTGACATTCCTCCATTATTAGGTCATGTATTTCAAGGTATAGGTGGTCTAGGAGTGTTATACATCTGATTTTGCAAATTTTGGTTGTTATTTTGAGCATAAAAGCTTTGATTTCTTAATTGAGTAACCTTTGTGGTTAATCTTTTGAGTTGAGCTATAATTTCATTCATGTCTTCCTTTTCCTCTAAAATATTGATATTTTGATTTTCCCGAGTTTGTGAAAAAAAGGGAATTTCTATTAGGATGTAGCTTTGTGATAGTTTGACTAGGGTGAAGCTTGACTATTTCTTGGTTGAAAGAAAGTATTTTGAGGAAATGTCCCATTCTGGACCATTGAAGGATAAACATTAGGAGATATAGGATGACTTAGAGGGACTCCATTTACATTTTAGGTAGGGTAATTATTCAATCCATTTCTTCCATTAGCGGATGATCCATTTCTGATGTGTTTCATTTCCAAATTCACACTCGCAACTTTAGCATAGGCTTTAGGTAAAGTAGTAGGAGGATTTTCCTTTCACTTCACAAACATAGTAGTTAAAGGATCTACAAATGTATAATAAATGATGATAGTAGAAAAATTATCCACTATGTAAGGTGCTTGCAACCTAGAATAAGCCTTTTGAAATCTGTCATTAAAATCAGTTATAGGTTCTCCTTCAAATCTCTTGATTTGAGAAAATTGATGATATAAGAAGGCAGGGTTAGTAGGTGTGCTAAATCTAGCTAAGAATTAATTTTCCATATCCTGCCATGATCTGATAGAATTGCAAGTTATGTTGATATACCACTGGTAAACTTCATCACTTAAGGTGTATGGGAACAACCTACATATGACATTTTTGTGTTGAATCCTCGCTCTAAAGCACTTATCTTTAAAGATACCAATATGTTCTTCAACATCTTTATGAAGATAATATTTAGGACACAACTTATCAGGATTTTTTGATAAATCACAACAAATTGAATTGGTGACTCTACGTTAAAGAATGCCATCACTACGGAGGGTAGTGGTACGACAATTGGATTTTGCAGAATCGCACTTACACTTCCAGACTTTTGAGGTCTGGATGAAGTTCAACTACTAAGCTCGAATAAAGTCACATGAGGGTCACCAGATTAGGATCTAGTGACTCTACAGAGATCTAGTTTAAAACTTAACAAAGCCAAAAGACAACAATAGACCCTCCTTCTAGCACCAGTTCCTATTGATGACTATTTTACTTGCAGCAATAGGGTGAATAAATTCTTCACAGATAAACTGTAAAGAGCCTATCCTTCTTGAAAGATATGGAACAAAGACAATCTAAAAGAGGATTCTACTTTAATAGGAAAAGATTGGCTTCAATTCAATCTGAAGTCTCCAATAATCGGGTCTTCATTGTACTAGGTTCGCTCTCGGGTATAATGTGATATTGTTGTTAATCTCAAAGGGAACATGGTTACCTTCGATTTTGTTAAGGATCATAGGTGTTTTACAAAATATTTCCAATTCATTCATAGAAAGAACATCATGAAATCAAAAGATCTGAAATACTATTTCATGAACATCAACAATTTCATTGCTATCACTTAAGTAGATTTAGCATTAAGCATTCAACAATTTCATAGGAAATGAAATATTTTCAACAAATTTCCATCCATCCATTTATTTTCTAGAAAATTTTCAAGGAATTTAAACATCTATTCTAAAATAAAGCATAAAAATATTAAAAATTAAAATTTTCTCCTAGTTATACTCCATGCATTCCCCAAAGAATTAACTAAAATAGAGCAAACCACTTTATACTTCACCAGATTGCTTCACAACTACATATAAAATGGTGTGAGCTTTTAAAGAGAGGGGTTTTAGTTTGGACACTAAGTAGGTTCTACATGCAACCTTATACGACGTAGCATACAGTCTTGTTTGGTAGAACTAACAAAACTAGCTACAAAAAATTCATGAGATAGGTAGCTATCTAATTGGCTATGATATTAATCAATGTCTACGTGCATACAAATTTTTACGTTGAAATGAGTCAGAAAATAGGAAAAAAGAACAAAACTCAAAGAAGTTTTAGCTCTTCTGACATCCACAAATTCTAAACTTAAAATGAAAATAAAGCAATAAATGGCATTTTATAGGAGCAAGGCCTCAAGAGTTCAAACTTTAAGTCTATCTAGAGAATTAGAAATAACAAATTAAAATGTAGCACATGGAACATGCCAACTATCACTAGAATATTCTAGATGATGTCAAAGCTTTGACTTTGTTTGCAGCAACACTTTTCACTTCGTACTCCAACTCACTTGACTTTGCATAAATCAAGGTTATCAAAAATCTTCAAAATACTAGACAAGGAACATCTACTGAGACCGGGAACAACCTGCAAAACTCAAAACTTGAACAAATATCTTTATAACTCCTCCCGTATCCGATATTCAGTTCTTTCTTTCATCATTTAGGGTTCAGGCTCTGAGATCTTTTCTTCGCCTTTCTTTAACTAATATTCTCAGAAAGCATTCAACGCTTGATGCATATTTCTTCTTGAAATTCCTTGCACCACCTTCCATGTGAGCTTGAGTCTAGTGTATTCTTCAGATACATGGAGTAAAACACTATTCCTCTGCTCTTTGTCTGTCTCAGATCTAGATATAGTGTTCTTGCACTATATAATCTTGTCAATGACCTCCCGAGTTAGCAGATGAATAGGGTCTCTATTTATTCTCTTAATCCATTCTTTGAAGGCTTTATATTCTTTACCATCCTATCCTAGCATTTGGAGATCACAACCTTGAAATGCTAACATTTCAATAAAGTCTTGATCTTCATCAAGCAATTTTCTACATTCCACGGTGACTTTTTCAAATCCTTCAATGTATTGCATCAACATGTCACCTTCCCATTTCAACTATTTTTTCCGCTTTTCAAGAAATACAATTTCATGCTTTGAAATTATATTTCCTTGTATTAATTCTTGAACATCCATTTGCATGAGAAATTCAATATTTTTCCTTTCATCATTAACTTGGTCTTGGTGAAGTCTACATTTGTTTTCAAATCTTTTGGATTTTTTTGACTTGTGGTATGCTTCCTTATACTTCCCTATTGTATCTAAAATAAATTATTCTCCCTATCTCACCTAGTACTCAATCCATTCTTCAAATACATTCATTTTGTGGTGAACTATTGCAATTGCATCCACCTATTCTTGTGACATTAATACTAGATGTTGGGGAAATTTAGCTTGTGCTTGACTAGATAGGGTTAGGGATTTTATAAAATATTCTAAAGTAGCAACCCATTCTTTCAATTATCTTTTCTTCTTTTTATACTTTTGTACTTTGGCAATAGTGGCATTCAGGTTCACCTTTATCTCCTCCAACTCTTTCCTCCAGGATGAGTACGCATGATTAATACTTGTTATATTATACTCCTTAGGCATTATTTCATGTCTATTTTTTTCAGCTGTGGGAGTAGGTATATGGATGGTTCTGTCACCATCTACATTTCTCTGTGTGACATGTTTTTCTCTAGCTCTTCACCAAGGTTTAGAAGTATCTACTTCTTGTATAAAACTATAGAGATCTAGAGGCAATACTTCTACTTCCATTTGGGAAGCTAATTCCATGATCAACCAATTAGATGCATCTTCATCATGCTCTACCTCTGCAACATTACTTTGTTCTTGGTTTCTACTTGATTTAGGAACCTCCTTTCTTACTTCTTCATTCATATCTCTCATGTCCTCTGAAATAGGAATTTCCTCAATAATTTATGGCATAGATTCAAGATTACCAAGATTTGGCACTGTCTCCTTTTTTTGGAGACTTACACTTTCCTATCTATCCAGATGTTCAACTTCAGTTTCTTGGATGTTACTTTCTTCATTCTCTACTACACTAGGTTTTTCCTCATTTCTAACTTCATCACCTTGCTCATTATCATTTGGAACATTCCCAAGCGAAGGTTGGGAATCAAAAGTTTCTTCAATAATGATTTCATCAATAGGATCCTGCTCTATAGTCTCTGATGTTTCCATCTCAAGGATATCAGGATTCCCCACTTCTGAAGTGAGTGTTCCTTGTATAAATTCTTCTTCTTCAACATTTATAGGAGTGGACCCTATATTCAAAATATCTTCTATCATTGGTTGTACCATGGGTTTATCTTTACATTTATTTTCTTTTACTTTCTCCCACATGGCACCCCATTTATCCATTTTTTCTTTAATTTTGGCTTCATCTACCTTAGAAATATCCTCTACAATTGCAAGAGTTCCTCCCAATGCTTGTTTCATACTAGCCTGTTAACAGAAGGAGGAAAAGTGAATAGTGTTGCAGCCCTTTGAGATGCAGACCTAGTCTGTGTGCCAACATTTTTTGTTAATCCTACTTCTTCAATAACTAGTTTAACCTTTGGTTTTGGGTCTATTATCCAGTGTTGAGTGTATAATAGAATAGGTTTGTAGAAATCATCAATTGACGTCATTTCTTCACCTTCATAATCTAGATTTGAGATAGGTTCATCATACACTCTATCTTCATTATAGGCTTTGTTCAACACTTGTCCATCATCCTCTTCCAACTAATCTGGGATATCATGGAGCATGAGAATCCGAGCAGATTTTAAAGACAATATTTGATACTTTCTTATTCTTACTCTGTGCTCATCTTCACAATTAAGCAAATAATTTTCTAGGTGTTGGACATGAGTATAGTAACCAACTATATTCTTGGAAATATTCCCCTCATAGTCATAATATGTTTTTTGAAGTGGAAAATTCTCAAAATTATATGTTCTCAATTATTCTTCACACAAGTCAGACACTCTAATTGCATTGCACTTATAATTTCCTATCACAATAGGGGATTTGAAAGAGGCCTTCTTGCGAGCATGACTATAAAGAGCCCGAGATAGTTTCAACTATCTCATAAATTTTCTAATAAAATAATTTTTTCTATTGGATACCTAGGTAGCATGAAAGGATGTCCATCAAACCCTTTGATCCTAATGTAGGAGTAAGTGGGGAATTGAATATACCAGCCTCCCATTGGTCTGATAACACTTTGTGCCTCCAAGGACAATCTTTTGGTTTTATCACCTTCCATCATTCTGACTAGCTTCATGGAGAACAAATCATTAACTCTCCCATAATTCTCTTTGTAGCCGTGGATAGTGATTTGGGGTAAATGAGCATATATCAAACTGTTTCCAACTTCCCTACCCTCAGTACCAATCTTTGTTAATCCTTGTTTGCTTTCCCTCATGGTGCATGAGTAAATCACATATGAAGACATATAGAAACTTTTGGACTTGGGAAATTTCATTATCTATTCATGTAATATGTCACTAAGAAACTTTCCCTAATGCATTTGCACGGGATTTTCCATCAGTTTGGATATTATTACAAACATCCAGGGTTCGAATTTACTAGCATCTCATAAACCAACCATCCTGCTCAGTAGAGTTATAATATCTTGAATCTCTTGGTTGAACATAGACCTTGAATTACTTTGGTCTATGGTGTAATTGTCTCTTGGCACCATTGGATACTCACAATTTCTCTATTATGGGCTTCAACACTCTAATATGTTTTGTCCTTTGCCTTCATGTCAACATTATACATCTAGGTAAAGGAAGGAAGCCTAAATGTGTATGTAATTCCCTTATGTGAGAGGTTTGCATAGATTCTCCCCTTTTTTTCAACAACTCTTTCATCTGGGTTATAATAATTCATGCATTGCATAACCAATTCAGTGGCCTCCATTGCTGGCAGAAACCCTCCTACTAAAAATAATCCATTTGCTATAACATTTTTGATACACTAAGAAGCATTTTTCTGTCATACCCGAGTGCAAATTTCAACATTAGAAGTCCATCCCATATGAGTTTCTATAACTACCACATTGATTGGTATGGCTTGCGAATTTCAATATTTAAATTCATCTTCTACCCTTGTGTTAGAAGTACTCATTTTCTTTGGCGTGTTCTGCATTTTTCAAATTGTGTCTTGTGTGTGAGTTAGGGTTAAATTTAAACCAAATTTCTTATGATTTATAAAACTTTCAATTCACCCTTTGGATAAATTCAAATCAAAGAATGAACAACATTTCAATTTCTAAAGGGAAATTCCATCTTTTTCTAGATTTTCATGTATGAAAATAATTAACAGAAAATTAGTTATTCGAAACATACAAGGTTCTGGTTGATAAGGATAATATTCATAGAATGAAACTCCAAAACCCTTGGTAGTTTTGTTCTCAGTTTCTCAAAAATTTACCTCTCCTTGCATGCCACTATGATCTCATTCTTTCAATGTCCTTTGCAAATTTTCAACGTGACATGAAGTAGAGTGTTACAAAAGCAATTGAATGCTTAAGGTAGTTCCAAGTACATGGGAGTAGTTCACCACCTTCATTAATTACCTGTTCTAATGCATTAATTCTTAGAATAAAGGTGTAATAATTACAATTTAGGGTTCAAATTACAAATGCCTAGATTTTTGTGTAGGCTTGCTACTAGAGGATAAATACAACATGATGATCATGCATGGCACTCGAGTGTCACATTCATCCTTTGTAAGATATAATCCATTAAAGATACATGATCAATTCATGATCATAGGGATTAGAACTTTTGGTATCAACTTTTAGGAGAAATATTGGGATCCAGGAAACTTACCTTTGAGCCTTAGACAAAATTAAAAAAAGAAAAGAAAAGATCAGGAACCAAGTTCAAGAGAGATTACAACATTTCAAAAAAAGAATCTCCAGTTTCTGGGTTATGAATAAAAAGAAACTGTGGACATAGAAAAAGTATCACTTTTTGCTTGCTTGATGTGGGAATAATTGATGATAAATTAGACTTAATAAGGCCTTGATTTGGTGTTATGAAGTGTTTTATGCATCCACACTAGATCTTGGACCCTTGCAAACTGAATAAAATACATCTAACAATGTCTTGTAGAGGTGTTGTACATAAAGTGTTATAAAAGACATCCATGCCTCTCTGGACTTAATAAAACCACTTTCCCTTTATTAAACATTGTAAAATATATTTAATTACATTCTCACATCAATCTAGAAGGCTTGTGAATTAAACTTGACTTTAATCTAGTGTTGTAATGTGTCTTACACATTCACATTAGATGTTGTGCCCTTCTAGGCTATTTGGACCTCATTTTAATGTTCTAAACTATATTTAATCACACTTTCACATGGAATTTTGTGTCCCAATCCCTAATTGACCTTTACATCATCATTAATAGGCCCCTATGACCCCATATTGTGCATCTTGAGGCATAAATTGATCAAATAACTTACTAGAACAATCTAGAAACCTGATTTTCTTAGCTCTTGACCTTCTAGCTAGGAAAATGGCCCATATGGGACCCATTCACCATCAGGGGAAAATTAGTCCCATCCAGGTGGGACCCATTCACCCTTGATGGTGAATGAGTCCCATTTGAGCCATTTTTTATTTAAGCGGGAAAAGTTGGATTTTAAGTCTTACTTTCCTCCATGTCGGCCTTGGGGATCCAATTAATAGGAAAATAAGGTGGATTTCCTATAAATACAAGACTCTAAACCCTAATTAATAATAACTTAAGTCATTCACAACTCATTCATCATTTGTCTTCCACTTCAAGTCAAGTAAGCTAGGGTTTCATCAGTCCAAGTCATTCAAGATCACTTTTCAGACATTCAAGGGCAAAATCTTCATCTTTTGTTGCAAAACATCAAGATCAATCTTCATGGAAAGGTATTAACTCCATTGTTTCATGCTTCATTACAGTTTAGTTACCTAAAAAAGGGTTTGACCCAGGCAAACCCCTTTGGCCTAACATCCAACATTTCTCTTTCTCTTCTTGTGTGTTTGTAGATTTAGACATCTTGAAGACTTGGGAATCATTAAAGATCATGTTGGAAAGTTGTTGAAGAAATCCTCTTGTTGAATAAGGAAAAATATCCACTAGAAGTCACTTTTAGTGTTGAAAATTAGACTTTTGGAGGCAGACACCTGTAAGGAACCGAAGTGCTAATCGAGGACTTTAATTTCCACCTTTGGATTTTCAGAAATTCAAAAGTGGAATACTTCACAATTGATGGTGAATGAGTCCCACTTTCAGGCCTGAGAAAGGTTTTCTATAGTTTTGGATACCCATTTGTTTGAAATAGGCTTTGGAATAGTTTCCCAGATCTGGGACTAATTTTCCTAAAATGGAGAATGTGTCCCAGTAGGCAAAATTTCTAGCATCAACATCATTTTAGAAGTCATTTCTAATCTCCAAAAAGTTCTCAGGTTCACGCACTCAGTTTCATTCATTTAATAATCAATATCTTTCTTCAATATTTTTCATCTATCCTATCCTATTTAGGCACATTGCACTCACACCGCATCAATATTTGAATATTAACATTACATTTTGGACCCAATCTTTACCCTTTTAGGTGAAAAACCCTAGGAGTATAAAGCATTCGGATGCTAAAATCTTTGTTTACATTTTGGTGAACCCAATGTTTGAATACTTTTCTTTTCTGATTTGGAGTCCTTCATCATATATCTAGCCTCGAATTAACCTTGTATTAGGGTTTGCATGGATTTGCATGATAGGTTTCAAATTTTGCATTCATGAATAGTGTATTTAGGTTGCATTTTTGGCATCTAAAATCATTAAAATTTTCTGCAATTTTATATTTTCATCTTAGGTTTGCATCTTACAGCATAGAATACATCAAAATCACTCAAAAAGATCTAAAAATTCTGAAAAAAAACCCCACTAGGACTCATTTGCCACCTTGGGCGAATCAGTCCCTTTTCACCCCTGAAACTGCCCTTTACAGAACTGAAACCCCTATTTTTAAGCTTCTTTTTGGTGCCATTACCTAACTATATCAGTTGGCTGAGTTTCTGTAACATGCATTTCATTAGATCTAGCCTAAATTAGCTCATTTCATGCATGGTTTAAATTTCAAATTTGCATTCTCATATTATTACATAACATAATCGGTGAATGGTCATCCTTAAAATCTAAAAAATTGCATTCCTCTTTTGCATGTTTTCTTTAGCATAGTTACATTTCAAGTTTGTAGAATACTCATTACATCATGTTTTCCTTACAAAATTCTATTGTTCTCATATTTCATGCTCTTCTTTTAGATCTTATTGCATGTTGTAAAAAGGTTTTGTTCAGTGCATATGAATATGAGGTCCTTTCCCCTCTCTTTTTGTTCGTCATTGATTCCTCTCCTAGTATCCCTTCTATGCAAGAGGTTAGTCTAGTGAAAGAGACCTTGGATAATCATAACAATTACATTTGTTCTCCTATTTTCTCTCCCACTTGTGAAGAAGAGATTATAGTGTTAGAAGAACTAATTGATTAGAATTTTGACAACCCAAGTTGTTTCTTTCCTCTTACCTCTCCTATTAGACAAAAATTTACTAAAACAAAGCACCTTTTTCAAGAGGATACATGGATTGAAAGTGATAGCCTTATCTCTTTCCTTCCTAATGTCCCTAACATTTGGAAAGGCCTATTTGAACAACAAAATCTTAGTTGTCCTTATCTTCCTACAACTCTTCCTTGTGATGAAGATTGTTTACAAACTCTAACAATGGAAGAGCATACTACAAGCTCTCCTCCTAGGGAAGATAACATGAAAGAATAGAGTGATACCTTAGATAATCAAATAACACCTTTTCCTAATAATCCCACTCTTGAAAATCCCATCCTTGATTATTCCCCTACTTGTGATGAATTCCTTTTAAAAGAACCAACCCTTGAATGTTGAGAGCACGTGGTTTGTTGTTCTCCTAAAAAATCTTCTTCTATGGAGGATATCATGATACAAGAGAAGGAGAAAATTGAAAATAATGATATTATTCCCTTAGAAGAAAATGAAGAGCCCATGTTAGAATCTCATTCACCAAGGGATGTTAATATTATTCAACCTCAACTCATTCTTTAGCCCCCTTCACACAAACAACAAACTCAAAACAAACCTGAACTTATCCTTTACCCACCATCACATAAACCTCCACCTCCACCTACACCCGAATTTACCCTTTACCCACCTCAGAATAATGTGTCGCAGCAACAGATTCCTCATACCATTGCTCATACATACAACATTAGAAAGAATTTGTCACCACAACAACCAACCCTAACCCCTTTACCTTTTCCTAATTCTATACTATCTAGTGACCCTCGATTAAGGGAGTATGATCTTGTTGAACAACTTAAGATAACTCCTGCAAGGATATCTCTTTGGGACCTTCTTCATACTTCACCTACCTATCACACTATGCTTCAAACAATGTTACAACAAGTTAATATCCCTTCTAATGCACAAGAAAATGACACAACAACCATAATTCACAGATTGAATGTTGACATTATTTTCCACCAAAGTGAACTCTCCCCTTTGGACATGCTGGAACCAAAATTTCATAAAAATTCTAAGGAAGTTATCAATTAAAATATGAAATCCCAATATCATTTTCATAAAAAGTCACATTATCACCATCCATAAGGTCAAATTTTCCCTTTACCACTATACTACTACCGCATTGGCCACCCCACATAGCCCTCACATCTTACCTCTCTACCAGAGCCCATTACAAAGTAGCTCATGGTATGATGGTAATTGGAGCCACTACTGTACACTGTAACCTTCATCCCTTGCCACTATACCTCGGGGGGTCAGGACATAGCTTGAGGTAGAGTGATACACTAAAGAGGAGTATTAAAAGGACACTGCAGTACTGCAGGAGAGAAAAAGGTGACCTATAATAGAGCGGTATATTGAATATATGTACCAAGGAGGCATTGCAGTACCACAGCAGAGTGAGAAGTGACATGAGGTAGTGCGGTAAATCAGCTGTTGGGTTATTTAAAGCATACCAATCACATCAGTCAACACTAAAATATAAAATTGAGCTCAATACAAAGCTTTGAATTCTGTGAATTTATGATTCAGGAGTAAATGTATCTTGGTGATAAAATACATTAAATAAGTTGAGATTTTCTATTCAGAACAGCTAAAACCAAGTTGCAGATGAGCTTAGAGTGCAGGAGTAAATGAAATTCTTCAAGGTGAATTATATCACCAGGTTAAAGAGGCTAAGGCTCACATTTCCTTTAGGAAATATTCTTTTTTATGTCATTTAATCTTGTACTAGAATGAAATGAAATGGATTAAAAGAATGAAGTTGTGTACACAAGAGGATGGAGTAAGAATCTATGTGCAAAACTGGTGTTACATCTAGGACAATAGATGTACAAAATGTGATTTTGTTATGTTCAGAGATGATTTTTTTGTTAGACTGATAGCTGCCCTTGGTTACCCAACACCAAGGTTACCTGAATCATTGATGAAAGTAATGAGTCCTGTACAATATAAGCCAAACTAGGGCTATACTCATAATTGTGTTGATTGGTTCTTTATGCCAGAACACACCATTATTAGGGTATCCATATGTAACCAGGCACCACATATCTTGCCCAAGTTTGTACTTGCAAGAGTATGTTTTCTAGAATTCATGTGGCAGATGGTCTGGATGGAACATGATTTGATGAGGAATCAAAGGAAAGGAACATTTTCCCTAATTTGACAATATTTGAAGAATTGGCCATTGGATCTAATATGCTAGAAGAATTGCAAAGGTTCATGAGGGTTAATTATCCCCTCAAGTCTAGAAAGGAGAGAGTGTGTGACCCAAAGGGTCATATCAATATGATCAGAAGGACCTTGTTGAAAAAGAGGGCCATATCTCATGAGTTTGACCTTGAGGAGGATGCCATAAGAAATTTGGTATATTTTGCTGATGTACTATAGACTAGAAAGAGGTGGATAATGATGATGAGGTGGAAAAATCAGAAGAAGGAGAAGGTAGAAGTTTCAAAGGGGCTTTTGCTAATGAACCTAACCTCCTAAAAACAATGCAGATGATTCTTGATAAATTTGATGAATTATACAAAATGGCCTAAGATGAGGGGTTGATTCCACTTCCCACACCTCATCAACCATCTCATGAAGCATCCACATCATGAACACTACCTCCATCACTTGCACATCTATCCCCTCCATCTCCTACTCATGGACCACAAGCTAAAAAGCAAAAGATTGATCCATTGGTTGAATATGAATCAAGTGATGAAGAAGAAGAAGAAGCAGTAATAGCTCTTAATGAAATGAAGAAGAAGTCAAGAGCCTTATGATCCTAAGATCGAGATTTAAAATGAGGGACCTAATGAAATTCAAGAGGATGAGAGGGTAGTGGCCTCTTTGAGGCTTATGGAAGATGATAACTTTATTTATACCAATGAATTTAAGGACTTTTGGATTAAGATGAAGATGAAATAATTTGATGAAAGATTGAAAATCAATCTTATAGGAGCTGATGAATCAAAAAAGGTTGAGATCTAGGCTCAAACATTTGTAGAGTTAAATGTTGATAGTATTAATGTCACCCCCAGGAGAGAACTAGTATTGAAAAGTGATATGTTGATTATTCCAGGAATGGAGCTATCCAATGTGTTTCTTCTAGATCACATCAGAGCATAGGATGATCCTATGTTAGTAGTAGAATTTGGTTAAGAGGAAGGTGTCTCAGGAATAGGGTATAATATTACTACCCAAACACTTGCTTTGTGGACAAAATAGAAAAACAAAAGGAAGCCTCGACTCTTGGATGTAGTGTAGGAAATGAGGGGCTCAGCTATGGTGAGAACAATGAAAGACACAACCCCCACGTAAGCTGCAACCATGACTATGAATTATGCAATGTTCACTAAGGATGTGGTAGAAAATATGGAAAAGAAGATTAATGAATTATGCAAAAACCATCCGAGAATTAATACAAATCATCAAATGCTCCACCGAGAAATCCATCACAACACCCAAATTCTTAGCCACCCCCTGGCCAACAATATATTCCACCACCCTAAGTACAATACAATAATAAATTATACAACTATCAACATCCTCAAAACCAACCTCCTCAACACTACACAACTTTGATCAGGAAATTTGACTTAGCAGGATTCCAAATATATCTTTACCCTATGGACAGTAGCTAGAGAGGTCTTGTCCCAAAATTTATAGGAAGTAGTGCGGTCACTGCTGAGGAACACTTAAGGAGTTTTAATTTTCTTTTATTCAAGATCTGGGTATGTAGTATGAAGATGTAAAAATGAGGCTATTTATGATGTCATTAATTAAAGAAGCTAGAGATTGGTTTAATAGTTTACCAACAACTTCTATTGATTCCATTCAAGAGTTTCATGATCAGTTTCTTGAACAGTATGGGAACCAGTGTGCACCAGAGTTTTCCTTGCATGAATTGATAAGTATCCAAAAACATTAGAATGAGTTAGTTTATCACTTTAACCAAAAGTTCTCCAAATTGCATAATAAGATACCACCTGGGTCTAAGTTAGTAGACCCTACTGCATTAAGCATTTATTTAAAAGCATTTGATCCAAAGACATGATATGAGCTTAGAAATAGGTGTCCTAGAAATTTAGCTGAAGCACAAAAAATAGCATTAACTATTGAAAACAATAGAAAGGCTATGGGGATGACTAGTAAAAGAGATAATCCTAGGGTTCCCTAAAATTTTAACAATCCTCAAAATAGACAAGAAAACACATATAGGAATGAAAGACCAAAGCTGCATGATATTCCATATAACACAAATTGGAAGGATGGGAGGCCCATAATTGACAAGCCTAAGAATAAAGAAACTCCTGATCCCCCAAAGAAGAGAGGGGCATACATGGTTACCAATAATCCTTAGTGTCAAATTTTCAAATTGCCACATTCCCCTGATCACTATATTATGGCTCAATCAATACAGGAAGAGGAGATACTAGTAGACAATGATGAAGAGGATCATACAATCTACTTAACGTCCCACAACTTCCATCCCATTGAGTAGGGATATTCATCTTCAGAAGAAGAAGGTTACAAGTATGATGTTGATAACCAAAGATACAATGTTCATATGGCTAAACAACAAGTTTTTTCTAACGATGAAGAAAGCAGTGATGAAAAATGTTCTACTAGTGCACCATCTTAGTCAAGTAAATGCAATGTAAGAAGGTCGATTGAGGAAGAGATTAAGAAATTAACCATTGCTGCAGTAGAACAGGAAAAAACCAAATACCGATTAAGAAACAAAACAGTGAATGAAGATGAAAATGTTCCAAGAGGAATATTTTTGAAAGATAAGACACAGGGAGCATTGAAAAGGGGAGAAAATAAGCAGCCAAATAAGAATGAACAAAAGCATGCTCATAAGGAAGAAAACAAAGAGTTTCATAAAGACAAGAAATTTTTTGATCAAACAAGCAAGAAAGAAAAGGAGGAGAGCAAAGGAGATTCACTTGAGCAAAAGAAGATGATCAAAACAGAAAGTGCCTCTTTTGATTTCACACAAGCTTTATCCTAGGAAAAGATGTATGTACCATTACTTGAAATGATGAAAATAAAAGAATATAAGGATAGTGATATCCAACTAATATCTAATGGGAGTAGTAAAAGTACAAAAATTGAGAGCGAAGAGACCACCAAGATCAGTAATAAGAAGGAAAAGGTAAATGTTCTAGAGGTTTGTCTAGATGATGCATTGATAAATCCTCCACAAGTTGATCCATTCTTTACTACATTACTCATAAATAACAAGTTTTTGAGGAATTGTATGATAGATTCAGGTGCTGCTATCAACATCATTCCAATAGGGGTTATGAAACAACTTGGCATGTGGGTAGACACTACTAGTGGAAAATGCTACACTATGGATAGTAGGCCTATCCCAATGATAGGAATTATGAAAGATGTAGAAGTGAAATTGGGTGCTTATCCACAAGAAACTTATAATATTGACATAACTATGATTGATACACCTCCTCATTTTGGAATGCTCTTGTCGAGGAAATGGACTATAGTAGTTGGATTAAATGTACAATTTGACCTATCCTATGCCACAATACCAGTAAATGGTGAAGAAGTTAAGTTATATAGAGAACCAAGGATGAATCAAATTGTAGAAAATGTGGCTCAAGATCAGTTGAACTACTTTTGTGATGTAGACTTAGGAAGTTTCAGAGTAGAGATTTCCCAGCTTGAATTAGTGAATACTAGTCCAATTGATAAACATGTTTCTAAGGATCAACACGGTGTATGGAAGATGTATTTTGATGGAGCATGTAGTTAGGAAGGAAATGGAGCTGGGGTAGTCTTTATTTCACCTGAGGGTATCACTTTCAAATATTCATTTTTACTAACCTTTGAGTGCACAAACAATATAGCAGAATATGAAGCCCTACTAATTGGTTTGAATATGACTATCAAACACAAGATCAAACTGCTAACTTTTTGTGGAGACTCTGAGTTAATCATTTCACAAGTCAAGTGAAAATATGCTATAATAAACAAGAGGTTAAAATAGTAAAAAAATGCAATCTAGCATACTATTGAATTATTTGATGCTTTTTCCATTGAATGGATAGACATGTCCAAAAATTTAATGGAAAATTTCCTAGCCAATATAGCCCTAAAAAGAGATGATATCACCTTGGCTAAAGTATCTTAGGTTGAATTCAAAACAAGGCTTCTATCCCTGATAATATCTATAGTTGGAAATTTTTCAACGATGACACTAATCTCATAAAGTTTCTCCATTGTATAGACCAATATGAAGCCTAGGAGATTGACTTTAATGCTTTTGTGGAAGAAATAGATGGGAAGAAGACTATGTTTGGAAAAGAAGTTATGAAGCTCAAAACCAACAAACTTCCTAAAGGACTTGTGGCACTAGAAAGGGTATTTGATGGAAATGATCATTCTCTCATGAAGCAAACACTAGTTAAAAGAGAAGATGTTGAAGAAGTCAATCTAGGGACTGAGTTGGCACCCAAAAAGGTATATATTGGAAAGAAAATAAGTCCAACAATTAGAAGAATGCTAATTGCACTACTAAGAAAGTACAAGCATGTTTTTGCATGGTCCTATGAGGATCTCAAAGCATATAGAGAGGATTTATTCCAACATTTGATTCCATTAAAACCAGATACAAAACCATTCAGGCAAAAGCAAAGACCCATCAACCCAACTTTGGAGCCTAAAATGAAAGAGGAGCTAGCAAAACTCAGAGATGGAGGTATTATCAAGCCCATTAGACATTCAACATGGGTCTCAAACTTGGTCCTAGTAAGAAAGAAAAATGAGGATATTAGACTATGTGTAGACTTCAAAAATTCAAATGTTGCCTCCCTTAAAGATAATTACCCTCTCCCGAATATGGAAGCCATATTGTAGAGACACTAGTACACAAACAACAATATATGACTAAATAAACTACTAAAAATTGCATATAAATGACTAATTTTAGTCACGTGACCATTAGTAGTTTATTGTTGGTCATTTATAACACAACCAAATTTATGACTAAATTATTTTAGTCATTTATTTAGTCATTGATTTTTAGTCATTAATTTAGTCATTGATTTAGTCGTTAATTAAGTCATTGATTGTTGTTAACTGGTCATTTATTTAGTCATGGTAGTGATTTATTTAGTCATTGATCAATTTTGTAGTATATTTAGTGGTTAATTTAGTCATTGATTGTTGTTAGTTGGTCATTTATTTAGTCATAGTAGCTTCACATTTATTTAAAGTAAAGTGATTATTGTCATGTGAGTTTGCCGCCGGATCACCTGGCAAGCATTATGTTCAATTTTGCCGGATGATCAGCCATGGCCATTTACGTCGGCGGTTTTGCAGATTGAAGGTCGCGGTGTTGTTTATTTCCGGCGCAATATTTGATTATCAGTTGCCATCGGTTATATTGGGGTCGTTGCAACGATTTAGTTGTTGTAATACTGATTGTCGTTTTTTTAATGGTTGATAATGCGGTATCGGCCTATTTAAATGGTCTTATGCAGTCCGAAATAATCTCAAAACTTCAACAACCCAAAGGATTTATGCCGTTCACCCGTGAGGAGTCCCAGTCCAGCGCTGAGGTGTTGAAGTTACAAAAGAACTCTTTATATAGGTTTTTGAATCCTCAAAGGATTGGAAATAATTCACTTTATAAATTGTATATAAAATATGTTACAAAGAACTCTATATATAGAGTTTGAAGACAAAATATTTCATAGTATGTAAACTACTAATTTATTATGTTTTTAAAACTAAAAAAAACTAAAACTAAAACTAAAAATCCATTGGTGTGAATGCATGTCTTCAATGATGCAATTTATGCACATGGGGTGGGTTGTAAATGCATCTAGAAGGCACTAGTTTTGCATTTTCCTTGTTCTGACTAATGCAATGTTCAAAATTATCTGAGATTTCATCCGTGTTCCTTATAGGTGCTGTCCGTTCTGCGTCTTTGAGATAGAGATTTTAAATTTTAAAGTTCGCGCCTCACGAACTTTCAAAAGCTAGCAATTTCTGCAGCATTGATCTTTCCAAAGATAAAATTAAAAGTTAAGATGTTTATTTTAAAACCAAAAATACGTTCTCCTGGTATGTCTTGTTCTGCAATATAAACTTAAAAACTAATAATAAACAATAAAATAACAAATAAATTAACTTCAATTCAAAAGAATATTTATATAAATTAAAAAATAAAAATAAAATTTACCTCTTCCTCAAGATCAAGTGCCTCCTTAAATAATTCTTCTTTTTGAAACAAGATACCAAGGAAGACTAAAAATTGTTCAATCTAAAAATATTTTAAAATGACTTGCTAAACAATACTAAACACTTTCATGTTTATTCACACAAACTATGGAATAATGCATTCAGTGAAAGGAGAAAAAAAAGGAATTTTCCCCAAATCTGGTCAATTTTTAATGGGTTTCCCTCAAAAAAATGAGCATCTGTAAGAACAATGTCTCCAAGTTTAATGCTAATTATGTCAACAGAAACAAGTATGGTTGCATCCTCTTCACACCACTAAAATGAAAAGCCCATATCCTACTCTAGTTCCAAAAACAAAGTTAGCAACTTGAATCCATTTACAAGCAACTTTAAAGAAAAAATATACATAACTTACTTTCTGTAACGGAGAGGATTGATTAAAACATATTGCAATCTTAGTGTTTAGATCAACCATCTATTGCTTGTAGCTTGTCTGTCCTTCAATATTTTTTGTCCATTTGAGGACATTTCTGAAAAAGGAGAAAGTAGCTCATATACTTCAGTTTGAAAGTGTTGTCCTTCATTGTGAATATTTCTATAACTGATGTAGTTTGTGCTTCCATTCATATCTTTTGGAGCTTTCCATAAACATGACACTTAGACATTGCAGTGAAAGGCATATTGTATGTACTTAATGATGAAATGGGGATGTTTTTTAACCTTCAACAATAGGAAAAATCGTTATGTTGTTTCCCTAGTACAATAGTATATAGCCACATTGATACAAGTCAATTTTTCTGTGCATTTGATCTTCTATTTTCTATTCCAAGCAGTTTAATAAAAGGAAAACCTGACTTGTATAAAATATGCTACACACTTCTATTTCTCCAAATTTTTAATTTAAGGAAAATGGTTTAAGAGGAAGACACAATAAGTTTGAACATTGGAAAGTCAAGGGAAAAAAAAGCAACAAGCAAATATAAACATTATATCACAAATTTACCCAACAGTTTTTTTTTTACTCTTTTTTGATGCTTTAGGTGGTGTAACCAACCTGCTAAGATTGTCCATTTTGACCCCATTATCCCTACACATTCCCAAATGAACATTATTACATATTGGATTAGCCCTTTTGTGGTACTGGTGATAGATGATGATTCAATTGGCTTTTAGAAATGTATGTAAAATGTGGAAGCATGACATGGTGACTGAACTATCAGTCTCCCTCTCACTGTTATGCAATAAAATTATAGGTAATTGTTATGCATTCAATGAATTTCATTTCATAATTCAAGGCTTTTATACAGACTAATGAGAGTGAAGAAACATTATATATGTCGAGAGCCACATCTACAACCTAGATTAAATGAGTTTAAAGACACTTAAAATTGATGTTTAGCAACGTACCCAGGTTAAATGTATGGAAGGGTCGATGCTGATAGTTTCGCCCATGTTAAACACATCAGTGAAACATGCATGCTAATTTCCCAATGTAGCCAAAGCACATGGTGCAAAAACTTAGGGACTGACACCTCAAGTCTTTTGGATGCCTTTTGATACATGTTAAATCTGATTAAGATGGAACTTTGCATGCCATTGTATGTAAACATTAAGCTGAAACCTATGTTGATGGAACTAGGTATGCTTCAATCTAGCTTCTTTGATGCATTTTTATGAAGTGCTTTCACACTATGACAATTGTGTAGTTAATAGGGCAGTCATTTTCATATGCAAATGGTTATCAACTTCATCTCATCGCATACCTGATACCTGTTGTCAAACCTGTATTTGTTATTGTTGCTTTGATGCATGTTTACTAGCTTAAGCTTTTAGCTTTCTCTACTATAGCTGATAACTCAGGCTCAAGTAGCACATTATTTATAGTTTGTGGGAGGTTTCATTAATGTAAATCTGCCAACGATCTATGAGGTTGGCATACTTGACATTTTTGTTCCTTTTTGGGCCAAATGCTAGTAGAGAGCAAGTGTAGGAAAAAAATAGTTAGCTTTTGCATGACTTCTGGGGAAATTTAACATGGGTATTCGACTTTTCTTTTCATTTTTTTTCTACCATCTATGTATTACATGGGTGAAAAATAACATGACTTTAGGCTGTTGCTACTCTGGTAGTACATTGAAGCTGACCTGACATTTAATTTTAAAACAACAACAGTCTTTTATATGAGATGCAGACATTTTTATTCTTGTGTCATTGTTGTAGTGTTGGTTGTGGCACAAGAGATTCAAGAATTTTTGTTTATCTCTTTGTATTATTTCATTGGAAATGGTCACCACATTGAACTGGGGATTTTGGACCTTTTCCATTACAACTAATCTTCTTGTCATAACTTTCATAGGTCACATGGCTTATACAAACAAGAATGATAACACAGTGCCCTTGCTACAGTCAGTAGGTGAAGGAAATTTTGTAATAACAATTGAGAATAGTAATCCATGATGTGCTATTCGTAATGGATGTACATACCCTGTTCCAAAACTCTCATTTTATTGCAGGCAGGTAGGACACTGGAAAAGTTTGTGGTATTTAGCTAAATCACTTCTCCAATTTGGTGAGCTACAACCTACAAATAAGGTTTCGACGAGGGTTTTAGAGTATGTTTATTATAATGAAAATTATGACCAAGATCCTAATAATGAGCACATTTAGGTTTTAACATTTCGACATCCTTCTCCCTACACACTTAACAGTACAGGGCTTAATGCCCATGAAAAGACTTGCAGAGTTAAAAAGAAAAAAGAAAAAAATCAATAAACGCTTCCCTCTGTCCAGCATTGTCCTTGGGTATTCTAACTACAAAAGCCAAAAAAAATGAGTTGTAGACAACTCCCCCAGTCACACTTGCTTGATAATAGTGACCTTTGACTTCTCCATTTGGTGAGTTGTAGTTGTTGCAGCCTGGAAAAAAAGGTTAGCTTTGAGAGAACATGCAATTAGCTCCACCATGAATGTCCAAAATAAACTTCAAATAAACACAAATAATAATTAATATAGTACAGACAAATACTTCAAATCAGTGGCAACTCAATAGAGGCAAAAGAATTATTATGCATTCTATCAAATAAAATGAAGGCTATCATCACAAAACCCTTGTTCAAATCCCAAGGAGACATTAAACACTTAAACGTTCAAATATTAAATGTTAAATTGGGTAAATTAACACATCAAATTCTAGAAGTAGCATACTTCAACAAGTACAAGTGCAAGATCATGGGTGAATTTGATAGAAGAGATAACCTTTAGTCATGACATATAAGCCAAAGGACAACCAATAGAGGATTTACCAATCAAACAAAAAATATTTTAATCACAGACAACAGTAGAAATGCTTCAATTGGACCAAAGGGAACTAAAACACACAAAAATTTAAATATGTACGCCAAAGTGAGCTGCCTCCTGTGTGTCTTTGTTATTGGTAATAGGCTTGTTCTCATTATTTTCTAGAATAATTTGTTGAAACTAAGAATTTGGAATATCTTTAATTATATGCCACTTTACTAGAAAAAATCCATTCCACTTATCTTGCTACTAGAAGTCCATGCTTTTTTTGAAGTCCACATTACCAGTCATCTCAGCCAAACCACAAAATTGACCACTTGCATTAACCTGGGTCATAAAAGTAAAACAGAACTGTTAATCTTGAATATGCAAAAAAGAAAAGCATGTTTCTAAAGGAGATTTTTGAAAAGGTCTATTGTATAAATACTGCTATAGTAGCTTTAGAAACTAACGTGGTAATGTCACACTTATTGAAAAAAAAAGAAAAACTAGACAGCTCTCTGTCTCTTAGTATGCCCCATGTAACTTCTTATTTCCATTAGGATACTTACTTGCCCATACATTATACTTAATGCTATGATGAACATCATCCTCACTGTAGGACTTTATTACAAAAAAAATTGCTCCCTATTGGTTAAATTTGAATGTACCTCACCATTTCCCAGTGCTCCATGGCTACCACTATTTCTTGAAGCTTCTGATGGTATTTGAGGGCTCTTTGTTCTATACCACGGTTTTGTTCATTCAGAACATCGAAATTCCAATTTTCATTGGACTTTCCATAAGGCTTTCCCCTCCCTCATCCATTAGGTTTGAAAACCATGTTACTATTGGGATATTGCATGAACAATTTCCCTTGATTAAAACCAGGAACATATTTTCTGAATGGAAGTGAATCTTTCAGAGACAATGTACCTCTTACACCCAACCCTTGTTGCTTGTTCAGTTGGATCTAAAACCAAAAAAATATATTATAGATTGGCAACCAACTTGCATAAACCTTTTCATTGTTACTCTGATATGATATCATAATTTTATGATTATAAAATATTGCCTACTGCAAACTAGTATTCTTCATGCAAATATAGTTACCCTGCAAGTAATAAGTATAGAAAAAATCCTAAATTTCCTCATACTAACCACATTTCAAAAACAAAAGCCAAAAATTCATCTACCATAGTTCTTTGCCTCCAAACTAGGGAATACCTGACTCATGGCCCTAAATCCTTAAGATCGAACACCACCAGAGTGAGCAATGTTTTTCAAACCATGTTTCTCATTTGTTTTATAGGTTGCATTACTTCCACCATTTCTAGTGGCATCGGTTTGACCAGTAGCCAATGTTCCTGGATCTTGGGAACTCGGATGTACTAAATGTGGGAAATAACCAAATGATCATGTGTGTTGATAAGAAGGGCCATTATAATATGGCCATTGGCCAATAAATTGGCCATCACCTCCCATCATAGCTCCAGGAATATAGGGGTTATATGGATTGTATGCAGTTTGAGGAGGATAGCCATAGCCAAGTGTGTAGTATACATCAGATCCATTTTCAGAACGAACTTCCTACATACAAATGCAATATGAATAAGTGAATGTTCTAAGAAAGAAATAGGCATGCCCCTCCAACCCCGTAAACAGTAATTGCAACATAATACAAAAAAATAAATAACATTTGACACGTAAATGAGAAATTGTAGAATATTACAAAATGTAAACAAAATCTAACACCTAAATTAGAAATTGTAACATATTTGACATATAAGTAAGAGTTTGAGGTAATTAAGCAAAATTGTAACATGATAAGATAGATAAACAATATTTTGAGACAATTAAGACTTCTAAAATATTAGAGGATATTGTGACTTCTAGACCATCCATTCCTGGAAAACATGACACTTCATCCCATTCTTTTCCAGGTGCTTCATGGCCTGATAATGGATAATGGATCACATAGAGTTATCAGAACCAATGAACGAAAAAAATGCTACACACTTTTCATCAAAAACTAACTAATATGGTATGGACTATTAAAACCTATTAATCCTAAGTAACATAATATTTAAGAAAGTGCTTGAAGTATAAATATGCCATAGTTAAAGAAATTAGTCTAAGAAATGCTATAAAAAGCACTTCAATAGACTGAACTAAAGACTTGTTACTAACTTTCACTGCTAAAGCCATAACTCTAGGTCCAAAAGCTATGAATTTTTTAAATCTCATATTTGATATTAGTAAATTGTTAAAAACAATGAGCTCATTACACACCAATCCCATACAGAGCCACAAGCAAGTTAGAGAAATCAAATGACTGCAAGGGAAAACTTGTAGAATGAAAATAAGTTAAAGAGTTGTGATTAGATGGAAGTTTGATTTCCTTTCAATATTTGAAGGCTTCTGAGAAAAAACCATAACAGAAGCCCTTAAAAACCCTATATACATCCCAATTCCTCCCAAAAAGCAAATTATAGCTTATTTTTTTGGATGTTTCTATAGCAATCTGTACTATTATGCTCCACAATCTTAACTCGTGAGTTATTTTTGCTTATGCCATTATCCTTCCACCATCTGGGCTACATTAAGTTTTTTGGGGTCGAATAATCTAAACCTGTATTTCTTTTATTCGTTGGGGTTTTATTTTTTGGTTTGTTAAAAAAATATTTGAGGGCATAAATGGCCAATCAACGAGCACATGCGATGCCTATAGGAGGTGGAGGAATGAATAGTCTAATACCTAGTACCATTATTTCCAAGAGGAAAAGACGCCCAAGCGTTCACTTAAAATAGGTGATCAGTCTAGTGATTCCTATCTCAGAAGAATGAAGCAGTGGAAAACCCTAGATGAAAGTAGATGGAAATGTTTTCACGAGCAAACCAAGCCTCCCCTGTTTCAACAAGATTCAAGGAATGCGCTGAAATAAGGAGATAGGTGGTAATAGTGGTCATTTGAATTATGCAAGTGCCAACGATTTTTTTCAATTGATTGAGAACTCCATAAAGCAAACAGATGAGCATCCAAATGAAACAAAAGCCAATGAAAGTACCTATTATTAATGATGTGACAACAGAGTAGTTGAGGACTTACACAGTACCAACAATATTAAGCTTCATGTGTTCATATTAATGACAAATAAAATAAACTGCCATGAAAGAAGAATTTCAATGCAAAACTAAAAATGGAAGGAAAACCAAACAAATATGAATGGACATAAATACCAACCATTTCCTCTTCCCAGTGCATGAAGTTATTGTAGCTCCTAGTTTGTTTTATTTCAATTCAAACTCTGGGATTTGAGTTAAAACTGTCCAAATTGGAAATAAAAATACCAACCATTTCCTCTTGCCAGTGCACGAAGTTATTGTAGCTCCTGGTTTGTTTTCTTTCAATTCAAACTCTCCGATTTTGAATTAAAACTATCCAAATTGGAAATAACCGAACCAGTTTGTCGGAGGCTACCCTTTCCATCTGCCACTATTTCCAAATTGGAAATAATCGAACTGGTTTTGCAGGAGGCTCCCCTTTCCATTTGCCACTATTACCATCAATATGATAATGGAACCGTATAAATCTCCCTTATCCGTCCAAACTTTCTTGCAAATAATATTTAAGAAAAATCATTTTTCAAATATTTTTTTGTTATAAAATGTGCATCTATACTTTAATAATAGATAAATAAATCATTTTTCAAATATGTTTTGTTATAAAATGTACATCTATACTTTAATAATAGATAAATATTTGTTAAATAGAAAAAAAATTGAATGCTCATCAGCGAAAAGCATAGTTATTAATAACTAGTTAAACAAGAGCTGGAGGGCAGCGAAGTTTTTGTCAAAATGTTCATGAATAGTCGTGTTTTAAATTGTTGTGTTTGCTTAATGTTAGCAACAATGTTGATAATAGAATAAATTTATATTAATCTTGAAACTTGTGAACTTTTTAGTTTATGTTAGAATTGGCAGTGTTGTGATATTTGCACTAAATGCTGAAAATTGAGGAACTTTGAGATGGAAGACAAAGTGTCCAAATAAGAACACATAACAGAAAGGAAACTATCATATCAAGAACCACCATAGAAATAAGCCAAAAATGTTGAGGATGTTGTATTAGAGCTTACCAAATGATGTCATATCAAAGAACAACAAAAATCAAGTGGGTGGAATGGAGAGGAGTAAAGTTTTGCATAAATTTATTAACAATAATACAATTGTGATGTTCAAATAGGAACTTATCTTTTATAAGATAAAATGCTAAAGAAGCATTTGACAGATAAAATATTCCAAATTTGAATACCAAACTACAAATAATGTAATTTAAAATGTCGATTTAATTGCGCTTCCACATTATAGGTTACTATGGTATGGAATTACTTGTGTGGCAGATTTGGCTACGTTCAATAGAGCAACATCAGATGCAAGGCCTGTACGAACAGAATAGAGTGGACCATAGCATTTAGCCCACTGATAGAATGTTCAATGAGGTACCTTATCCTTGTGCACAACAACGACCTTCACAATTACACATGCACCCACACCTATAGTGGTGAGATTTTTTGCTATAATAGTTGAACGATGGTCTGACATGGCCTGAAATCCACATTTACATTTTCAAGGACTCTGATTTATAATAATTTGTATTTAAAAAAAAATGGTTTTATAATTTTTTTTTGAAAGCATAGAGTTTATAGGTAACAAACACACATCATGTGTTGTTACCTTTTATGAAGTGATATGTCATCAGAATAAGTTTTTAAGTGCAAAGATGTTGAGATTTAAGCATGTTGATAACAACATACTTGTGTGGCAGATTTGGCTGAGTTCAATACAACAATAACAAATGCAAGGCCTGTACGGAAAAAAATAGAGTGGACGGTAGCATTTAGCCCACTGGTAGAATGTTTGATGAGGTACCTTATCCTTGTGCAAAACAATGACCTTCATAATTAAACATGCACCCACACCTGTATTCATAATTTCTTTAGGTTCATACAATTTTAAATCAGGGAAGAAAGAGAGGAGTACAAGAATTATAAAGCTAACCTGGGGGATATTTCTTCTTCTTCTTTGATGATCTAGATTTGATAGCAGTGAGAATTAGTAAACCCACCTCCACTAGAGCCTAAATGGCTGGTAATTGGAAATTTAAATTGAGGTAAGAATGTTAAACCCAAAACTTATAGAGAAGGATATCACGGTCAGGAAAACTGATGTCCATGTTGAAGGTTTTATGAAAAACTAAAAGCTCTTGAGTTTTGGTAAGAAGTGGTATGCATTGAATGGGAAGGTTAACAAAGTAGAAAATATCTAGTCTAGAGAACATGAAAGTCCTAATCAATCACTCAGGAATTCTAATTTAGGGGCATCATTGCACACAAGATTCAATTCTCCTGGCCAATTAATTTTTTTGGAACTGTTTAGCTAACTTGCCTCTGTATTATATAAGAACATAAAAAATAGAAATAAAGATAACATTGGGATATATCTTATTGTACTGGATTTGCAGCTCCACGAACTCGAAATCATTTTTTTCTCCATGGCTTGACTCTGCTCCAACTGCTCAGTGTGTTCCTTCTTGTCATAGTCAATAGCAATTCTATAAATATGCAATGAACAATAATATACAATATGTTCAGTATCTGCATAATCACATTTGGAAGCCTTGGAAATTAATCAAAGAGGTGCTTTCTTCTCTAGCTTTTTCCTCTTATAGAAATTATAACATGCTAATTAAGAATTGGTACAAATTCTACAGCTAATAATGTTATATTAGGTACAAAAATATCATTACTACCTGGTCCATTGTAATTCCAGATGTAAAATTTCTATCTGTGTTGTCCAAGCAGGCACCTACTGCATATCTTCCCTTGTTCTTGTCAAATCTTGGGTAAGAGATTGCACCTGGGCTGTCAAATCTTGTCTTGCAACACCAAGCTTTTGATTTTCGGCATGTAACTGCATAATCTCAGCTTTCATTGGTTCTGTGGCACATAAATCAGCTTCCTGCTTCATTGATTTGTCGTACAACTCCCTCAGCTGATGCTATTTGTGAGCCTGCATATTTTCAGATACATGATTAAGATGTTGTAGCTCCTGCTGTGTAGCAGCCAATTCCTACCTCAAAGCCACATGAGTAGCAGGAAGACGTTGATTCTCCACTAGTAATCCCCGAATCTCTTGATGTTGAGCTGCAAGTTTTTTCTCTGTCAAAACTGGGTGAGGAGGCAGAGATCATGGGCCCTTGCCAAATGGGCCTTCAGCTAAACTTTTACTTTAAAAATTTACTAGTTAATAGTTTATATTTTACAGATGTAGATAAGGTTAATATATGCAGAGGGTCTTTAACATAGTGTTTGATTGCTTTGATTTGTCCAATAAAATAATTTTTAATTGATTCCATGTGCTCATTTAGATGGACAGGCTACCATTTGGATGGATGCGGCTATGATGGGGTCTTTTGGAAAACTTAGAATTCAGAAAGCAATTTGTTGGGCAAGTCCATTGAAAAGTTAAGGAATATAGCATGTATGTGTGGCAAAGGATTCAATTTCTTCCTACTGATGTGGTTATTGTAACAGTTATACTACAAACAACTTTAACATGAAATTGAGAAATGACATGAAATAAGAGAGGAAGAGAGTGCCATATGAGTAGAGAGCAGCTACAAATATTAGGAAGATATGATGTTGTTCACAAGAAAAGATCTGGGGAACAACTGGACAGACCTTATGGCAGATTAAAGGTTCACAGAGGCATGAGAGAAAGAGACTTTTTATGACTATACAATGGAAGAAGACATAGCAATGCATTTAATCAAACACAAAATAGCACCAAAAACCCATGTGTCACATGCAGTTACAAACAATTATCATTCTTAAGAGACTCGTCTTATATGAACGATCAAACAAACAAGGAGTGAGAGTGAAAAAGAAAAATAAGTTTCAAGCATATGAGCGATACAGCTAAAATTGCTGCAAAATCAATCAATATCTCCATTCATTGCATTTTTTCTGATCCATGAATGGGTGAAATTTGAATTGCAGCAGTTCTTTTCTATGTTTTTTTTTAAACTACAGGTTGTTGGGAATGTTCTGATGTCTCTGGTGGGGCCAAGGTGTGTTCCATAATGGGGGGATGTTCCAGATATGTCCCCAATTTTTGCTTTATACAGGGGATGGAATGGGGATGTTTTTCCTGTGTACCCATCCCCATTCCCATCTCAATGGATTTCCTAGGGAAGTCCCTAAATTGTGGGTAGGAAAAGAACCCTAGGGACATGTTCTCAATGTACATTGAGAATTTATGCACAAATTTTGTCAAAAAATGTTTCATAAAATAACACATAAGTGTGACCTTCAAGTGGTTTGAAAATGAGCCATTAGAGCTTAGCTTTGAAAGCTAGAGCACAGAAAAATAATTGTGATCTTTAAACTAAAAGTTTCAAATTCAAGCAGGATTTTGTGCCCTAAATGCTAAACTTTGCACACATTTTATTCTATGGGAATTAAGAGGCTAAGATTTAGCATTTTGTTGCAGGAGGCTAGCAATTTATACCAAAAAAATAGTAAACTTCAAGTATTGAAATGACCTTCAATCAAAATAGAACTCATAAAGGCCAGGTAGCTCAGTGGTACAATACCCAAGCATGTAAATGGGAGGTTCTAGGTTTGAGTCTTAGCCATTTTTTTTATTAGAGAAGAAGGTGAGAAGTGTTAGGAAAAAAATCTCATTACCACAAAAGAAGGCAAGTATTGTCAGGATAAAAATCTCAAATCCAAATGTGATTGTAGACGCTTTAGTCCTTGGGACTCGAGAGGCTAAAGCTTAAGTGATTTCTTGCATGAAACTGACAATTTATACCTGTAAACTTCATTTAAAGAAATTTGCTAATAAATGTTTCATCAAATTATAGAAGTGTATTATTTAATAAAACACATTAAATGTGCAATTTTATTTTTTTTTCTAGTTGAAAAATCAACCATTGAATAAGTTAAATTTCCACTATTTGAAATACAAAGTAGGGGAGTAGACATGTGGCTTCCATGTTGAAATTAGCATACCCGATTGCTTTTTAGTTTGATCAATCCAGAATTTTGTATGCATTTTATTCATTACACCCCAATAGTCTAAGATTAAATGTCTTTTTGCAAGATTTCAGCAATTTTACCAAAATAATTTCTGATTTAAAAATTAACCTTCAAATCATTTAAATTTCTACTTGGCTTTGAATGCAGAGCAGGGAAGCAGAAATTTGACTTCCATACTAAAATTCTCAAGTCTGAGTGCTATTTAGTGTGTGCTTAATACAAAATTTGCATGCATTTTAGCCCCTACGGTTTGATAGTCATAAGAAAAAATGTGTTATTGCAGGATATCAAAAATTTACACCAAAACTTGTAAACTTCATGTGTAAAACATAACTTCAAGATGTTTAATTAAATAGCACGATAGTGTAACATTAAATTTACAATTTTATTTCTAATTTATTATTTGAAAATGAGCTATCAAATCATTTAAATTTTTGTACTATTTAGCTTTGAAGTGGAAAGAAAAGAAGAAGCCATGTGGCTTTCATACATGCAAACTTTTTAATACATTTCGATGCTTTGACTCTTTTGGCTAAGAATAAGTGCTCTGCTAATACAATAATCTATATGCAAAATTGAAAAAAATATATATTCATATTTGTGAAAAGTTGTTTTTGAAAAAGAGCCATAATGATAAAATCAATAAAATTTGCATAATTTATCTTTGAAATGCAGAACAAAGAAGAAGCCTTATGGGTTTCAGGCTAAAATTGTCAAATCAAGTGTTATTTACTGCAGTTTAGTGAAATAATTTATCTAATATAGTTGTTGTGGTTTAAGAGGTTAAAAACTTAGAAACTTAAGATTGATTGCTTTTTTCATGCACATAAATTTGTTTAAAAAATATTTCAGTAAATAGCATGAAGATTTGGCAATCTAGTTTTCCAATTTCTGGTTAATCTAGTTTTCCAATTTCTGGTTATAAGATGAGGCATTAAATTTGGTTAAATTTGTGCTATTAAGCTTTGCATATACAGACCAGAGAATAATCCATGTGCTTTTGAAGCTAAAAAATTATCAAGTCCGACAGTGAGTGAGAGTGATTTGTAGAAAAAATAGAGTGCATTTAAAGGCCAAAGGTGAGTGCTTTCTTGCAACCAACATTTTACTTCAAAATTGAAATATTGTCTAAAATCTTTTCATAATTCTCATTAAATAGCACAAAATTGTAGTTTTGCATATGCAAATTTCAAAATTGAGTGTGATTTAGTATGGTTTTAATGCAAATTTTGCATGTTTGTTGTCCTTGGAACTTGAAGGGCTAGGATTTGAGAGCTCTCTTAGCAGAAATTTAAATGAAAATGATAGATTTATGTATATTAAATTGTTTGAAATTTCTTCATTAAATAACATGATAGTGTAGTGTTTGGCTTAATACATATGCAAATCTCAAATCTTAGTGTTTTTTTTGGTGCAATTCCTCTAAAACTTTTTCTTCATTTTAGTCCATAGACTATGATCTAAGAAGAAATCATTTCTTGCACAAAATTGAAAACAAAAATTATAAATTTCATGTAAAAAAGTCATTTAGAAAAATGCTTCATTACATAGGATGAGTGTGATTTAGTAACTGATGAAATTTTGCATCCATTTTAGTCCCGGGGACATGAGAGACTACAAGAGCTATCTTGCAGGAAACAAACAATTTAAACTGAAAATTTATAAGCTTCATGTATTGAAACTGAAAGTCATTTAAAAAAGCTTCTTTATTAAGTGGCATGAAAAAATAGTGTTTAGATAAATCTGAATGTAAATTCCATATAGAAAGTGCAAATTGCAGTGTCATTTTTCTGGAAAAAGCAAATGCTTGAATATATCTGTTTTCTCTGGAATTTGGAATACATGCAGGGTAATCCTATTTCATCTGGAATTTGGAATATATGCACATAAATATGTAATATTGTCTAGATTTTGGAAAATCTATTTTGTTGAACTTCTTGCAATTATCATTTTAACTGAAATATGAGATGGTGTATGGTGTATCCACATAAATTCCTCTTGAACAAATTGACATTCTCAAATATGATAACTACAGTGTTTGGTGTTCCTAAGTTTTATACTTATAGAGAGAAGCCTAGTTTCGAAAGGGAAAGTACCTCAGTTGTAGAATAACAAACCATCAGCCATTTTGCTGGTCTTGAATTATTATCTTATCCTAACTTTGTTTTCTTAAATGATGTCAAAGCCAATCATGGATTAGTAGGAGTCGGGGATTTCAAATGTAGCGTAGATTGAAGGGGAGTGTAGTCTTGAAAAGGCATGGAATTCTGTGATAAAGCAGCCTGTTGATTGTATTACATGATCCAAGGTGTAACTGTGTAGCTTAAGAGAAACTGTAGTTATGAAAGGGAAAGTAGCTCAAATTAGAACACCTCTTCGGTTGTTGTGAATGGCCTTGAGTTTGAGTCCTTACTTTATCAATTCAAAATTTAATCAATAACAATGAGTTTGTATCATCCACTCATACTATTTTATGGAAGTTATTAAAGAAAATTTGTGGACAGGTTGAAGGAATTATTTAACCCCTACCTCTAAAAGCAAGCCAATAACCACTGCAAGAGGAATTTTCGTAGTGACCCAACTTAATCCTGGAACAAGTGCAAGGCCTGAAATACGCTGAAATTTTATCTCACTTTGGCACTCCTAGCTTTCCAAATAAATGCTTTTGGCATGTGTGAGAACTTGGACATGCCTTAGGCTTTGTTTGCATACATAGCAGCTGAAATGTTAAAGGATCTTTCATCACTGCAAATAAACCTAACCATCAATTTTGTGATTTTGGAAAGGTGTCATGTTTGATTTTTTTAGAGTACTTTACCTGAAAGAAAAGACCATATCAGAAAGAATGCCAGAATAACCCACACACTAGTACAAAAAAGGCTAAGATACATATATCCCAGCTTCTTGATCTGCTCCTCCTAGAATCTGAGCTGATTTCATTCTCCATTGAAATGGAAAAGCTTTAAGCTTACTAATTTACAACCCCATTTTCCTACTCTGTGTACTAGTTTTCCTTATGAATGAGCTAGTTTACAACAAAAATGTGGTCGAATTTTCAATATTTATGAAAATTAAATTAAGAGAACTAGTAAGATTGAAAAATCCTCCTCCCATACTCTACAGTGTTAATTTTTCCTTTTAGTTTAATAAAACCCTAAAAATCATTTAACCTGATTTGCAATCAGACACAAATGTTAAAAAATACTCTCTATTGTGCATCCAATGATTCGAACCAGCGACACACAAACTTCCAGATTTTCAAGCAAATTCAAATTTAATCAGAGTATGAACTACAAGATATGGATATGTACTTGATGAAATAATAATTTGAGAGTTTAAATTTTTTAATATGACGAAGGCAGATAATCTAATGCAACTAAGGCTAAAATCTGAGGAAACTGAAGAGAGGGAAAGAAGGGCTAAAATCTTGCAAAGTATCTAAAATGGAGGACATAAAAAGTAAGAGAAAATCTGACAACGACACTGTCTATGGGGTGACAAAATGCACCACATGAATCCGTGCCCAAATCCGTATTGTCAGAAGAAGTCTCTATTTGTCAGTGTTTGTCAGGGAGACTGAAATACTATTTTTTTAATATTTTCATTTCAAACATAAAACAAATCTAAGTTAAATTTTTTCATATGATTTATATTTTCATAATATATTTTTATTATATATTATATAAATGTTATATATATATATATAATTTTTTAATATATAAAAATGAGGGCTTTTATATAATATAAATTATATATTAAAAAATAATATAAAAATATTATATTACAAATTATATTATATTTATATAATATATAATAAATTTATATATTTATATATTACTTTTAAATATATATTTTATATTATGTATAAAAAGAGGGTTTTTATATATAATATAAAATATTAAAAAAATAGTATTTTAGTCTCCTGACAAACACTGAGAAATAAAGACTTCTTCTGACGATACGGATTTGGGCACAGATTCATGTGGTGCATTTTGTCACCTCCATAGATAGTGCCCTTTCCATAAGCCAATATTACCGTCATTATTATAATGGATGTGCACCCTTATCGGGTAAAAGTTTTCTGCCAATTAGATTGAAGAAAATTTATTTTTGAAATATGTTATGTTATAATATTGGCATCTATACAATAGAAATAGTTAAATATGTAAATAAAAAAATTATTTTAGTTCTCATTAGTTGCAAATAGAATTATTAATAATAACTAGTTAAGAACAGGCCTCGCCTATAATTTTCTTGACAAAAACTAACAACAGGGGTTGCCTATAGTTCCCTTGGTAGGAACTAATAAATTACAATACATATTATTAAATATATTATAATATTATATAATATTAATAATATTGTTATAATATAATATAAATATTATATAATATTATATTAATATTATATTTTATTATAATATAATATTATATAATATAAATATTTTATTATATTATAATAAAAATATTATATTTATTATTATATAATATAAATATTATATTATATTTATTATTATATAATATAAATATTATATTATATTATAATAGAAATATTATATTTATTATTATATAATATAATAAATATTATATTATATAATATTATAATATTATATTATATAATATTATAATATTATATAATATTATATTATTATATTATATTACATTATATTATATTATAATATTAAATATATTATATTGTATTGTAATAAAAGTTAAATAAAGTAAATGTTAAAAAAATTTATAAAATATGTAAAGGCCTTAAGACTATACCGAGAGGCAATGTCTTCCACGTAATAGGTATTTTTGGTGCACCAAGCAACCTAGGCGGTCAAATGGCTTGCTTGGGTAGGGGTCCAATGAGGGGGGCTTAAGCTCTATGGATTATAATCAAATTCGAAAGAAAAAATAATAGAGGAGTAATAGTCATTTTTATTTGTCTGATATTAGTCATTTATTTAGTTATTTTGATTTTTCTAATATTAGTCATTTGTTTAGTCATTTAGTTGTGATTTTACCTGATGACCAAATTAGTTACTTATAAATGACCAAATTAGTCATTTATTTACCAAATTCTACTACTGTTAGTTATGCGATTAAAAGTTTGTCATGTGACTAAAAGTTTTAGTCACATCGTCATTTATTTGCAAAATTCTACTAATGAGAGTAATAAGATGTGAGTTGTTTTCAATGATGGATGGATTTTTTGGGTATAATCAGGTCAAAGTTAAAGAGTCTGAGCAATACAAGACAAATTTTACTACACCATGGGGGACATATTTTTATGTGAGAATGCAATTCGGTCTCACGAATGCAGGGGAAACTTTCCAAAGGTCCATGGATGTGGCATTTGTAGATTTAATTAATACTAAAATGGTAGTGTACCAGGATGACCTCACTACTTATTCCAAAATGGTAGAAAACCATATAAAACACTTGAAGAAAATATTCATCGAGGCTTTGGAATATGGTATCAGTCTCAACCCTAAGAAATGTTGGACACCAGGAACACTGAGAGGGGGGATGAATTAGTGTTCCACAATATTTGAATTTCAAATTAGATCTTAAACTATCAATAGCAATATTTAAGATTTAATAGCATCCACAACAAATAAATAGAAGGAAACATGCATGCACATTAACAAGACAATGTGACCACCATAACACCGAGATTTTTACGTGGAAACCCTATTAGGGGAAAAACCATAGTGGAGATTAATCCACAAAGTATAATCTATTAAAAGTATGATAAAAGGAGAATGCACTTGCATTCAAGCACACTGCCTAGAGCTCACTGTCCAAAAGGAGTTTGAATTAAAACTATTCAAAATATGAACTAAGAAAATAACGTCTCTGAATGCATGGATTCAGTTCCAATGAAGCACATGAAATGAATTTTGGATGTTCTATCCAATGTGTACTTCTGCTCTATTCTACTCTACTCTACTCTGCAAAAGCCCTTCTACTGCACAAACAAAATTCGCTCTATAGATCTTCTGATATTACCTCATGTAGCTGTTATGCACTTTTTCACACACACACCTTCTCACCACTTCATCCATTATATACAAAATGAGTTACTGATCTCATTTATATATCCGCTAGCAAGAATTTAATTATTATATGTCAGCTTCAAACAAAATATAATATTCTTCCACAGGTCGGCTTAAATCACCAATTAGAATTAATGTGTACCCACACAAGTTGCCTAGACTATAGTAGGGACCCAAACCAAAATTCCCAACATAAGAAATAGTTAAACACATGCTTCTCATACATCCAGAACACACCATACACAATAGGTCAGCTATAACGAGAAAATAAGCAATAAATTATTCTACTAAATCTCCAAACTCGTACATGAATCAATGTAATATCGTAAAACTTATCAAACAGGTAGCATACATGCTTGAAAAGCTTCCCTAGGGATCCACACAACAAAGTAATGATCCAGTGAAGTATTCAGATCAACTTACCAACTAGATACTTTGTTCTTCATGCATTCTGCTAGTAGAATATTGTCTTATACTTTCCTTGCTGGTAGGAATTGCTTCTAAATTGTGGACCACACTCCTAACTCTAGTTTCCATTAATGACAACACTAGCAACCAGAAAAAATCTCCCAAAGCCATATGCCAACAATCTCCCCCTTTGGCATTGATGGCAACACTTAGTGAAAAATGACTAAGTGTCGAAACCAAAATTTAAAACTTCACAGCACAACAAAACACTGTTCCCCCTTTGGATTTTAAGGCATTTTTCACTGCATTCTCTCCCCCTTTGACATCAATGACAAAAAATTCCGTTACTTTTCTTTTCCCCTTAGATTATTTACTGCACCCTTCCTCACTGCAGTCTCTCCTCAAGAAAAGTTGAAACTGCTACTAAATTCAAAAAATTATTTTATACTTATCTTTCATTTCTAGGAGAAATTTCTTCCAAGAGTCCACTGCAATCCCAATAGCAATTATTAGACTATAATTTTTTGATGTTCTATTGATGACCTGAACAAGGGATTCGGGAATGGTAATGGTTTCTTCTAGCTTTTCTCCTTTCTTTAGAACTTCAACCATTTTCCTTAATCCGCATTCAGTCAAATCATTCACTTTCCAGAAAGTGTCCATAAGAGTGTTTCTAGTAGAGTGAACCTTTGCATGCTCAACTTGCAACTCATGAATCTTCTTCTTAACTTCTCCATCCTTGTCCTGAACCATACTGTAGTCCTGTCTGATTTTGACAAGATCATTTTCAATCTATTCCAACTTGTCCTTATATTTTCCAACCACATGAGGCCACCTAAGACAGTAATTGCAGATCTTGTTTGTTGAGTCAATACACTATCTTAGTACATTCATTTTCTTCTTTAGTTTGGCAAGAGATATCCTAAACTGCATCTTTAGATGTGAGATTATTTCTTCCTTTTTTTCTATCTTGAGACACATAGTCCATAGCCTCCTTGATACATTCAATAAATTCTTCTAGAAGTACATTTTGCAAACTCTTCAATACAATGTTGTTATCAATAAAGTATCTTCCTAGAGTGTCCTCAATGAGGTCCTGTTCATATGATGAACCATTTATCCATATGTCAATTATCTTTTGCATTCCATCTTCTTCTTGAACAATCTATAATATCTTTTCTTTGAGTAAAGAACCTTCTTCATCACTTTCTTCTGCAATTACCACAATCGGTTCAACTAGTTTTGGTTCATCTCTTGGTGAATATTCCTCAAAGTCTTTACAACTACATCCACAAATATCTAGTTTTTATCTTTTCCTTCAAATTTTGTTGACTTAGGCACTAGAGGAGTGTCACCAACCAACTCTCTTTCTCTCTTCTACTTTTTCTCCATCTTACTAGAGGATGATCCAATTTCAATTAATTTTACCAAGAGGGGAATACCAAACTTTCGTAACAAGCTTCCAAAGAAGTTTTCATAAACTTGTTCACCATTTTCAAAAGAGTAGAAAGGCTCAAAAATTTATTTGCAAATCGGCATATTTTTCTTCCATACCACATTATCATTCTAAGGCAAGCAATTTAGGAAATACATCATAATGCATATAGCCAGGGTACCAAACCTAAAAGAATAATCTATATCCTTTTTCAATTGCACATTCTCCATCAGTTGATCCTTCAACAATCCACATAGATCAAAGTCTTCATCTTCTATTATCATCTTGTGTGCAATATAGACTATGCCTACAGAGGTTGCACCTTCCCTATTTTTGAAGAAGATCTTGTATGAAATTCCATATGAAATATACCTTGTTAATGGATCTTTGATCATTGTAATCATCAGCGCCCTTTGATCTTCTTCTACACTAGTTAGGGCTTCAACCTCAACATTTTGAATCAATTTCTTTTGCAAGAGATCACCAACATTGCACAAAACTGTTAGATTTTTTATTACATCCTTAGAAATTTGATAGGGTTTATCCAGAGTAAGGATATCACCATCCAATCTATTCAAGATAAACCAGACTACCTCCACATTGACGAAATGAGGAAATTCATTCCAAATGTCTGGATTCTTGTGTTTTTCTCCTCAAGCTTCTTCAATTCGATGAAAGACAACAAATTTATTACATCCCTAACCTTTTGACTACTATATTCATCCAGAATTACTGTTCCTTTGATTTACTTCATTTTCCATACTGAACAGGGTTCTACCGATCACAGAATAAGTATGAAATTGATAAACAACAGAAATACCTAGAAAATTCACTGCTAAATTGACTTTTGCTCCCTCAAAATTTTGCTAAAAAGGGGTCTCCAATTGTTCTCCTTCAATGCACGGTGAAAAATGGGGGTTTCAAATTCCCTTTTATAACTTTGCACACCTAACTTCCTTGTTGCATTAAATGCTTTGCCCTAAAAGTTTTGGTTACTCTATTTTCAAACAACAAGAGAGAAATCCATTTGCAAAACCTTCAAGAAGCGATCACCAATACACTTGAGGATGAATGACACAACTACAGAAAACTTCCCACAATCCAAAAACAACTACATATGGGGGGACAAAATATTTTCATGAAAACTCCCCTTAGGCCAATGGCTTGAAATCAATTGCCGAATGAACTACTGGAGGGGGCTTCCGGTACAGCCTTGTTAAATTTCATCAGATCCATTCTTCTTTACCCAAATTTTCTTCATCTGGTCTCTTATCTCTTCCATGGATGCTTTTCCTTTTCCTTTATCACCTTTCTATAATTTCTTCCTTGATATTCTAGACCACTTTTATCCATGCTTCTGTTCCTGTAGAATCTTGCAATGTGACCAAATTTGTTACAATTGTAGCATACCATATTTTTCTGTCTATACCATCCATTCCACTGATTTCCTCATGATCTGCACTAATTAGCAATATATCCAAATCTTCCACAGATGTAGCATTTAACATTCCTTTTACTAGTAGACATACTTCTGCATTCTAATGACTTATGACCAAACCTTTTGCAGTTAAAACATTGACCAAAAAATTATGGATTGCCAGAAATTATCTTACTTCTACACTGAGAAGCCATATGCCCAAATTTATTACAAACAAAGCAATATCCATTAAATTTTTGAGCATTGGGTTGTCTTACCAGATATCTTCTACCTTTGTTCTTCTTTTTAGGGTCCTTATGTTCAGATTTGGAGCTCACATCCTTCACATAGACGATACCTGGCTTATCATTTGCATCCTTTTGACCTTTAGTTATCTCATCAAGCCTAGTAGAACTGATCCTGAACTTCTCCTTAAACTCATTTGCAATAGCAAACTCATCTCTGAGAATAACTACTTGTCTCTCAAGCTCTTGTTCATTGTTTTTGGATTGTTGCAGTTCAATCTCCAGCTGAATGACTTCACTATTAACTTTGTTGAATTCCTCAGACTACTCTTTCAAGGACTAAGCCATATTATCCTCCTTCTTCTTTCTTTCTTCAATCTCTTTAGTTAGCTTCATCACCACAGATTCCATTTCAAGCTTTAGAGAAGTATTTTCCTTAGCAAGCGTTTTGCATTCTTCAGTTATTTATTTTAGGTTTTGATTCAGATGAACATCTTCTAGGCCTTTGCTTCCTTTTTGCTTCAACTAACCACATAGTTCTTTCCTCTTTTCCCTTGACTCATTTACCTTATCCTACAGTGATTAAATGAATTTTTCAACAACCACAAGATTTTCTTTTAGTTCCATGACCTCTTCTTTAGACTGATCAAGATCATCAAGTGCCACCATAAGCTACTGTTGAAGACCACCTAGATCCATTGTAATCCAAGATCCACCTCAAGTTGTTAGACTCATAAGAGTAACCTACTCTGATACCAATTGTTGGACACCAGGAACACTAAGAGGGGGGGTGAATCAGTGTTCCACAATATTTGAATTTCAAATCAAATCTTAAACTATGGACAACAATATTTAAGCTTTAATAGCATCCATAACAAATAAACAAAAGGAAACATCCATGCACATTAACAAGACAATGTGAACATCATAACACCATTTTTTTTACATGGAAACCCTGTTAGAGGAAAAACCATAGTGGAGATTAACCCAAAAAGTATACTTTGTTAAAAGTATGATAAAAGGGGCATGCACTTGCATTCAGGCACAATTCCTAGAGCTCACTGCTCAAAATACAAAAGAGGACTCACTATCCAAAAGGAGTTTGGATTAAAACTATTCAAAATATGAGCTGAGAAAATAGCATCTCTGAATGTCTGGATTTAGTTCCAATGAAGCACATGAAATGGATTCTAGACCTTCTATCCAATTCAAACTTCTACTCTATTTTTCTCTGCAAAAACCCTTCTACTGCACAAAAAAAAATCGCTCGACAAATCTTTTGATATTACCTCATGTAGTTGTTTTGCACTTTTTCACACACACACCTTCTCACCACTTCATCCATCATATAAAAAATGAGTTACCGATCTCATTTATATATCCGCTAACAACAATTTATTATTATATGTCGACTTCAAATAGAATATAATATTCTTCCACAAGTCGGCTCAAATCACCAATTAGAATTAATGCATACCCACACAAGTTGGCTAGACTATAGTAGGGACCCAAACCAAAATTCCCAACATAATAAATAGTTAAACACATGGGTATGTGCAGGGTCATCATGGAAAAAACAGGCCCTTAAGTGGCAAAAAAATCAGAAAAATCAGAGTTAGGCAACTTGACGTAAAAATTTGAATAAGTTATCTATATTATTTCAAAAATATGTAAGAATAGAATCTGTAGAAAATTGAATTAAGTTTCTAAAATAATAGGTTTGTTTAAAAAAATAAAATCTATTTAGGAAAATTTGAAATTTCAATGGAGTGGTACTTAAATTTTAGGGAAAAAATAAGAAGTAGGTGTCTGTCTGACCACCCTAACCACAATAAAATGATAATATTTTTTTATAATATTTTTTATATAAGTAGAGGACTCATGCCCCGATGTGATGCATAATTTTTTGTATTTTTTTTCCAAGTAAATAATTAATTATGAATTTTTTATTACAAATTTTTTAAAAATATAAAAACTTGTACGTCTGACCACCTTAACTTGGTTAAAAATTCATGAAATTCATTTTTTCTTTTTTTAATCCTATAGTATGTGAAGTATAGAATGTGACACATGTTTTGGATCCAAAAAATGTGATACCATTTGAAAGATATAGATGTTTTTCAATCAGCCTATCAATCAAGACTTTAGTCATAATTTCAATAGAAAATGAATAATAATTACTTGTTAAATTCAAAGTAAAGCATAATTTATATCGGTGGAAAGATGAGAATCTGCTTTAAAAACCCTTTTCGTTTCATCAATTTTGGGTAAAAAAATAGTCGTTAGCTATATACCCATCATATTGCCACTTTTTGGCCCACCATGATCCTGCACATACCCACATACTCCTCATACATTCAGAACATGCCATACACAACAGGTCGGCTATAATGAGAAAATAAGCAATAAATTATTCTACCAAATCTCCAAAGTTGTACATGAATCAATGTAATATCGTAAAACTTATCAAACAAGTAGCATACATGCTTGACAAGCTTCCCTGGGGATCCACACAACAAAATAATGATCCGGTGAAGTATTCATATCAACTTACCAACCAAATACTATGTTCTTCATGCATTATATCGGTAGAATATTGTCTTCTAATTTCCTTGCGAGTAGGAACTACTTCTAAACTGTGGACCACACTCCTGACTCCAGTTGCCATCAATGAAAACACTAGCAACCAAAAAAAATCTCCTAAAGCCAGATGCCAACAAGAAGTGTCACTTTGTTGTCATAGAGGGTAAGCTTTTGGGGTATATTGTATCAAAAGAAGGGATTAAAATAGACCCTGAAAGAGTAGAAGCAATAGACAAAATCCCCATTCCCAAAATTGTTAAAGCCATTCAAAAATCTCCTGATTTTTCCAAACCTTTCCAAATATTTTCATTTTCCTCATTCCATACCATAGCAATTGTTATGTTATAAAAGAATGATGAAGGGTATGAGCAACCTGTATCCTTCTTTAGAAAATCACTGTAGGGATCAGAGTTAAAGTATGATATTATGGTGAAACAAGCTTATGCATTGGTCAAAGCAACAAAAGCTTTTAGAACATATCTAGTCGGAGCCAAAGTAATTGCATATGTACCACATGTAGTTGTGAAAGATATCTTGGTACAGAAAAAGGTGGCATGGAAGAGATGTATATGGATAAATAAGATCCAAGAATATAATATGGATATTTAGATTTTCAAGTTAGTAAGGGGACATGGTCTAGCCAAACTAATGGTAGAAGCAAACATTGAAGCTAACCAAATCTATAATGTAGAAAATGAGGATGGTACAATTGAAAGCATTGAACATACTCCTTGGTACACAAACATAGTGTATTCTCTCAGACACATGAAGTTCCCTGAAGGATTGAATGATAATTAGAGAACTCTAAAGTTGCAGGCATCCAAGTACGTATTCATAGAAGGTGATCTGCTCTGGAAAAATAGGGATGGAGTGCTATTATTGTGTCTAGATGAATCACAGGTAGAACATGTCTTGAGGGAGATGCATGATGGAGTCTGTGGAGGTCATTATTTTTCTGAAACTATTGCACATAAGATCCTCAGGGCAAGCTATTACTAGCCTAAGGTTTTCAATGAATCTTTTTCATATGTAAGGAGGTGTGAAGCTTGTCAAAAGTTCTAAGGAAAGATGAAATATCAAGGATCCTTACCGCTTAGACCTTTACAAGTAGAAGCCCCTTTCCATCAATGTGGAATTGATTTTATTGGGGAAATACAAGAAAAATCAAGTGGGGGACATAAATGGATATTGGTGGCAACTGATTATTTCACTAAATGGGTGGAGGCAATCCCAACTAGACAGGAAACAAGCAAGGTGGTAATAAGTTTTATGGTGGAGAATATCATAACTAGATTTGGTACACTAGTAAGATTGATCACAGAAAATGGAATATGTTTTGGGTTTGATGAATTCAAAAATTTCTGCAATACATATGGCATTACTATTTCTTATGCTGCCCCTTACAACCCACAAGCAAACAGGCAAGCAAAATCCAGTAATAAAAGTATTTTGAAAATCATAAGAAGGATACTAGATGGAAATAAGAAGGCATGGGATTCAAAGTTAAGAATGGTTGTGTGGGTGGATAGGATTACTGTAAAGAAGGTGATTGGAAAGTCTCCATTTGAGCTGGTGTATGGGACACAAGCTAGGATGCCATTGCAAAACCTTTTACCAGTTTATAATTTCATCCTTCAGGAAGATTTAGATATTCCATAACCAATGGAGGAAAGGATGGAGCAGCTTGCAGAACTTGATGAAATAAGGAGAATGAATCACAAGCAAAATGTGAAGTTGCAATCACAGGTGAAATATCTTTTTGATAAGAAAGCCAAAGATAGAAAATTTGAGGTGAATGATTTGGTACTAATGTGGAATGCTAGATATCAGGAGAAGGGAAAGCATGGAAGTTTGAAGCTTTGTGTTTAGGTCCCTTTGTTATTATTAGCAAAGGAGGGGAGGACTCTTATTATTTGCAAAACATGTCAGGTGAAGAACAAGAATTCCCAGTACATGGGCAATTTCTAAAGCACTTATTTTGTTGAAGAACACTAGAGGATTAATGATTGCTAGTGCATGGACAATTATTAACAAACCTCTTAAAATAATCTCTTTCCATACACAATAGTTTAGGAAATCAAAAAGGGGCTAGGACTTTCTAGTACATTGAAAATCCTAGAATTCCCTCATTAAAAATATTTTTTTTTCCATGTATAGTAGTGTAGGATCCTTTCCATCTCCATCATTTTTCACGTTCATATCCATTTTCATTCCATCCTCACCATATTTTCATTTTCATATCCTTTGAAAGCTTGGTCTACACCCAAAGATATTCTAGATTCATGTAGTGATTGGTAAATCACTCATCCCTAACTGGAGCCACTATTGGAACCAGAATTTTCATAAAAATTATAAGGAAATTATCAATTAAAATTTGAAATTCCCAATATCATTTTCATAAAAAATCACATTATTGCCATCCATAAGGTCAAATTTTCCCTTTATTGATATACCGCTGCTGCATTGGCCACCCCACATAGCCCTCACATCTTATCTCTCTACCACAACCCATTACAAAGTAGCTCACGGTATGACAGTAAATGAAGCAACTACTGTACACTATAACCTTCACCCCTTACCGCTATACCCCAGGGGGTCAGAACATAGCCCGTGATAGAGCGATACACTAAAGAGGAGTATTAAAAGGACACTATGATACCACAAGAGAGAAAAAGGTGACCCGTGGTAGAGCTATATATTGAATATATGTACCAAAGAGACACCATGGTACCGCGGGGAAGTGAAAAGTGACATGAGGTAGTGTAGTAAATTAGTCGTTGTGTCATTTAAAGCATACAAGTCACATCAATCAACATTGAAATATAAAATTGATCTCAATACAAAGATTTGAATTGTGCGAATTTATGATTCAAGCGTAAATGCATCTTGGTGATAAAACACATAAAATAAGTTGAGGTTTTCCATTCATAAAAAACTAAAACCAAGTTACAGAAAAGCTTAGAGTGCAGGAGTAAAGGGAATTCTTCAAGGAAAATTATATCACAAGGTTAAAGAGGCTAAGGCTCCCATTGCCTTTAGGAAATATTCTTTGTTGTGTCATTTAATCTTGTACCAAAATGAAATGAAATGGACTAAAAGAATGAAGTGTGCACAAGAGAATGGAGTAAGAACCCTTGTACAAAATTGGTGTTACATCTAGGATAATAGATGTATAGAATGTGATTTTTTTGTGTTCAGAGATGACTTTGTTGTTAGACTGATAGCTTCCCTTGGTTACCCAACACCAAGGTTACCCGAATCATTGATGAAATTAATGAGGCCTATACAATATAAGCCAGACCAAGGCTATACTCATAATTATGTTGATTGGTTCTTTATGCCACAACACACCATTATCACCGTATATGGATGCAACCAAGCACCACATATCTTTCCCAATTTTGTACCTAAAAGAGTATTTTTTCTAGAATTCATGTAGCAGATGCTCTAGATGAAACATGATTTAATGAGGAATTAGAGGAAAGGAACATTTTTTCCTGATATGACAACATTTGAAGAATTGGCCATTAGATTTGATATGCTAGAAGAATTGTAGAGGTTCATGGGGGTTAATTATCCCCTCATGTTTGGAAAGGAGAGAGTGTGTGACCTAGAGGGTCATATCAATATGATTAGAAGGACCTTGTTGACAAAAAGGGCCATATCTAATGAGTTTGACCCTAAGGATGATGTCATAATAAATTTGGTATATTTTGTTGATGTACTACAAACTAGAAAGAGGTGGATAACAATGATGAGGTGGGAAAATTAGAAGAAGAAGGATAGAAATTTCAAACAACTTTTTGCTGATGAACCTAACCCCCTGAAAAGAATGCAGATGACTCTTGATAAATTTTATGAACTTTACAAAATATCCCAAGATGAGGGGTTGATTCCACTTCCCACACCTCACCAACCATCTCATGAAGCATCCACATCACGAAAACCATCTCCATCACTTGCACATCTGCCCCCTTTATCTCCTACTCATGAACCGCAAGCTAAAAAGAAAAATATTGAGCCATTGGTTGAATATGACTCAAGTGATGACAAAGAAGAAGAAGCAGTAATAGCTCTGACTGAAATGAAGGAGGTAGTAGAGCAACAAATAAGTCAAGAGCCTCATGATCCTAAGATCAGGCTTTCAGATGAGGAAGCTGATGAAATTCAAGAGGATGAGAGGGTAGTGGCCTCTTTGAGGTTTATGCAAGATGATAACTTTATCCATACCAATGAATTTAAGGACTTTTGGATTAAGATGAAGATGAAACAATTTGATGAAAGATTGAAAATCAATCTTATAGGAGCTGACGAATCAAAGTAGGCTGAGATCCAAGCTCAGACATTTGCATAGTTAAATGTTGATAGCATTAATGTCACCCCCTAGGAGGTGAGAGAGCTAGTATTGAAAAGTGATATGTTGATTATGTACTAGGAATGGAGCTATCCAAAGTGTTTCTTCTAGATCAGATCAGAGCACATGATGATCCTGTGTTAGTAGTAGAATTTGATTCAGAGGAAGGTGTCTCAAGAATAGGGTATAATCTTACTACCCAAACACTTGCTCTGTGGAGAAAACAAAAAACACAAGGAAGCCCCAACTCTTGGATGTACTGCAGGAAATTAGGGGGTCAGCTATGGTGAGAACAATGAAAGACACAACCCCCATAGAAGCCACAACCACGACTATGCATTTTGCAATGTTCACTAAGGATGTGGTAGAAAATATGGAAAATAAGATTAATGAATATGAGAAGAGATTAAATTTGTCAAATGATAAGGTGAACAATTTTTTTATTTAGAATGTGAAGCTGAAACAATAGTTGTAGCAGGTGACCACATTAAGAGGGGATGAATTAATTGTTTATCACCCACCTGTCTAGGTAGAGGATCCACAAATACAACAAATGAAAGATGAAATTGATAAATTAAAGAAACATAATATGGATGATGTCAAGCATCATATCATGGAGACTCTAAGAAATATATTAGAGCATAGAGTTGTGATATTGAAGGAGAAGATAAATGGATTACATGAAATCTTCAGTAATCATATTATTGCTTTGGAGTAGATAGATGCTAACTCCCCTATCCTTGAAGAGCTCTAGAAGAGATGGAAACCTACCTATCACATACTGACTAGTCTGTGCAAAGCCACACAAAGGGAACCAAATTCCCCACCAATACTCAAACCTACACAGGAAATGGTAAAAGGTGTAATTGAGGAGTATAAGTATTTGGTACATATGAGGAAGAAAGTGCAGAGTAGGAGGATTGCATTTGACTATATTAAATACATCTTCAGCCTATCAATCTTCAAATATGTTAATCAATTAAAAGGTATGGATGAATGGAGAGAAGAATTTGATCAAATGATTCCTAAATTCCTAACACATGTATAGGATGATGGGGAGATCAATCTCGATAAATTCCATACTTTACTTGATGGGATTTCCATACTAGACAGTGGACACACAATGTTTGTGGTGGATGTTAGAAACCTCCTAGATAATAGATGGAAAATTTATCTCACAAATTTCACATTTGCACAAGAATTCAAATGGCGAAGTGATCTGACAATTAATAAGTGGTAGGAGAAATATTTGGGCTCTGATGAAGATTGATTATGAGCATCACGAGGAGGAAATATCATACAATAAAGGCTTTGAACATGTCTTAGGTGACCACGGGCTTTTACTCGGAGATTAATAGATTAACACACATGTTTATTGTTAAGTTCCTTTAATTATGTTTAATTTAAAAATTATGTTTTGTTATCAAAAGACATGTCCTTTGGTCTGGAGCTTGCTGCCTCTCATATAAATAAGAGAGATCAAGACCAAAAGAGATGATTAGATTAGATATAGGAAAAATTAATAGGCGAATAGGGATAAATATAATGCTTACATTTCAAAAGACCATGATGCATGTATAAATTTTGAAAAATTCAATGAAAGATATCTTATTTTGTGGCCTAACTTGGTATCAACTATTTTTTGTAGTTATTCAATTATATGGTTGTCTCCATTTTAATGCTTGTTTGTTATTTAAATTGTTATATCAAGTATATATTCAATTTATCAATGCACATTTGTTGTATTTTTGTGATGTGATTAATTGGTTTCCCCAGAGGAATTAAACATCCTTCTAGTCAATCACAGTAATCTAGAAGTGTTAATTGGATCGATAAGAAGAGCCATATAGTTAGGGTTGTCCATTTGTCTCCAATCTGGCATTGTCTGTGTTCTTGCATAATTTACTCAATTGGTTATTTCAAGTAAAGATTAAATTCTTTTGATATATTATAAGTAACCTAGTTGTGTGAGTTGGATCCATAAGTAGAGTTTTTCAATCATTTACCTGCACATTTATAGAATTTATAAACCAATATTAGTGTGCCAAACAGTTTGATTTATTGCTAATACATGTCATGTATTCAATATCTTCATTTGACTCCATCTACCCAATAAGGCACTAGTCTTATCCATTTCATCATTTAGTTTTAGTCAATTTGTTTTCAAAACCTCACATCTATTAACTAAACATATTCATAAACTCCACCTTGATATTGCTTATACAATTTATACCAAATAGGTCTACATCTCTCCACCTCCAATTTCCATTGTGGATAGATTTCTTAAGTAGTAAACACACAATTAAAGTCTACTAAAGTTGCATATGTATATAGGTCTGGTAGAGTCTAAAGAGAAGAAAGTTCAAATACACCATTGGGCCTTGTACGTTAGCCTAAAACGTACCAAGAGCTTGGCAACCTCTTGTGATTTCTCAGCCAGCGTTTTTGAGAACTTACAGGACATGCAAAAATAAAATGAAGCTTTCCAAATAATATCTCAATACAATATGATAGGGATAAAGCAAACCCTTGTTGAAAATGGCTCCACTCTTAATGTGTGTAGTGTCAAACTCTTGGATAGGATTTGTGTAGATAGATTAAAAATTCAACCCAGTTCTCTATCTATTAAAGGCTTTGACAATGTACCAAAATAACCACTTGGTGTGATTACTTTTCCTATTACAATTGGAGTGGCCACATTGGATACAAAAATTCATGTAATGCCTTAGGAACTTTCATATAATCTCCTTTTAGGCAGACCATGAATCCATGAAATGAATGCAGTGCCTTCCACTCTTCATCACAAAATGAAATACATTCACAACAAAAAAGTGTACATAATTGAAGCTAACCCTGATCCCAATAGTCATTTAAAAATTAAGAAAAATAATGTGTGTCATTTAAACACATTAACACCAACTACACCAGTGGAACCCATCCACCAAAAAGACAAACAACAAAATATTGAACAACACATGAAGTTATTCAATGATGATCGGGGTTCCTTTGACTTCACACCAACAATCATGGATGATCCTTTGAAAGCATCCACCTCAACCACTTTAGACCAAAACATAACCAATTACACAACATTTGATGAACACAACAATGACCAACAACTCGATCCAAACACAATGAAAAATATTTATGGAAAAGGTTATGAACTTATGAAACAAGGTATCTACAATCCTATCAATCCTATCACACAACAAACAACTTATGGTCTTGGTTATTTTCCTTCGATAGAAATTTCCCAGCCTTCACTAAACATCAATACTCTCACACAACATTGTCCTAAAACAACCTTAACAGTTGTGCATCCTAAACTCATCAACACTAGTGGTCTTGAAAATAATCCTTACAAAACATGACACAAACAATGAGCTCTTTGCTTAATTTCAATGTCATCTCGCAAAACACTAATGATTTGAATTCGTTAGATTTTACACCCTCCTATAAAGGAGAGAAAAAAATATCACAATCTAAATAGTTTTGCGTAGGTATGACATCTTGTACATCTAAGCAAGAGATATCTCTATCATTTAATACAATCACATCTACCATTGATCAAGAGGATATCTTGTTGAGACTCCTCCAAGATCACCTGATAACCCTTCCTCCAAGAACTTGAAAGAAATTCTATTACAAGACTTCATTTTGTGCATATCATAGAGTTCACGGTCATTCTACTAATGAATGTAAGGCTTTGAGTCATGAAATCCAACACTTTCAAGAGTTTTGTGTTCTTCCTTATATGGGGGCACCTAAATTCCTCTAATTCATACTAATTTTCACTCTACCATGCATATTATCAATCATTAATTGGCTCATTCTTGTCCTGCACTAAGTGGGGGCAAGGGGTTTGTAGCCTTGTCTTTCTATGTCACTTGTTTCCTCTTTTGGCTAGTTATTAACCTTTCATGAAATTATAAGAGCAAGCTTTGGATGTGGATGACATTCCTTAAGTTGGCTTGTACATGACATACTACCTTTTTCATGACGTAGCTTATAGGAAACATATGACTTGGCATAGGGCTTTCCGAGTAAGCTCTCATGTTATTCTTTCTTCTACTTTAAAGAAATTGCTCATAGTACTGGTGTTTGCAACCACTTTAAAGTGGGGACATACATCACCACTCACATTTCTTTGTGTGATTTTCTTTTTCTTGTGATTTCCTCTCTTGGAAACATTAGGTACAATGTTGCCCTAGATGAGACATTGCACTTGTCCTCTTTTGGAAACAAGATGAGACCATTTGCACTTATCCTCTCTTGGAGACATTAAGTATGATGTTCCCTAAGATGAGACCTTGCACGAACTAAGAAAAATACCTTTGAACATTCCTTACACTACCTTGCATTTACAATGTCTATGAGTAGCAAGCATATGAAGTTTTACTTACCTCATGGAGCTCAAAGTTATTAGGAGGTATAAATTTGGTATGGTTGAGTGGGAAGCCCATTCCAAGGCATGCCTTTTCCCCATAGCCACCTTATGGATTTATCACCCCATAAATAACCAAAAGTTCTATGGCCCCAGAGTGAGTATGTTGTGGATTTCTCACCCCACGAACAACCAAAAGTTTTGTGGCCCAAGAGTGAGTATACTTAGGACTTCTCACCTAGTGGACAACCAAGAATTTTGTCACCCCAAAGTGAATATGAATTTTATTTTTAGAACAAACAAGCCTAGATCTAATCCACAACGAGTTGTACAAATGATCAAAGCTTCATCCACCTCATTTTCATTTCTCTCCTTCCTAGTTCTTGCCATTGCATGATTGCATATCTTTTTTTGTTGCACAACACTCACCTTGCATATCCTTTTGCACTCATGTTGGTTTGACTTAGGATCTTAGATCCTAGGGGCTTGACTGCTTCCTTGATCTTTATTATCCTAGACCATCCACATTGGTACAATTGAACCCCTTCTCAAATGTCTACTTTAGTGTGAGTTTGAAGCAAGTTCATCCTCTCACTAAAGTGGGGGCTAACTGTGGACAAATAAAAAGTATCCCCTTTTGCTTGCTTGATGTGGGAATAATTGATAATAAATTGGAATTAATAAGGCCTTGATTTGGTGTTATGAGGTGTTTTACCCATCCACACTAGATCTTGGAACCTTGCAAACTAAATAAAATACATCTAACAATGTATTATAAAGGTGTTGTAAAATACTTTCATGCCTCTCTAGACTTAATAAACCAATTTTCCCTTATTTCAACATTGTAAAATATATTTAATTGCATTCTCACATCAATCTAGAAGGCTTGTGAATTAAGCTTGACTTTAATCTAGTGTTGTAATGTGTCTTACACATTCACATTAGATGTTGTGCCCTTCTAGGCTATGTGGACCTCATTTTAGCATTCTAAACTATATTTAATCACACTTTCACATGGAATTTTATGTCCCAAGCCCTAATTGACCTTTACATAATCATTAATAGGCCCCTATGATCCCATATTGTGCATCCCAAGGCATAAATTGATCAAATAACTAACTAGAACAATCTAGAGAAACCTGATATTTTGTTCTCTCGACCTTCTAGCTAGCAAAATGGCCCTTATGGGAACCATTCGCCATTAGGGGTGACTCACTCCCATCCAAGTGGGACCCATTCGCCCTTGATGGTGAATGAGTCCCATTTGAGCCATTTTCAGGGTTTAAGCGAGAAAAGTTGGATTTTAAGTCATACTTTCCTCCATGTCGACCTTAGGAATCCAATTAATGGGAAAATAAGGTGGATTTCCTATAAATAAAAGCCTCTAAACCATAATTAATAATAAATTAACTCATTCATAATGCATTCATAATTTTTCTTCCACTTCAAGTCAAGCAAGATAGGGTTTCATCACTCCAAGTCATTCAAGATCACTTTTCAGACATTCAAGGGAATAATCTTCATCTTTTGTTGTAGATAATCAAGATCAATCTTCATGGAAAGGTATTAACTCCATTGTTTCATGCTTCATTGCATTCTTTCTTCATTTTGGTTTAATTACCTAAAAAGGGGTTTGACCCAGGCAAACCCCCATGCCCTAACATTCAACATTTCTATTTCTCTTCTTGTGTGTTTGTAGATTTAGACATATTGAAGACTTGGGAATCATTAAAGATCAAGTTTCAAAGTTTTTGAAGGCATCCTCTTGTTGACTAAGGAAAAATATCCACTAGAAATCACTTTTAGTGCTGGAAATCAGAATTTTGGAGGAATACACCTATCAGGAACCAAGGTGTTGATCGAGGACTTTAATTTCCACCTTTGGATTTTTAGAAATTCAAAAGTGGACTACTTCACCATTGATGGAAAATGAGTCCCACTGATAGGCTTGAAAAAGGTTTTATGCAGTTTTGGATACCCATTTGTCTTAAACGAGCTCTAGAATATTTTCCTAGATCTGGGACTAATTCCCATAGAATGAAGAATGAGTCCCAGTAGGAAAAATTTCTAGCATCAACATCATTTTAGAAGTCATTTCTAGTCTCCAACAAGTTTTTAGGTAGACATACTCAGTTTCATTCATTTCTGTTACAATTTACTTTCATTTCTAGGTGTTTCTGCATATCACAATGTTTTTCAAACAAGTTGCATGTCTTTAATTTCCATTTAATAATCAATATCTTTCTTAAATTTTATACATTTAGACTATCCTATTTAGGAAAATTGCACCCCCATCACATCAATCTTTGAATGTTAACATTGCATTTTGGCCCCAATCTTTACCCTTTTAGGTGAAAAACCCTAGAAGGAGTATAAAGCATTCAAGTGCCAAAATCTTTGTTTATACAAACTACTAGACTCTGATACAAGGAAAGAAAGAAGGTATTACCGAAATTAATACTTCTATTAGATGACTTACTAGGTGGAGTTAGGACCAACCAAAGATACAATTCACTTTGATGCAGTCATACAACTCTGAGATTCCAATTTCTGGTAATTTATTAAACTTCATGGCAATACCAAAATACTAAATCCGTGAAAGGAAAACAATAAAACAAGGACCAAGAAAAATTTAAAATGAGACCAAAAACCAACCAAAATGTAGAATGATGACAAAGAAAATGAAAGCGAAGGGGAATAGGAAAAAAAGGGGGGGTCCACATTTTTCCAAAGGGAAAAATGGGGCATGCTGTGAGACCACACAACAATGTTGAGACTATTTCACCCACTCATCATAAATGGCTCTAAGTTAGATTCAAAATCATACATGTGAAATGAAGACTCGAGGTCAACAGTAGAAGTTTCTATCTTAAATGCTTTGTTTGATTGCTTGGAAGTCACAACAGTGAAAACGGTTGGGAGAAACTTCTATTTTTAATGCTAAGTTTGACAAAAGATATTTACCTGATCATTGATTGTTGTATAAATTGATCAATGTGTCTTCAATAACACACAAATCAATCTTATGCCATATTTAAATTTGAATTTAGGCATTTAAACGGTGATCTTTTTTTGTTTGTGCTTGGCTTCAATTGTCTTATGATGATAGAATTAGAATACAAAGACAAGTGATAGGAGACAGATATAAACATTTGGCACATCAAGCAAATGTTTACAGTAGTCAATAGGAAATTCTATCTTCTTCTCATCAAAGCTATCTAAGGGCTTGTTGCAACTAGTTGAATGCAAAGTGTATTCATTAATTTTGACACTGCTTGGAAAACTTCATCATTAGCGTTCTACTTCCAGCTTTTGACGGCTCTTCTTGATTAAATTTTTGTTATTTAACTCTTTGCCATTTAGTTTAGGTTTAAATCTTTGTCATTTAGTTTAGATTTAAATCTTTTTCATTCCGTTTGGGTTTAAATCTTTGTCATTTAGTTTAAATTTAAATTTCTATCATTTAGTTTAGGTTTAAATCTTTGTTATTTAGTTTCGATTTAAATTTTTGTCATTTAGTTTAGGTTTAAATCTTTGTCAGTTAGTTTAGATTTAACATTTTGACATTTAGTTTAGATTTAAAGGTTTTTTTATCTAGTTTAGATTTCAATTTTTAGTTTAGACTTAAATGTTTGTTATTTAGTTTAGATTTAAATTTTTGTTGTTTAGTTTATATTTAAATTTTTGTTATTTAGTTTAGATTTTAAAAAATATATCATTTGGATTTAGATTTAGGTTTTTGTTTTTAAATTTAGATTTTAACCTTAGATTTTAAATTTAGATTTTTAGTTTAGATTTTTAATGTAGAATTTTAATCTAGGTTTTTAATTTAACTTCGATTTTAATTTAGATTTTTTTATTTTGACTTTTAATCTAGATTTTGATTTAGATCTTTAATTAGATTTTAGACTTCTAATTTAGATTAAATCTTAAATTTTAGATTTTTAGATTAATTTTAGACTAGATTTTAAAGATTTTTAGATTACTTAGACATTCTAGATTAGATAAAATTTTAGATTTTTAAATTTTTAGATTTATTATATTTTTAGATTAGAGTAATTTTTCTTAATTCTAGTTTTGATTCTTATTAGAATAATTTAAATTAAGATTCAATTTAGTTCAAATTTTTTTTTTCATAATTTAGTTTAGATTTAAATTTTTAATTTAGATTGATCAAATATTTATAGATTAAATTAATTTTTTTTATTAATTAATGAGATTAATGTTATTTTTCTTTCTAGTTTAATTTTGATTTTGTGACTAATCTTTGACCTTTTTTACAAGTTTGAATGTCCAAGATTTGAAAATTAAAAACCTAAACTTTCGAATGTTAAATATTGGAGGTTAAAACTACTAATTATGATTTGACTTTAGAATAGTGGGTCTAAAAAGAACTTTAGTGTTTGATTTGACATCATAAGTGGGGTTAAAATTAACAAGTGTATTTTTTTTTGGCAGTTTTCAACTTGCAATTGAAGGTGTATTCTCTGCTCCCAGACCATTTGGTGATCTTGAGGATTCCATTAAAAGTATTTCTTTGGAACTTGTATAACCACCCCCACATTTGGATTTTTGAATTGAAATGAACATTATGTGAGTGTGAGATAAAGGTGTTGTGTATGCTCTCTCCTCATGCTTTGTGTGATCTTGGAGATCAAAAACAACATACTTGTCTTGCTTTTGTTACCTTTAGAGGGGCATACCTCGCAAGAGGGAATGACTCCAACTGATTTTTCACTTGGGCCAGCATATAAAAGGATAAGACTAAATCATCAAGTCCAAATGGTATGTAGGCCTTAGCCGTACAGTGTCACTTGAAATAGGGTACCTACTGTAAAACATATAAGAGCCCCTAATAGAGTGATTAAAGCCTTAAGTGGCTTGTTGGACACTTGTGAGGTGTCATGCCCTTGAGTATTCACTAAGAACCTTTGTTTTAGTGGCCAAAATCCTTTCTCACTTGCTAGCGTAGGAACGGTCATGCTGAAGTTGCCCTACGTTTTCACCATTCATGTGTAGAGGTATAAATTCCTCTTTGGGTAATTGAGACTTGTTGTGCCCAAAAGTGAGTGTCATGGACGGGAGCCAGTGCCACCAAGTCTCTAGCTATCTACCTTGTTTGTTTGGCTGGAGAAATCCAAGTGGAGATCTGGTGAGTGGTATCTCTTGAGAAGCCTAGGGTTGTACAAAGTGCTTTCAAAGTGTTTTTCATTTCACACCAAGATTAGACACAAAAAATGGGTTATATGTGTGTATTTCAAATAAACAAGCAAACAAACGTTACACTTGAAAATTGCAATGCTTCACAGTTTCAGACCAAGCAAATTTTTCAAACAAAACAGTCAAAATCATGTCAAACTATTGCCAAAATCATATTCAAACCTTTGAGATCCATTTTCAAACCAATTTCTTGTTTTTCCTATTTAAAACTAGAAACTTGCTCAATTCACCTTACCTATCCTTCCATTATTAGGTAACCATTTTTAGCATCCTCATTACTTGCATATCCCAACATCACATTAGGCTACTTTTTTTCAAACTTTTAGGTTTGACACCTTGTGGATTTTAGGATAAGGAACTAGCTATACCTTGGCACAAATCATTGCTTCAAAAAAATATTGTCATTTGACCAATTCACTTTTTAACTTCGTCCTTTGTCATTTTGGTGATAATTTTCTACTCACAAGTTGAGTTAGGAAACTCACCTTGTCACTCTTTTCACTTGTCCTAGAAAAGACCATTTGACAATCCTAGTTGAAACATTGGTTTACCCTTGGATAGTTAGTGATCCTATTCTTACATATCAAAAAAATTTAAGCCCTCAAGTTCACTATAGGTATCCATCACCTCTTAGTCATTTGCATCCTTCATACCACAACATTTTATACCTAAAAGATCATTTTTATACATTCTATACTTCATAACATCCAACATTATCATTATCACTTTTAGTCTTGTTGCATACATTAGACATCTTTCACCCTTATGATACCAAAAATAGGAAAAGAAGATATAGTTATATTACATTTAGGCATACCTTATTTCAAAAATACCAAAACCATAGTCCTAGTCTCATACATTCCACATTCTTTTTTGAGGGTATCAAGACATAATAACCTAACCAAAATAAACCTAGACAAAATAACCCTGCCAAAATAACCCAAGGAAAAAATATCCCAAGGTCATAATAACCCATGGACAAAATAACCCATGGTCAAAATAACCCATGGACAAAATAACCCATGGTCATTTTAGATCAAGCTAGTAAACTAGAAATGACATAAAATAAATTATAAATATGATTGTGAGGCACCATAGAGGCTATTTAGGTCATTTTTAGACCATATAATCCATTATATACCCCTAAAATAGCCTTAAAACACCTTTAATATGCTTAAATAACCTATAAAATGGCAAATAATTATATAAAGGCAATTTCGTGGGAATAAGTTGATTAAGAGTTATTATGAAAAGGTATAAATCAAAAGGCATTAAGAAGATATATAAAGTGGTAGAATTAAGAGAAGAAAAGAAAGGAAGTAGGGGAGAAGAAGAGTGTGTAGAGTGATAAGAAGAGGAGAAATCCAAATTCATAAAAGAAGATATTTTGTAATATATTTTTTTGAACACTATTTTAAATTTTCCTAGGGTTTTCTAAAAGAGTGCACAAAAAATCTACATACTTTTTAGGGAACCAACACATTCTTCATATTTTTTAATATAAACAATGCCTCTTGAGTTTTTAACAAGTCAAAAAAACAAGAATTTACTTATTGTAGATGGTTACACATTTTTCGTTTCATCGACAAGGCATCAATAAAATGATCTGGCATTGTGTGGAATATTTTACAAATAAATATTCAAGTTGGTGCTATACTACAACACAAAAAAAATCTAGTGATGTGATTAGTAGTACAGAGCATAAACATGCTCCAAAACCTGAGATGATCACCGTCAAACACAAATTGAAAGAAATGAAAGATATGGCATGCTCGACTCAAGATTCTACAAGAAATATCATCGCTACTTCATGTTCTAATATTTCATTACCCGTAGTAGGAGCAATACCATCAACCCATGCATTATCCAAAACAATTCGAAGAAAAAGATTAAGATTTGAAGCGCTGCCACCAAATCCTCACACATCGGCAAATCTTATCTTGCTAGTTGAATATACAGTTACCAATAGAGGGGAAAATTTTCTTTTTCATGACAATAATGATGAGAATCATTTTTTAATATTCACCACCACACAAAATTTGTAATTACTAAGAGAATCTAAAAATTGGTTTAGTGACGGTACATTTAAAACAGTGCCAAATATTTTTCAAAAGTTGTACATGATTGTTGGCTTGAAAAATGGTGCAATATTTCCACTCATTTATATTCTTATGAGCAACAAAACAAGAACCACTTATGCACAATTACTTGCAAAATTAAAACAACTTCAACCTAATCTAAACCCAAAAACTATACATATTGATTTGAATTAGGTTTCATGGGAGCTATTTCTGAAAATTTTCCAAATGCCACTATTCGAGGATGTTTTTTCCATTTCTCTCAATGCTTGTGGAGGAGAGTTCAAGAAGAAGGTCTACAAACACATTACACTGTTGATGAAGTATTTGCATATGAGATCAAGAAAATTGTTGCATTAGATTTCATGCCTCAGATAGACGTAATTGATGCATTTGAAACACTTCAACAATCTCCTTATTATATAGAACATGAGGAGACCCTGCAATCCATAATTGATTATTTTGAAGACACATGGATTGGAAGACTAACCAGAAGAGGCAACATATGATCACCCAAGTTTCTAATCACAATGTGGAATTGCTATTCAGCTACTCAAGATGATCTTCCCATAACCAATAATACTATTAAGGGATGGCACAGAGGATTTAGTGAATTGCTTCAAGTATTGCACAACTTAGTCTAGAAATTCATCAAAGCAATGAAAAAAGAACAGAGTCTCCAAGAGAATAGAATAGAGAAATATCTGGCTGGATACACTGGGCAACCAAGCAGGAAAAAATACCGTGAACTCAAAGAAAGACTAAAAAGATTGGTTGATGTTTATGACAACCATAACATTTTAGATTATATAAGAGGCATTGCTCATAATTTGACACTTTAATTGGAATTTTGAATAATAAAGTTTCTTTAGCAACATACATGTAATTTATTAAAAAAAATTCCTTTCTCTATATTCTTATGCCCAGTTTTATTTTGTCCATGGGTTATTTTGGCTTGGGTTATTATGACCCTGGGTTATTTTGTCCCTAGGTTATTGTGACTGGGTTATTTTGTCCAGGGTTATTTTGGTCGGGTGATTATGTCTTGTAACCCTTTTTGAGCAAGTCTTATATGGTTGAAACTAAATTGCAAAAGAAACATCAAACAATGGATCTCTTTCATGACGATGAGGACCTTTACAATTACACTAGCACCCTCAACTTTGACAAGACCACTAATGATCCTAATAGAAATACCAACCTTCTACATCTTATCAGAAACCAAAGACAATAAATCCTCTCGAACAATTCCTTGTTAGAGACAAAGATGGAAATGTGTTCATAGAAGAAGTAGAGGCTGCCACAAAAAATCCAAAGGTAGCTTCTCTTGTGGGATAAATTGTCATGTTGGACCCTCAACAATATTTAGCCAAAACTATTGCATGAAGGAGTTAAACTACTTAAAGGATTTGATGTCAATACCTTATGAGCAACAACATCACCCAAGAACAACACAAAAACAATCCAAGGAAAATATATACAACCTAACACTTCCATATCCATTGGAACAACAGCCCAAAGTATCACAACCACCAACACTTCATCCATCTTTGCAACACAATCTATGTCACAACCCATGGCACAAACCACATCACAACCGTTATTCACAATGCAACCCTTTGGCTCGACATTTACTCCCTTTGGGTCATAATATAAATCCTTAGGGGCATCCACATCTAACATCCTTGTTAGACCTAAGGCAAGAAGGGTTCTCATCCAAGGACCTCAATCAAAACTAAACACTATGTCACAAGTTCCTCATGTCAATACAAACACCTTGCATGGATAAAACAAAAATGCCCCACATATTTAAAATACAAACACTTCACATGGTTATAATCCTTTTCAACAAGGATAAGGATCACAAACAACACAAACTCTTAACATATCATATGGCTACACACATGGATCCTTTTTCTGCAACCAAAATATACGTGGAAAACAAACCCAAAAAATGTAACATAGCTCAACCACTTCTCACATCCCAAATTACACATCACACATTCTTACTCATGGAAACAATCAAAATTAACTACATACACATAATGTTCCTATGATCAAGTGAAAATATTTGTTAGAAAATGAGCAACAAACAAAAGAGTGCAAGAAACAAATATTGTACACCTCAAGATTGGGAAAAACATCCAACTTAACAAGATAAATGGAAAATTTCACCTTGTCAAGTTGTTCTTTGGTTGGCCCTTGATTCGTGATGTTGTATGCTCTCTTGATGGAAAATGAATGAGGATGCAAGATGGTTGAAATTGGATGATAATGGATGCAAGTGCTAAGTGTGGATTCAAATAACAAAATTGCAAGAGTTTGGGTATGGCATGCAAAAGTTCTTAAATGAGAGAAAAGAGGGGGTATTTATAGATGTTTTCAAATTCTCTAGAGAATTCAACAAATAAGATGAAAGGATATGGTGATTTGAGGACTCACAAGCCCTCACATCTTGACATGTGGAATGTGAAGTGGCTTAGAAATGGTGATGTGTAAATGAGATGGAAGGAAGGTACATGAGGTGGAAGAAGGACAAGTACTTTACAAGTACATTGGGGGATGAGAAAAATTATTGAAAAGGAAAGTTCTTGTTCCCAAATGGTTGGAAAGTGACATGAGAGGAATTTTAGTATTCCTCAAAAATCCTCATGGGGAAGAGGAAACTAGTTGGAGAAATAAATGTGAATTAAAAATTCACATGCTTGCAAGAATCTCATGGAAAAAACAAGGTTCCAAAAAGGGAAGCACTTGTCCACATGTGACTTGATGTGACAAGTCAAAGATTCTAGAAGATGCATGAGAAAATAGGAAGAGTCTACATGTGACTTGATGTGACAAGTCAAAGATCACATGGGAAAGAGTCCACATGTGACTTGATGTGACAAGTCAAAAATCACATGGGGAAGATAAAAATGAATTTAATATTCCTTGGAAGGATAAAAGGAATTAAAAATTCCTTGTGAGGTTGATTAGGCTAGTTAATGAAGGATTAGATAAGAGTTAGGTGGCTAAGAGAGATTAGGGGCCAACTTGGAAAAGTTGGAGGATGTGACACATCCTAATCAAAGATTAGCCATGTGCACATTCCTAATGATGAAATTAGGAGGTTGATTAAGATTAAGGAAGGGATGTGACATGTGAGGAATTGAGTAAATTTAATATTTATTTAATTCATTTGATGAAAGGGGGATAGAGGGTGTAAGGTATTTAATTATTAACTAAATACCTTAGGGATTAGAAAAAATTTAGAGGTATTAATTAAATAATAGTGATATTACTTAATTAATGCAAATAAGGGGATGTTTAGACAAAAAGGGAAAAATTTGGATAAATTAAGTGTCCAAATTTAGGTGTCTACATTTTTCCCCTCTTTGAGATGGTGTTATGAAGTAGCATCATTTCAAAGAATATTAAAACATAGAACCCAAAAGAAGATGGTTAGATTGGGAAGTATGCCCCAATCATCAAAGGCGTGACTAGGAAGAAAGATGATGGAAGTGAAGATGAAGGTTAGGGATTGAGGATGCCCCCTCGAAAGGACATGCGGGTTCAATAGAACACGAGTGTGCTCTCGAAATGGATGAGATGATGCAAGGGGATATCAGGAAGATGCAAAGGGATGGATGAGAGAGAATGATAAGAGATATGAGATGGATTAAGGAGAAATGGAGTTTAGGACAAATATGATGTTGCCCCAGTCAAGGTACAAGCCAAAATGGGTTGATGATGGATGGAGTGTTTTCATTGAGGCGATGATATATTTGAAGACAACACAAAAGGATAGGGAAGGATACATCTCGAGGATAAGGAAGATGATGAGGATGATTGGATCGAGGCTTGTAACAATTGATGAAGGACGAATGGATGGGGGGATTTTTGATAAAGGAAAAGATGGAATGGGAGATGAAATGAAATCCTAATTCAAATTTGCCATCTTTGGAGCATTGATTTTTGCTATAGCATAATACACAAGATGCCAGGAGATGAAGAACCAAGGCGGCTTAGTGTCTAATTCATAAAATAAACACAATAGACAAGAAGGCTATTCCAACACCCCAAAGTCACAAATACCTTGGTCAGGCTAGGCGTTGGAATAACCACAAGCACAAGAGGATGCCCCAACGTAACAGAAGACCGTAGGAGTCTTGGTGGGTACTGATAGCTCTAAACAACACAGACTAAATTCCTCAAGAGGTTTCCAATCTCCTGATACATTTTAGGGTAACAGAAAAGGTCAAATGGCTTAGACATTCTACTCTTCAGGTGTTGCTAGACCTAGGTGGGTGTACCTATATGAGTGAGGTAGACTTAACTTGTGCTAATCTCTTTAAAGTGTTTTTCCCACAATGGCAGATGGGAGTGGACAAAGAAGACTTGATTTGGCATAAACTATATAGCAATATTAAGAACTAAAACCTAATATGTTCAGTTAATAGATGTAAAAAATGAATGAAACTAGATGGTGAAAAATGTAGAGACTAGTACCTATTGGGTATGCGGAGTCAAATGAAATCTAAATGAGGAACTTCTTTTTGGAAAACATTCAAATTTTTTGGCATATGTTTTAGTTTATAACTTGTATAAACATGCAAGGTTGTGACTACCAAGTCTTCTTAATGATCTAGATGAATTTCCCTGATTACTATGATCAATTAAAAGGATTTAATCTTTTCTTGAAAGAACCAATCAATCAACCACACAGATACATCAAATGTGCACTGATAAACTGAATATAAAATTGTTATATCAATTTAAATAACTAGAACACATCAATCTTGGAGACAACTTTAGCAATACTTTCAATGAGCACAAAAAACAATTGACAGTAGAAATATGCTGCCACATCAACAGATTTTCATTAATATCTCCATATTTTTAAACATGCACCATAGTCTCATATTTGTGAAAAATTGTATTCTACTATATCTTTTATATCCTGTCTTCTATCTTATATTATCTCTTTTCACAATAAAAAATAAACATTTATACATCAGTATGTGAAAGGACACATCTTTTTGTATTCAAATGTTGGCAATCAGTTGTATTCAACCTTTTACTAACACTCGCTAAACACCTGCTAAGACATCCTGTAGTCATAATGATGTCCAATGTCTCACCGACAGTCAAAAAATGTGCATCGCTATAACATCCCACCGTCTCATCAACATTTGATGTCTCAACAATAGTTATCGCTTCAATCTTATGTATCGTTGTGACAATTTTGAGTTAGGGAGATGTTCCATAGATCATTTTGTGTCTTACTGAGATACACCCCATGGTATTTTTCTAGTCATTGAGACACAATCACTTTTTCGCCAATGAAACCATGCTTCGAAATGACTCTCTCATATTTCTCGCCGATGAAATTAGTCTCACCGATAATTAATCAATACTATCGAGTCCTCTACCCACATAATCCTATCAACGTGACATATGAGTTGGTAGGACTACATGACTTCATTTTGATGGTTATTTGATAGAATCCCTTTATGCTTTGTTGGCAAGACCGAATGCATTCGATAAGAGCTCATTCCGATGACCTTTAGTCTGGCCGATACATCTTTCTGTGTGCTAGTCGGTGAGACATAATGCATTCGGTAAGAGTTTATCCCAATATCCCTTTGTTTGGCTGATATATTTCCTCAGGTTCAACTTTTGATCGTCGAGACTTAACAGTTTTCATGTTGATGAAGCAATACTCGACATGACTCTCCTAGCTCTCACCGATGAAACCTGTCCCACCGAATGTACCTCCAAGTTTAAATCTTGTCGCTGTGACATATGGGTCGGTAAGACTCCCTGACCTCATTCCAATGGAAACAACAGGACCCACCTTTACCTTTATCGATGAGACCAAACAAATGTTGCAAGACATTACACTGATGACCACTATCTCGGTGACACAACTCTTTGCATTCCGATCGATATGACTTACAATGGCTTGCTATGACTCATTCTGATGAAATTTTTCTTACCGATATGTCCCTATGTCTTCGATCAATGAGACACAAATGTGATCACCATAACTTATCCCAACGATAGCTTTCTTTATGATATGATCTCTCTTTTGCCGAGACAATGAATTGTGTCCTGTTGATAGGTGCTTGTAGATGAATTCTAATCAGTGTGACATCCTTGAAGTCTTTCCAATAGACTGCAACAAATGTATATCAGTAAAATAATGCATTATGGATCGGGGAGACCCTCACGACCTCATGCCGATAGGTATTATAATCTGAAATATTCAGGACTAGATGGATTCTATGGGACCACATGGCAGAGTATGGGAAAAATGTTATTAAGAGAGGATTTTTGCTTATGGTAAAGATTCATTTGGAAAGTCATGGGCATGAACAACTTGTAAATTTTTTAGAATTTTACAATTCTAACAATGGCTCCATTTGGGGATGAATGGTTGTGAAATCATTGCAAGGATCCAGATTTCTGGGTGAGCAGACCATACTCAAGATGATGGATCAGTGGGTGAGATGGAATGAATGGAAATGGAAATGAATGTGACCCTACACTATTGTACATGGAAATATTTGTTTTCAAAGAAGGAAAATCAGGATTGTCCATGTACTGGCAATTCTTGTTCCCTTTATTTCCTAGACTACTATGCATGGAAGATATAATTTTGAGAGGATTATCAAGATTTTTCCATGCACTAGCAACCCTTAATCCTCTATATTAATGCTCAAGAGAAAAAATGCTTCAAGAATTTCCCATGTACAGGCAACTCCTGATCTTCACCAGTCATGTTTTGTAAATAATATGAATCTTCACCTAAGTTCTTTCCAACCACCACAAAAGATCCTAGCCACAAGGCTTCAAATTTCTTATGCTTACCCTTCTCCTGATACCTTGCGTTCCACATCAACACTAGATCATTCTCCTCAAATTTTCTATCTTTTCCTTTTTTATCAAATAAATACTTCATCTGTTCCTACAACTTCATGTTTTGGTTTTGAGCTACTCTCCTTATCTCATCAAGTTCAGCTAGTTTCTCCATTCTTTCCTACATAGGTTTTGGAATATCCAAATCTTCTTGAAGGATAAAGTTGTAAACTGGTAACAAATTTTGTAAAGGAATCCTGGCTTGTATTCCATACACCAATTCAAATGGGGATTTTCCAATTTCCTTTTTAACAGTGATCCTATCAGCCCAAACAACTAGTCTTAATTTTGAATCCTAAGCCTTCTTATTCTGACCTAGCATTCTCTTGATAATCTTAAGAAGACTTTTATTGTTGGACTCTGCTTGACCATTAGCTTGTGGATGGTAAGGAGCTGCATAAGAAATGGTAATGCCATTTGTGCTACAAAAGTTTTTGAATTTTTCAGATCTGAAACACATCCCATTATCAGTAATCAGTCTTAGTGGTGTACCAAACTTTGTAATGATGTTATCCATTAGAAAATTGGTCACAACTTTACTTGTAGCTTGCTTGGTTGGGACTGCTTCTACCCATTTGGTAAAATAATTAGTGGCCACCAGTATCCACTTATGTCCTCCACTTGATTTCTCTTGTATCTCCCTAATGAAATCAATTCCCCACTGATGAAAAGGGGTTTCATCCTGCAAAGGCCTAAGTGGTAAAGCTCCCTGATACTTCATTTCCCTAGAGCATTTCTAGTAGGCTTCACATCTTCTTACATATGAAAAGGAGTCATAAAAAACTTTTGGCTAGTAATAACCTGCCTTAAGAATTTTATGTGCAGTTGTCTTTGTAGAGTAATTCCCTCCACAAACCCCTTATGTATTTCTCTTAAGACATGCTTAGCTTGTGACTCATCTAGACATAACAATAGTATACTATCCCTATTCTTCCAAAAAAAATCTCCATCCATGAACACATACTTAGATGCTTGTAGCTTCAAAGTTCTTTTCTAGTTGTCACTCAATCCTTCTGGACACTTCATGTATTTAAGGTAATGCATGATATCTGCATACCAAGGAGTATTCTCAATTCTTGCGATTGCATTCTCTTCCTCCTCTATATTGTAAATTCGATTTGCTTCAATATTCGCTTCTTCCATTAACCTAGCCAAACCCTGACCTCTCACTAGTTTAGTGATTTGTATCTCCATATCAAACTCTTGGATTTTATTAATCCATCTACATCTTTTTCTTATTACCTCAGACTATGTCAGAATATCCTTAATAGTTGCATGAGGGACATAGGGAATCACCTTAGCTCCAACAAGATATGGCCTAAAAGCCTTTGTAGCTTTTACCAATGCAAAAGCTTGTTTTTCCATTATATCATATTTCAATTCTGACCCCTGCAATGACTTACTAAAAAAGGACATAGGTTGTTCATGAACTTCCTCATTCTTCTATAACATGACAGTAGCTATAGTGTGTAATGAAGCAAAATAAAATATTTGAAAGGGTTTTGGAAAATCTAGGGACTTAAGGACAAGAGCTTCCTTGATAGCTTTTTTGATTCATATGAAAGCATCTAATGCTTTTGTAGTCCAATATACTTTTTGTCCTTTCCTTAACATTTTTGATATGGGTTTAATGATTTCAACAAAATTAGAAATGAACCTCCTAACAAAATTAATCTATCCAAAAAATGTCTGGATGGCTTTGATGGTCTTAGGAATTGGAATTTTATCTATAGCTTCAACCCTCTCAAGATCTATTCTAATCCCCTCCTTTGACACAATATGTCCTAAGACCTTACCCTATGTGACTGCAAAATGACATTTCTTAGGGTTTAGACTAATCCCATATTATAAAGCTCTAATAAATACCTTTTCTAGATGTTCTACATGATCTTCAACCCTCTTTGAATAAGCAGTAAGGTCATCCTAATACACCACCATCATAACATTAATGAGGTCTGCAAATGCTACATCCATAGCTCTTTCGAAAGTTTCTCCTGCATTTGTGAGACCAAATGACATTCTTATGTATACTTCTGTCTCCCATGGGGTTGTAAAAGCTATTTTATATTGCTCGGATTCCTTAACTTTAACCTGGTTGTAACCTAAAAGAACATCCATCATAGATAACAACTTGCACCCTGTCACCTTATGTAGTATAGCTTCCATGTTAGGCAAAGGGTAATTATCCTTAAGAGATGCCACATTCAAATTCCTGAAGTCCACACATAATCTGATATCTCCATTTTTCTTCCTCATAGGAACCAGGTTTGAGACCCAGGTTAAGTGCCTGATTGGTTTGATGATGCCACCATCTCTGAGCTTTGCCAATTCTTCCTGCATTTTTGGTTCCAATGTTGGATTAATGGGTCTTTGATTCTATCTAAATGGCTTTACATTTGGCTTCAATGGTATTTCATGCTGAAACAAATCTTTCCTATATGCTTTTAGATCTTCATAAGACCATGCGAACACATGTTTATATTTTCTCAGTAATGCTATCAACATTCTTCTAATTTTTGGGCTCATTTTCTTCCCTATGTACACCTTTCTTGGTGCCATCTCAGTCCCCAAGTTGATCTCTTCAATATCCTCCTTCTTGATTGGTGTTTGCTTCATGAGGGACCGATCACTTCCATCATACACTCTCTCCAATGCCACTAGGCCCTTAGGAAGCTTATTTGTTTTAAGCTGTAAGATATCCTTCCCCAATACTATTTGCTTCCCATCTACTTCCTCAACAAAAGCATTGAAATCAATTTCTTGGGCTTCATATTGATCTATACAGTGAAGAAATTTCAAAAGGTCAGTATCATCATTAAAAACCTACCAACTATATATGTTATCAGGCACAGTAGGCCTTGTTTTGAACTCAATTTGTGATACTCCAGCCAGTGTAATATCATCCCTTTTTAGCGCCACATTTGTGAAAAAGTTTGCCATTATGTTCTTTGATGTATCAATCCACTCAATTGAGAAGGCATCAAACAACTCAATTGTATCCCATACAACATTTCTATATTGCTTTAATCTCTTATTTTTTGCTGCATAATTTGATTTAACTTGTGAAACAACTAATTCAAAATCCCCTAGAATAGCCAACAACTTGATTTTATGTTTTATAGCTATGTTCAAACATGTTAATAAAGCTTCATATTCTGCCATGTTGTTTGTACATTCAAATGCTAGCAAAAATGAATACTTAAATGTAGTACCTTTAGGTGAAACAAATACTATTCCTGCTCCATTACCTTTTTGGCTACATGCTCCATCAAAGTACATTTTCCATACACCATTGTAGTTTTGTGCAACATGCTTGTCAATTGGATCAACATTGACTAATTCTAGCTGGGCTAGTTCTATCTTAAAATTTCCAAGATCCACATCACAAAAACAATTGATTTGATCTTGAGGTACACAATCAACAACTTGGTTCATCCTTGGTTCCCTATATAATTTAACTTCCTGACCATTCATTGGAATTGTTGCATAAGACAAATTAAACTGGACATTTCCCCCAACCGTTGTCGTCCATTGTCTTGATAGAAGCATTCCAAGTTGAGGAGGGGTGTCAATTACTGTTATATTGATATTATAAGCCACCTGAGTATAAGCAACTAGTTTGACTTCAACATATTTCATTATACCCACCACAGGAACAAGTCGGTTATCCATTGCATAGCATTTACCTCCATTGGTATCCACCCACATGCCAAGTTGTTTCATAACTCGTACTGGCATAATATTTATGGAAGCAGAGTCTATCCGGGGAGCACCTAGGCTAACCTCCATGTTGTTTGTCATCAATTTTGGCTTGTACCTGACCTTAGCCAAGTCAGGGTGTTTGTGTGTTTAATTTGGACCTTAGAAGGTCTTGGTTGAGTGTGGTGAGTTAGTCATTAGGACTAATTTCATCTTAGTTAATCATTGTTGATAAAGGTTGCTTTATTTAGCTTTGGACAGTTTGTGTTGGAAGGATGAGCTTTAAATGTGTTATAACCACATCCTCATTGTTTGAAGATGCCAAGAGGCAGTTAAGATGTTGGTTGCTCAGAATCAAGGTGTTAGAGGTCCTAAGATTTAGGATCATGACAAAGAGATAAGTTGCAAAATGTTGTTGAAAGGTTGCATGACAGCAGTTATGGAATGCATGCAACTTTGTTATATTTGATCCCCTTGAAATCAGGGATGTGGAGTCGAGCAACTTCCCTTGAAACATGGAAAAGGCATCCAAATAGGTGTGGTGGCTCGTAGAGAGCAAGTAGATGCATTGAAAACAAGTTTTTGTTGTGTGGAATAGAAGAAAAGCATTGCAGATTCCTGTGTTTTCCCGTGTGTTTTGTAAAATAGAGATCTTGAAGGCATTGTACATAGTGATTTAGCACTGTATTTGTGTTCATTGGATAGTGTAGAGCAATTTCTATCTTGTATACAGGTTGCTTAGTGTAGATTTGTTGTTTCTAATTCTTAGTTTAGAGTGTAGAGTGTTAGTTTTCTTTGTTTTGAGCATTGAGATTTAGAATGGCTCCCCCATAAACTCTATCCACGGGATCTTCCTGAGACTAGCAGGATATGGAAGGGGAGCCACACATTTGTAAATATTTAATAGTAGGAAGTGTAGGGAATCAAGAAAAAATTTGTAATCTCAAACCCTAGGCGAGCTAGGACTACCCGGTTAGGAGTTTGAGAGAGGAAAAGTGAGGAATTTAGGTAGGGGAAGAGACCACTGTACGAAATCCGTACGGCTTTAGGTAGGGTTAGATAAGATCCTCACATGCCATAAAGATTGAAGCATCAATCAATCCATTAGAGGTGGGTGTGAATCAAAAAGCAGTGAAACCCTAAGTATTAGGCCTATTAGCCCTAATAGTCCTTGTTTGTAGGAATCCACTGTACAGTAGAGACAGAGGTCTAAAACTTGATGAAATATTTAAAGCTCCAAAAAGGGTGTCTGAAACTGACATTTGATTGCTAAGTCATTTGGAAATTTTGGGCAGGAAAAGCCAAAAACTGACTGGTAAGGGCTACAAGGGATTAGCCCTCTTCAAAGGCAAGATCTTGAGATCGGTAGGAGTGGAGATTGAAGAACCTTCAAGATGGCTTCAATTGGATGTGAAATACATGAAATCAGTGTTTCCAACTCCCCTACAAGCAGTTCAAGCAAGATGGTGAAGATAGCACTTAGATCCTTCTAGGTGTTGTGAAGAAGAATGCAATTTCAAATGGTGTTGGTCTTCCTAAGTTAAGCACAAGTGGAAAACTCTTTGAGAAGAGTTGGAGCAGGGCTTGGTTAATCACCCAAGCTCAACAAGAACCCACAGGTAACAGGTTCTAGGAAGGAGACAGTGAAAAGGTCTCTAAAAGATTGTGCAAGCAAACTTTGGATAATCACACATCATATTGGTATCAGAGCTGAGCTTGATTCAAGGCTTGTGATTGATGTTGCAGCCCACTGAGTCAGTAGGAGAGATTACACCAGAGGAAAGAACCATGGTGACTAATGCAGAGCTAGCTAAAAAGGTAGAAGAGCAAGAGGAAGACAACCGGCTGCTAAGAGAAAGGTTGTCTCAAGTGGAGAAGCTCTTGGATGAAGTCCATGAGACAACAGATAAAGTAAAAGACAAGATAGAGCAGAAGGAAGAGCAGGAAGCCAAGGAAAAAGAAGAGGACTTGGAGGAGGAAGCTCCAAAGCCTGACCCTGTTCTTGTTGAAGAACCCTTCCTAAAGGCACTACAAGCCTTAAGTGGTAAAGCATTGGAAGGTGTGCCACTATTTAGTGGACAAATGGACCCTGATTCAGTTGTAGACTGGATTGAGAGCATAGAAAATCACTTTGAATGTGATGGTATAACAGAGGCCCAAAAGGTAAAGGTGGCCAAGTCAAGGTTGAGAGGAGCAGCTCTCACATGGTGGAAGTTTGTACAATCTGAAAGAGAGAAAGAAGGAAAAGGTCCAATAGTTTCATGGAGAGGAATGGTAACTAAGATAAGGCAGACTTATCTACCTAATGATTATGAAGTTCAGTTGCATAGGAGAAGACACAATCTTAGGCAAAAGGATATGGATGTCCAAACATACACTGAGGAGTTTCAAAAATTATGCCTCAGATCAAAGGTGGTTGAAGATGAAAGCATCAAGCTAGCAGGGTACTTGAATGGGCTTAAGTGGTCTATCCAAGAAGATATGAGCTTGGTAAACTTCAAAACAGTCTGCCAATGCTATCAAATGGCCTTAAAGATAGAGGAGAAAGGCAAAAAGAAGTAAGAGAAAAACCCCAAAGGTAGAGGTAAAGGGAAAGACAGCAGAGGACAAAGAGGTGGTTATGGTGGAAGAAGTTAAGAACCAAGAGCCCAAGGAGAAGTTAAATACTCTGAACAACAAGAAGGAAGCTCTAGTAGAGGTGGTAGAGGAAGAGGTTTCAGCTCTAGAGGAAGAAGTGGTGGACAAGGGAGAGGCAGCTACTTCACTAATATGAAATGTTACCACTGCAATCAATTGGGACACCCGGCCTATAGATGTCTAGAGAAAGGTAGTACTTCTCATGGAGGAGATAAGAGAACTAACTTGATTCAAGATGAGACAGCTACAATAGATAAGCATCCTGAAGTGCCATTGAATTCAGAGGAAGGTGAGAACCTCATGATGAGGAGAACTTTGATCAAGGAACCGGTTAAAGAAGAGCCAAGCCAAAGGAGGTCCTTGTTTAGGATAAAGTGCAAGATGATGGGGAAAGTGTGTAAAGTCATCATTGACTTAGGTTCTACTGACAATATTGTGTTAGAGGAGGCAGTCAGCAAGCTGAAGTTGACAAGGATACCCCACAACAATCCTTACAAGGTCACATGGCTCAATAAGGGTCAGCATGTCTTGGTGAATGAACAAGCATGGGTGGAGTTCTCAATTGGTAAGTACAAGGACAAAGTATTGTGTGATGTGTTACCTATGGATGCATGTCACTTGCTCCTAGGTAGACCATGGCAATTTGACTGCCAAGCTGTACATGATGGAGCAAAGAACTCCTACACTTTCAAGAAAGACAAGGTGACTTTCAAAATTCAGTCTTTGCTAGAAGATACAGAGGTGTAGACAACAGGTTCTAAACTGCTCATGGTGGGTGAAAAAGAGTTCTTAGAAGCCTTGGAAGAAGGAGAAGGAGTTGGTTATGCAGTGATGATCAAGCCAAGAGGTCAATGAGAAAGAAGCTGAAAAAAAGAGTTACCTAAGGAGATACAGAAATTGTTGCAGACCTATGAAGGCATTGTAAGTAGTGGTCAACCAGCAACATTACCTCCTAAAAGAGCCATAAGTCATAGGATAGACTTGATACTAGGAGCTACCCTTCCAAACAAAGCAGCTTACAAGATGACACCTCAACAAAATGAGGAAATAGCTAGGCAGATCAAGAACTTCTAAACCAAGGTCTCATTAGGAAAAGCATTAGTCCATGTGCAGTACCCACTATCTTAGCACCTAAAAAGGGAGGAGAATGGAGGCTTTGTACTATTCTAGGGAATAAACAAGATAACCATCAGGTATAGGTTTCCCATCCTAGAATTGAAGATCTCATGGATTGTCTAGGTGAAGCTAGGTACTATACCAAGATAGATTTAAAGAGTGGTACCACCAAATTAGAATACATGAGGGTGATGAGTGGAAAATAGCCTTCAAAACCAATGAGGGTCTCTATGAGTGGCTAGTTATGCCATTTGGCTTCTCTAATGCCCCCTCCACATTCATGAGACTCATGAATGAAATCCTCAAAGACTACATTGGAAAGTTTGTAGTAGTGTATCTTGATGATATACTAATCTATAGCAGTACAAGAGAAGAGCACCTCCAACATATTGAGTTGATTTTCAAGAAGCTATAGGAGGAGAAGCTGGTGATCAATCTGGAAAAGTGTAAGTTCATCAAAACAGAGTTGGTGTACCTTGGATTTGTGCTATCACATGGCAACTTGAAGATGGACAGCAACAAAGTGGAAGCCATCCTCAATTGGCCTCTCCAAAGATAGCAACAAGGTAAGAAGCTTCCATGGTCTTGCTCAATACTATAGAAAATTCATAAGGTAGTTTAGTGCTATTTTTGCTCCTATGTTGGATACCATAAAAGGAGGCATGAAACCGTTTGTATGGAATGAGAAAGCTAACAAGAGTTTTGAGTAAAAGATAGTACCCAACCTTTTTGGTGTTACCGCTTTGAGAAGCTATTCACATTGAGTGTGATGCAAGCAATGTAGCTTGAGTGTTCTCAACAAGAGGGCAAACCGGGCTTTTCATTCAGAGAAGTTGAGTGAAGCCAATAGAAGTATTCTTATTATGACCTTGGATGATGCATTGGTCCAAGCTCTAAGGAAATGGAGGCATTACTTCTTCCCAAGGAATTCATTTGTATTCGACAACCAAGCACTCGGGCTTTGAATTCACAAGAGAAGTTGAGTCACCAATGAAATGGGTGGAGTACAGCTTACACCTTCAATATCAAGCACAAGAAAGGAGTTCTCAACAAAGTGGCAATGCTTGAGTAGAAGAGTCCTCACAATTCAGAAATTAGTTGAAGAGCATGGGGATAGATCATTTCAAGATCTATATGCAGATGATGAAGACTTTGCAGATATTTATAAGGTATGTGCTGAATACAAGAATCATTTTCACAGTAAATATGATGAATATACTTTGCAAAGTGATCTTTTGTTTAAGGGAATCAACTATGTGTTCCTAGAGGTTCTATTACTTGATACAAGAAAAGCATAATGGTGCATTGAGTGGTCATTTTGGGATCACCAAAACTCAGGAACTTTCAAAGATTTTACTTTTGACCAAGAATGAACTTAGATATCAGGAGGTATGTGGAGAGTTGTGTGGTATGTCAAAAGGCCAAGGGCACTTCTTCAAATGCAGGCCTATACCAACCACTGCCTATCCCTACTAGGCCATGGGAATGTTTGAGTATGGACTTTGTAGTTGGGTTACCCAAGACAAGGCAAGGCATGGATAGTGTTTATGTGGTTGTAGACAGATTCAGAAAATGGCTCACTTTGTGCCATGTAAAATAACCAATGATGCTAGTCAAATAGCCTCTCTTTTCTTCAAAGAGATAGTAAGGATTCATGGATTACCAATCAGCATTGTATCAGACAGAGATACTAAGTTTATGAGTCATTTTTGGAAGACTCTTTGGCAAAGAATGGGCACTAATTTATCCTTTGGATCTACATACCATCCCCAATCTGATGGTCAGACGAAGTCACTTGGAAATTTTGAGATGCTTGACCAAGGAGTATGGTCAACAATGGGATCAATTGATTGGGCAAGTGAATATGCCTATAATGATACTATCAACAGATCAAAGGGAAGATTCCCTTTGAAATTGTTTATGGACTACATCCTAGAGGTGTTTATGAGCTGAGAGAGTGAAGGATGGAGTCAATTAAGTGGATATGCTGATGACTTTTCATGCAATGCAGGAGATCCATGATACAATCAGAAAAACATTGGCAGAAAATACCATGAAGCATAAGACTAAGGTGGATGAGCATAGAAAGAAGTCAGTTGTTGTTGACTTATGATGGTGCATTTGAACAAGTCTAGACTGTAGAAAGGAGTTCCTCATAAGTTGCAAATGAAGAGGATAGGTCCCTGTCCTATTTTGGAGAAGTATGGAAGTAATGCTTTCAAGGTGCAATTACCAGATGACAGTGGACTGTCCCCTATTTTTAATGTTGAAGATCTTGTACACTACAAAGGGCCACCACCAACATGGATTAACCATCCATGAAGTCACCCAAGATGTGGAAGAACTCAAACTGCCCCCACTACATCAAGCAAGCTGACAAGATATTGGATACAAGGGTTTACAAGAGAACTAGAACCAAGGAGTACAAAGAACATGATTAAGAGGCATGATCAACCTTCAAGGAGTCAGATGGCACATTGATCCCAACTTGCTCAATCCAAGGGCGGATTTAATTTTTATTTTGGGAGATGGTAGAGCACCCAAAGCACCTCCATGTTGTTTGTCATAAATTTTGGCTTGTACTAACCTAGCCAAGTCGGTGTTTGTGTGTTTAATTTGGACCTTAGAAGGTCTTCTAAAGTGTGGTGAGTTAGTCATTAGGACTAATTTCATCTTAGTTAATCATTGTTGATAAATGTTGCTTTATTTATCTGACGTTGTGTTGGAAGGATGAGCTTTAATGTGTTATAACCATTATCCTCATTGTTTGAAGATGCCAAGAGGCGCTTAAGATGTTGGTTTCTTTGAAATCAAGGTGTTAGAGGTCCTAAGATTTTAGGATCATGACAAAGAGATAAGTTGAAAATCGTTGTTGAAAGGCCGGCACCACCTGTCGGCGCCATCCTGCGCCAGAGCACAGCCATCAGCCCGTCGCAATGGAAATGCTGCCCCGCCATCCCGTTCCCGCGCGGTTTTGTAAAACGAGATCTTCGGGTGACAATCGCATATAAAGGACGTTTAGCACCGTATTTTGTAAGCCATTGGATAGTTTTGAGTGAGATTCAACTTGCATACAGGTTGCTTAGTGTCGATTTGCTGTTTCTAATTCTTAGTTTAGAGTGTAGAGTGTTAGTTTTATTTGTTTTGAGCAGTGAGATTTAGAATGGCTCCCCCATAAACTCTGTCCACGGGATCTTCCTGAGACTAGCAGGATATGGAAGGGGAGCCACACATTTGTAAATATTTAACAGTAGGCAGTGTAGGGAATCAAGCAAAAATTTGTAATCTCAAACCCTAGGCGAGCTAGGACTGCCCGGTTAGGAGTTTGAGAAAGGAAAAGTGAGGAACTTAGGCAGGGGAAGAGACCACTGTACGGAATCCGTACGGCTTCAGGTAGGGTTGGACAAGATCTTCACATGACAAAAGGGTTGAAGCTTCAATCAATCTTTTGGAAGGAGATTTGAATCAAAGAATAGTGAAACCCTAAGAATTAGGTCAATTAGGCCTACTTCTCCTTGATTGTAGGAAACCACTGAATGGTAGAGACAGAGGTCTGAAACCTAATGAAATATTTAAAGCTCCAAAAAGGGTGTCAAAAAGTGACATTTGTTTGCTAGGTCATTTGGAGAGTTTGGGCAGGAAAAGCCAAAAACTGACTGGTAAGGGCTACAAGGATTAGTCCTCTTCAAAGGAAAAATCCTGAGATCGATAGGAGTGGAGATTGAAGAACCTCCAAGATGGCTTCAATTGGATGTGAAATACATGAAATTAGTGTTTCCAACTCCCCTGCAAATAGTTCAAGCAAGATGGTGAAGATGACACTTAGATCCTTCTAAGTGTTGAGAGAAAAGTTGCAATTTCAAATGGTGTTGGTCTTCCTAAGCTAAGCACAAGTGGAAAACTCTTTGAGAAGAGTTGGAGCAGGGCTTGGTTAATCACCCAAGCTCAACAAGAACCCATTGGTAGCAAGTTCCAGGAAGGAGACAGTGGAAGGGTCTCTAAAAGATTGTGCAAGCAAGCTTTGATAAATCACACACATCACTATCATGCAATTCTCAACAATTTGTTATTTATGAGTAAATGTAGTGAAAAAAGGATAAACTTTTGGGGATTTATTAATGCATTGGCTGTTCCCGGTTCGTCTTCCAGCCCGGCGTTCGTCTCGTAACTTCACGCCATTTGTTATTAATTGAACTACATTGTCCCTATATTCCTTAATTTTCATCATCTCAAGTAGTGGAACAAACATCTTTACCTGAGATAAAGCCTGAGTAAAGTCAAAAGAAGAACCCTCCACCTTAATCATTTTCTTTTTTTCTGACGTTTCTCCTTTGTTCTCTTATTTTTATCTTTTACTTGGTTGATTAGTCTTTTGCATTTCTTTGCATAATTATTTTACTTCCTCCTTTTGGTCAGGCTTCTGTTTGCTTTTATCATGTTGTTTGTTTTCTGTTTTCTTCAAAATTCCTTGTGTCACATTTTGATCCTTCATAAAGATTCCCCTGGGGACACCTTCCTTCTTCTTCACTGTCCTATTTCTCAACTAGTACTTACTCTTTGCTTCTTCAACTACAACAATGGTTAATCTCTCTATCTCCTCTTCAATGAGTTTCCTCATACTGCACTGAGTAGGCATCTCAACAGAATGTGGTTTTGTATAATCTTTTTCAAAATTACAAAGAACCTATTGTTCAGCCATGTGGATATTGTACCTTTGATTTGAAACATCATACTCATAATCTTCATCCTCTGAAAATGAGTACCTTTCCTCAACACGGTGAAAAGTATTTGAAGTCAACTACAATATGTGATCTTCTCCACCGTTTCCCATTACCATTCCTTGTTCTTGCATTCTTTGGGCTACTGCATAATAATCGGGGGAATGTGGCTTGTCACAAATTTCATAAAAATAATTGTTATAAAAACCATATATGTTCCCTTCTTCTTTAATGGATCAGAAGTTTCTTTATTTCTAGGCCTATCTATTACAGGTTTTCCATCCTTCCAATTTGTATTAAAGGGCATTTCATGCAACCTAGGCCTTTAATTTTTGTATGTGTTCTCCTGTTTGTATTGGTAATTATTGGTTTGTTGAGGAACCCTAGGGTTGTCTCTTTTACTGATTATCCCAGCAGCCTTCCTATTGTTTTCAATTGTTAATGCAATCTTTTGGGCTTTAGTTAAATTTCTTGGGAACCTATTTCTTAGTTCATACCCTATTTTAGGATTGAACACATTCAAATAAACACTCACTGCTACAGAGTCTGGCAACTTTGATCCAAGAGGTATCTTATTTTGCAATTTGTTGAATCTCCAGTTAAAATCATAAATTGAGTCATTCTGATTTTTCTGAATTCGCATTAATTCATGAAGAGCAACATCTGGTGCACTTAGATTCCCATATTGCTCAAGGAATCGATCTTGAAATTCTTGGACATAATTGATAGAAGTTGTTGGTAAGCTATTGAACCAATCCCTAGCTTCTTCAGTAAGCAACATCATGAATAGCCTCATGTGTAAATCTTCATATGGCACATCCAAGTCTTGGATGAAAGCATTGAAACTTCTTAAATGATCTTCAGCAGTAATTGCACTACTCCCTATAAACTTCAGAACAAGACTTCTCCAACTGCCATCCATTAGGTAAGGGTATAATTGAAACCCTGCCAGGTCGAATTGTCTAATCATTGTTGTGTATTGATGGAGTGGAGGGTTAGGAGGGCACTGATACTGGTACATCAGATTATTGTATTGTGTATTATGATGTGACATATATTGTTGACCATGAGGTGGTTGTGTATATGTATATTGTGAGGGAATATGTGGTGGATAGTTTGGTTGTTTGTATTGATTCCCTATCTGATTGTGAGAGGCCTTTGATGGATCAGAAGGCCCTGCACCATTATTACCCTGCTTATGAGGTGGTACATACTTTGGGCAACCAGCTGTCTAAGCAGTAATTTGGGCTTTCTACAATTTGATGTCTCTCATTGCTTGTATCATTTGGGCTTTCTCTTGTTTAGCTTTTAGTTCTTCTAGCTCCTTTTTCTATAACTCTAATTGTTCTTTTACTTCTTCATGAGTTAAAGATTCATAATTTTCCTAGGAATCTCATGATCATTGAACCCATTTTGGTTATCCTCCATTCTTTGATCATATTCCTATTGACATCTGAGTCATTTAGCTATGAATTTAGCATCAAACTCTGCCTGTTTCTATGGATTATAAAAAGGATTTCTTTGTTCTTCAGGGATGCAAGGTTCTACACTTGAATTGTCTCTCCATGTATCATAGCGATCATATGTTTCACAATGTGGTCTTGATGCTTTGTGTTTGTTCATCATGCACATGTCCTCATTTATCCTTTTACCCTTATCAACCTTATCATCCTTGTGTGTCCACTTACTACTTCCAACAAGACCTCTAGTATAACCTCCCCTATATTGAGATCTTCTACCATTCATGTTTGAGCAGAGGCAATGTGTTTGTTAGAGTCACAACTCACTTTCTTAAAGTGAGAAAGAGTTTGTTATTTCTTATTCCTAGTAAAGTCTATATAGGATTTCTAATGCTATGACTAAGGCGCAGATTCTAAGTTAATCCCTAGTAGAGTCACCAATTTGTTAGCTCTCAAAAACGTGGACTAAATGCCTCAAGAGGTTTCCAATCTCCTAATACTTTTTAGGGTAACAGACAAGGTCAAATGGCTTAGATCTTCTACTCTTCAGGTGCTGCTAGACCTAGGCGGGTGTACCTATATGAGTGAGGTAGACTTAACTTGTGCTAATCTCTTTAAAGTGTTTTTCCCACAATGGAAGATGGGAGTGGACAAAGAAGACTTGATTTGGCATAAATTGTATAGCAATATTCAGAACTAGAACCTAATATGTTTAGTTAATAGATGTAAAAAATGAATGAAACTAGATGGTGAAAAATGCAGAGACTAGTGCCTTATTGGGTATGCAGAGTCAAATGAAATATAAATGAGGAACTTATTTCTAGAAAACATTCAAATTGTTTGGCATATGTTTTAGTTTATAGCTTGTATAAACATGCAAGGCTATGACTACCAAGTTCTTCTTAATGATCCAGATGAATTTCCCTGATTACTATGATCAATTAAAATGATTTAATCTTTTCTTGAAAGAACCGATCAATCAACCACACAGATACAACAAATGTGCACTGATAAACTGAATATAAACTTGTTATATCAATTTAAATAACCAGAAAGCATCAATCTTGGAGACAACTTTAGCAATACTTTCAATGAGCACAACAAAAAATTGACACCAAAAATACGCTGCCACATCAACTGATTTTCATTAATATCTCCATATTTTTAAACATGCACCATAGTCTCATATTTGTGAAAAATTGAACTCTACTGTATCTTTTCTATCCTATCTTCTATCCTATCTTCTATCTTACATTATCTCTTTTCACAATCGAAAATGAACATTTATACATCAATATGTGAAATGACACATCTTTTTGTATTCAAATGTTGGTGATCAATTGTATTCGGGCTTTTACTAACACTCGCTAAATAGTTGCCGAGACATCCTGCAGTCATACTAATGTCCAATGTCTCACCGACAGACAAAAAATGTGCATCGCTATAACATCTCATCGTCTCATCGACATTTGATGTCTCACTGATAGTTATCGCTTCAGTCTTATGTATTGTTGTGACAATTTTGAGTCGGGAGATGTTCCATAGATCATATTGTGTCTTACCGAGATACACCCCATGGTATTTTTCTGGTTGCTGAGACACAATCACTTTTTCGCCAATGAAACCATGCTTTGGCGTGACTCTCATATTTCTCGCTGATGAAATTAGTCTCACCAATAATTAATCAATACTGCCAAGTCCTCTACCCACATAATCCTATCGGCGTGACATATGAGTCGGCAGGACTACATGATTTCATTCTGATAGTTATTTGATAGAATCCCTTTATGCTTTGTCTGCAAGACCGGAGGCATTCGATAAGAGTTCATTCTGATGACCTTTAGTCTAGCTGATTCATCTTTCTGTTTGCTAGTCGGTGAGACATAATGCATTCAGTAAGAGTTTATCCCGATAGCCCTTTGTTTGGCCAATATATTTCCTTAGGTTCAACTTCTGATTGCTGAGACTTAACAGTTTTTGTGCCGATGAATCAATACTCGACATGACTCTCCTAGCTCTCGCCGATGAAACCTGTCCCACCGAACGTACCTCCAAGTTTAAATCTTGTCATTGTGACATAGGGGTCGGTAAGACTCACTGACCTCATTCCAATGGCAACAACGGGACCCACCTTTAGCTTTATCGATGGGAGCAAACAAATGTTGCAAGACATTACACTGATGACCACTATCTCGAAGACACAACACTTTGTATTCCGATCGGTATGACTTACAGTGGCTCGCTATGACTCATTTCGATGAAAATTTTCTTCCCGATATGTCCCTATGTCTTTAATTGGTGAGACACAAATGTGATCGCCATAATTTATCCCAACGATAGCTTTCTTGCTGATATGATCTCTTTGTCGCTAAGACAATGAATTGTGTCCTGCCAATAGGTGCTTGTAGATGAATTCTGATTGGTGTGACATCCTTGAAGTCTTGCCGATAGACTGCAACAAATGTATATCAGTAAAAGAATGCATTATGGATCAGGGAGACCCTCACCACCTCATGTCGTTAGGAATTATAATGTGAAATATTGAAGACTAGATGGATTCTATGGGACCACATGACAAAGTATGGGAAAAATGTTATAAAGAGAGGCTTTTGTGCTTATGGTAAAGATTCATTTGGAAACTCATAGGCATGAACAACTTGTAAAATTTTCAGAATTTTATAGTTCTAACAGGTACTACGCGGGACAACCGAGAAGACAACAACAAAGCAAAAAGATCAAGATACGCCCCAATGTTGACTAGTCAAAGAACACCATGATATGATGGATCAAGGTGACCATGAAAAGTGATGATAGAGAGCTCAAATGATAAACAAAAGCCAAAATCATCAAATTATTGCCATCAATTTCAAAATTCCTTTTCCATAGGATCAAGAGGATGGATGAGATTGATGAGGTCTGTTAGGAAGGATGCATCCTATTGAGACCGATGATGGTTACTAAACTAAAAGATCGATATGATGTAGGATATTTAAAACCAATTGGATTTGAAGATATAGGTGGATCTCATTTGTTAAGAAGTAGCTAAATAAGGGCATAGCTTAATGACTCGACACAATGAAGAGAAGACACGAAAGAAATGACTGACACGCCCTAAAGACCTAGGGGCTCGGGGGCTGATCAAAGATTAGCCTTGCCTACGTGAAAGCGCAAAGCCCTCATAGTTCAATTAAAGATAGATGACTAACCATGGATAAAATCAGAAAGAGGATGATGAAGACTGATGATGGATGACCATCACAGGATGGTCAAAATATAAAAATATCGATGATAGACAATAAAGGAGCCCCGAGGGCGGATCAAATGATCGACCTTGCCTACATGAAAGCGCGGGGGAAACATAGTTCAAGAAAAGACCAAAGAAAAATGATGGATAAAGGATGATGGGAAGATAACCCTAAGAAGGGGAGAAAATGATGGGACCGATATGATGAGATAGGATAAAACTGGTGGATTGGATAGGATCATGAAGATCACACGAAGCTTGAAGATGGGATAGTTATTCGAAGCATCAAAAGATGACTTTGGAGGATGTTATTATGGATTGATGAATGATGAGAAAGGATAGAAGATTAGAAAGATGTGTGAAGGAAAATGAGAATGATGACGATGAGATAGACGGCATTGGGTTGCATGGGGATTAGCCTATAGCTAGATACCAATGACAAGGGATTATGAGATGGGATGAGGATAGAGATAAATAGATAGGAAGATAAGGATGGGGAGACAGAAGGGATGCTATAATGGATGGATAGGGGGATAAGGATGGGGAGGTTAAAAGGATTGTGTGGAGGGATTGGAAGATAAGGATGGGGAGGTGAAAAAGGATTAGTGGATTGAGGGATGAATGATATCTCCAAGGACTATATCACAAAGGAAGATAGATTCCCCCACTCTAGATATGTCATGTGCGAGGATACATGAAGGATGAAAGATAGAAGGATAGTCAAATAAAGGGGTGAGAAGGATATGGATAGGATGCATGGATGAAAAAGGGAGATTAATGGTAGCATGACGGGTGGACAAGGAAGGTAGATGGATGAAAATAAGGATTAGGATAGTGTGTGGATGAGGGGAATGTATGCCAAGAGGTGTCCAAAGCATGTTTATATATTTTCCTCTATCGATATCAAGATCACAAGGAGGATGGAGAAATTTGGAGATAAATGGGATATGATGGTAGGATGTGGAAGATAGGTAGGATCGAGGAGATGGTTGAAAGGTATGCAGTTGCCCCCAAGTGTGGAAGGAAACTAAATGGGGGATTTATGCATGACGCCTATTTTCATAGTTTTCATCATGGTACTTATCCAAGGAACTTGTTTGCCAAGCTTTCACCATTGGACGAATTATTTCTCTTTACTATTTTTTTTTTACTTTTTCTAATTTTTTGGATAGCCTGTGGATGGAGATGGATGAGGATAGGGAGGAGGATAAGGGGATTTACAAGATACACGATAAGGATATGGATGAAGGACTCAAGCATCAAGTTCCATAAGAGGTATTAAGAGCCCATGTGTGAAGCGATGGTTGGATATTGGTACAACCTTATTATGATAAATGGATTATGCAAGAGGATGAATTAGAGGGATTTGATGGGGGAGATATGGGGGATAATGGATGGGATGTTGGAAAGTGTATGGATTAAATGATGGGGTAGATATGTGATGGGGTGATGAGTTCAGGACCAACATCGACACATAGGGTGGTGGATGTGAAATGATAGGAGGATTAATGGATGGAGAATGTGGGGATAACAGAGATGGGATGGTGAATTTTGGGACATAAGGACCCAAAACAGATTCAGGAGATGGAGGGGGTGTATGATTAGCTTTTGGATTAGCAACTTTGGATGTGGTTATAGATTTTTCATTTGAAGGAATGACATCTTTTTTTTTTGGTATCCACATGGTTTTGATTTTTGCTTTGATGGGCCTATGTGGCCTATGGATTTGAATTGGATTATGGATTTGATTTTTCTTTTCATGACCATGTCTTTTAGATGGTACATGAGGAGCTTTTGATTCATGCGGATGTTTAGATTTATGTATTTTTACTTTGGCATCCAAAGTGCTTTGAATAAAAATGGTATGGGTGTAAGGAGAAGGATGGTGTGGAATCATGGATGTAGTATTTTGAGGATTATATGTGGATGAAGGATGTGCGGGTATGTGCCTTTGTTGATCCTAATTAGGGGACATGCGAGTGGGATGTTTATGATGGGTGATATGGATAGGTGATGAATGGATGAAAGGATGAATAGGACAAGATACAAGTTTTGGGATATAAGGGCCCAAAATAGACATAGGACCTCGAGGAAGTGTGATTGTAGATAAAGGGACATAAGGACCCAAAATGGATGGAGTAGATGAAGGAGGAATATGGACGGTTGTTTTGAGGTGATACAATGGAGGAGGAGGGATGGCAACATATGATCTGGTGGAAAGATGGGGAGAGCCTATATTTCTTTTGGAGGAGGCTCGTTGAGGAGGTATAAAGGTTGTACCAACATCTTTAGGTTGTGAGTCTTGAGAAATATGTCCAAGACCTTCCATACAATTTTTTTATTTGACCTGGATGGGCTCTAAAATATCTTGCCTATGAAGGCCTAAACCTTTTCCTTGATAGTTAATGTTCTTTAGCATTTAATTCATGACATGATTTTTGTTATTCTGGAAGAATGATGTGAGTCCATTATTAGGTGAAGGGTGATGGGTGGTATATATGTTTTCTTTTTCTTCTGCTAGTAGACCACCATGGAAGAATGTGAGAGTACCAAGGGGATATAAAAGTGGTGTGGGGATGGTATGGTTAGGTGATGGTGGAGGATCATTAGATGGAGATGAGGGGATAGCAACATATTGATGGGTGCAAGGGAGTGATAAGGGATCAAGAGATGGATTAGGTGACATGATAGGATCTGGATTTGTAGTAGTGGATGATAAGGGCTCATGCAATGGAAATGGATATAAGGGCTCATGAGATGGAGCAATGGAATCTTGAGTGACAAAGGGATCATGGGATGGAATAGATGGGAGAATATGATCTTGAGATGGGCTAGATGGGATGACAGGATCTTGATGTGGATGAGGGGATATGGCATGCTTTGGATCAATCTCTTGGAATGACTCATCATGTGTGGGAGGCATGATAATGGCAGAATATTGGATGGACTCTGCAAGTCTGGGAGATGGAAGGATGGAGGATTCATGAAGCTCAAGGGAAGGGATAGTGGTGATACTAGGAATGGAAGGAATGGATGGGACTTGTGTTTTGTCACTAGGAGTGGGAAGAGTGGATTGGAATTGTGTGTCATCAATGGGTTTGGTGGCACTCAAAGTAGGAGATGGGGGCTCATTGGAATCAATGGATGTGAGGATTTCAATGGTTTGAGTGGTGCTAGGGATGGTAGCATCAATGATAGGTGTGGGTTGGAGAGGGGTCTCATCACTAGTGACCATAGATGATGGATCGAGACAGCGTGGTTCCATGACTGCAATGTGTGGAGTGGGGGATGTATTCTTTGTCATGAGTCCTTGGAGAACTTCTAGAGTAAGAAACATGCATACTGTAGGTTCAGATGGTGAAGTAGGAGTGGATGAAGGATTAGGGATGGGTGGAGGAATAGGATTATGGAGTGGTGGCCTAGGATTAGATGGGGGAATGGGATTGGATATGGGACTAGGAGTAGATGAAGGATTAGGATTAAATGGGGGGTTAAGGTTGGATGTAGGACTAAGAGTAGATGGGGGATTAAGATTAGATGAAGGGTTAAGATAGGGATATTGGTATGGTGAATTAGGATTGGATGACATGGATGGTGAATTGATGCTAAAGGAAGTAGATGGGGAACTAAGATAGGGATATTGGGATGGTTGATTAGGACAAGAGGATATGGGCAGTGTGTTGTAATAAAGGTATTGGGATGGTGGATTAGGCTGGGAAGATTGAGATGGCGGATTGAGATAGGGAGATGTGGATGATGGATTAGGATAAGAAGATGTGGATGTATGAGTAGGATGGGAAAATTGGTATGGACGATTAGGGTAGTGGGCATATTCAGATGAAGGATTGAGATAGGAGGATGTGGACGGGGGATTAAGATAAGAAGGTGTGGGTGTTGGATAAGAGGAAGGTGTTGATGAAGGATATGATGGATATGAGGATGAGGAAGGTAGTGAATATCCATTGTCAAAGATAGCATAAGGAGCATGATTAGGCATGGATGAATACATAATGGGATAGCTTGAAGAGGTGATTGGATTTTGGAATGTGGGTGAAGAAAGCTTACTAACGATGATAGCATCAAGGGGATCTATGTCGTATACTTTTAGATAAACAAGAATCTTGTTATCGTCGATGACATAATTAGGGTTTCCCTTGATTACTATTGATGGAGGATAAAGATTCATGATGATGAAAGGATAAATAGGATGGATCAAAGATTTCAGATGGAAACAGAATAAAGCTCAAGTTAGGATTTAAGTCAAGCTCAGATCAAGATTGGATTAAAGCTCAGACTAGGGTGATTGAATGATGTGATGGGATTGATTTGATGATTGGATTAGATTATCAAAGGATGATTACGACACTGAATCTACCTCAAGATGGAAGAAAATTGATTGGATCGAAGGTGATCAGATAAGGATGTGACTGGATTGGATTGGATAAGATTGATAGATGATTGATAAGATCGACTGATGGATTATATAGGATGACGAAAGGGACTGTAAACCCCATTCTGAGATTACCCTAGATGACTTAGGATACTAATTGATTGGATTAAAGGATAAATAGATGATTGTGGCACCAAATGCACCTTGAGATTGAAAGCGGATTGATTGGGATGATGATGATGATTAACTTAAGACAAATGACAATCCTAAGCAGATGATGATGATGATCAATTCGTATAATAACCTGAAACAAAGTTTAGGGGATCTAATTAGAGGAGTGGATGATATAAATGGATAAATGACTGCTTGGAACACGAGGAGGTTCAGAATAGATGAAAGATTACTTAGAATGAGTAAATGGACGATCGAGAGGATGAATGACTACTCGAAATGAGTAAATGACTCCTCACAATGGATGAATGATTCTTGGAATGAGAAGATAAAGGTTCAGAATGAATGCATGGTTTCTCAAAATGAGTAAATGAATGATCGAGAGGGATGAATGACTACTCAAAATGAGTGAAGGTGGCTCGAGATAGATGAACGATTAATCAGAACAAGTAAACTAATGATCAGAAAGGGTGAATGACTACTCGGAATGAGGAGAATGAATATTCAGAATGGATGAATGAAAGCTTGAAACAAGTAAATGATTGATCAAAAGGGATGAACGAATGCTCGGATTGGGAGACTAACTCTTGGAATGGATTAAAGATTACTTGTATCGAGGTGAAGAATGCTCGAGATGCGGAGAAGGGCATTCAAAACAACTGAACAAAGGGTGAAATTAGTTGTTTAAGGGGTAGGTTCACCCTTGGCTAGTTAGGTATGCCCCTGGTTGGTTAGGTCCACCCCTGGCTAGTCAGGTACGGCCCTAGCTAGTCAAGTCTTCACCTGGTTGGTCAGGTTTGTCCTTGATTGGTCAGGTCTATCCTTGGCTAGTCAAGTCCACCCCTGGCTACTTAGGTCCACCCTTGTCTAGTCAAGTCCACCCCTGTCTAGTTGGGTACGCCCCTAGGGTGAAAAATAGGCAAAAATAGTTGTTTGAAGTAGCTAAACGGGTACACGAAACGAGGAAATGTATGTTCGAAGGAAGAGGATGAATGTTCAGGACAGGAAATGGATTCTCAGAACGAGAAGATGGAAGCTCAGAATAGATGAAAGATTACTCAGAACAAGTAAATGGATGATCAAGGGGGATGAATGGCTACTCGAAATGAGTAAACGACTATTAAGAATGGATGAATGATTCTCAAAACGAGAAGAAAAAGGTTTGAAATGAATGAATGAATACTTAGAACAAGTAAAATAATGATCAAGGGGGATGGATGACTACTTAGAATGAGTAAACAACTACTGAGAATGGATGAATGATTCTCAAAATGAGAAGACAAGAGTGCGAAATGAATGAAAGATTACTCGGAACGAGTAAAAAAATGATCAAAACGGATGAACGAGAGTTTGAAATGATACAAGGGGGTTCTAAATGGATAAAAATTTACTCAGAATGAGGAAACAAATGATTGAAATGGGTGAACAGCTACACGAAATGAGTAAACGATTACTCAGAATGGATGAATGAGTACTCAGAATGAGTAAATGATTACTCACAATGGATAAATGATTCCCAGAACGAGGAGGTGAAAATTTAGAATGAACAGATGATTACTCAGAATGAGTAAACAGATCAATGAAAGTGATGAATGGCCACTCAGCATGAGTGAACGACTACTAGGAATAGATGAACAACCGTTGGAACAAGGAGATGAAAGCTTGGAATGAATGAAATATTACTCAGAATGAGTAAACAATTGGTCAAAATGGTTGTACGAGAGCTCGAAATGATAGAAGGAGGTTCAAAATGGATGAATGTGTACTTGGAATGAGTGAAAAGATTATCAAAATGGGTGAACAACTACTTGGAATGAGTAAACCAATGTTTGGAATGGTAGAACGAGAGTTTGAAACAATGAAACAGGTGTAGAAAAGGGATGCTGAAAGGTCAGGTCTGCCCCTACAAGAGGTCAAGTCCACCCCTAGAGGTTAGATCTACCGCTACAAGAGGTCAGGTCCACCCCTAGAAGTCAGGTTCGCCCCTACAAGTTTGGAACTTGGTTTCAACAAAAACAACTAAGGAAAAGGACCAAAAACACAACAAACTACAAACAAAGGGCCAGGTTGACTCAATTGGATAGAAAATTACTAGTTTTGCACAAAGAAAATAGTTTAAGAAGCACAATCCTAAGTTTATTAAAAAGGGGTATGTCCAACAAATTCTTCTCTTCTAGGATGAACATGGTTGCTAAGGAGTCCTCGGTGTACACCCAGTACATGAGACCCAAACCATGAACACCAACCCATCACAAACATGAGTTGGGAACCTTAGCGACACACTAAATGCTTGTACCAACTCTTCAGGTCATCCTGACGCTTCTCTCAGTACGATGTGATTGGATTGGTGTACAACTTTAGCTCTCCCCCCTTTATATACCATGCCAATATGTGTGGTTGGGATTGTCCCTTGGGGTGATGAAATGCCCAAGTAGGTCCCCTAATAAAAAGAAAAATGGGTGATACAAAGACTTGGTAAGCTACGATTTCTCATCACCTAGGATCACCAAATGGCACAAGGGGACTAGATACGTCAAATAGCTTACAAAAAAGCACAAAAAAAATGTAAATTGACACCCCTAATTAAGCTATGTGTCTAAGTTATCAAGAAACAACAAGCAACAATTGATAAATAAATATCCCTACAAGGAAACTTGTTAGTGATTTTTTTTCTTGTTCTTTGAAAAATGTTGATTAGATGTTTGTACAAACACAAACAAGACACATTAGGGGGTCAGAAACACTCAAAATAGTAAACAAATGCTTAAAACTCAATTTTCACCTTCTGAAAAAAGTTGTTTTGGTCAGGTCTGCCACTGGAAAAGGTCAAGTCCACCCACGGAGGTTGGTTTCTCATTGGGTGGAGTGCTTCCCTTGAGGGTGGGTTTGTTGGGATGATGAATTGCACAGCCCCTGAAGCTCTGGAATCTTCAATGTAGGACTTTAGCCATGAAAGATAATCAACCACAAAAGAAGTGTTGCAACAATGTAATGCTTGATTAAAGATTATATTGATATGATATCTGATTGATATCTTGATATCTGATATATATTACAAATG
>VDFB02000008.1:186427994-186451689 GCA_007258455.2 Sequoia sempervirens | reverse complement strand
CTTTGTCTCACTAAAGTATTATCAATAGGGAACCAAACACTCATACAAGTACCACAAAATATGGGGTGAATGTAAATGAAAACTAGGGATAACAAAATTCTAATGATAGAAATTTTGTAAACTGAAACAAGAAGATAGTAATAGGAAATAGAAATGCAGGAAAAACTATGAAAATACTAGAAATTTCAATGCAGAAAATGCAACTGGACTGATTCACCCAGGGTGGCAAATGAGTCCAGGTATGAGATTTTTTTGTATTTTTCAAAAAAATTAAAATGATTTCAATGCTTTTCAAATGCAGAATGAGGATGCAAATGCAAATTTTCAGTTCTTGAATGATATGATATGCAAAAATGAAGACTATATGAGTCTTTCACTAATGCAATTTGAGAAACCCTAGGATGCAAAAACAAAACAAAACCTAATTGAATGTTGATGCAAAGGACACCTAGGATGCAATATGCAATTGAAATAAAAAAGAGGAAGTGTTTAATATGTAATTTCACCAATATGAACCAACAATTTTTGGGTGTGTTCTATGGACTTCTCTTGCACTCTTAAGATCTTTCACCTAAAAGAGAGACATAGAACCCCAAAATTGAACCAGTTCACTCAAATAAAGGATTGTATGATGTTATTAAGACTAAATTCAATGATGTAGATGCAACTAAATGATTTAATTGACTAATTATTAATGCAAAACTAATGTAATACGCAATTTTTGAAAACACAATGTGATATGCAGAAAATGCAATAGAAATGAAAACTAATGCAAACATAATTGAACAAGGTAAAACATAGTGCACCTGGGAATTGGATGATGAATCTAGAAAGCTCTGAAATCTAGCAAAGATCAATGTAAATCACCAGTGGGACTCATTCGGTATTGATGGCAAATCAGTCCTGCTTTTGACAAAAACACCTAAAAATTGCTTTTTGACTGTCGAGAACTGGAATCTGACAAAATCACCTTTTTTAGCCTTAAGGTGGGACTCATTCATCACTGATGATGAATCAGTCCTCCTCCAAAATTCTATGAAATCAAAGGTCAATTCTGTAGCTCCAGATCTACACTTGTCTTCTTGTCAGGTTGATGGAGTCAAATCTGCAGAAAATGAACTGTAGGTTGTCTCCAAGCTTGAAATAGGGTTTAGTTGACTTGAAGCACTTTTTTGACTTCACTATCACCTTCAACAACTAATTTCTTTGACAAATCAAGGACAAAAAGTCTCGGGTGTGTAAACACACATGCAAGTGTTAGAAAAATGGTTAAGGGTTAGGAAAGTATAGGGATTTTCCTTAATCAAACTCCACTTCTTGGTGGGTCAAACCCCAATGAAGAAATGAATGAAATGAGTAAGGAATGATGAATAAACAACAAAATGCCTAAATTCACCACAACCGCTTGAAGAAATCTGAAGATATGTCAATGTATTACCCCTGATGTAAAGTTTGATTCAATGTTCGCATTTGGAATACTTGAATGGACATTACCAACGTTTAATGAATTAGGTGTGAATGGGAGGGGGGTGGGCTGAAGTTCAGTAAGAAAAGTAACTCCATTTATACAATACCCTATGCCCTAATAATCCAATAATACCTCATCATAGGCTGACATAAGGTACTTTTAAATAAAAACCCAAAAGAAAATTTGAATTATTTTGAATTTGGAGCGAAGAGGGACTCATTCGCCACCCATGGGGAATGGGTCCCACCTTGGGCTTGTAAGTGGGTGTCAGGAATTAAGTCACATTTAATGTTATTTGTCGGGTTTACATTCAAAAATACACTTAATCAAGTCTTATGAGTGCATAAAGGGGTCAAATAAAGCATAAGAAAGGTGTAAATAGTGAAATCAAGCCTAGAAAAATGTGAAATCTTGTTACAAGACTTTACAACACTTTAAAATAGGACTTGACAAGTGATCAAAAGGTTATTTTTAGGTGAATTATAATGAAAAGAGTCTAGAAAAGTGTAGAAATGTGTTACAACACTTCACAACACCTTCACAAGACATCATAATTTGAATGTTTATGACCTAATGTGAATGCATAAGTTACATTGCAACATTAAATCAAAGCAAGACAAGTCCAACATCATAAGAGAAAGACCTAAAATACCATGAAAATGTCAATGATCCATTTTTCTATAGTACAATTACAAGTTCTAATAGAATGAAGCATATTGTGTTCCACCAAAGCTCCTTCTACAGTCTCCTGGCCAGGAACAAAACCCCCTTGTTCATGAGATATAATACTTGGTATTAGAGGCTTCAACCTAAGGTAGATAGCTTTGGTGAAGATTTTATATATTGTATTGCACAATGATATTGGTCTAAAATCGACAAAGTTCTTGGGTTCTTTTATTTTTGGGATAATTACAATATGATTGACATTGAACTGCTTTAGCATGACACCTGTTTTCCTTGATTCATCCATTGCCATTAATAGATCAAAACCCAAAAATTCCCAGCATTTTTAAAAAAATAAGGCCATGAATCCATCTGGCCCGGGGGCCTTATCTGGTGGTAGAGAGAAGACCACTAATTTTACCTCCTCTAGCATAAAAGGTTTCAACAAAGAAGCATTATCCTCTTCACGAATGAGCTTTGGGATAGCTTCCAATAGATCTTTCCCATCCTGATTTGCTATAGGCGACTTATTTGTTGGGGCAGATAGAAGATTTGAAAAAAAATTAACCCCTTCATTCCTAATTTCCTCTCCCTTAGAAAGCATGGTACCCATGACACTATCTTTGATCAAGAAAATTGAGTTGATAAACCTTTTAATCTGTGTTGAGATATATGAAAGAAACTTGTATATTGTGATATCCTTTTAACCATAACTCCCTTGACTTTTACCTCTAGTATGTCTCTTCCCTCACCTATAATTATGCCCATTCTATTTGTAGACTCTTTTGTTGTTGAATGATATTTGCATCCAGATGATGAGAGATAATTTTCTCACTAACTTCTTCCAACTATTGGTACACCTTCTTTTTCTATTGAAATATGTTTTGAAAGGTATGAATGTTCCAATGGATAATTTTTTGTTTAACATGTAATAATTTCCTACATAGTCGTAACATCTTAGAGTCCTTTAAATATGGAGTACTCACCCACCACTGTCGAAGTAGGGGTAGAAAGTGGGGATGCCTAAACCACGTTTTCTCAAATTTGAAATGTGGTTTTCATTTAGTGGCATTGGGAGTATTGACTACATCCATGGAAATAGCAAAATAATTTGATTCAGTAAGTCGAAAAATCTATGAGGATAACTTAGATTTCCTTGACAGCCAATTTGGAGTAACTAGGAACCTATCTAGACATTCTGCAATTTGTAGGAAACCCTTCCTGTGGTTTTTCCATGTATATTTCCTTATTTCTAGAAATATGTTCATTAATGCATTGTTCTCAATAAAATACTTGAAATCCTCCATTACTTTAGCTGGGGGGATGATGCCCCTTTCTTCTCTTGCAAGGAGGTGATTACACTAAAGTCTCCAACTATAATTGTCATTTCCTCACCTATACCATCCAAGGCCTAAGTCAAAATTTCCCACAAATGCTTATTGTCAGTTGTTGAAGTTGGTCCATAGGCATTGATCAGCCATATTTAATTCAAATCAAAGTTTAGTATCCTCATGATTTACCAATTTATGTCATTCTTAATTGAATCGACTACCACTATTTTAAGATTCCATAGTGTTATTAGTCCCCCTGATGCCCCTTGAGCTGGTGAACTAGTTGATTTCCATTTAGTCCACTTGAGAATTGATGATTCATATAGAGCTTCAAATACTTTAGTTTCTTGTAGAACTATTAAGTCCACCCCCGACACATTCAATTGCTATTGTATCTGAGCTCTTTTGTCAAGGGAACATGCCCCTGACATTCCATGAAATTAACTTCATTGTGTGCAAGGAGAGCAACATTCTCTCCTCAGACGCTTATGTGTTGAAATTACAAAATTCTTGTCAAGTGTTGCTTGTAAACCAGCTTCTATTTCTTCCCTCAATTTTTTCATACAAGATTTTTTGTTCCTCTTCCCTAGTGACTTTTTGAGTATTTCTTGAGTGTTGGGAGTAGTCAAACGGAGTAGTCAAACGTCTGCACTTCTTCGCAGACCTCTTCTATAATATCCCTAGATTCTAGAGGAAGTCTGATGGGTTCTTTTGAAGGTGATTGATGTGGGGCTAGAGATCCTTCCTCTCTGTCTACTTCCTTTGAGATTTCTTCAATCAACTTAGACCCCTCTTCAATAAGAAATCTATATGCCAATTCTTCAAGGTTTCCCTCCTATAACACCTTGTTGAAACTAAAGAGGTCTAGACATTCAGACTCCTGCTCTGAGTTCCAATCTTCCTGGAACTCAACTGCTTTAAGGTCAATTACTGGCATACGCATCTTACTTTGGGTAAAAGAACCTTCCTCAAACGTCAGAGATTTAATAATCCTTTCCAACTATTCTAGTGAAATAGAGGGCATACCAGGGTTATACAACTGACTTGTGTAGGGGCTTTTCCATACACCTGGTGCTATTTGAGGTCACTTGAATTAACCCATATCACCCTAGGAGGCATTTGAGTAACCCCATTCTCAAGTGCAATGCATTTTTTTTAGGGGTAAACCCTGCTAGGTTTGCAAAAACCTTCGATAACAATCCCAACTTATTGAGAATTACTCTTCACATCTCAACCACGATATAGTGAAGGTTATTAATTTACTATCCTTGTATCCTTCCTTGTCAAGGATACGAAAGCCTTTATTAAACCCCTTGAAACATTGGATGACTTCAATGGTGATGAAATACTATTGGACTCCTCCTAAGTGTTACTTAGAGCTTCCTTTATCTTACCTACTAATTTTCTGCCCATTTTATGTGTCGTGGGGGGTGACATATTTTTAGGCTCTTGCAATGGGTGCCTTTGAGCCTACCTGTTACCTTTGCTTGGCTCCTGACAGGAATCTGTAGAGTGTTCAAAACTATGGCACACTAAGCAGACCTTTCCATGTGTATCAATACAGAGCTTTTGAATCCATGTACCATATTTAGATTTTACATGAATTTCTTTAAGAAATTCCTTGGTGACATCCAAAAGCACACAAACCCTCATGGGCTTATCAAGGTTCATAAAGGATCCAGTATCATTCCTAAGGAAGATACCTATGCAATTGGCCAAGATTTCCATTATTTCTTTTTCTCTATAGGGTATGTGTAGGATCATGATGGGCCAAAAAGTGGCAATATGATGGGTATGTATAGGGTATGTGTCTGACAACTTTTTTTTTACCCAAAATTGATGAAACGAAAAGGGTTTTTAAAGGAGATTCTCAACTTTCCACCAATATAAATTATGCTTTACTTTGAATTGAATAAATAATTATTATTCATTTTTTATTTGAATTACGACTAAAGTCCTGATTGATAGGCTAATTCTAAAACATCTATAGCTTTCAAACGATATCACATTTTCTGAATCCGAAACATGTGTCACATTATATGCTTCACTTATTATAGGATTAAAAAAATTAATTAATTTCATGGAGTTTTGACCAAGTTAAGGTGGTCAGACATACGAGTTTTTATATTTTTTAAAATTTGTAATAAAAAATTCATAATTAATTATTTACTTGGAAAAAATTACAAAAAAATATGCATTAGATCAGGAAATGAATCCTCTACTTATATTTGAAATCTTATAAAAAAATATTATCATTTTATTGTGGTTAGGCTGGTCAGATAGACACCTACTTCTTATTTTTTCCCTGAAATTTAAGTCCTACTACATTGAAATTTCAAATTTTTACTACATAGTTTTTTTTAAAAATTAAAAATAAACCTAGTAGTTTAGAAACTACATTCAATTTGCTACAGATTCTATACTTACATATTTTTGAAATAATATAGATAACTTATTCAATTTTTTACGTCAAGTTGTCTAACTCTATTTTTTTTTTAATTTCCATCACCACTTAAGGGCCTATGTTTTCCATGATGATCCTACACGTACCCTATACTCAAGAGGTAGGGACATAAACTAAATCCAAAAAGGGATGTATCTAATAACTGAAGTCTGAGGATTAAAGTTGGGTATCCATGGTTGAAGGAATAGGCCCGACCCCTCAAAAATCCATGATTTATCTTTATATACTGCATCCCTTTGAAATTTTTAATCAAAAATCACAAGGAAAAACCCCAAGCCTTGATCTAGATAAAAAAACTTGTTTGCCCCATCCCATTCTTCTAAGATTAAAGCTCTTTAAGATGTCTATTTTAGGGAAAAGATTCTAGAACTTACAAATGAGAGCACAGCCACGGAGATCCTGAATCTAAGGTTCAAGTGACTCTTTTGGAAGGGTTACATTAATGATTCCTTTATCTTGTCGTGGTTGTGTGTCCTTTCTCCTCCATTGCATGATCCACTCTTGCGCTTTCTGCTTTTCTTTCTCCCCTGCTTGGTTTGAATGTACAAAATTTTCCACTAGCTTTCCTTTTTGAACCATTTGCTTCTTTTTCTCCTCTATTTGAGTTGAATACTTCTTAGATTTATATTTCTTGCTCCCCTTTGATTTCCACTGTTTATCTTTCTGCCTCCCAGCATGCCTGCCTTATTTTCCTCTTCCCGTCAATAGACAGTTTTTGTCACCCCTTTCATTTTGTTGTCCATGTTCTCCTCTATGATGATTAGAGGCATCACGACTTGAATAATTTTCGTTTGATGCCAGAGGATTTGGATTGAAGGGCGCCCCATTTTCTTTTGTAATATATTCAAGCAGGTTAAACTTGACATAGATGTTGTTGGGAGTAGTGGGAACCCGTGTATTTGAAACGATATCCTTCCGAGAGAGTGGTCGTCACCTTTTTGTGTAAGATATTTCGATTGAGGGTCAAGCTCGCAAATTTCAAAAACATCATGTTTATCATGACATCTTTTTCCTTGAGAAAGTTGGTTTCCTTTGTTGGTAATGTAAACGCAATGATGTAGATCCCTGACACTGAGCAAAACAATGTCCCCAATGGGCCCCTGAGGCTGTCAAAAGCGACTGCAATTTCTACAAAAGTTACCATTGCTCCGGTCGCTTGGAAAACCGGGAGCTCGATATATGTATCATCGCCTCCATCTAAAATTTAGTTAAACTTGACTTTTTCCATCATATATTCTAGGAATTCTAGTTATCTTTATGATATGCCATAGAGATATCTAGTTTTACAATCATTAATTTCCTCTTTCTATCCTATAAGGAGTTAATCGACTCACACATCATGATTATATTGTTGGTGACTTATTTACTTTGCACAAAACCTCCTTGCTACTCTATGATAGAAGTAGAGAGATATTTTTCAATCTATTGGATATAAATCTAGAGATTATTTTTTATATATTATTACACAAGGAAATCAATATAAAGTCTTCAATCATGAGTATTTATAAGATAAAATTTAAATGGAAACAAATGCAAATCACTAGATTCTTGTTTCAAATCACTACAAATCTCTAAATAGAGCTCAACAAAAGAGTGCAAATAAAGCATAATATCAAACAATAAAAAAAACTACCAAATCTTCCATTGTTGAATGATTTGCTACAATGATAATTGGTATGTGGATGCTCCTTTTCTTGCATATTACCATATTTGACATTATGAACTTAGCTCAAAGTTGATGGATGATCAAATGAATGAGATGGTTCCTCAATTTATAAAATTTTGGGAGATCCAATGGATGGTAGATATCTTATGATGGGATCAATGATGGAGGATTATTGAAAGGATTTCCTTAGGATCAAGGAGGGAATGAAGGGTTGAGATAAAGGTTGTTGGAATGTGAAGGGCATGGATGCACTTACTAAATTTGGTAAGTGCTTGTGACCATGAGAGAGATAAGGGACATGTGAATTTAGGTGGCCTATATAACCTTAGGTTTGGTGGAGTGAATATTGGAACCATTTAATGAACAAGGGTTTGTATTTCTCTTTTATTATTACAATAGGTTGAGGGTTCATATAGTCATTATTAAATAATAATATTTAATTATTTTAACCATATGTGAGATGAAATTTATAAGTGGAATAGGTATTGATTTATTTATTTATTGTGAGGTGAGATGGAAAAGATGGAGAATTAAATAATATTATTATTTAATTAAGTGTGGGAGACTTGGCCTAGGTGATGGGTTTGGTGGATTAGGACCTGGTACATTAGGGAAATATTTAGGTGTCCACCTTTATCTCCTAAATTTATACTCTAGATGGAAAATCTTATTATTTTTGGCTCCTTCATGGAGCAATTTAATCCTATATTTCTACTTCTAATAGTTCTCCTTTCATTTGTAAATGTCATCAACATTACAAGAGGCCTATACTATTCTTGTTCAAATAGATTCTAAATTGTTGTTATACAAGAGAAATGATTGAATATTTGTCATTTCGTTCTCTAGAGTAGCCTTTTTCCTTAAATAAAATTTTCAAGTCATTTAGCAATTCCATTCTTTGAGTCTTATCTTGAAATTTTTTAACTTCCTATTGAAGACATGCATTCTCATCCCATAGTATAGCCTTTTTATTTTTTGAAAAAAACGACACTACCTTGTCAAAATTAGGATGATTTTCCTATATTTTCTCTAGGTTTGAAAGGACTTTTGGAGAAATTATTAAGATTAATGATTTGGAAAATTTTGAGGATTTTAGCCTCCTTCTATCAAGACCTTGGAGTTTCAAATAAATTTGTTTTCTAACCATGAGATATAATCAAATAAATGACCAATTATTGCCAAGATTTGATCTCTTATTTTTATTTTGCTAGTCCAAGTAAAACAACCTTTTTAAGATAAATATCTTAAAGAGAAAAATATCTATTTAGAGAGTAGTGATCCCATCCTTAGTAGGATTTGAAGGAGACCAACCTTTTTTAAAGGAATCAAGTCTAGCATCAAAATATGCAACAATAACCCACTTAGCTTCTTCATCTATTCTTAATGTATCTTTGCTTTGGCCCCAATAGTGAATCTTGCCCTAGGTGGGTTATGGTCCATAAACATTAATGAGGGAAATAAATAAATTAGAGGCTAGAAGTTGAACCGAACCAATGAGCCAACAATTTATAAATATCATTTCTTAAAAATATATTTCCTACCCATTCTAGATGATGGTTGTATCATGAATTGAACCTTTGGTAGTTTTATGCAAAAAATCCTATTTCCCTTCAAAGAGGGGCATATTATAAAAACCTTGATCAAATTTGATCTTGGCTTCTTAGATTAATAAAATATATAGAGTAAAATTTTCCAAGAATCTTTATAGAATCCTTTTCTTGGGGGGATCCTTCAATCCCTAAATGTTCCTAAAGATCAGTACTTTGGATAACATTTGATTTCCTATTTCTTACCAAACCAATATCTAGTTGTGATTGTTTCCTAGTAATTACATTCACAAGAGTTTCATTTTGTAAGGTAATATATTTGTTGGGTCTAACCACCTTAGATTAACTAAAGTACCTACTTTTCCTTTTTCAAATTACCTAAGATGGTAGATTTACTTGAATTGTTAGGTTTTGAACTAAGTTTTTCTTGAAGATCTAAGGAGTGACCAAGATTATCTTGATCCTTATATTTTACGGTATACTTAGGGGGATTGGATTTGTTTTCCTTACTTTTTAGATATATTAAAAAAAATTATCTTCTTGTTCATCAACTAAATTTTCCATATCTCCATTGAATTTGTAGGCTATTAAAAAATCCTTTTGTCCGTCAGATCCACTTTCTTGAAATTATGTCTCCTTTATTATCTACATTCCATTTTATGAATACATTTTATTCTTAATAGCATTCTTTTGTTATTATCAAGATTTTTGTTCTTGACACTATTCTTCTTTTTGGGTTTAATAAAACTATCTAAATCTTTCTTAAAATATTCTTGAATATTTTTCTTTATGTTTTCCATTTAATATTTAGGTACTCTCTAATAAGATGTCCATATTCATGAAAGTGATAACATATGAACAATGGGATTTGTAATCTAGAGATTAGATCCACTTCATCTCTTTATCCTTTAAGGTAATACTTTTAGGAAGAGTAATGGTGAGATTGATCTCCACAAAAATTCTAACGTCAACTAAAATACCCTTACCATGGAATAGCCTAGAGATTTCAATAGTTGATCCTCATGATTTGGAAATCATTTCAAAAGCATCTAATAACCAAAATTCCTAAGTGATAGGTATACATATGAAGCCAAACTAGTGTAATCATAAGCATTTTCTTATAGGGTTTAAAACCCACATGCTAGTGTCATAAAGGCTAGAATTTTTTTAAAAAAAAATCTTCCACTACAGACTCTATCTTTATCAAATTCATAAAAAAATATAATAATAAAATACCCTTTAGCACAAGAATAACTCATAATTTATCCATTAATTTTCTAATTCATTTAAACCCAAAGATACAAGTATTGAAAGTTGCATGCCAAGGAATCTAAAAATTAGGATTCTACAAAGCAAGGTAGACATGTTCTTTCAAAATTATCGGTTATTAATGTTGATGATTGGAGATTCCTCTAAATCCAACATGGATTGATTCAAAAATTTTGAGTTGAACAATTTTACACTTTCCGCTAGTTGCTAGTAATGCATTTATTTCCTTATCATGAACCAAGGATCAAATCATATAAGAAAATTTCTTAAATAAAAAGGAGGGATAGGTTTGTTAGCGTAGAAATGGTTATCACATTGTTTGGTTAATTAGTTAATGTAGTTATGACAGTTTGTACACCCACATCCTCCTATTTGTATCCATTCATACAGAACTGTAATTAATAAAGAACAATGGATCTTACATATGGTATCAAAGCAAGTTAGAAACCCTTTACCTGTGTGTTGGAGTCTGCAGAGCAATATGTGATCCTATTCTCTAAGAGATCAATGCAAGTTTTGTTGTGCCTGTAGGAAATCCCTTCTTTTTATCTAAATATAGAGGTATTTTGGAGATTGAGAAATCTACATATAAGCATGTGGAGGAACGTGGATCTCCCATGTATCATGGAATATTATTGTGGCTTGATGGAAAGGAATTGTGAAGATCATGAAGGAAGACTGTGACTGTATTTTGTTTATTTAAGGTGCTATATTGTTGTGTAGCCTATGGATTGAATGCATATTTACTATTCTCATTTGAAGATATATATTTCTTTTAGTGCAGGTATATAAAGGAGAACGTGGAATTTTTTTGAAAGATCTAATTCCCTAATTATCCATCCATTGCAAGATTAATCAATCGTATGCGATCATTTATTAACAGATGTTGAATAGGATGCCTAAGACGGGAAACTCAGTCGAGTGTGAAAAGAAGGAATAAAATGGCATATGTCAAGTTGATTGGAGGAGCTATGAGGGTGCACTTAATATTGATGTGATGAAGTTCCAGACCAGGCAAGTATAATTATTTGTGCATGAACAAAATTTCTAGATGATATAAGGTAGCAATAAAGAGAAAGTTTATTTGATACTATTAATGGTTTTTTTTGGTTTCTTTGAATATTAAAGGGGATATTATTATGGAAATTGTATAGACAAGTATTCTGGATTTAATTTTCATATTTGGAAAATGAAAATTCAAATGCAACTGATGAATAGAAACTTATGGGGAATAGTAAAGGGAAAATCAAACCCATCTATAGTTGCAAATGATTTATTAGATTGACATAGTAGAGATGATAAACTCAAGGATATTATTAGTCTTTCTTTTTCCGACTTTGAATTACATCATATAGATTTAAAAAAATCATTAACAAAGATTTGGGATGATTTGAATAAATTGTTTGGAGAAAAAGCACTTAATGCAAAGTTTTCCCTAAAAATTCAATTATTCAAGTTCAAAAATGGAAGACAGAATCATAACATCAAATCACATAAGTAATTTAAGGTCTCTCATTAGAAAACTAGCAAAATTCAAGCCTCCAGTAGATGATGATGATGCTAGAGCTATATTGTTAAATAGTTTTCCTTTGAAATATAATAATGTTACTTTTACACTCAATCAAATAACTTCTCAAAAAGTTAGAAGATATGATTTCAGCTCTTTTAGCAAAAGAAAAGAGGATAAATGTAGAAGATATAGAAGGTGATTTTTAACAAGAGAAAGCATTATACTTATGAAGCAATAATAAAAGTTCAGGTACTGTATAGGAGGATATTTTCTACTCCTAAGTCTCTAGGACATAGAAGAGTCTACAGAGAGAAGATTGTTCTCAACTACCTCATAGGCTAAGCTCAAGTGACAAAGGATGATAAAGGGGAGTTTTCTACAATATTTTATGGCTTATGGCTTATTTTAGAAAGAGGACTTCAGAAGCCGAAAGAGTTGGCCTCGAAGGTCTCAAGAGAAAGCTAACTAGCTCTCAGCCGATTGAAAACAAAGTGAGATTACCAAAACACACAAAGCCTACTAATAATGCGGGGATTGAAATTTGACTATTTAACTAAGCTAACATATTCTAGAATGATAGAAAGTAAAAGAAGAAGAATACTAAACATGCAAGAATCTAAACTAAATGAAATATAATGGTGAAAGATAAAAGAGATAAACAAACTCACAAGAGGTCTAGCACTATGTAGCCTCCCACAAAGCTCCACACAAACAACCTACAAACATGGAGACAATGAAAATTATTGATGTTGTTTAGGGGATTGCCTTATTCAAACCCTCATTTTGGTGTGTCTACCTCCACGGATAGCCAAGAAGATAAGTAGATAAAGAAATAAATGATAGACAAGAGATATTTCCAAGATAAAGAAATTAGACACATTAGATATTGATATGATACTAAAAAATATTATAAATGAAAGTAAAAGAGTGTTTACCCTCCCTTCACCAAGAATGAAAAGCTAAAAGAGAGTGCAACACTTGAGAGAGTTGAGACATCTATGTAGAAGCCAAGACTTGCAAGAGAGCTTGAGAAAAATGGTGTAGAAGTGATGTAGAAGTGAGAAAGTGAGAGCTTGAGAGAGTGATAATGTAAGAATGGGAATGATAGAATGAAAGATCGAATGAGAGAATGAAAGTGAGAGAAATAATAGAATAAGTGCATGCAAGAAGGTCATTTTCAGTCATTTTTGTGACCATAGGTGCATTACACTTCACAGGAAGGTAGAAGTGTAACATCCCAATAGCCACAAACCCAGGAATCTTGTTAGGACATTCATGCATCACGTGGATATATGTGCATCGTGAAAGTGTCCCTAAAAATTTCACTCAAAAACCAAAAACCAAGGAGTCAAGGATGAATTTGAAGGCGAGGAAAAATGAATTTGCATTATCATCTTTATTAGGCTAAAGGGAGGATTATGCAATGTGAAATTTTGCATGGGGTGAAATTTTTTGACATTACCATTTTCCCAACTTTAACAAGCATATGTATTGTAAACATGTGTGAGCTAAAGTAGAAAGAGATTGAAGAGAATATACCCAAGATGAAGAGGACACAAGTCTTCGATCTGATATATGTCATAGAGAAGCTAAGCTTGGACGTGAAAAGGACAAAGGTCTTCCATCCTACAAATTTGACTGCAATCTCACCACAAACATGTTAGCTACATACAAACATGTTAGACAAAAAGACAAAGAAAATACATGAGACAATTTTATAGAAATGACATGACATAATCTAAATAGATAAAAGACAATGTTGATAGGTATGGCTAGCAATGTTAGATTCCATATGACAAGTGAATAAGCCTTTGGCTACTACAAACTACGTTGCAAGATAGTCACAAAAGAGATAAGACAAGTCTAGTCAAGTTTCCCCCAAGCTAGACGATGAGATCATATGACATCAAGACATAGATCTTTTTAAGACCAATATTTTTAAATTTTAAGAATAAGTAGATATGATAGCCCCCCCCCTTAGAATGATGTGTGCTATGAAAAGGAGCACATGTCATTCTAAGGAGAAGAGAAAGAAAAGGAGAGACATTGTGGCACGAGATACATAGTGAGATGTATTCGTGGGATTTTGTCATGCGGGGGACAACACATAGAATCCACAACATCTAGAAAAAAAAAGATTAAGAAATCAATCACACAGGAGGATCCAATTGTTGAAATGAACAAGACAACTGAGATAGGTGTGAATCAGTTTTAGCAAATTAAACCTTCAATACCCTCAACAGTTTATAAATTCACAAACATTCATTAAACTCTTATTCTGTTAGATTGATTAAACATGAAATGCAGATAACAAAATTGAAATCACAACACTATACACATGAGAAAACCAGATTTACATGGAAAATGGCAATAAGGGAAAAACCACAGTGAGGATTAGCTCATAATATAAGTAATAGCAAAATAGGTACAAAGGTGATCATTGCAAGAATAGGACACATTATCCAAAAAGGCTCATAGCTAGGGATCACTACACCATAGAAAGAAAACAAGAAGATAGAAGAAGAATGTTACACAGAGAAAACACTTCTCAATGCAACAAGGGTTCCGCCACAATTGCTCACATACTTTCACAGTCTCACATGAAAGATACTAGATTCCTTGAGCTCACTTCCTTTAGGAACCCTAACATGAAGTTCGCACTTCTCTACTCAAATTCACATCGTGCACACATCACTCGCATCAATCTCATATCTATCTTGCTTATTATTCTTTCATTCACCTTGTTGCATCAACACCATACATATTTATATCAAGCTCTATCTCAAAAACTTTCTCCAATGTCGGCCATTAGTCGTTATACATTCAAATTCAAAATAATTCGGCACCTAAAAATTCCCGCGGTGGATAGAAACAAAATCTGACCTATATAAATCCTTAAATGGGACCTAAATAGATCTCATCACACTTCAACATGCTTCCACAAGCCTCACATGTAGTGTTAAACAAAAGTTCGGCCAACACCCATGCAAAACACCATAGACATTAAGTACATGCTTCCTTAGATCAAGCTAAAAGTTTCAGACAACATAATTCACTTGAAATCAATCCAGAATAATCCACAAACTTCTTAAGATTCATCGAACACTTCATCCAATCTCGCATCAACAAATACTTTAACTCAGGACAACTGATAACCCTTATTTGCATACTGATAAATGAAACTCTCACTATATTGCACCAAATCAAGTAAAAACTTTGAACATATAAATATAAAAGCATTATAAGCAACTTCCCAAATCTCCACAACCTAAATCCAAACAGTAGAGAAACACAGAGCAAATACATTTCTCCCAGACCATAGAAAACATCCCTAAACAACCGGTTCACACACTGGTGAAAATATTTCACACTGTACAATGATCCACAAACCCAAATTTTTAATATAGCAACCTCTTCCAATCTTAAATAACCTATAAGAACCGCATAGGCATAGCAATAACACAAAATAATGCAGAGCACAATATCAAAGCACATTATGAACATTTGCACAACACAGTTTACTTTGTTTATTAAATTTTCTCAAAAGCACTTAGAAACCAAGTACCAGAGACATCATCTCAGCTCATTACTTCATTCCAACTCATCTTTAGACTTCTACAACAAAATAATAGCTTCATGTACTCACAAGACTTCCTCAAGGTCTTAACTACACATGCACAACCTATAATTTTCTCAATATCCTCAACATCTTCATCTCATAGTTGACATCAATGACAATACCAGTCAGTAGACTTCTTGTTGAAATCAATGACAACACCATCATTCTTGCAACACCAATTATTTGGAGTCAAAACTGATCATAGACATAAATAGATAAACATAGTATAATATGTATGAACATTGATCACCCCCCAAATAGATCAAAATGGGAAGAAGATAACATAAATAAAAAATAAAAAATTGGGTCAACATGGAAGAGGCCAATATTCCCCCACACTTTGCATCATCTCTGATGTGAAATCCAAAATGTATGACATATAGAAGAATGATGAGACAAATAGCAAAAAATTATGATAGATTTTCTCTCCTATATCCAAGTACCTACAAGGGTATCAAGGGTCTTCTAGGAGAGAGAACAAACACAAATAAACAAGTATGGGGGAACACAAAAAAACACATAAATCTAATCTAAAGATAAATAAAAGGAATTTCCTTAGTTCGACACCTCCAACAAGTCATCTTGCAACCTATCTAGATCATTGTAGGGGGAGGGAAGGCAAGCCTGTAGGGGGATAGCAAGGGTGATTCCTGTTGATTCACCTACAACAAAGGCCAAGGAGAAGGTTGCCTCAATGTCCTCATCAACAAGGTCCTACAAGGCTAACGTCACAGACTTAGCAAAAATAGAAGAAAGAATAGGAATATCATCCACTGAGTCAAACATACACTTCTCCAGAGTGAAGTGTTTTGACTAAACAAGAGGAGAAGGATGAACTAGAGAGTCAGTTTTGAGCTCTAGGAGAGGGGTAGTGATAAATTTTGGGGAAAGAGACGATGCACTCATCACAAGGACAACACAAGTGAAGGAAGAAGAAGGAAAAGAATACCTTTTGCAACCATCATTGGGAATAAGGTTATGCTCTGACTTACACTTAAGAAAAGGATGGTACGTCCTCACAATAGAACTAGAAGAAGGAGTAGAAGCCATATTAGACACAACCTTTGTATGAGGCATGTTAAAGGGCTCAAGGAAAGGAGGAAGATCTTGTAAAGAGGTAATCAAAGGTGGCTCTAGAGAAGGAGTGATGAATATTTGCACCCTTTTAGGGTGAGGCTCATTGGGATCCTTGGAGGAAGCCAAAAGAAAAATAGAGGTGATGAGAACATAAGCATAAATGAAAGCATGAATAGAAATAGAAATAGAAGAAAAATGAGGAATAGAAGGCTCCTGCTCGATCTTCTATGAGGCTTCACATTCTTGGGCCAAGGCCCATTAGTGGCGCTTACACTCATACACAAGACAATTGTGATGGTTATGGGCACCAAGAGGCACAACATGAGAAGACTTTGAAGGATCCAATTCCATGAAGGGAGTAGCCTCCACAACTGTTATCAACAAAAGAATAGACTCCTGAGGTTCCTATTCCATGAGGAGGCGTTCTCTTCATAACCATTGTCAATGAAAGAGTAGACTCCTAATAAGGGACAGGAGGAGGAATAGAGATAGACACAGGGGTCTCAATGATAGACCCCTTTCACTTATCTACCTTAGAGGTAGGTGGGGAATAGAAAGAGGCATCAAAGGTTGAGAACCAAGAACAACCCTAAGTGAATTCTTCCCCTTTTCATTTAGTGTGGTTCAGGGTATCGTGGGTAAGATAGGAAGCTAGAAAAACTATGGTTTGGACCTCCACAACATGGGTTCCTTCCTCTTTCCTATGCCAGGCACAGTAGGAGGAACCAAGGACACCGCCAAGGGTTGTGAAGTCATAAAAGACGTAGAAGAAGAGGAAGGCCCAAGGGCGAGATCCCACTTGTCTTTAGCCTTTGAAGAGACAAGGCACGTTGCTACGCATACATAAAATCCTTTATAGAAATAGCATGAGAAGAGGAAAAAAAAAGCATCAAAGACCAAACCTCTAGTATTATACCTAGAGTAGGCCTTGTAAAGCAAGTCCCCTCTAGGAAGCAAGGATCTATCAAATTTTTAAATAAAACGAAAGCACAGAGTTGTTGCTCTATTTCCACAAAACACAACAGGGAAATACACAAAATGTGGAAGAACTAAAAATAGGAGACAAATATAGGCATGCAATATTTGTTTTTGGTATTAACCAGAAAACCAACAAATTATAAAATTCTTTCCTAAAACTGGCAACAACAAACTACAAATTAAAAACTACTGGGATCAGATTTGAGTTGCTCTTACAAAATGATAGACAACTTCAGGAGCTGCTAGGATCTCACTGGCAGGAGCTACGCAGAGCTCTTTCAGGAGCAATCACTGCTCAATCACAAACACAACTGATGTTGTTCATAGACTTCTTTGAATCACATAGGGAACAAAAACATTCTCTTCTCAGACTACTGCTGCAAAAATTGAGACTTGTTCAATTCTTCCAACTAGCGGAGCTATCTTCCTTCAATTCCTTTTTGTCGAGCTTCAAAAAACATTCCCTCTCAAATTTGAACTTACCGACCAACATTAAATCTTTTGCATTCTTTCGCTGCATTTTAGGAGCAAGTGGGGAAAGCAATCCCCAAAACAATCTTCTAGCTACAGGCAACAAATGCCCTGACAGGTAGGTGGCAACAGAAAGAGGCTCAGGGGCAATAAATTTTCCAACACTCCCCCTTTGTCTTGAGCTAACGAAACAGGATCAATCCTGATCCAAATCAACCATGCCCAATCTACTCCTTAGGTGCTCAAAATTTTCCTTGCTCAAAGGCTTGGTGAATATGTCTGCTAGCTGCTAGAAAAATGCCATTTTAATTTCACCATTTTCAACTAACTCTTTGATAAAATGATACCTAATTTCAATGTGCTTACTTCTTCCATGAAACACAAGATTTTTCATCAGAGCTATTGATGAAACATTGTCACAAAAGATTACTGTTCCATCCTCTTGTTCTTCTCTCAAATCTGCCAAGGTTCTTCTCAGTCAAATACCTTGACATATTGTTGCATTTGTTGCTATATATTTAGCCTCTATTGTTGATAAGGAAACTATGGGTTGTTTCTTGGAATCCCATGCAATGACTCCCGAACCCAAATGAACACATAGCCTGATGTGCTATTCCTATCATCCAAACTTCCTGCCCAATCATTGTTCGTGTAACCAATCAACCCAAACTCATTTGTTGTTGTGTACAAAATTCCATATCCATTCATGCCATTCACATACCTCAAGATTATTTTACCCGCTTTCCAATGGGTGTCGCTTGGAGCCTCCATAAACTTGGAAATAAGACTCACATTGTGCATTATATCAGGCCTAGTTGTTGTTAAATATATTAAGCTTCCAACCAAACTCTTATACATGGTCGGATCCACATTGCTGCTACAATCTTCCTTGCTCAACTTTAGACCTATGGCTATTAGAGTTGGGGTAGGCTTGCTTTCAAACATTCTAAATCTCTTCAAGATTTCATTTGCATATTTTTATTGAGAGATAAATATACCATCATGCATTTGTTTTACTTCTATGCCTATAAAATATCTCAAGAGACCTAAATCTGTCATTTCAAACTCACTTTTCATGGCCTTTTTAAAATGAGCAATGAGGAAATCATCATCCCCAGTGAAAAATAAATCATCAACATATAAGACAACAATCAAAATATTACCCTTAGCTACCTTGATGTAAATATTGGGCTCACCATCACTTTTTCTAAATCCATTTCTCATCAAATATGTGTCAATCCTACTGTACCATGCCTATGGGGCTTGTTTCAGCCCATAAAGAGCTTTCTTCAGTCTATACACCTTGTTTTCTTGAGCTCGACCAGTGCTTTTAGGAGCCAATCTTCTAGTTGTCTATGACTGTCTACCTGTTGACTGTCTTCCTGCTTCATGAGCCATTAGGAGCCATTGGGAGCTTTCAGGAGCTCTTCTGGAGCTTTTAGGAGCTCGTTTGATGCTTTCAGGAGCAACTACAGACTCATCTTGTTGAACTTCTTGTTTTGTTTCTACTTCTTCAGGAGTTGTTGAGAGCGGTTCTGAGCTCTCAGAATCTATCACTCCATCCCCTAACTCATCTTCTAGGAACTCAACGTTCCTACTAATGATAATTTTCTTGGTGACTGGGTTGTACAACCTATAGGCTTTGGACTCCTCACTGTAGCTTGTGAAAATACACTTTTCACCCTTGTCATCTAGTTTTTGCCTCTTTTCTTTAGGCATGTGAGCATATGCTACACATACGAACACTCTCAAGTGCTCAACCATCCACTTGCATTTTGTCCATGCCTCTTGAGGGAATTTGTCACAAACTGACTTTGTTGGACTTCTATTTATCAAATAAACAACTGTTGCTACAGCCTCTCCCCAATATTCAATCAGGATTCCCTTTGCTTTCATCATGCTCCTTTCCATCTCCTTGATGGTCCTATTCTTTCTCTCAGCCACTCCATTTTGCTGTGAAGTATAACTGGTTGTTAGCTCCTTCTTGATGCCATTTTGCTTGCAAAAATTTACAAACTGATTGGAGGTATACTCTCCTCCTTGATCTAACCTTAGGACCTTAAGCACATGTCCACTCTCCTTTTCAGCCTAGGCCTTAAACAACAAAAACTTATCAAAAGCTTCAGATTTATGTTGTAAAAAATAGACCCATGTCTTACGGCTGTAATCATCAATGAAGGTCATAAAAAAATTGATTTTACCAATAGAAATTATTTGCATAGGGCCTACCAAATACGTGTGCAATAGCTCCAATGGTGCTCTTACCCTTGTAGAGTTGCCCAATTGAAAGGGCTGCCTATGTTGCTTTCCCAAAATGCAAGCCTCACACTTAACATTAGGCTCTACTATTCTTGGCAAACCATCAATCATTTTGTTCTTGGACAAAGGACTTAAACCAGCATAGCCTAAATGCCCATACCGGAGATGCCATAGCTTGGAGGGGTCTTGAATGGTGCTCTTGAGGGTGACTTGTACTGTTGTACATTTTCCATTCATGACAAGTGCAACAACGGATTGAGATGAGAAACACGTCTCAATTTTCAAAGGAAACATTTGGTTCTTTGTCATTTGAACTACTACAAACACCTTTGTCCTCGCATTCTTGTCATAAATAATGCATTGACCCCTCTCCATCATCACTTTATATCCATTTTGGATCAGCTATCCAACACTCATGAGGTTATGCTTTAACCTAGGAGAAAGAAATACATTTTGTATCTCCTTCTCACCTTGCTTGGTGTGGATCATAATAGATCCTCTTCCAACAACTAGAACTACTCCATTGTTCCCCATTCTAATTTTAGACTTAATATGTTTATCAATGAAAGAAAATAAAATTTCATTACCACTCATGTGGTTGCTACAACCACTATCCAAATACCAGACTTCGAGGCTGCCTTCTTCACCAATGTTGCACATGATGAAGGTTCTGGACTGATTTCCTTCAGCCACATTTGCATATTTTTTACTGATCACGCTGCTTTGTCCAGCATTCACTCGCATAATGGCCAAATTTATGAGAATAGTAGCATTCAACATTGCTCTTTTCATTTTTCTGATATGAATTGTTGTTCTTCTTGCCTCTTCAGGAGTTGGTATGAGAGTTCATCGCTCCCTCTTGGCTTCTTTCTCATCCCGAGCTTTCTCCTCCAACATTTCCTTGTCCAGAGTTGCCACGACCTCTACCTCTTGAGCTCCTTCCACCATTGTTTCTTCTCCCCCTTCCTCTTGCATTTGACTAAGCTTTAAAGGCTTGCTCGTGGGAAGAAGTAGCAAACCTATTAAGGCGATGCTCATGGGTTTGCAAAGAACCCATCAACTCATCAACAGACAACATTGTGAGATCTTTTTCCTCTTCAATGGAAATCACCACTGCATAAAATTTCGTGGGTAAGCTCCTAAGGATTTTCTCCACAATCCTCTGATCATCTATGACCTTGCAGCATTTAATCTCAGCTGGTTTATTAAACCTAAGAGTCTTGTGTGAAAAATTGAAATGGACTCATTTTCCTTCATTCCAAGAGTCTCAAACTCTCTTCGAAGCATCTGGAGCTTCACCAATCTGACCTTGTCAGTCCCTTTGTAGTTTTTTTGGAGTATTTCCCAAGCTTCCTTTGCATAGTTAGTTGTTGATATTCTAGGAAAAATGGCCTCTGTCAAGGCTGCTTCTATCAAACTCAATGCCTTAGCATCTTTCCTCCCCAACTCCTTCAACTGGGTATTTTTATTGTTTGTGAGCACAACATATGTTGTTGGGTCAGTCACATCATTGAAACCACTAACCACAAACTCCCACAAATCGTTTGCAACCATTATGGTCTTCATCTTCTTTTCCAAAACATCATAGTTATGTCCATTAAAGGATGTTAGCTGCTGCCAACTCTTTCTTTCATCTCCAACCATGTCTCCAACAATAAAACTTAATACCCACAAGAAAAAAATGCCCTAACTCACGAGGAAATGGGGCCTATGGCTCTGATACCATGTTAAATTTTTAAATAAAATGAAAGCACAAATTTGTTGCTTTGTTTCCCCAAAACACAACAGGGGAATACACAAAATGGAGAAGCACTAAAAATAGGAGACAAATTTGGGCATGCAATATTTTTTTTTTTGTATTAACCAGAAAACCAACAAATTACAAAATGCTTTCCTAAAACTGGAAACAACAAACTACAGATTAAAAAATATTGGTAGCAAATTTGAGCTACTCTTTCAAAATGATAGACAACTTTAGGAGATGCTTGGAGCTCATTGGTAGGAGCTACACAGAGCTCTTTTAGGAGCAATCACTGCTCAATCACAAACATATTTGTTGTTCATAGACTTCTCTTAATCACACAAAGAACAAAAACATTCTCTTCTCATACTGCTGCTACAAAAACTGAGACTTCTTCAATTCTTCCAACTAGTAGAACTATTTGCCTTCAATTCCTTTTTGTCTCTTCAAAAAAAACTCCCTATCAAATTTGAATTTACCTACCAACATGAAATCTTATGTAGTCTTCAGTTGCACGTCAGGAGCAAGTGGGGAAAGCAATCCCCAAAAAAATCTTCCAGTTGCAGGCAATAAATTCCCTTGACAGGTAGGTGGCAATGGGAAGGGGCTTAGGGGCAATAAATTTTCCAACAGGTTCCAACTAGAGCAAGCCAAAAAAGGTCAAGGGAGAATCCCCTGCATGACACAAGTGGTTTGTATCCAGTATCCTAGATAGTATACACCATGCCATCTTGAGGAAACTTTAGACATTTGTGGACAATAGAGGCAACTGCATTTATGGAGACTAGCCATGGAATGCCTAGCCTCGCCCTAAATAGGTTGGAATCCAGTATCATGACAACTGTCCCATAACCTTGAGATACTTGGGTCCAACAATGACCCATAGAGAGATAGAACCAATTTGCACAATAGAAAGACCATCATGGGTATGGAGCATGGTCTGCGACTCATCATATTTCTCCTAGTCTAAATTATTTATCAAAAGAGTCTCCTTTGTGATAACATTGACTCGACTCGTAGGGTCAACCATAATGCCAGTCACGACATTATCATTCACATGAGCCAGTATGTACAACAGAGAAGGTTCCTTGTTTAATGATAGATCACATGGTGGTGTGAATGTTATATAAGGTGTTTTATCCACAAGACTTGTAAGAGGAACATGAGTGAATGAAACCATGTTCACATACTTAGATGGACTGAGATTAGTAGCTAAAGGAGAAGGAGCAGTTGTAATCAAATTAGTAGAATGAGATGGAAAAGGATCTATGTATATCTACACCTGGTTATTAGGCTTCACTACAGATTTGTTCGAATTTTTCTTTTTACCATCTAGTTATATGGTACCATTATCAACGTGGTATTGTATAGCATGATGAAGATGCACACATCACTTGGTATCATGACCTGATGGGTGTGTGCAAGAAGTTGAGTCCACTTTTTGGCCAAAAAGTGGAAGTGTTTTCCCTGATTTTCAGTATTTGACACATTTGACCTTAAAATTTGAAGCACTTAGAGATGAAATCTTTAAAAAAGTCACAATCATAAAATGTAGTGCTCGGAGTCTAGTTTCCAAATATGTAATTTATTTCAATACCCAGATTGTACAAATTGAGTTTCAATAGGCATTTC
>VDFB02000008.1:186375197-186427894 GCA_007258455.2 Sequoia sempervirens | reverse complement strand
CTAAAATACAAGTCATAACAAAATTTAATCCCCTTAAACATATTTTTAATAAAACCAACTTATCTGGATGCTTGGATAAGTGGGTAATGTTGTTAACTGAGTTTGACCTTAAGTTAATTAATTAAAGGACAAGCCTTAACCGATCACTTAGTTGATGCTCCTCTCCTCTCGCTTTACCTAATCACGACTCCTTTCCTGATGATAATGTCTTGACTGCTGATGTTAAAATGTGGGAATTGTATTTTGATGGATCTAAGTGTAGAACATGTTTCGGTGTCAGAGTGGTAGTACTTTTTCCTGATGGAAATCCTATTTCCTTGTCTTATCGGTTAAATTTCCTATGTACAAATAACATAGCTGAGTATGAGGCATTAATCACAGGATTGTGAGCTACTTTAACCATGGGTGCTAAAGATATTAAGATCTTTGGTGATTCACAATTAGTAATCAAACAAATCAATCGGACATATCAAACTAAACATGAAAAATTATCAAAATAAAAGGACCTCACAATGAAACTATTAGAGAAGTTTGAATCATTCACCATTGATAACATCCTTCGAAAAGACAACCGACATGCAGATTCAATGGTGAGTGCAACCTCTCTTATATCCCCACATGATCCCTTAATAGACTTCACCTTCATTATTCACCCCATCATGAAACCTTTGATTGATGCTCGCATAGAAGACATTTTAACTACAACTCAAGAAGACTCGCAAGAATCATATGATACAATATACAATTATTTAAAATATGGTACCATTCCTGAGCCCACAACGACAAACACTTGAAATCATTTATGCAAACTAGCATCCAAATATGTGATCCTTGCTAATGTATTGTATAGAATATCTTTCAATGGTCTCTTACTAAGGTGTCTTAAGGATTTTGAAATTCCCATAGCCCTAGAGTAGGCTCATGTTGGTGCCTATGGAGGTCATTTTGGAGGATGGTCGTTAGTACAAAACTTCATTCGTATGGGATATTATTGGAGACATATGGAAAAATACTGCTTTGCTTATGTTAAATGATGTCACAAATGTCAAAAACATAGCAATTTGATCCATGCTCTTGCTTTTGAACTCTGTGCCCTAATTTCCATTTGGCCGTTTTCAGTTTTGGGATTGGATCTTATTGGAAAAATTTCACCACCCTCTTCCACCGGACATACATTTATAATCATCGCAACAGACTATTTTATAAAATAGGTGGAAGTTATTCCTCTTCGATCCACAACTACTGAAGTAATCTATCGTTTCATATTGGAACACATAATCACTCACTTTGTCCTTCCTTCCGCAATCATTTCCGATAATGGAACCCCTTTTAGAATAACGAAGTAAATAAATTTCTCGAAACATTCAACATCCAACATTGATTTTCTACACCATATTATCCACAATCCAATGGACAAGCTAAAAGCACTAACAAGATCCTTGAACAAATCCTAAAGAAAACTATTAAAAAACATCATAAGGATTGGCATATGCAATTACATTATGCGCTTTGGGCTTATCAAACAAGTTTTCGATTATCCACGTGAACTACACCCTATAACCTTGTTTATGACACTGACACGATCATGCCCTTGGAGTTAGAAATTCCTACATTGTGAATTGCTCTTCAAGACCTTATTGGCGATGCCACATATAAATACCAACAATTGCACCAACTTGAAATGCTTGATGAAAAGCACATTAATTCTCTTGAGCATCTCCAAGCTTACATTAAACAATTACAATGAAAACATAGTACTCGCATCATTCCTCAAATGTTTTGTAAGGGTTATTTCATTCTCTATGAGAATCAACACAATACTCACGCTGACCATGAGGACAAAGATAATTTCAGCCCTAATTGGCTAGGACCTTACATAATCGCTACCTATTATGGGTCTGGTGCTTATGTCTTAATGGAGCTAGATGGAACACCCCTTAAGGAACCTATTAATGCCACGCATTTGCATTGGTATTATCTCCAATATCTTTGAATAGTATGATTCATAAAGCAATGTTGTCTAAAGTTATTTGGTTACATTTTAAATAACTTTCACATTGCTTTATTCTTGACAACTGATCATGTGTTTGTCTTGAACACTAAGGTAATTATTTAAAATTCTTTCTATAATTACTTTAGGTTTCATACTATTCAACCTCGTGTTTTGTTAAGTTCAATCCTTATATGAGTTATAGGTGTATCTAATTTAACATATTCTCCTTAATCCAAGAATGTTGTATCTAAAGTGAAGTTGCAATATGTTTTACATTAGATCACATCAATCCTATTAAATCATATCGACATTAATTAAATAATTTTACCATAAGTTATTTAATTAATCACATTATCATTTAGCATTCAAACACATTAAGACAAATTGCAACAACATCAAATGCTTATATATATATATATATATAAAGTTTTATATACACCATCATATACAAAATCACCAAGGTCTATGAGAGCTAGACCCCTTGGGCTCTCACGTCCATTATCCAATCCCCGGATGTCATGAGATGGTTGTGTGTGATCCTGATCATGATCTTCCAACTCTGAGTGCATACTCCAGACCTTGTACTCAACCAAGAGCCACAAGCTGATCTTCTGCCATTTGATCCCTCTTCGCTCATACCTGTGCTACTTTGCATGTAATTTCTCAACATTTGCTGAGGTCTACGATGACTATCTTGCACTCTCAGCTCGACTAAATCATCTTCTCACACTCTCATACATTTCCTGTAGCCTCATGAAAGGTCTGAGTGACTCTAGCTCCTCCTCCACAATTGGTGGGCGCACATAGTTAGGATCCATCTCCTCATCATTGATGGATGTAGACACTATCTCCATGATATCCTGACAATAGAACTCTCACCAGTCTCTCGTTGCTCCTACAAGATAGAAAAGGTGCACAATTAGTAAACATCATCATGATATATATATAATATAAAACACTCAAAGTACATTCATAAAATCAAATATCATCACCTATGTCTCCAGTCGGATGAGGAATATCAACCTCATCCTCTTTGGGGGGCATGGAGGACATGCTAGCCTCTCTCTGATTATATGTGCTGATGTCTGTTGTAGCTATTGCACATGATCTGATCCTACGAGTGTGAGAAGCCTCTCCATGCTCGTGTTGATCCTCAGTCACTACCTCATCACCCTCACTTAGGGGTGGCTCCTCCTCATAATAATCATCCTCCTCATAATCCTCCTCATCCTCATCCTCCTCTCCTCCATCCTAGTATTCATAGTCAAGATCGGCCTCTGAATCATACTTGTCATTGATAACATTAGTAAATATATTTGTTGGCTTGTATCATACATCCTTGGCCCTATCCTCTGGCTCATCTCCCTCATTTGGTGTTGATCCTGCATCACCTATAGGGACATCCATGGGAAATACATGAGTTCTTTGTGTCACTGACCACCACTCCTCATGCTCATTTATGCTACCAACATCATCACTGTCGATGACTAGTAGTTGATCATGATTTGAATCGTTAATTCACCCTCATGAACATGACTATAGTGAGCTAAATGGTATCACTCGGCCTTCGGGCACTCTGCACTAATCACCTAATGAAGGGGCATGCCCTCGGTGGTTTTTGCACCTACCCAAACTGTCACATGACTTGCCCATAATAGAAAGGTCATACAACATAGTCATGTCATCCAGCTAAAAATCTATCCATCTGCATCCTCCTCAACTGTCTTATGGGATCTAGCCAATGTAGTGTAAGTAGATAAGGTCTCCAAAGGATCTCATCCTCCTCCAGCTAGTGAAATCTCACCCTTTAAAATTGTAGATCTTTGTACTATCAAAATCATTGTAGAGGATAGTCGAATGCTCATGGATATCTTGCAGCTATAGCATAAGGGAACCCGATAGGCCTGGTGCATGTAATATGCTCAAGGCACCACACCTGCAGAAATGTGTAGTGCACCATATTATCGATCTCTTGAAACACAAATCAGCCAAGATCATAATAAAGATGTGCTAGGATGCAACGTCCCCAAGTGTAGACTGTATTGTGCTCATGCATTCCTCGAATGAAGTGTACCAATCCTCCATCCAAGTGTATCGCTCGTCCATCAAGATTGAGAACAAGAGCCACTGTATGCATCATAATCTATCGTACAATGGGGGCTCGTGAATATAGAAGCATGGGAAGCTCAATTCGTGCTCTCACACGTTCATCATGAATAGGTCCATCCAAGTAGCATTGCATGTCCACCTTCTTCTATTGAAATGATCAATCCCCCCTAGAAATATACCCGCTCTCCCCGAATAGGAACTCAAAGAATACAGTGTACATCCTTGAGAGTGATGATCATCTCCCCAATAGGAAGGTGAAATGTACATGTATCGGTGTCCCAATGCTCGCATAGGGCCATTAGCATGGCATCATGGTATCTCATAGGTGGCATCAGATATGCCCAATAGATACCTACTACCTATAGATGCTCTGTCTTTGCTACTAACAGTGTTGGGGTTAAATCTCTAAGAAAGATAATCTATCTCCCTCCTAGCCGCTATAGCGACCGGGTTGGAACCTATCAAAATCATAAAAATATGCTCTAAAAATTCATCTAATATCTTTACTTTTTACATTATTCACCATGCAAGTGTCCTAATGCTCTTCTAGTGTGCTTTCCTAAATGCCCTAGACACTTTAGAACCCTTTTGGGACACTTTGTAAAGAAATAGGATACTTTGCAAACAAAAGGGACACTTTGTGAATAAAAGGGACACTTCGCGAACAAATGGGACACTTTGTGGAAAAAGGGGACACTGTGAAATTTTCTTCCAAGATCCTAAATTAACCTATCCATGCATTAAAAATCATTAAATTATTACAAAATCACAAAGCAAAAGTTGCAAAATCAACTCACCTCATGGTACAGCTCATCGCATGCTACCTGCTCTCGAAGCTCATCCAGTCGCGAAGGTGTGTAATCTCATCTACTCAACATCTTCTCGTCTCACTTGTCACTCTCAAGATACAAGAAGGTAAAATGAAATATTAAGTGACAAATTACTTTATTCTACCTCTTTTAACTGATTTTCATCACTTTTACTCTTATGCATTAAATTAGGGTTATTTTATCTTAAGAGTTCATAGTGCATCTTTTATTCAAAACAACATAGCGAGAGCTAGGGGACTCCATTTTTTATGCCATTTGATGCGTTGGAATCATGATTCTACACCCGACATCATTAATCATCTATCATTACCTGGCATGGTACCTAGAAATTCCCTACAATATGACTTTTTTTTTAAGTCGACATGGCTAGATTGCTACCTTGATTCCACCTACATAAAGCAAGTGGAATCAAGGGGGGGCATACATCTACCCTCGAATTGAATTCCTAGGAGTTAGATAAAAGGATTTTTGGACAATTAACAAATGTGTGTTGCAGGATTTGATTCCAAATGTTGTGGTTTTGCAGATAACTACACTGGGGGCTTCATTCTCCCATCTTTTGAATGAGTATCCTTTTATGCAAAAAAGTGCACTATTTAGAGTCATTTAGCTTACATATGCATGTAGAGTCATATGGGTGCTAAAGTGGGGGTAAATGTGGTGTAGAAAATTGGACACTCTTAAGAAAAGAGACAATTTCATGCTTAATTTGGACCTACTTTTGAGTACCTCTGCATTATTCATTCTTCAAATCAACATTTATAGGCCCCTAAGACACATTATTTTTTAACTAGAGGCTTGTTTTACTTGAGAAATCACTTAAATCCTAAAAAAAACACTTAATTCATGCATATCTTGAAAACCCACCTTCAAAAACCACTAGTGGGACCCATTCACCACCTTGGGCAAATGAGTCCCCTCTAGTGGGACCCATTTTCCAAGGGTGGCAAATGAGTCACTTTTGAGGGACATTTCAATTTTGAGCAAGAATTTAATCAATTCAACTTAATTTTCTAGTGGATGTCAGACTCTTAGGTCTAAATAACAGGAAAATTAGGTGTTGATGCTTATAAATACTCATTTTAGATCATTTTTCACATTTCTTATCATTTTTACAAAGAAAATTCTAAAGTCAAGTCTTCCACAATAAGTTTCATTAGCAAAGTTGAAGTTTTAGGGCAACAAACTAGGGGTTTTGCAGGTCTTGAAGCTCATTCTTCATTCAAGATTCAACATTGCAAAGAGTTCATGATGGATGCCTATGGTGAATCATGGAGAAATCTAGGTTGAGGAGATGCAACTAGCCATCAAATCACACCTAAAGACTTGTTTTCAAAGTGATTCCATCTTCCATTTTCTCTCTATCTTCATATTAAGATTTTCATTTCATTTACATTCCATTTGCATGTCTTTTGTCTCCATTTTTTATGTGTTGTAGGATTTCTAGGGTTGAAGTCTTGCATCATTCAAATCACATTTGTACATCTTGTTCTAGCACAATAGAATAGGGTTTTATCATACTTCAGACTTTCTGAGTCTTTAACACACTTAAGACTAGGGTTTTATGTAGATTTTTTGTCCATTCAAGGTTTGATTACCCAACTAGGGGTTTTACCAAGGAAAACCCCCCATTAGACAACCAATTTTAAGGTGTTTTGTAGTAAATTTTTGAGATCCCAATTTGGGTTTCCGTCAGAAAGTGTTGTATAGGTGTCAAGGTGCAGAACAGAGATCTAAATTTGTAGAAATTTGAAAGTGGAATGATTCACCATGAACGGTGAATGAGTCCCTCCTGAGGTGACTTTAAGAGTTAGATGCAAATCTCCTGATACCTAGTGAGCATAAACTAGTTTTTGAGTAGAAACCTTGTCCTGGGACTGATTCACCCAGGGTGGCGAATGAGTCCCAGTCAGCATAAAAGTAGATTTACCAAATTTCCAAAAAAATTTCTAGTCATCTTCAACTTTATAGGTGCACACATTCTGGAAATTAGCTTTTTGTTCAGCTACATTTGTATTTTTGTTCATCTTTTTAAGCGTTTTGCAAACCTCACTGTGTTTTCAAACATTACACATTTCATTTGTTTGCCATTAATAATCAATCAATTACATCATTTAGTTGCATTTACAGCATTTCATTTAGTCTTAATCACATCACACAATCCTTTATTTGAGTGAACCACTTCAATTTTGAGTGTTCTATCTCTCTCCTTTTAGGTGGAAGATCTTAAGAGTGCAAGAGAAGTCCATAGAACAACATTCAAAATTGTTGGTTCAGTAGGATGCAAATAGGATGATTATAGAAGATGGAATCAATCTAAAAACAAGTCCTTAGGCTTGGTTGTATGACTTGTGCATCTCCCAACACCTAGAATCCTTCATGATTCTCCATAGGCATCTATCATCAATCTTCAATAATGCTTGATCTTAGACACAAAATGAGCTTGAAGATCTTGAAATGTTGCTCCGAACTTCACTTTTGTTTAAATGAATTGTCTTTCTTGCTTGTAATATTGCTCTAGTTTTCTCTCTTATATTCCTTAGATGAAATTATGTCAAATATCCTTGTATTTATACTAAATTAGAGATTAAACCCCAAAATTTAAATAATCAAGGCTGACCTCAAATTTGGAAATGAAATTAATTAAAATCCTGCCAAGATGAAATTCAAAAAGAGGGTCCTTGTTAAGGGAGGACCCATTCACCACCTTGGGCGAATGGGTCTTGGCTCACTTTCTAGGACCAAGCTTCGGGGGGTGAAAAGAAGGCCAAAAACCTAGTTAGAATATGCCAAGAAAGTGGGGTCCTATTAAGGAGGACCCATTTTCCCTTAGTGGCAAATGGGTCATGGCACACTTCCTGGGACCTAAAATTTGCCACATTCAAGGTTATGTCATTTGATTGTCGGGTGTCAGGATTGATCTTTGAGAGGTGTTATTGAATTTGAATTAAAGGGGTCAATTAAACTCAATTAAGCACCATTAATTAAGGGGACCCTAAATAAATGTGAAAGTGTGTTACAACACTTTACAACATCTAAATAAGGTACAAGTTAAATATATTTTATTAAAAGTAACCCACTAGGCTTAATTAATTAAATAAATCCTAGAAAAGTGTGAAAGTGTGTTACAACACTTTACAACACTCTTGTAAAGGACCAATTAAGGCATATTTTAATTAAATAAAGGTCCTAGGATAATGTGAATGTGTACAACACATAACAACATTACTGCAAGACACCATTAATTCAGCTTTAATGTCAATTATTTAAATTAAGTGTGAAAAAGGATTACTTTTTTTGACACTACATTTAGCCCCCACTTTAGCTGCCATATGATACTACGTGAATATGCAAGATAAATGAATAACTACTAGAAAAAAGGATACTCATATTGATTCATTAGGGAGAATGAAGCCCCCATTGTAGCTATCTGCAAAATCGCAATGTTAGGAACCACATCCTACAACATGAATTTGTTAGTTGTCCAAAAATCCTCTTATCTAACTTCTCCTAGAAATCAACATTGAGGGTAGATGTATGCCCCCTTTGATTCCACTTGCTTTAGGGAGGCATAATTAGGGTGAGCACAAAACCACATCGAATTATGCAAGTCATATCATAGGGCATTTACAAGTACCATACCACACAATGATAGACATTTGATGAGAACTAGAGCAGAATTATGAATCCAACGCAACAAATAACATCAAAAATGGAGTCCTCTAGCCCCCGATATGTTCATTTTAATGAACTTTTCCTTTTAAAGTGAATAAGCTTTATTTACTAGGTTTTTACTATATACTATTGAAAATGACTCATTATCACTATTAATTTGACTTTTAGCTTGTTGCAAATTCACCTTGGTACTAAGTGAAGATTCCAAGTCGCAAGATATACAAGCCTCTGAGATTGGACTTGGTTCATGATGATGCACAGTGAGGCATCCTCTGGCGTACAATGATTTTTCTTCGTTTCCATACCTGTACTATACTTTTTCATGTAATCTAAGTAATTTTATAACCTTAGAATAGATTGTTGCAAAGCATCCCACTTTGGCACAAAGTGTCCCAGAACAAGTACAATGTCCTAGGCCTTCATCCAAAAGTGGTATAGGTGTCCATTTTGTCTGAAAAGTGTCTTAGAATAGCTCTAGTAATGTTGATTTTTTTAAGACTTATTTTATGTATTTTTTGTCTCTTAGGTGCCTCCTCGAGCCAAACAACATCTCAGTGGGAAGCAGTTTCACTTCCTTCAAGAATTAGTGCCTCCCCTATTAGAGGAGGAGGTTCAGTTATTGCAAGATGTTGGGTTATTTTGGGTATACCTCATGCCACCTAGAAGGTTGTTGAAATGCACAAGACAACTGAGAGGGGGGGTGAATCAATAGTCACTAATCACATTCGCAAATCTCAAACAATTATTAACTCCAAATCCACTTTAATCTGTTATTAAGTATGAGCATGAAGTACAAATAATAGAAAGCAATATCAACACAAGAAACACCAGAATTACGTGGAAAACCCAATAAGGGAAAAACCACGATGAGGATTAACTCACAATATAGAGTAATTGCAAAACCGTTTACAAAGAGGCTCACTGCCAAAGGGCTCACTGCCCAAGATAGGACTCATTGTCCAATAGGGAGGCTCAATGCCTACAAATACAAAATTACATAAAGAAGAATGTTACACTGATAACACTATCTCAATGTAACAGAAGATCCACCATAAAAGCTTGCACACACCCGCAACCTTAATCAGAATTTTGCACATCGTCAACTCACTACTTTCATGAGTCTAACACATTAAATTTCTTGTTGCCTCAATTTACTTTCACACACTCTTTCTTCTCACACTTGTGATATGTAATGTTTAACAACTTTCCTTATATATATACCATCTTCAACCTTAGAAACTTTCTCCAAGGTCGGATACACATGCTTCATTTTACAAATTCAAATTAGGTCAAAAACTCAACATTCTCATGGTGCAAGAGAATGAGAGAGAACCAAACCAATATTTAACCAAGACCCAAAACAACATCTCGGATCAATCACATGCTTCCTTAATTGATACTTATCCTTTGCATAACGTGTAAACACTAGGTCAGCCAAACCTAATGAAAACACTAATGGACTTTGAAGTACACACTTCCACAACAAGAAGATAACATGTGGTCCACACAACATTCTTTACCATACACTAGAACACATCTTAGATGCCTTCACATTCATCCATAGCAGCTGCAACAATCTTCATACACAGAACACTTTCCATCAGTCGATTTGAACTATATAGACACACACAGTAACTCTAAAACTAGTCTTTTGGAGCACCAAACCATGAACACCTTTGATAAAACATAGATAACAGAATTACAAGCCCTCTTCTAGATCTACAAGCCTAGAAACAAACAAGCGGAGGACTACAAAGCAAAAAAAATTCTCCTAGTCCATAGACAAACAACTCTGCCAGACCAATTCACAAACTAGTGAACTCAACTTTCACTCTTCATCAAACCAGAAGCTATAATCCAAGATATATCACCCTAGGATTCCCATAAACAATTCTTTAGATCTACACAAGCATAGGAGAAACACAGAAGAATTGTGGAGCACATTTTGAACACACACACAATTTTTTCTTCACTATTTATTAATTTTCTCAAAAGCACTTGGTAACTCATGATATCAGCACACCTGCAACACCATAAAGATAGCTCCATGTACTCACATCTCTATAGTATCTCAACTATACATGCATAGCCTATAGTCACTTGTTTCCTTTCTCTACAACAACCTATACTATGTTGATAGAAATGACAACACCACCATACTCATTCATACTTGCAACAATCTCCCGCTTTGTCATTGATGGCAACACACGACTCTATCTCCCCCTTTGACATCAATGGAAAAGAAAAAAAATACTTTACATAATTCTGATCACTCCCCCTTAGGAGTACACCCACACATCTCATACTACAATAATGATACTTTCTACTCCCCCTGAGGAGTAGACCCCAATCATCAGTCCAAACAAATGATGAATTTGTAAATCCATTGGAGTGATGCACCTCCATGTGCACCTAGTTCAAATAAGGAGGGGAAATAACCCCCAATTTCTCCCTGAGATACTCAAAAGTATCCTTTAGAAGAGCCTTAGTAAATATATTAGCAATCTAGTCCTTTGTAGGAACATATTACAGCCTGACTTCATTCTCCAATACCTTCTCTCTCAAGAAATGATATTATCTAATAGATATATTATTTTTCCTTGAATGCATTACTGGATTCTTTAAAATATTTATTGCTCTTTTATTATCACAGAAGAATGAGATAGTCTCATCACACACCACTCCTATATCCTTCAATATTTGCTTCATCCACAAAACATGTGTGTAGGAAGATACTACTACAATGTATTCAACCTCTGTAGTGGATAAAGAAAAATTGAATCTTGTTTCTTGCTTAGCCATGAAACCAACCTTCATCCAAGAAAGAATACACCACCACTTGTACTCTTTTGTTCATCTACACAACTAGCCCATCCTGCATCAGTGTAAGCACTCAAGGTGAAATTAGTATCCTTAGGATACCACAAACCATAATCTGGAGTTCCTTTTAGATATCTGAATATCCTTTTCACAGTTGTAACATGTGTTTCTTTGGGTTCTGCCTAAAATCTGGCAACCAAACATACTACATGCATGATATCTGATCTAGTAGTAGTAAGATATAACAATCCACCAATCATAGATCTGTACATGCTTTGATCAGCTTTAGGAGATTCATCATCCTTACTTAGTTTGCATCCAGTCACCATTGGGGTACTGACCGGTTTGGAGTCATCCATTCCAAACTTCTTTAGCAATTCTTTAACATACTTTGATTGTGAAATAAATATGCCCCTATCAATTTGATTCACTTGAACTCCAAGGAAGAAATTAAACTCACCAATCATAGACACTTCAAACTCCTTTTGCATCTCCTTTGCAAATCTCTTGCACACACCCTCATTTCCTCCAAAGATGATATCATCAACATACACAACCACTATCAACATTTTGTTTCCTTCAAAATTTAAATAAAAATTACTATCTATGGAGCCTTTGTTGAACCTTTGTTGAGTCAAATACTTTTCCAAGCTTGCATACCATGTTCTAGGAGCTTATTTAAGTCCATGCAGTGCCTTTTTCAACTTATAGACCATGTCTGATTGATTTGATAACTAAAATATCTCTGGTTGTTTCATATACACCTCTTCTTCCAATTCTCCATTTAGGAATGCAGACTTAACATCCATCTGGTATACCTTGATATCTTTGTGAGTAGAAAATGCTAAAAACATCCTAATAGCCTCCATTCTTGCCACTGGGGAAAATGTCTCCTCAAATTCTATTCCTTCAACATGTGAATAACCTTTGCACACAAGCCTTGCTTTTTTTCTTACTAATTCACCATTCTCATTCACCTTATTCCTAAATACCCATTTTGTACCAATTATGTTATTGTTTACCAATCTAGGAACCAATCCCCATGTCATTCTACAATAATCATCAATAAGAAGGATAAAATACCTGTCACCATTAAGACTTCCTGTTCTTATGGGACCATAAAGGTCTGTATGAATCAATTATGGCATTCCAATAGTTGATTGTTCTTCTCCTTTAAAGCTACATCTTTTTTGTTTTCCCAATTGAAAAATTCTGCAAATAGTATTGGTAGGCTTTGTGATTTTAGGAAAATCCCTAACAAATTCTCTTGAACTAATCCTGATCAGATTGTCAAAGTTTACATGTCACATTCTCTGGTGCCATAGCCAACTTTCATTAACTTGGGACACAAAAAACTGACCATCAACACCCTTAAACTGATAAATTTTTCCATATGTTCTTTTACCTGTAGCTACCACAATTCTAAACCCCTTTCTGATCTCACAAGTATTATCTTGAAACACCAGATTAAATCCTTTGCTACACATTTTTCCAACACTCAAGAGATTATGCCTTAAACCCTTAACATAATAGACATCATCAGTAAATATTTGTTTTCCATCAAAACTAATTGTTCCTTTTCCAACAATCTTTGCACTAGAATCATCTCCAAACATGACTAATCCTCCATCATACTTTTCAAGTTTAGTAAACTTACTTTTGTCTCAAGTCATGTGATTTGAGCAGCCACTGTCAATTACCCAATAATCTTCATCTTGTCTAGCATGAAAGGCAGTAACCAAAGTACCTTCCATCTCTTCCTTCTTGTTTTCCGAACCACATTATCTTGCACATCTTCCATGGTTGGTAGATAATGATTTATTTTCTAAGGCTAGAAACAAGCATTCATCATTATCACCCTCAAAATCAGATTCATCATCAGAAATTCCAGCATCTTCTCTAATGTAATACAATTTCTTAAACTTTTTGTCCTTTTTTTCTTTATTGTCTCTACTTTTCTTGTGAATGGATCTATTTGGACATCTTGAAGCATAGTGACCAATATTTCCACAACTAAAACATTTAAAAGGTAACATACCTTTGTACTTACCAGTAACTTTCTTCAACTACTTTGTAAAATTTGCTTCCAACTCCTCTTAACTATCACCATCTAGATCATCTTCTATCTTGGTAGATTTGAGGGTTGCTTCTGTTTTCTCCTTTTCTTTTCCAAATTTCCTCATTTCAAATGCAGTCAAGATGCCATATATTTATTCTTTAGTGAATTTATTTGGATCATAAACTTCCTCAATAGTTGAGACTTTGTCACTATAACTCTCCAGAAGGATCATTAGAATCTTCTCCATTACATCTTCATCTGTCAAAGTACCACCTTGATTTTTTACTTCATTTACAACAATATCAACCCTCTGAAAATAGCTTGCAATGTCTTCACCTTCTTCCATTTTCAAGTTTTCATATATGCACTTAGCTGTTAGCTTCTTTGATAATTTGACTTTGTCATTTCCTTCATAGATATCTTTCAACTTTTCCCAAACTTCATAAGCAATGCCCAAAGAAATATTTTTTTCCAACTCATTCTTGGATAAATCACTATAAATAGCATACCTTTCTTTTTAATTTTCTTCAAAGGTGGAAATCTCATCTGCAAAAGAAGTACCATTTTCTGGCTCAACATATTTTGTCTCAACAACTTTCCAATTCTTGTAACCAAGAGAGATCAGGTATCATCTCATCTGTACTTTCCAGAAACTATAGTCAAATCCATCAAACATAGGGATTGTCAATTTGTGTGTCATCGGAACTACCTCAAGTGGTTAAGCTCTTCTCTGAGGAACCAAAGATCTAATACCAATTGTTGAAATGCACAAGACAACTGAGAGGGGGGGTGAATCAGTTATCACCAATCACATTCACAAATCTCAAACAATTATTAACTCGACATCCACTTTAATCTATTATTAAGTATGAGCATCAAGTGCAAATAACAAAAAGCAATATCAACACAAGAAACACTAGATTTACGTGGAAAACCCAATAAGGGAAAAACCATGGTGAGGATTAACTCACAATATAGAGTAATTTTAAAACCTTTTACAAAGAGGCTCACTGCCCAAGATAGGAATCACTATCCAACAGGGAGGCTCAATGCCTATAGATACAGAAAGATAGAAAGAAGAATGTTACACCGAGAACACTATCTCAATGCAATAGAAGATCCACCACAACAACTCGCACACATCTGTAGCCTTAATCAGAAATTTGCAGACACCATAAGCTCATTTCTTTCAAGAGTCTAACACATTAAAGTTCTTGTTGCCTCAATTTATTTTTGCACACTCTTGCTTCTCACACTTGTGATATGTAATGCTTAACAAATTGCCTTGTATATATACCATCTTCAACCTTAGAAACTTTCTCCAAGGTCGGCTACACACGCTTCATTTTACAAATTCAAATTAGGTCATCAACTCAACATTCCCACAATGGAAGAGAATGAGATCAAACCAAAACAATACTTAACCAAGACCCAAAACAACATCTTAGATCAATCACATGCTTCCTTAATTGATACTTATCCTTTGCATGACGTGTAAACACTAGGTTGGCCAAACCTAATGAAAACACCAATGGACTTTGAAGTACATGCTTTTGTAACAAGAAGATAACATGCGGACCACACAACATGCTTCACCATACACTGGAACACATCTTAGATGCCTTTAGATTCATCTATAGTAGCTGCAACAATCTTCATACACATAACACTTTCCATCAGTCCATTCGGACGATATAGACACACACAATAACTCTGAAACTAGTCTTTTGGAGCACCAAACCATGAAAACCTTTTATAGAACACAAAGAACACCATTACAATCCATATTCTAGATCCACAAGACCAAAAACAAACCAGCGAAGGACTACAAAGCAAAAACATTTATCCCAGTCCATAGACAAACAACTCTTCCAGACCAGTTTGCAAACCAAAGAACTCAACTGTCACTCTTCATCAAACCAAAATCTATAATCTAGGATATATCACCCAAGGATTCCCATAAACAACACTTTAGATCCGCACAAGCATAGGAGAAACACAGAAGAAATGCAGAGCACATACTGGAGCACATTTTGAACACACACACAATTTTGTCTTCACTATTTATTAATTTTTTTAAAAGCACTTGGTAACTCATCATATCAGCACACCTACAACACCATAAAGATAGATCAATGTACTCATAGCATATCTAAAGTATCTCAACTATACATGCACAACCTGCAATCACTTTTTTACTTTCTCTGCAACAACCTATACTATGTTGACATGAATGACAACATTAATGACAATGCCACCATACTCATTCATACTTGCAATAGAGGTATCATGAAAACATGCTACTGGCCTTAGCAGAGAGGTGGGATGCAAGTACCTATACGTTTCATCTCCCCACAAGGGAGATGACTGTCACAATGGAGAACATCCATCGCATCTTACGCATCCCCATTTGGGGTGAGTATATTCAATTTGTTACTGATCAATCCTTTGCAGAGATGATCGACGATATATGCTATTATGTATAGCGGCCTATGTGACGATCAAGAATTAGACCACATGTGGAGCTGAAATGGCTCCTCAACGTGCGGTCACCACTCTTGTGGCGTATCATGATCATTACCATGGCACTCACACTAGTTCTAGATGGTCGAGGGGCACACCTAGATGGTGGCCTAATGCACACTATCAGAGGGATGGAGCAGCAATGGACCTTTTACGCATGGGGTTGTAGCATGCTCGCTCATTTTTACTATGAACGTAGTCACTTATTCTTCTGAGAGATCTAGAGCATCATACATTGTACTTTGCTACAAATATGGTGCTTTGAGCACATTGCATGTACCAGGCCCACTGGATTTCCTCTTACAGCGACTGCAGGTGAGCCAAAGGTTTTTAGCTACCCTATTAGATGGTCGTGGTAGGAGGGAGATTTATTATATTGGAGGATTACTTTTCACCAATTATATGATTATGATATCTGTTTGAGGCCTTATCAGTGGATACTACTATGGGTGGATCATTGGCATGAGATGTGAAAATTGTAGATGGATCAATTTGTGCTAGGTTGGCATGATTTTGTGGTCAGACCATTTTATTATGATAGGGTGATGATATAGTTTGAGCATACCCAGGTGGCACCACATTCTAGACCATCATACCAACGATCAACATGTAGCACCCCCGATCCTGGGGACGACCACTATCTTACGAGGGATGACATATATTTTAGTGATTCGAATGATAATGATCCTGATCTACCCCCATATTCTGAGGTAGATGACATAGGGACCACCCATGCATACAAGGAGTGGTAGACTATAGCTAGGCTAGCACCCGTGTTCCCTTTACATCACCAATGGGCTTTTCCAGACCTACTCCAAGTCACGGAGGGGACGTAGATGATCATCACATAGATGTAACCACAAATGATGAGGTTGACATCTTTGCAGATGTAGATGAGGAGGAGCGGGATGAGGAATATGATGAGGAGGAGGAGGAGGTTGATGAGGGTGATGAGGATGCCCAACCCATGAGTGAGGACATTGTTGAGACAACGGAGGATCCAATAAATTCTGATAGTGTAAAGGTACCCCTTATGAGATTGGCCAGACCACGTGCTAGTTTCAAGTTAGAGCTCCACACACACAAGCACAGGGAGACTTGTGGTAGCAGACCACCCACATCATTAGCATAGGGAGGGATAATTGTCATATGGGCATATCCTGATTGGCAGACCGGTGATCCAAGTGATATGTGCATGATTTATGTTATTTTTCTATATATATCTTTTATGCACTTGGTTTATATATGATTATGATGGTTATTGATTTCTTTATTATTTCCATTTGCAATATCTACACGAGAGTGTTGGGACCTTTATCAAAGAATGACGATAGCACTAGTGCCCCCACTACGTCCTGAGGATGATTTCCTTGAAGTGTACATGCCCCCACCCTCGATGGACTCACAAGAAAATATTTTTGAGTGTGTGGTGAGATTGGGTGTAGCCTACCAGAGTGCCACTAGTCATGTCGATGAGCTCCATGCACAACTTACAGTGGTTTTTGTATCTCTAGGAACTACCGACAAGAGGGTGGAGAGTGGCCTATGGGCAGAGCTCTCGAGGCTACGGGAGGCTATTGTGAGGATACAAGCAGACAGGGACCGCATTGACTGAGAGCATGTTGAGGTGCTTGTGTGAGAGGCCAGGGCATCAGGGATGATAGATATTATACAGAGAGATTCAATCAGATCATGCTCTCATACTATTGTCTCACGATGGTTGCAAAGGTCACCGGCCTTGGAGGGGTCACACAATCATAGACCTTACTAGCTGTGAGCAAGATTTTTTTCTTGGCTATCTAAATCAACACAACAAATTATTAGTCAACCTAGCCAAAACAAAAATCAAACTCCTAATGAAGTTCTTAATCACATTAAGACAAGGAAACATGATAAAAAGCATTACAAAGAAATTATAACCATGTAAACCTATCTAAAATGGATTAAACCATCACTTCATAAGTGGATTGGTGCTTCTTTGATGTGGAAAGAAGCCCTTTCCCAACCCTTGATAATGTCAATGATGAGGATGCAATGTCTTGAAGATGGAAAAAATCAGCTCTCAATCGAAGAAAGTGACTTTGCATGAGTTTGTGGATGAAATTGTGGATTCGTGGAGGATTTGTTGAAGGATGAAGCCTCTATTTAAAGATTCTCAAGTTGAAAGAATGCTTATGAGAGAGCAATGTGTGATCAAAAACAAGCCAATGAAAAGAGGCCACTTGTCAACTTGTGAGTGGTTGAGGAGTGTGCAAGATTTGGGAAATGTGCCCAAGAGGGGGAAATTTGAATTTGAATTTGAGAGACAAGACATGTAAGAGCTTATTAATTGCTTTGTTGGATGTACATGCCCACTTGATTTTGAATTCAAACTTGAGGGAATATTCCCCAAAGATTCCATGTTGAGTGAAAATGTTGATTTTATAAATGAATAAATTGATTTATTTGTGCAAGTGGGATTATCTAGAGGATGTGACATGCATTAGATTAGATTTAATCAGGATTAATTAGCTAGGATGATGATTAGATTATTTTGACTTATTTGATTTAAATATTTTGATTTATTTAAATCAAAAGGGATGGGAAATGACTTTTGAGATTTTTTAATTAAATAAAGTTTGATTTATTTAAATGAATAACCTTAGGACTAAAGACCTAATTTACCTAGTGAATGGATTTGTTGTGTTTGATTTATTTAATGAGTGGATGAACGTGAATTGGGTGCACAATGTTAATTTCACGTGTCTACATTTTTCCCCTCTTTGAAGCAATGTACTTGTTGCGTTGGTTCAAAGAATATTCTTACCGTGATCAAAATTCAAAAAAATTCTGATTTTTCGGATGCCCCAGCGGAAAGAAGTACACTGGTACATTGCCCCCTCGAGAGATCGAGCGAAAAGATTCAATTTGAGGGTCGATCTCGCGATAAAGAGGTTCAAAATGGATGGTTATGGATGATGATGCAAATGAGATGATTTTAAGATGCTTAGAATAACAAATCTATATTATATCCTAAACAACTTAAATGATGATATGATGTGAGATGGATGAGATTGATGATGTGATATGCTATGATTATGCAAATGTATGATTTATGTAGATGCTTAGACTAACAGATCTATATTATGATGATGATTATGCATATGCAATGATGTGCAAAATGATGATGGTTTATGGATGCAGGATGGATGCATGATGGATGCGTTGGTGATGATGATTAACTATTCATCATGTGATGTTAGTGCGGAAAAGAAGAAATCAGGTGATGACAAGAGGATCCAACAAGTCCATGATCTGACGAGACTTTATTAGAGACGATGATGATGATAGATGATGATGATGATTCACTTAACAAGGATTGGGACTTTAAAAGGGCTACTTACCTTATGTTTGATAACACACATAGATACGATGCATCAAGGTATAAAGAAACAGGATGGTGTTGTACCTAGTGCGATGTACTTTTACTCGTCAAGCAAATAGGAGTATTCTTGTTCACACTTGACATACAGAAACCTTTATAGGACGTACCTAACAAAGCAAGTATTCGCCAAGTTATTTTACAAGAACATCCAACAAGCACAGCAGACAAAAGGATAATGACCGTTGCCCCATTCCTATCTCTCTAAATCCTTCATTCGGATATCATTGAGAGGTCCTTGGAATGAGCGCAATAAGATAAATCAAAAGAAAAGATCAAGTATGCAAACAAGCCAATGTTCTTCATAACTTCAGCCAAAGGGATGTGTTTTGATAGGATAAGAATCCAAGGTGATATCCAAAATGATGCCCATTGTTGGAACAATATATCCTAGGACATGCATTGTATAGGATGATGATGGGTTGATAAGTTGATTGATAGGTTGTTGATACAAGGTCGATTGACATGTTTGAAAATGATCAAGAGTTCGATTTTGTTTAAAGATTTTTTTGTTTGCTTTTGATTTTACGATTGAAGCTTGCTTTTGTTGATTGTTGTGATTGTTTCTGTTTCTTTTGCCAAAGGGTGAAGGTGGCGATCATTTTATTATGGATGATTGATTATTTCAAGTGAAAGCGAGATGAGATGGATGGATTTTTCAAATATTTGGATGTTTTTGACATTTTGCAATGTTTTGAGGTTGTTTTTGGGTTTTTGGATTTTTCAAATGTTTTGATTTTTGATTTTGCGATATTTTAGGCTTTTCTAAGATTTTATGAATGTTTTTGGATTTTTGTTTTTGAATGTTTTTGGATTTTGATGTTTTTCAAATGTTTTTGGATTTTGATGTTTTTTCAACTATTTTGGATTTTGATGTCTTTTCAATGTTTTTGGATTTTGATGTCTTGGGGGCTGATCAAAGATGAGCCTTGCCTACGTTTAAGCTCAGACGACGAAGTTCGATTCCATGTTTTTGATGTTTTTCTAACTTTTTGAGTGTTTTTTGGATTTTTCGATGTTTTGGATGTTTTTGGATTTTCTGATTTTCTGATGTTTTTGGATTTTCACATGATTTTGACGATTTGGATATGGATATGATATCAGTGATATGTTTGGGATTTTTCTAAAAACCAAGCTAAGGTTGATTGATCAGATCGATGGATTGATGATGATGATAACATTGTTGAGGATACACAACAATGCAAGGATTTGATTGATCGGGATTGATGACGATAACATTGTTGAGGATGCACAAAAATGCAAGGATTAATTGATCAGGATTGATGATGATAACATTGTTGAGGATGCACAACAATGCAAGGATAGTGTTAAGCAACACAATGATATCCTGAGATGATGGTTTTTTGATTGGATTTGATTGATCATGATTGATGAAGCTTGATTTTGGAACAAAAGTTGTTCAAATGATTTGATGTGACGTTTGAAGGGTGCATTAGATGCGACTGATATTGATTGTTTGGATCGATGTTCCATTGAAAGATGAAGATTGATAAGGAATGTCTTCTCGTCAAAATATTCCATGGGCTAGTGATTTGGATTTTTTCTCACAAGTGGTGGACCAATTTGGTTTCACATTTGCCAATGTTCGGATCGCCACATAAGTTAGAGGATATAGATCAAGATTTATTCTCGAAGAAAGATTTAAATATCTTCCCCAAGTGTCTAGCAATGTATGGAATGTTATGGGTGGATGCTTGGATAGGTTTATGGATGGATGGATACACAAAGGATGCCAAGGATTATCTTGCAATAAGATAAGGGGTTTGGATCAAGAAAGCTCATTTTGATAGTGCTTCATGGCTCAAATAACGTTGGATAGGATAGGATCAATGAAAATGACCCATGTCAAGATGTTTACCATAAGCAAGCATAAAGTGTTCCCCAAACTTTCATCAAGATCAAGATAACCTGGATGATGGATGTGGATGGATGAAAATGGATTGGATAAATGGTTTATGGATGAATGGAATGCTCAATTTATTACAGATGGGATAAGATGCTTTCACCTGAAGTGGTGCACGTAGATCCTCAATTCTACTCATGACGCCTATTTGCCAGGTTTTCATCATGGTCTTTCCCAAAGCGCCACTGTAGTGGTTTTCACTAGAGGATGATTTTTTATCTTTACTATTTTCAATCCTTTTTCTGATTTTTTTGGATTTTCATTTTTTTTCATTTTTTTTTTGGATTTTTTTGAAATATTTTAACCTCATGCTGAATCACAAGGTGTTGTTGATGTAGATTCCCCTGTCATAATGTTCCATCGATATCCCTCTTGAAGAAGTTTCTTTGCTAAGATACGTGCACTTGAATATAACTTTTGAGATTCTTGATATGCTTTGTCAATACTAGAGTTAACTCTATCTTTGTGCGTACATCGCAATAGAGTGCCTTCGAAATCCTTATGATGAAGGGTCACTGCCAATACATGGTCAATGTAAGAACTAGATATCATGCGTGGAGGCATGGATGGAGTGTGTTTAGGGATAAGAGATGGATTGGTTGACAGTTTGGAATCTTTGACTCTCCAAACTTGGGTAGATGAGCAATGATGGGTGGATACAAAAGTGTGTGTGGAATTAGGACCAACTGCTTGATGCACTTTGTACGTTGCTTGAAAAGCCTACTTTTTCTTTTGCGGACATCTTTGATGGATACTTTTCCCTCTTTTATTTTTCCCCATAGTTTCTTTGACTGATAGAGTTTGATAGAGATAATCTTTCTTTTTATTCTTTGGTATCCATTTGTATTTGATTTGTCCATTATGCTTTCCAACTGCTTTTTCTTTGATAACATTCTGATTTAAATCTTTCTTTTGATGTTGGTCCCAATTAGTGGATGGGGTGATGGGTGGATGATGATTCATGACGTGGCTGGTTGTAGTATTGACATCGGTTTCATCATAAGGATTCTTCATGCTCCCTATGTTGACGTTTGCTTGAGATGAAGTTTCCCCTATTATGGTGGAAGTAGTACCTTCATGCTATGATTCCACCTATTCTGAGAGCTCTTGTTTAGAATACATTCTATGATAAATGACCATCGTAGATGATGTTATTCCGATTTGCTACTCTGCAAACTCTAGATTATTTTGTTCTATCTGACTTGTTTCCTTGAGCAGATAATGTTGGATATATGCATACCTGATGTCCTCAGTCTGAATTCGGGATATATCTGATCCTGATGTTGATAACTCAATTTGATTGTAGGAGTTAAGAATCTTCTCTTTTTGTGTAACAAAATATTGTTCTAGATGAAGATCATCTACGTGTCCATCCATAGAAAGCATCTTATGGGTAGATGGAGGAGTATGTGCTACATGGATATGATCATCTTGCATAGATAGGAGAGTGTCCATTAGATCATTATAGTATCTTGTAGATATGAATTCTTGATCCTAAATAATTTCAGGGTTGCTTTCGACATGCTTTGGATCAAGTTCTTGACATGGATCAGTTTCAAAGGATGGATTGCTTACAAAGGGTTCTTGGATGTCGTCATTAGACATGGTAAGTGGTTCAATATCCTCAAGTGTCAAGTTCAGGGTTCCTTCAGTATCTGTAACCATGAGGTTGAAGGATGTCATCATGTCTTGGAAAGGACCATTGCTAGAATTTGGTGAAATATTTTAATCATGCTTTGGAATGAATTCTTGAGATATGTCCTCTAACTCATAAGGAAATGTAGAGACATTTTCAACATGATCATAGGTGAATGGATCGTGTATTATGTCAATAGGATCAAATAATCCTAACACTCCTTGAAATAGATCACTAAAAAGTGGCTCTTGATGTATGGTGAGTTGATCATCAGATGAGGTGGAAACATCTCCAAGGTGCTCATCGATGGAGAGATCTTGATCGTTGTTTTCAACAATTGTGGTGAAGGGATTTCCAATGTTTTCAACCATAAGGTCAAATGATGTTGAAATTTCTTGGATTGGATCATTATTGGTTGGATTTTGATCATGATTGAAAAGTGACTCTTGATATATGTTGATTTGACCTTTGGATGAGATAGAAACATCTTCAATGTGCTCTTTGATGGATAGATCTTGATCATTGCTTTCAAAAATTGTGGTGGGGAGATTATCAATGCTATCACAAGTGTTTGAATGTTCATCGTTATCCCCAATAGTTATCATTTTTCATGTTTGTGCTTGTGCTTGTTGGGTAGCTTGAGAGGCTTGGGCAGCTTGGGTAGCTTGAGCGGCTTGTGGAGCCGCCTGATATTGTTGAAGCACTTGTTGGTAGGCTTGATGTGCTTTTAGTGTGATGTTACAATATTGACTTATTGCACTTGGTTTTGGTGGTAGTGGTGGTGTATTTGGAATCGTGTTGGATGTAGTGATGCTTGGTTGAGATATGCTTGGAGCGATCATGGGGTTTTGAGATATTATGGGTGTGATAGGGGTGATTGGAGTGATCGAGGTGATAGGAATGGTCAGAATGACCAAGGTGATAGGTCCTTGGGAGACCCTGTTTCGACTTGCCAGGATTGATGTTGTCATTTGATTATATACCATATGTCGGTGCAATGTCAATGTTATATTCCAAGAATTTGATGTGCTAGCTTGATTGGTGTTAGGTGGATTGATTTTGATGGAGTGATTGGTGCTAGGTAGAGGGGGAAGCCCTAAACCAAGGAATGATGTTGATATGGATAATGGTGGTGGAGATGTCTCTTGGCACAATGACTCAACTATTTTGGTAAGTGTAGCTATTTGATCTCGCCAAATTTTTTCTTGATTTCGATCTTGACTCCTTTGATATAGTTGATTTGGATTTTGTTCACACAGATTTGGGATGCATACTTGTGATTTTTGAATGGGATCATGGACAAATTGATTTTGGACATTGTTCTGATTTGGGATGATGTTCAGATTCGGCATGAGAGGTTGAAATTGACCATTGTTGATGTTTGGAATATTCGTATGATTTGCAAATGTATTGTATTTATCCCAAAAAAATTCAGATTCATGTTTGGAAAACTTGTACTTGGTACATTCTCCTTTGGCATGTAGGGATTTGGTGGGATGACGTTGTTCGTTTGAAGGCTCATGCATTGATTGTTTAGTTGACAGACTTGTAGGTTTGGATTTAGATCTACCATCAGGAAATGTGTTCCAATCTTTGATTTGGGCATACTTACACTTGTTGTTCCATTGATATTTGTAGAAGGTAATGATCCCATGTATGGGTTGTATAAGTGTGAGTGTTGATAATCAATCGGTGTTGTAAGGCTTTGATAGCTTAGTTGACTTGGATTACTCATGATATATGGATCAAGTTTATATTCCATGTTCCTCTTGTGTTTTGACCTTGTTGCAAAAGTGACCTATAAGGTTCTTAGGACCAATGATGAGATGATGGATGAAAATGGGATATTATATGGGTGTTGAAAGTTTTAGGAACCTTGGATCAATGCTAGACTTAGGGTTTGATTTTGATTGGTTTGATTGGATAATGAACTTGTAAACCCTAAGATGTAAGATGTTATCTTAGGATGAATTTGTTCAAAGGATTGCTGATTTAATTAGAGGTATGAGAAAGGATGTATTCCCATACACCTACTAAACAAGGTGATTTTGATTTTGATGATTTACCCAAGTCTAGAATGATGTTTCTGAAGCTCTAATGTTGCTTGGTGGGATGAAGATGATAAATGTTTGGAATTTGGATGAAGTGTTTGATTAGATCCTAAATGAACCTAGGAAGGACTTGTTTATAAGACCAAGATAGTGAAGAACATGCCTTTCTCTAAGAGTAATTCAAAATCAAAAGACCAATGTTTGCACGAAAACCATACAACCAAGATATGCCAAGCACATGTGTGGGGTCCAACTGATTCAATCTTTGCTTAATGGATTATTTTTATCACAAACACTTCTTGATTATGTTTTCAACTGAATGTCCAATGTCCTAATTTTCTTTCATCCCACAAAATGCATTATACGGAAATCAAGGAAATCAAGGCAAAGGTTTCCTAATGTTGACCTTAGTATGAGAAAATTGAGATGAAATCCAAATGTTTAGAAGCCTCTAAGGATATGAATCCCAAGGGAAAGCAATAACATGTGAATTTGTTCAAAGATATTCACTTCTCCTAAAGAGTTTTAGATTTGATGCTCATGTTGAATGTTGGTTTTCCAATTTTTTCAATCAAAGCACTGTGTTTTCAAACTGACTCACAAGCAATATAACATCCTAGCTCAATTGGTACATTTTTCTTAGTGGGCTTGCCTCATGCCCTTCATAGAAGAGATGATTTTACATGCAACCAAGGAAAGAGTATAAAGTTATGTTAAGAATGAAGTCTTAACCTCTATACTTTTACCAAGATTGGACATGGCAAGTAACTTCTTGGAATCTGAGTTCCAATGCACCACTTTGATAAACTCACTCAATGGATCAATTGGTCGCTACAAAACAAGGGTTCTATTTTGGACTTTTCATTCATGGAGATTGACCCATACGGAGAGAGTCCCCTTTCGGATCCATCTCGTCGGAATCAACCACGTGATATTGGCGTTTACTCCAATACCCACATTTATATCCTGGTTGGAAATACTCTTAGATTTAGAGTGTTACCAGTTGAGTCGTTCCCTTGGGTGAGTATTTTTTCCCCAAGGTAGGCCCACTAGGATAAACAAAAGCAAGTAAAGAGAAAATCCGTAAAATGATCAATCTTTGATGGAAACAAAGAGAGAGAATATACGTGACAATGCCCCCACTCACACTCGCGCAAGATGTTGTTCAATTTTAAACCCAAATCAAAGTGTGGAGGAAATCTTTTATGCAACTTAATGTCATCAAAAATACTTTTGATTCTCAAGATCACCATGAAGTGCGAGAGAAGTGCATACGCCTTTTTAGGAAAGATTTTTTTCTTGGCTATCTAAATCAACACAACAAATTATTAGTCAAGTTAGCCAAAACAAAAATCAAACTCCTTATGAAGTTCTTAATCACATTAAGACAAGGAAACATGATAAAAAGCATTACAAAGAAATTATAACCATGTAAACCTATCTAAAATGGATTAAACCATCACTTCATAAGTGGATTGGTGCTTCTTTGATGTGGAAAGAAGCCCTTTCCCAACCCTTGATAATGTCAATGATGAGGATGCAATGTCTTGAAGATGGAAAAAATTAGCTCTCAATCGAAGAGAGTGACTTTGCATGAGTTTGTGGATGAAATTGTGGAGTCGTGGAGGATTTGTTGAAGGATGAAGCCTCTATTTAAAGATTCTGAAGTTGAAAGAATGCTTATGAGAGAGCAATGTGGGATCAAAAACAAACCAATGAAAAGAGGCCACTTGTCAACTTGTGAGTGGTTGAGGAGTGTGCAAGATTTGGGAAATGTTCCCAAGAGGGGGAAATTCAAATTTGAATTTGAGAGACAAGACATGTAAGAGCTTATTTATTGCTTTGTTGGATGTACATGCCCACTTGATTTTGAATTCAAAATTGAGGGAATATTCCCCAAAGATGCCATGTTGAGTGAAAATGTTGATTTTATAAATGAATAAATTGATTTATTTGTGCAAGTGGGATTATCTAGAGGATGTGACATGCATTAGATTAGATTTAATCAGGATTAATTAGCTAGGATGGTGATTACATGATTTTGACTTATTTGATTTAAATACTTTGATTTATTTAAATCAAAAGGGATGGGAAATGACTTTTGAGATTTTTTAATTAAATAAAGTTTGATTTATTTAATTAAAGGATGATGTGAGCCTTTGATTTATTTAAATGAATAACCTTAGGACTAAAGACCTGATTTACCTAGTGAATGGATTTGTTGCGTTTGATTTATTTAATGAGCGGGTGAACGTGAATTGGGTGCACGATGTTAATTTCACGTGTCTACACTAGCATTATACTCACTGATGCATATGTACCCAAAACTCTTGATGATTATGTTGGAACCTAAAAATTCCTACCATTTTTTGAAAAATTTGAAGCTCCCATGTTGAAAATTTTGATTGCAGCACCTAGAAAAGGCACTAATGAAACATGTCCCAGTAGCTTACTTTGAAAAATCACAATTTGAAACCAGTTCAATTCCATACGAAACCACTTTGTGGGCATGTTTATCTGCCATATGTAAGTGTGTCTACCTAATTTTAGCTTCTTCTGATCTGATCTAACGAAGTTTTGAAGTATCAAGTCAAAAGGTTCTAGGAAAGGTTTGTTATCTACACAGTAAAATATGTCAAAGAGACCAACTTTGGAGGCCAATAATTATGAACTGAAAAATTTTCATGATGAATCGGTTGGCATTTCAGAATCTTCCCACCTCAAGCTACCTTCATGCCAATTTTTTAGAGCTTCAGCACCTCATTTGGTATTTTTTCAAAATCAAAATCAAATGGACTTTGCACAGTTTTTTTTATTGCATTCCCAGAAAAGGTCCATAAAGGACACTTTAACATTCAATATCTTGTGAAGGATGAGGTTTGGCGAAAAACCATTTTGCACACATGTTCATTTGACCTAAGTGAACTAATATCTAGGATGGTAGCTTCCCAGAATCATATTTGATATTTTTCCAAAGGGGCAAGTTGGTGAGTTTCAATTGATTTTTAATAGTGGAAGTTTTCAAAAAATGTTGAGTAAGCAACTTTGGACATTTACAATTTGTAATTTTGATAACTTCATACCAATCTGTCTTACAATCGCACTCCCCTACTATCAATTAACATACTCATGAATTTTCATGGCTCTGGGAGAACATTTGACTAGTTTTCCAAAACAATTTTGGAGGCTACCTGGCTTGTTTTGGTCATAGTGCAAATATTAGGAGGCAAATTTTGATGATCACCCACTTCAATTTGGAATGTATCTCAGATCTTAGCAAATAATGAGGAGACAATTTTGAAGAGTCTAAATCAAAGTCTACTGATTACAATCTACAATGAAATAAAATAAATATATAAGATAAAAAGTGTGTTGCAAATGAGTCATGATGCCCCTAAGGAATTATTTGTAAAAATAAATAAAGACAATAGTCATGGGAATTCTTGTGGAAAATCATGAAAAGGTAAAACTTGTTCAAATAAGAGCATTGAGTGAGAACTAGGAGAAATCATGTATTCAATTATCCAAGGAGAAGGATAAGGTGAAAAGATGAGATTACAATCAATAAAAATCAAGTAAGACTGAAGAAATTTAGTGGTCACAAAAGGGCAATTAATTTGATTCCAATCACAGCTATAACAGATAAAGAAGATGGTCATTTTTTGAATCAAAATCATTTGCAGCCACTAGTGAGAACAAACCTAGTGTTACATGTGCCCTCAAAAGTCTCTTGAATGTTTTCCATTACAACAAGGCCACTCAAGACCAAGTGCAAAAAGACGTTGCAACCTCTTTTGTTGTAAACACACTCCATTACGTGGCCTTCCCAAAGCTCCCATGCCCTGACACATTTCTTTAGTTATTATGTGAAGTGTAAAAGATCCCCTTATGATGGAAATTAAAATTTCTCCTACATACTGTCATACACCAAAGACTTGAAGTGATATTTTGATGGATTGGACTACAAACAACAAAATATCTTCATAGACATTGCATTTTTAGGAATGTTACCCTACAAATACTAGAGGATGCACCTTATTGAACAATGATGAAGCAAGCAAGAAAGTATGGAAAATATTAGGGATATAAATGGTAAAAGAAGATTGAGGGGATATACTACAGCTATTAAGACAAATTCAAATTTTCTTAAGGAATCTATGCACAATATGTTCCAATAAAGGAGGTATTACATGGCCCTACATAACATTAAGCATGGAACATAATGGCTCGGGATCACTAGTGGAGTAAACATTTCAAAATGAATCAGCTTACAAGCCTCTCTTGAGTGGACTTCCTGATTATGTTTTAGAAAAATCATCTGTCCCTAAGCAAGGGGCATACATCATTAATTATGATTCTTCAATGGAGTATCAAAGATATTCGAGCAAGGGGAGAATGTGAAGAACATATGACAATAATAAATAAAGGTCCTAAGTCAATATTGAATGATACATAGAAAATCGGAGGCCGAGTTTAAAATCAGAGATGGGATAAAACTAAACTTCCATTGTAAGGAACAAAGAAACTTGCAGTCTAGTATTCATAAAATATCCATCTTGGAGCATACAATAAAGTTGTGAGGTAAACCCATAAAACTGGTTTACAATTCCATTAAGGAAAAATGCATTTTCGGATGGAAAACACTTTAAGGGGTTTGCTAGAACCCCCTAAAGGGTTCGATAGAACCAAGGGGATTCCAGCAAACCCCCCTTTAATGGGTTTATTTTTTAATTAGAACCCTTTAGGGGGTTCTAGCAAACCCCCCTTTAATGGGTTTATTTTTTAATTGCATTAAAGGGATTTTTCTAGAACTAGGGGGCTTCGAGCGAACTCCTTGGTTCTAGTGAACGAACCCCCCTTTCCCCCCTTCTCCCCCTCTAGCACTAAAAATCTCCAGAATTTTTCCCTTCAAAGCTTGAGTTGAGAATGAAAATGGAGGAGACATCACAGACCCAACTAGATGATGGTAGTCCTCAAAAAAATTTATCCAATGAATATAACTTTAATAAGTTTTGGTTTTATTATGTATTTGTTTTTTTAGTTTGATTAAACATAGGTTTTTAACTGAAAATCAAGCTCTTTGTTCTAGACATGTGGAAAACTAGTAAATTTATCAAAAAAAAATTTGAAAAATATCAGTGCACTAGATATTAAAGTCCCTGATCCAACAAAAAAAAAATGAATTTCGATACATACAAAAAAATTTATGTTGTATACAGTCCGCCTATGTCTGAATTATAATTGGTTTGACTTCAAAACTTGATTAAGTAAAAAATATTCAATAAAACACTATGAAACAAAATTGAAGTGGTACATATCATAGTTACAAATCTAAATTCAAAAAAAATAGAATTTTATCCTTCATGGAAAAAATTTATGCTGTATACGGTGAGCATCACTCCTTAAAAATGGTGTTTACTGAAAAAAAACTAGTTTTCAAAGGATGGAAAGAAGTGCAATATGATTCCAAAAATTTTGAAAATATATATTTAGAATCTACAAACAAAATTTTGCAAATCATTAGTTTGCATAATCTTCAAATTCCTCACGGTTTAGCTGCTATAGGTGCTCGAAAGTGAAGATTTAGTTACAAAAAGTCAATTTAGTGTCTAGTTTGGCCAAAAATTGTAAACCAGTATTGTGGGATCACCCAGGTTCCTTCTCCTACTCCTGCTCACCAACACTAGCCATATTCAATTGCAATGTTGATTCTAATGAAAATGAGAGAAAAGGCTTGGGAGATGTTAGTTTCAACACACATAATACAAGGGGCTTAATACAAGACCAATGATTGCAAATAAATGCAATGGATGATGAACATACTATTGAGACACCAGCAAAGAGAAATACCAAGCATAAGATGGTTTGGTATTGAAGCTAATTAGGGGAATTGAGTATGCACACAACAATCATTTCTTTCACCAAGATATAAATCCCAATAATTTTCTCATGGGTCTTGACAGAGAGAAAATCAAGTTCACATGATTGATTTTTCTCACAAAAGGTACTGTACACACTCCATACAAGGAAAACAAAAATATCACTGGCACTAACTAATAGAACGACATTATTCTTGGGAAATCTCGAGTTTTCTTCACTAAGCGAGTAAAATGACCATCAAGCTTCTTCTCACTAATGAATTTATACCGCTATTTCTCCCAAGGATATAATAATTGCATATGTTGTTTGAATGGGATGGCATTCACTGGAGATGCCATGAATGAAATTGTGGGAGCTTTTTCAGAAGGAACAAGTACTCTCAACGTTCTCACATCACTGTGGAAAGACCCAAGGGAAAAACCCTAAATGCCATCGGAGAGACAATAACACATCAGAGGGACTCTCATCACGGACTCCCCGATGAGCCGATGAAGCAAGTTATTATAGACATATTAGGGTGTGCAACATACATCGGCAGGAAACACTTCATTGTCCCCCCAATAGCCCAAACTAAACATATCAAGCAGGGCAGGTGCAAAAAGATGGGGGACCAATTCGTGGCCAAATTTTTAAAAAAGTTTTGAAAGCTCATAACGCGAGCGCATTATAACGTGAGTGCATTATAATGTGATCACATTATGGATTGGTGTGTCAAGCCTAATGTTCAGACACAATGAGCCTATAATGTGATCGTGTTATAACACGCTTGTGTTATGAGGTATTAAAAGTAAAAAGAAAAAATTGAAATCATTTTCATTGTGACTATGTTTTTTTTTTCTGCCAATGGCCAAAACCTTTCATTTTCACACTTGCGTTCTGGGAGGAGTCATCTAGCAATTTTTTTCATCAAATTGTTGTTGTTTCGTTGCCAGGATGTCGTCACGTCAACAAGGAGGTCTGAGAGGTAAGGATTTTTTTTTTTTGTTGTGAATTTGTTAGTTTTAGGTTGTTTTTTATATTTATTTTTTGAATTTGTAGGAGATGTTAATGCAATTACAAACCCTCCTCAAAATCCTCAAAAATCACAACAACAACAAGAGGAACAAAATCCTCAACAAGCATAGCAACAACAACATCAACAAAATCCTCAAGTTGAACAACCACAACAACAATCTCCTCCACCAATCCCTCAACATCCTCTTGGCACTCAACAAAACTTAATGAGTGAAATTGAAAACAATAAAAAACAAATTGAGGAGTTAATCATGAGGTTGAACGATCCAAATGGTTCAACCCTGGAAAGAATGACCCTTTCAACTTCATTCAAAGAAATGTTAAAACATGTAGATTCAATCAACAAATAATTAGCTGGTTGGAAAGAGGAGGCAAGTAGCTAGGGATTATTACTAGGATAAATTATCATATAAAGATGTAAAAGATCTAAAAATTACAAAATTAGATTTGTGCTCATTATTCACTGACCCACACACAAAAGCAAATCTTACCCTCAATGCAAAGAGGTTTCCTATCCATTGGTGCCACCACCAATAGATTAGGACCTTTTTTTGGGATAGGTGGTACATGTTTTTTGATTACCCACCATGCAAAAATTGTGAAGTCCCACAATATTTCTACAGGAAACTATACTATGAGTTCATCTTGAACAAAATCTTGAATTATTTTGATATGAGGGACTTCCAGGGGAGAGGTGGGGGGTCGGCCCAAGATAGACCCAATGCACATCAGGATCCTAGGTGGCAAGTGAGACGACCTCTTGCTAGGCCGCCTCATGAGCACATCGTTATCCCTACCATCACAAAGGAGAGTGTCGAGGTAGAGACTTTGTATGCCATCAGCTCTTTCACCCAAAGTGTCATCCAGCATGCCAACCCTCTACTATAGTGCCATCATGGGACTCTTCAAGTGGTGGGCTTCGATCCCATTTGTGTCAGGCTTGTGGGGCTACTTGTTCATCTGACCCCACTGACACTTAGGAGGCTACTACATAGGATACGTCTATAGCTATGGAGATTATGAGGGAAGCTAACATTTTGAATGAGGCCTATGGCATTGATTCTCAGGTAAATGTTAGCATGTTCATTGAATTTAATTTATTAAATTTCATTTTCAAATACAAGATTAACTAATTAATTTAGTTTAATAATTTTAATAAAGTTTCAGGGTCACAATGTTGATATTGCATACACCATCCCTACACCCGCTTATTTCTCCACTGCATCTACTATTGAGGTATGTAACTAGTAAACAATTATAAGTTTATTACATGTTAATAGCATTGTTTTATGAATGGTATTCTAATATGTGATTTTGGATGTTGAATAGGCTAATATTGGAGGTTTTGAGGGAACACCTCCTAGTGCCAATGGATTTAGAAATCCCTACACGCAGATAATAGAATAAAGAGTTTAACTAATGAATTATACTTAATATATTTTTGTATTTTATATTCATATCGTTAATTACATTGCATTGCACATGTTTCAAACTCAAAGCATTACTTCACATTCCATAACTACTAACTAGATGTTGATAGATGATAAAATTTCAACCACAATATAGTTGTTTAGAAAGTCAGCATATGTAGTGATGCAATTACTTCACATAGCATAAGTAATAAGTAAGAGAAGTTTCCAATTACATTTTCTTGTCATGGAATTCCATGAGACTACTTTTTACTGAGGCATCTTTTCAAATAGTTCACTATCTTGTCTATGCTATGGATGCTTGGAAGAAATATATGAAAGAATAATAGCAAGCAATAGCATAGACAAGGAAATGAGTTGTTTAAAAAAATTCCTCAAAGAAATGTGGTCTCATGGTGATTTCTATCACCATGAGACCCAATTTCTTTGAGGCACTTTTTCAAATAGCTCACCACCTTTTCTATGCTACCACATTTTTCATACATGTCTACCAAAGCATTTTATCAAATAGTTCATTTCCTTGCTACTATGGCTAACAGCTTAAAAAGGTGCTTTCCAACAAACTATGGATGCTTGGAAAAAATATATCAAAGATAATAGTAAGCAATAGCATAGACAAGGCAGTGAGTAGTTTGAAGAAATTCCTTGAAGAAATGTGGTCTCATGGTGATGGAATGCCATTCCATCACCATGAGACCACATTTCTTCGAGGCATTTCTCCAAAAATCTCACCACCTTTTCTATACTACCACATTTTCCATACATTTGTACCAAATCATTTTATCAAACAACTCACTTCCTTGTTGTTATGGCTAAAAGCCTAAAATAGGTGCTTTCCAACAAACTATAGATGCTTGGAAAAAATATATCAAAGCATAATAGTAAGCAATATCATAGTCAAGGCAGTGAGTAGTATGAAAAAAATCCTTGAAGAAATGTGGTCTCATGGTGATGGAATGCCATTCCATCACCATGAGACAACATTTCTCTGAGGCATTTTTTCAAACAGCTCATTGCTTGAAGAATAGAAACCATCCCATTAGCTAAAATTCCCCTCCAAATTCTTTACAAGGTCCTCATCCTCAATTTACCAATCCATGGAACCTTCCATCTTTTATTCCACTTGTTCATGTCCCAACCCCTCCTTCTTCATGTCATGATCACCCTCCATCTCATAACCAAGACTGCACTGTACCATCCACCCCATCCCAACATAATACCATAGAGAAAGCAATGAACTATTTGAAAAAATTCCTCAAATAAATGTGGTCCTATGGTGATGGAATGATATGACGCATTTGTTTGCAATGGCATTCCATCACCATGAGGCTCCATTTCTTTGAGGCATTTTTTCAAATAGTTCACTACCTTCTCTATGCCACCATAGTTATCATACATGTCTACGAAAGAATTTTATCAAACAGTTCACTGCCTTGCTGCTATGGGTAAAATCCTAAAAACACGTGCTTTCAAACAAGATATGGATAGGGAAAATAGTAAGCATGATAGTCAAAAATATATAGTTTAATAAGTACTCAAAATTTTGTTCATTATCTCATACATTATAAGCCATGACATGGATCTCTATTGTAGTTTTCGTGATTGAATAATTTTTTATTTTATTTTTAGATGTTGCAAGAAGATACACCTCTGAATGTTCATAGGGAAATGGAGATCAGTGTTTCATCTTCTATAGACTCCTTGATGGCTCTAATAAGGGAGGTATGAGGCAAATTACTAAATTTCAATCTACATTCATTGTTATAGATGTTTGTTAGTGAAAAATCAAACCATTATTGATTCATAGTTTAATTTCTATTCGGATGGTTTATACAATGCTTCAACATGCCTCGGCATGGGAATTTGAATATTTCCCTTATAGAGAGTGATCATTAGATGGCGGTAAGTGATTATTTTGTTAAATATATCATTTTTTATAATGTAATTTCTATATATTAATGTCTTTACTTCTTATTGTAACAAATAAGACTTGAACAAGAACTAAACCCTAGGAGGAGCACTAGGAGCACTCCCTGACCGTAGCATAAATGAGTGATAGACATATAGCCATCTGATCGATAAGAAAAGGGCAAGAGTTTATTTCAAGAGCATGGAGAGCAATGACTTTTGATTCCAAAGCCCTTTGTTGTATGCATATATGGCATTCTTGTACATATTTTGTATTGGATATATTTGACATTGTATGCCTATATGGCATTCTCATAAGCCTATATGGCTATTTTGTACATATATTTTATACTTATATCGACATATATTGATGTATTCCTACATGGCTATTTGGTTAATACAAATATTTTTTATCGATGGTGTCCATATTTTCATTATAAATCCATGGTTCAATAGATATGAGTTACATTAATTCAAGTGTATACTTTACAAATTACGTGTATTCCAATGTATACTTTGTGACTTACGTGTTTTCATGCGTATACCTTGTATTCATGCATATACTTTGTATTAATTTTTGTATACTATGTATTTGTGTGTATACTTCAAGGCTTACGTGTTTTTGAGTACTTGTGCTTCCCTTATTCACATGTACATGCTTGACATATTCACATGCATACTTATTAATTGGTTAGCCCTAGAACTAATCATTGTTGTCCTTCATGGTTTGTTTTGAATATTAATTGATTGATTCTAAATAACTTTATTAGTTGATACTAAACAACTTCAATATTTCTAGGAATATCAGTAGAGTTACAAATTTCAAAATTGCACAAATTGAAAAGAAAATATTAATTGTAAATAAATTCACTAATTATTAACTTGATAATTGATTAAGAATGAGTATAAAATATATCAAAAGATGAGTCTTCTAGAATGGAAACTACCAACTAGAAAATAGGCAAAGCATTCTCAATACTTTAAAAGTAATAATCCACCCAAAATTGTAACGAGAGAAGGCTTATTTAAGATCCTTGAGCAATGTATTTCCTAATGCTCCCTTGTTCTTACATATCTCAGTTTAGTTTAATCCAAAGAGTTCCATGAAATGCTCTATCTAAAAGCAAAAAACACATTTTCAATTGGTATTCCATGAAATATTTCATAAAAAGATTCCAATATATTTAATATTTTGATTGGAAAAACTCAACTAATCAAAGGATACATAATCTTCACAACATTTGCAAAACATAATATTCATAGTAGATGATGAGCAGTTAAATTCTTGACACATTATCATACAAACATTTATCTTGAATAGTTTTTAAACATTTTCACAGCATAATCCTCATAGTGCAAAATGAATTGTTATGTTCTTGATCCATCACCATATAAACACGTCGGAAGATTTATATGTCAAATTTTTGCAATATTATTTCTTGTATAGGAAATGGACTTGGGAGAAAGCAAGTTATAATTTATAATACAAATAAGAAATGGACTCAACAGTGGAAACTTTATCACACCAAATAATAAATGTACATGAGAGAATCACTTGTTTCTCTTAGACTCCAGTTTTCAAGCATAGCAAATCATTTCAAATGAAAATGACAAAATGCTTCACAACCAAAGTTGTTAATTGAGGAAAAATAAAATGTTTCCAAGTTCCACCATTGTACGCATTTACAATTGGTTGTATATTATTGTAAGGGAAAGGAGGATAATTATAAAATGTCTTGTGCTTGCTAGACTTGAGGATGATCATATTTTTTTTGTGTGGAAAACTCAGACTTCTCAACCGTCATGTGTATGTTTCTCTTTTAAAATTTTTTGCATGCCATCATAAGGGATCAAGTCGGTTGAACATAGCTCGAAGTGATTCCATGTGTTTGGGTATGAAAGAGGACCATTCCTAGCGTAAAAATACCTATTAGGACATGTTGGAGCAATTTTTTTGGTCACACAAGATGCAAAATGAAAGTTGCACCACTTTGCAACTTTACACTGCTTGCATTTAACACTTTTTCCATCAAGTGAAAACTAGACACCACGGGAAAATGTCTCCAAGATAACAAAAACCAAGAAAGGTTATTGTAGAGGGGCCCAACACAATCTCATATGCTTAGATGGAGAGTTCGTAAGCGTCACGATTTTCAAGTAATAGCTCATCAAAGATTGCTTCCCTTTTTCACTTTTGACTCTTAAGGGATCGAGCCGGTTAAACATAGATCAGAGTGATTCTGTGTGTTTGGGTGCAAAAGAGGACCATGCCTAGCATAAATCTACCCATCCAAACATGTTGGAACAATTTGTTTGGTCACACGAGTTGCAGAACGAAAGTTGCACCAGTTTGCAACTTTCAACTACTTGCATTTGACAACTTTTTCCCCAAATGAAAAATTTCCACCATGGAAAAATGCCTCTAAGATAGAGAAAACTGAGAGAGGTTATTGTAGAGGGTCCCAACGCGATCCCATAGGCCTGTCGAAGATTTCAGCCATTTTGAACTTTGGACTCTTAAGGGATTCTGTCAGTTGAATATAGCTTGGAGTGATTCAGTGTGTTTGGGTGTGAAAGAGAACCATTCCTAGCATAAACATACTACCCAGATGTGTTGGAATAGTTCGTTTGGTCACATGATTTATAGAATGAAAGTTTCACCACTTTGCAACTTTCAACTACTTGCATTTGACAACTTTTTTCCCAAGTTAAAATTTACCACCATAGAAAAATGCCTCTGAGATAGTGAAAACCGATAGAGGTTATTCTAGAGGATCCCAACGTGATCCCATAGGCCTAGACAAGAAGTTTCTAAGCATCACAATATCCGAGTAACAACATGTTGAAGTTTGCAACCATTTTGCACTTTGGACTCTTAAGGGATTATGCCAATTGAATGTAGCTCAGAGCGATTCAAGGTGTTTGGGTACCTAGTGTAAAAATACCCACCCAGATGTGTTGGAACAATTCCTTTGGTCACACGAGTTGTAGAATGAAAGTTGCACCACTTTGCAACTTTCAACTACTTGCATTTGAAAACTTTTTCCCCAAGCAAAAATTTTCCACCATGGGAAAACACCTCTGAGATAGTGAACACTAAGAGAGGTTATTGTAGAGGGTACCAACATGATCCCATAGGCTTAGACGAGAAGTTTCTAAACATCACAGTATCTGAGTAACAATACGTTGTAGTTTATAGCCATTTTTCACTTTAGACTCTTAAGGGATTCTACTGGTTGAATGTAGTTTGGAGTGATTCTACATTTTTTGGTTCAAAAGAGGACCATTCCTAACATAAACGTACCCATCTGGATGCATTGGAATAGTTCATTTGGTCACATGATTTGTAGAATGAAAGTTGCACCACTTTGCAACTTTCAACTACTTGCATTTGACAATTTTTTCTCCAAGTGAAAATTCACCATCATGGGAAAAAGCCTTCGAGATAGAAAAAAGAAAGAGAGGTTATTGTAGAGGGGCCCAATGCAATCCCATAGGCTCAAATGATAAGTTTCTAATTGTCACGGTGTCCGAGTAACAACCCATTGAAGATTGCAACTAGTTTACACTATGGACTCTTAAGGGATTCTACCAGTTGAATGTAGCTTGAAGTGATTCTGCATGTTTGGGTATGAAAGAGGACCATGTCTAGTGTAAACCCACCCATCCAAACATGTTGGAATAGTTTGTTTGGTCACATGAGTTGCAGAAGAAAATTTGCACCACTTTGCAACTTTGCACTGCTTGCATTTGACACTTTTTTCCATCAAGAGAAAACTTGACACCACAGGAAAACCACTCCAAGATAACAAAAACTGAGAGATTTTATTGTAGAGGGGTCCAACTTAATCTCATAGGCTCAGATGGAGAGTTCGTAAGCACCACGGTTTCTAAGTAATAGTCTGTCAAAGATTGTTTCCCTTTTGCACTTTGGACTCTTAAGGGATTGATTCTTTTGAACATAGCTCAGAGTGATTCCATGTGTTTGTGTGTGAAAGAGGACCATCCCTAGCATAAATGTACCCATTCAGACATGTTGGAACAATTCATTTGGTCACACGAGTTGCAAAATGAAAGTTGCACCACTTTGCAACTTTACATTGCTTGTAATTGACACTTTTTCCATCAAATAAAAATTGGACACCATGAAAAAATGACTATGAGATAACAAAAACTGAGAGAGGTTATTGTAGAGGTTCCCTACATGATCCCAATTCCTCAGAATAAATACCTGTAACTAACATGGTATTCGGGTAACAGGCCGTCAGAGATTGTTGTCCTTTTGCAATTTGGACTGTTAAGGGATTATGTTGCTTGAATTACAAATGTTTGAGGGAAGCAATAAATTTCAATATTTGAGTAAATCTCATTACAAGTGTTTATTTCAATATACTGTATGCTATATTGATATTGATATATAATCATTAGGTTGATTTGTTTTAATAAATGAAGTTTTTATACTAATTTGTGCTTGTTATAATAGGGAGAGAATAAAAGAAGAAAAAGAATGATTAGTAACCATCAATGGTTATTACACTCACTATATTAATAATATGATGTTTACAATAAAATGAGATTTATTTGGCTGTCCTAATTGTTTTGTTTGTGCTACAATTGTCTAATATGCTTCATACACCATTCTGAAATCCAAGTGCTTGTACTTGTAGGCACAATGCCTTAGGTACTCCATTCTCATAGATCTTTTACAATTTCACTCATACATTCAAGATTATCTTATAATGTCTACATCATAGGTGCTCATGATGAGGTTAACTTCAAATGAATAACTTGAGATTCCCTTGCTAAGCTTCACACGCTCTTTTATAATGGCTTCAAATCAAAATTGAGATTTGTCAAGATCATCAAAATAAGGATGTTGCATTATTTTTTGGCTAAGATTCTCTTTGATGGCTCATAAATCAATATTTTTTGTAAGGAGAGACCAAACAATTTTTACTAGTTTACTTACAAATACAAAAGTAAAACAAGAAAAAGAAAGAACATCCAAAATCGAAATGAAATGAAAATAGATGGAAGGCACTTATAGACAACAAATCCACACCATTTGGTTCCAACTCGGGAAAAAAAAGGCATAAATATTGATGCTTCCATTGAGGATGGGCATGCCAGTCTGTCAACTTAGTCACTCCTGGTTATACATCTTCACTAGGAGTTCCAAGATACCTATTGTACACAACACCTCTCATGAATAGAATAACTTGAAATTTTAGATGCTCTTATAATGTCTACATCATAGGTGCTCATTATAAGGTTAACTTCAAATGAAAAACTTGAAATTCCCTCACCAAGCTTCACATACACTTTTATAATGGCTTAAAATCATAATTGAGATTTGTCAAGATCATCAAAATAAGGATGTTGCATTGCTTTTTTTGTTGAGATTCTCTTGTATGGCTCATAAATTAATTATTTTTGCAAGGGGACACCAATCAATTTTTAGTAGGTTACTTACAAATAAGAAAAGTAAAAGAAGATGATAGCATTGGCATCATACAAATTAATGTCCATACAAGTATAAATTAATAAGAACCAATGTGCATACTTACAAATTAATCCAACGAACCATCTGGTATTGCCTCATAGTCAGACTCACAAACCTTCACAAGGTCTTGTTCAAAGGACTACCCCTATATTTGGTCAAATGAACATTGGATGCCACGAAAAGTTTTGAGTAATGAAGAATCTTATGATGCATGTCAAAGTCCTTAAACAAGGCCAATATTTAGCACTCTTATGTGTGTACCTTCTAAGCCATGTTCCAATAACAACAACTGAGCTTGTAGGGTATTTGATGTTTTCTCCATCTATAACTGGGGCCTCCAAAAAAAATTTGGCCTCAACACAACAACACAAGTAATAGTTTGTTCTCTCTTCATTGTCTTCATCTGTAATAACTACATAAATATGCCCTAGAGTGATATGTGTAGCAAATCTATTGAAATTAGTCAACATTACAAATACACTACAAAGTAAGATAACAATAGGAATTTCAAAAACTAATCAAGTAGATATATTACCTAGTTGAACTAGATTTGATATGTGGTCAAAGTCGATCGATGAATCCATTTGTGTTATTTCCAATGCCATAGGAGGGAAATACATTTGAAGTGGGATAAGATAACTTTTCAACCATTTCTCAACCCACTCCTTTGACTCACAATCATTTCAGGCTTGCATTATACATGAAGAAAAAAATCATGCCATCTTCCATGTATTGATACTTCATGAACTTGCATCTGAGCTAAGGAAAGAGTGTACCTCGCTCAATCCTATTAGCATACAACAATCCTCATATGGTACAATGTTAGTATCATCCATCAACCAAAAAAATCTATGAACTAAAGACGTACCTTCATTACTTTGACGATTTATTTTTCATCTATCAACTTTGCATTGTCTTTATACTTTAACTCTTCTCACGCTAATGCTCTTTTCACACATGCTCCTGCACCATCACGCTCCCCCTTTCCATGCCCGACCTCACAAAATTTCCACATATGTTGAACACCTGTAATGACATGCATCTTGCTCAACTAGTAGAACATGCATGAGTTCTTGAACTATGTTGCACAATTATCCAACCATATTATATGATGACCGTATGCTATGCCCCTCTAAGCTAAATCACTATAGAACATCTGGAGAATGTGTACAATCATCACTAATATAAAAGTGATACTCCTTCAATACCTTCATTTGGTCCTCTGTATTATCAGCTACATGAATGAATGCTATGTGCACAAATATCAAAATATGTGTGGAGTTGTAATATTGTAACTGCACCTCACATTGTGGCTGTAGAGTGTAGTTCTATGCAAAGTCAACCATTGATACTATACTGCCAACTATAAAGGTTTCCTTGCATAGCTTGAATTGTGTGTCCAACCATCAAGCTCTATGGGTATTCATTACATACTCATACACTATTTTGTCACGAAACATGAACAGAAACTGATACACTGGAATCTTTTGAATAACTAAATCACACATTTTTTCTTGATTACCATCTTTTGTAACGTATGCCACTGATTTATACTTCTCAAACTCTATTATTTTTTGTCCCACCTCATCTGTGCTTTCCATGTGTTGACATACTAGCATACACTGCAAGCCACCACAACGCTTGCATGAACCATCCAAGCATGTTATCCTGTAGAATATTTTTCCATCCTCTATTTCACATAATTTTTTTGATAAAAACTCTCTTGACGTAAAAATTTGAATAAGTTATCTATATTATTTCAAAAATATGTAAGAATAGAATCTGTAGCAAATTGAATGTAGTTTCTAAACAACTAGGTTTGTTTAAAAAAAAAAAATCTATTTGGTGAAAATTTGAAATTTCAATGCAGTGGTACTTAAATTTCAGGGAAAAAATTAGAAGTAGGTGTTTGTCTGACCACCCTAACCATAGTAAAATTATAATATTTTAGATATAAGTAGAGGACTCATGCCCCGATGTGATGTATATTTTTTTGTAATTTTTTTCCAAGTAAATAATTAATTATGATTTTTTTATTACAATTTTTTACAAAATATAAAAACTTGTATGTCTAACCACCTTAACTTGGTCAAAACTTGATGAAATTATTTTTTTCTTTTTTTAATCCTATAGTATGCGAAGCATAGAATGTGATGCATGTTTTGGATTCAAAAAATGTGATACCGTTTGAAAGCTATAGATGTTTTTCAATCAGCCTATCAATCAGGACTTTACTTGTAATTTGAATAGAAAATGAATAATAATTACTTATTAAATTCAAAGTAAAGCATAATTTATATCGGTGGAAATCTGAGAAACTCCTTTAAAAACCCTTTTTGTTTCATCAATTTTGGGTAAAAAAATAGTCGTCAGCTACATGCCCATCATATTGCCACTTTTTGGCCCATCATGATCCTGCACATACCTTTTTCTAATGAGATGAGATCTCTTTTTCTGACTACTTATCAAAGTCAATGTAATGATATGTCAGGTGACATTACTATCCTTTGAGCATGAGGTATTACCCACAATCTCATAAGCATCCATTAGATTCTTCACAATAGTTTTTTCACTTGAAGCATTCGATGTTCTCAACCCAAGAGTCTTCATGGTGTTTCTATACTTTATACCCTACATCATTTCAACAAATAGTTGACATCTTGTGGTCTTATTTATCCTTTCAAAGAAGAATTTTCAAATCTTATTAGCATATCTTCTACAAGTGTGTGCTGGAATCTTACCTTCCATGTGCTGCAAAATATCCTCATCAATATTAATCAAATACTTTGGCTTTCTACGCAAAATTTTAGGTGGTGTTCTCCTAGGTACATACATCTAAACATTTGGAATTTCATCAATATTTAATTGAGGTGGGCTAGATTGCATACCTTCGATCGAGGGTGGGGTAGAAGAAATACCTTGAGGTTCACATGGGGATGATGGTGTACCTTCTTCATCAAATCCGAGTGATGATGTAATCTCAACTTGAGATGCAGTGGATGGTGTCCAACCATATTCACTTGTGGTATATGGTTTCCTTCCATATTCACTTGTTGTAGATGGTGTCCCTCCATATTCACTTGTGCTTAATGGTGTCCCTTTGTATCTGTCATTCTTCATTCCAATCTCTCTCGAAAACTTGCGAAATCTTATGACTTTTGAGAGCACTTATCTTGAATCTTTGATGTTTTGCTAAATCACTATCTTAGGCTATACTTGCATGAACTTACGAGAAATCTGAGGGAAATTATACTACAACAGCAAAATGGAGAAGGGCAATCGAGATGAATCATGGAAATACATACAAATTTGGTGAGATTGTTCAATTTTATTTATGTTTTTACTTTCCTTTGTTCTTTGTTGCTTAACATTAGATTGCATTTAGATTCATGGTTGCATGCTTTTTCTTGATCTTTTCTTTCTGCACTTTCTTGGTGTTACATTTATTATATGTGGGAGTCCTCTTTTCTTGTGACTCCACATTTTTATTGACTTTTACTTTTGAACTATTTTCTTTGCTTGATCCATTTTTCTTTGGGATCCATTTTAACTTTATTTGTCCACGTGGATTTTTTATTGATTCAATGGCCTTTGATATTTGATTTTGAACTTTGACTTTGTAAAACTTTTGTTTTTGTTGGTTTCAAATGGAAGGTTTATTCATGTTGGAATGACAATTTATGGTATGGATGGAAGGAGTTTTGGCAACAACCTTATGGTAAGAACTACTCATGGCCTCCATTTTGATGTTTGTATTAGATAAAGTTGCCCCCAATATCAAGGAGGTACCATTAACATCAGTAGATTTTTTGACTGAAGGATAACCAAGACCTTGATGTCTAGGATTTTCCTGAAACTGTACTCGTTCTAGAATTCCTTGCTCGTGTATGCCTAGTCCCTTTCCTTGATACTGCATGCTCTAACAAATTCTATTTGTGATGGGGTATTTTTTGTTTTGAAAGCAAGATGCTAACCCATCATTGTGCCTGTGGAAACTGTTACTTGGAATCTTCTCCTCTACAAGAAAGCCTAATTTGATAAAATTGGATGATCCTAGTTGATAGGATGTCTTATCTTCATTGACATGTTGGATATCTTTGTTGTGATTTTTTGACATATCCGATTCAGAGGATTCTACTGGTGCTTCCAAGTCGATGTCAAAATTGTCTTTATGGTCATTGTCATAGAGTCCAATGAACTCAACTATAGCTTGATCATTTGCAAATATGTCTATAGTAGGAGACTCTTGTTCTAGAGGAATATCATCTATGTGTCCAAAGGAGGCAAGTGTCTCATTTTGGGAAATGGATGCGTTTGGTACTTGGATAGGGTTGTCTTCAAATTTTTGATCATGAATGGCATAAAGGTCAAGGAGTGGATCATTTTGGACTTCTTGCTCAATAGTAGTGTCTTGATCAAAGATGGGTTTACCTTGAATGATATGGTTGGGTAGGGAATCTTGATAAAGGATAGGTGTTTTTTGGATGCCATGATTATCTAGAAGGACTTCTTGGATGGACTTAAAGATAGGGTCGTGGGATAGACTACTTTGATCTTGACATGAAGCTGAAGCCATGAAGTCATGCTTTGGACTTTTCATTTGACATGTATCCTCAAGTTTAGTAGATGGGATGTGATTTTGGAGACCATGAATAGATGCATTTTCATGACTAAATGTAGATTGAGATGGAGTGGCTTGGAAGGGATTAGTGGATGAAGGACTAGGATAGGACATGGAGGCTTGGAAGGGATTAGTGGACAAAGGACCATGATAGGATGTGGAGGCTTGGAAGGGATTAGTGGATGAAGGACTAGGGTAGGACATGGAGGCTTGGAAGGGATTAGTGGATGGTTGGTTTCCCTTGTCAAGGTTAGGATAAGGGTGATAAGTGGACGTTTTTTGTGGATTCATGGAATGGATTATGCTAAGGGACTCTTGATAGTGAGGGTAGATGGATGGAGGACTAGGACTTATGGATTGTTGGTAGGAAGGGTATGTGGGAAGTTGTCCATGGGTTGACATTGATTGGCATTTGGATTGGATAAAATGTCTTTTGGAGTCTATGGCTTGTTGGAATTGACCATTACGGAGTAACTAGTATTCAACTTGACTAGCAAGCATATCAAGGTAAATTATAGACATGGTGATGAGGTTATGAAAAAAAGATGGAGTATGACTAAGGTATGCGATATGAGGTCTAAGGTATGACAACGCAAAGAGTGACTTAAGTCTAAGGTATGCAACCTAAGCCATGTTTTTGGGATTTTATGAATATAAAGGATGAATGTATGCAGCTATGTTTTTGGTATTTTCTATGCAAATAAGGTATGTCTAAAATGATGCTATCCTAGGATGATAGTGTCTAACTATGAAAAGGTCTAAGCAAGCTTCTAAGGTAATCAATTTTGTGAACCTGAGACAAGGTTACCAACTACCTAAAGTCTAACCAAGGTGTCAATTTCGTTAAGTCAAGGAACCAATGTAGGACGAGGATCAAAGACAAGTTGAGTTTTCTAACTAGACTGATGAGTTAGGAGGACTCTCTATAGGACAAAGGATAAAATGATAAGACTAGGTTCAATGACAAATTTCGTTGACGCTATGATTTTTCTAGAGTGTAGATGGTGGACCTATCCTAGAGTTGGTAAAAATGACCTTCCTAGAAGTTTATTCTAAAGGAAACAAAGTATTCTAAGATGAGACCAAACTCTGAATCAGGACAACTATGGTAATGACTATATGAACCTAAAGAATGAAAATTTGAGCAAAATTGTTTCATGTTTTTGTTCAAAGTCTGCTTTATGGGAATTCAACTGAAAGACTGGTATAATTGTGTTGGTTGGACAGTGATTGTGAATTCCTATTTTCTAATTAGGCAAATGCGTCACAGGATTTCACAGATGCGGTTGAAGTTAACAGTTACGATTAAAGATGAACAATTGCGTGTTTCTGATAAGGTTTTAATGTCTGACTCTGACAGATGCGGTTAACCTTCTAATAGATGCGACTCGTAATGACAGTTACGACTCAGAATATAACATATAAGGTCCTTCGCAAAGCAATTGCGAGCTAATCTAGCATATGTGACTCTACGCAAAACAGATGCGACTGAAAATGACATATGTGACTCGAAGTTAAACAAATGCGGCTAAAGATGATAGATGCGACTCAAAGTTAAACAGATGCAACTAAAGATGACAAATTCGACTCTAAGTTAAATAGATGCGACTCTAAAAATCAATTGCGACCTTCTGGTGAATAGTTGCGACTCTCTGTGTGTTTTCAGTGATTTGAGATTTAAAACTGACTCCATTTTCCATAATCCAATTCTGACAAACAAGGACAATCATAAGACAAAGTGTTTTCAGTTTGATTTTGGACTCAAAGAATGTTTAAGTTGACAACAGACAAGCACATCCTAATAGGCCAAAAGGCCTAGGGTTTGTATACTTGGTATAGCCCACCGAAATACCCCGGATTGGTGATAAACACCTCTCCTTCTCGAGAGCGGATAGCTTAGAAATTTGGTGGCATTGGCTCCCCTCCACGGCTCATTAACGTCTTTCAAGCACACCAATTTTGAATTATTTTGGGCAATGACCTCCCAAGAACTGCTATCTCTACTCAAGGGGATCAGTAGTGAGTGTCTTCGGGCATAATACTATACCCTGCACTATACCAAGCAACGGCCAATAGAATGGTTGGACACTAAAACAAAAGGCTTTTAATATAGGCATTTCATTTGTGGGGCATGATCCATATGGCGAGAGTCCCCTTTCGGATCCATCTCGTCGGAACCACACTCTTGATTCTTGGGCTTTCCCCAAGAATCCACTTCTATATACCGGCTAGAAGTTCCTCGGGTTCAGGGTGCTACCGGTCTGAGTCGTCCTGGGGTGAGTACTTTTTCCCACTAGAACAGGCCCAAGTTCTAGAGTTGGTAACTGTTTCTCTTACACCTAGGATCGCACAGATGTGCAAGGGGAGAGGATACTTCGATATACCAAATCATGAGGGTAATTACACAGTTGTGCTTTCGCACCAAACACAGTAGACACTTGTTAATTTTAATCCAAATGAAAGATTTGCTACACTACCAAACAATCTGTTTCAAAAGTTTAATTAGGGTCTTCGACATGCATTTTGCAGAAAGATTCATTAGTAGTTTTCAATATTGTCTTTGTTAATCGTCCTGCAAAAACTCGTTACTCCTCAAGACACACGCTGAAAATAGAAGATTAGTACAAAAAAAAACTTAAATGAAAACAACAAACTAAAATAATGATAACTTCCTCAAAACTAAACAAAATTTTAAATCGTAGAAATCTATGGAAAGCTAAAAAAATAAACCTTCAAAACCCAGAAAACGTTTTGCAAACCCCTGCAAGACAAAAGTGTTATAAACAAAAGAAAATTCATGTTTTAAAAGTTAAAGCTTAAAAAACTATGATCACTAAAATGACCATAACTTTCTCAAATTTTAACGAAATTTTAAACCATTTGAATTTCTGGAAAGCTGAAAACGAGATCTACAAAACCTAGAAAAAATTTTAAAATATTTTATTCGCCCATTTTTCTGTGCTCAAAAGAAGGTGACAGGATTTTGTATGAATTCTTGGCTGTAACCTGCAAAACAGTGAAAATAAAAAGGAAAACACACAATTTTTTCTACAATTCATGTCAAGTTCACCAAATGTAACACCAAGAAAGTGCAAAAAGAAAGGATTAGAGCAAACATGCAATCTACATCTAAATGCAATCTAATGCTAAGCAACAAAGAACAAAGGAAGTAAAAAACGTAAATAAAACTTGAACAATCTCACCAAATTCATACTTATTTTCATGATTGATCTCGATTGCCCTTCTCCATTTTGCTGTTGTAGTATAATTGCCCTCAGATTTTTCGTAAGTTCGTGCAAGTATAACCTAAGATAATGATTTAGCAAAAACATTGAAGATTCAAGATAAGTGCTCTCAAAAGTCATAAGATTTCGCAAGTTTTCGAGAGAGATTGGAATGAAGAATGACAGATCAATTTATAGAAAATTGATTATTCGAATGACAGGCCAGGATTGAAAGATCAACAGACAGTTGAGATCGACAGATTAGACATGCATTCTGATAACTGTCAGTAGTGACATGAGTGATACAAATTAGAAATAGAATTAAAGATTAAATAAATGATTTAATCTTCAAGTTTGGTATTCGAAAACAGAAGAATTATCTTTGCATGACAAAGATAAAAAATGATTAAAGCAACTCTTGTTCGAATGCACGCACAAGGTTTAATTAATTAAATAGGAATATTTAATTAATCTGCATGTACACGTAAATGAGTTAGAACTGGACGATTGAATGATTTGACGAAGAGATTACTCGAGAATGCCACTCAAACATTAAAGTAAGAGTTAACTAAGCGATTTGAAATAGATCTTTGAGTCGAATAAAAGTGAATACTTAGATAGCTCACATAATTATCTAAATATAGAGGAATGCGTTAAAGTAGAATTCATGAATTAAATAATTCATTTAATTCAAGGTTTGATATTTGAAGAATAATTAAATAAATAAGATTTTTTTAAGTGATGAAGGGATTTAAATGAATAATTAAATAAATAAAGAATTTATTTAATTATAGTTGAAGTATGATAAAGAGTAAATTAAATAAGAATGATAAGATTAATTAGTAACATAATTAAATAAAAAGCATTTATTTAATTAATTAGATAGAATAAAGAAAAGTGTGAATTAATTAAATAATTAAGATTATTTAATTAATAGAAGAAATGAAGACTATAGAGAAAAATTAAATAATTGACATTATTTAATCATGACCATGAAGAATACGAATTATGAAGAATATTGAAGTCGCAGGCTTAGACCAAATTTTGGTGTCTACAGTATTTACTTGCGGTATAGGGTGTGTCTCCAACTACGGTATCCAAATCTGTCTTACCACGATGTTTTCGCATTCGTGCCCTTTGTGCTGCTAATGCCTTTTCTCTTTTTTTATGGTTGAGGTTCCTCTTCAATTGGCTTGTTTTCATCAATCATATCCAATTTCTTCTTTTCATGATATGCCCTCAGCCGTTCTCTCTAATTTGCTTTTTTGGTTTCATACTCTTCATCTATTAGTTTATTCCTAGTTCATTTCCTCACTATGGTGGATAATTTTATGTGTAGCATGGTAATGAGATGAATATTAGTTCCTAAAAAATGAATCCACACAAATAAATGAAATATATGTCATTCAAGGCTTCATACAAAATACTTACAATCATCCTATAGAAGAGTATTTCTAGCATAGACAAAGGTCACATGAATTTTTTTGATGGAATTCCTTTAAGAAATGTGGTAATGTGGCATGTCATGATTGCAAGATAGGCTCAAAATGGAAGCATGGACAAGGCATGTGAATTCAAATTCCTTGTAAAACAATTAAAATTCCTTGTCAAACAATTCAAATGCCTTGGAAAGCTAGCTCACTCACTAGCTTGCCAATGTAGTAGGGTTGACAAGTTAGGGGCAGCGTATGCCTCATAGAAATGGGGTCTCATGGTGAAACATCACCGTGAGACCCCATTTCTATGAGGCATACGTTCCCATTCCTTGTCAACCCTACCGCATTGGCAAGCTAGTGAGTGAGCTCACTATCTTGCCAAGCTCACTAGCTTGTTAATGCTACCACATTTTGCATACATTTATACTAAAAAATTATTGTCAAACAATTCAAATTCCTTGTCCATGCTTCCATTTTGATCCATGATTGCAATATAGGTTGCACCTTTCCCCATGTTTCTAACTTAGCCTTGAATAAAGAGTCTTGAAACAATGGAGAGAAGGGTTAGAATCCCTTGTAGGTAGACTAATAAATGAAACATTTAAAATATATCACAACATAAGTGATGAGGTAGGTTTAGTGATGAGGTAAATTTAGAAATAGAGATGAAAACCAAAATAGATTCAAAGATCTATCAATGTGGGAGGAGTATATTCCAATTTTTTAGAGACATGTATGGAAAATTTGGTAGCATAGACAAGGAAATCAGTTGCTTAGTATAACTATTTCACAAAATACCTCAATGAGATATGTCCTTGTGGACTATAATGATTGCAAGATATGCAAAAAATAAAATTATATAAAAGGCTTTAGAAAATTTCAAGCATATGCAAATTGTAGGTGTAAAACCAAATTCAACTACATTTTCCAACATCCCCCATGCCTATACCAAAATGAAAGCTTTGGAGAGTGGTATGCAGATCCATAATAAAGGATTGAGAAATGATGTTTTATTTTACTTCCTTATAACTTATGTCATATATATGTGTATACAAAATATGGAAGCATACACAAGCTAAGTCAATTGTTAAATAACAAAATGCCTCAAAGAGATGTGGTTTAAAAATGTAATTGGCGAGTGTAAAAAATTGTGTAATTTAAAATGTACATTAACAAGCTAAGGTTATAATGACAAAGAAAAAATGATCAACGAGGAATATGCAAAATAAAAAAATGAAATCTAGCCATAATATAATGAAAGAAAATGTGTAAAGACTTCACATACCTAAAAAATTAGAGTTTCAAATGGAGTAGTTCTACCCAATTATGTAGCCTTTGCTTCTTCTTTCTTCAAACTCCTCAACAATTTGACTTTTTCAAAAGCTTGTTCCCCTCCAAACTTCAATTATGTATCACTTTTGAATGGAATTCATACTTGAATTGATATTATATGCCTTTCAACATGAAAACTCTGCTATTTCATGCAAAGGTGGTGGAAAGATCATGAAAAAGGTGGTGGAATGTGAAAAACATGCATGCACACTTCACAACATCATCAAAAAGCTCTTTTTTTCTTGGAGCACGTGCAGAACCAAAAGAATATGCAGAATGTGGGCCTTTAGATCATGGGTATATTTATTTTTTTACCATTTTTAGAGCAATCCAAAACGTGCTCACATTATATCACGCTCACGTTATAAGGCGCTAGCATTATAATGTGCTCGTATTATATCACGCTCGCATTATAACGTGCTTGTATTATAATGCGAGTGTGTTATAACGTGAGTGTGTTATAACATGAGCATGTTACAATTCCCTCACTCGTGTTACAACACGCTCACGTTACAAGGTGCTCGTATTACAACGAGCTCATGTTACAACGTGCTCACGTTATAACACGCTCACGTTGTAACATGCTCACATTATAACATTCTCATGTTATAATGCACTCACATTATAACACCCTCACAATATAACACAAGTGCCTTATGTCTTTCTAAAAGAACGGCCATATCTCTACTACTTCAACATGCACTCACGTTATGAGAAAGTTTATTTTTTTAGGGGTTTATTTTCTCTCTCTTTCTCTCTACCCTCTACCCTCAACCCACAACCCTTAATTCCTCTACCCTTAAACCCTCAACCCTCTATCCTCAACCCTAAAACCTAAAACCTATACCCTCAAACCCTATACCCTCTACCCTCAACCCTAAACCCTTAAACCTTTACCCTCTATCCTTAACCCTCAAACCCTAAACCCTATACCCTATACATTGGACTCTCAACCCTAATACTTCAACCATATGTACCCTCAACCCTAATCCTTCAACCATATATAGGTCCTAAACCATAAACCATCAACCATCAATCAACCATCAACCCTATAGGTCCTCAACCTTATACCCTCAATTATCAACCCTCTACCCTATACATTGGATCCTCAACCCTCATGTATATTTGTCCCTCCCTCCTCTTCTCTCCTTATCTCTATCTCACTTATCCCTCCCTCTCTCTCTCTCAAGTTTCTCCCTCCTACCCCCTATCCCTCTCTCAATACTCTCTCTCTCTCACTCCTTCTATCTCTCTCCCCTCTACCCTTAACCCTTTACCCTCTACCCTTAACCCTTATACCCTCTATCC
>VDFB02000008.1:186356288-186375097 GCA_007258455.2 Sequoia sempervirens | reverse complement strand
TAATTGTCTCTATCTACCCTCTCCCTCTTTCTATGTACCTCTCGATCAATCAATACCTACCACCCTCTCTCACTCCCTCTATCTATCTCTCTCTATCTCCCTCCCACTCTCTCCCACTCCCTGTCTCTCCCTCTCTCTTAGGTCTCTCCCTCCCACCCCCTCTCTCTCTCAGGCTCTCCCTCTGGAAACCTACCTAGGTAAGTCTCTCTCTCTCTCCCACTACACCTAGATAATCCCTCTCACTCCACCACCCTCTATCTCTCCCTCTCTTAGGTCACTCCCTCACACACCCTCTCCCTTTCTAAGGTCTCTCACTCTCACACTCCCTCTCACTACCTATCTCTCAAGTCTCTCCCTTTGGCACCCTACCTACATAACTCTCTCTTTCTCTCCCTCTCTCTCTCTCAATTCTCTCTCCCACCCCTCTCTCTCTCTCTCTCCCTATATCCCTCCCACCCTACCTAGCTAAGTCCCTCTCACTCCAACCCCTTATCTCCCACTCCCTCTCTCTTAAACTCTCACTTCCACCCCCTCTCCCCCTCTCCCTCTCTCCATACTCTCTCTCTCTCTCAAAATTCTCCCTCCCTCTAAAGACATACATAAATAATTACACACATACAAGCATAATACATATGTACATACAATCCTACATACATATAAGCATACATGTACATGTGTAGATACAATCTTACATACATATCGGCATACATACAATATACATTAATTGATACATACATACATACAAGCATACATACATACATACAAGCATGCATACATACAGACATACATGGCATACAAGCATACATGTACATACAAACATACAAATATATAAACAAACATTCAATAGAGTAGCATTTAATATAAAGCAAGACATAACGTGAGTGTGTTATACCATGCTCATGTTACATCTTGCTAGACATGTCCCTCACAAACACAAAAAACCATGTCAAAACTAAGTTATAACACGAGCATGTTATAATGTGATCGTGTTATAACGTGTACGCGTTATATCTTGCTTTGGGAATCCCCAAGCCTTAGGCTTGGTATTTGCCTTGGAATACCAACCCAAACACTTAAAGGGCATTCCCAATGACCAGAGATGTGTTTTTGCAAATTCTACAATATTTCACATAATCAAGTTTGTGCTCACCATTAGGATTGCACATGGTTCAATGTCAAACAAATCAAACACCTTGGTAATGTTAGGTTCTCTCTTAGCTATCCAACGATGTAATTTTTTCAATTTTTGACAATGTTAAGCCTTTCATCTATAATTTCTTTTGTTTTTGTCTCTTTTTTTGGCAAAAAGCAATGTTTGGTGTTTTTTCCATTATAAATTAACCGTTCATCAAAATTTCAAATAAATTACATTTTTAGAAACTATACTCCATTCTGCAAATTTAAAAAAATTAAAATTAAAAAAAATCAATTAGTTTCCAAAATTTGTAGGGGTACCACAGCCAAAATTCTATTTTTCAAGAAGTGTCCACTTAGAAAATTAGTAAAAAATCAAATATTCATTAAAAAATTATCAAAAAAATCATGCATCAACTACATAATGTTAGCTAATTTCTCACTAGAGCAATTTTAAAAATACTAAAAAAAAGTTCACCATGCTACGAACGTACAAGAGTTGATTTGTTATATTTTTCTAAAAAAATAGCACTAATTTCTTTACGTCTCTCTTTTGAACCCCTTAATCTCAACCATTTTCAAAATAAATTAGTAGTTTAGAAAGTAGACTCAGAGCACTTTGATCCTTGTTTTTGTTCCATCTCAAAAAATTTAGTGTAACTATCCTCAATTTCACGTCCAAGGTCAGTATTTCCCGATTTCAAAAAAAAAAGTGGCCACTTAAGCCCCCTTTTTTTGGCCCCCCATCTTTTTGTACTTACCCAGTAGACTTTGGCATATCATTGGGAGTTATTTTTAAGTCTCTCTGATGGGGTGAAGAAAAAAAATCACAGATGAAGGGTAAAATAAAGATCTCTGGTGAATTCATTTCTGAAGCTTTGGTGAAGGAGATAAAATATTATTATCATGCGGTGAATATTTTATCATTTTAAGAAGACATAAATCTCACTGATGGTAAATGAAATAAAATATTTTTTACCGATGAGATTAAAGAGTGGGTAATTGTTTTTTACCTAAGGAGAATTTTTTGGATTCAAATAAAGTTGTTGGAAAAGGAAAGATAAATTTATCATTAGAATTAATTTTCATGGAAATTACAAAGATGGGGATTAAAGTTGAAGTATTTTAATTTTTCGAAGACAATTAATTAAATGATGAACTCCACCAGACAGACATGTGAAGGGTCATAACCCTAAGAATATAATGTATATATGTAAGATGAAATCATATCATCAATAATTAGATAGTAGGTTAGAATCATCACCAGTAGTAGTAGATAGGTTCATTCACTAGTTTAGCATATTACACTCATCCATTTCCATATTTTGGAAACTTCTGCTATAAATGTATATATTTTGAAGCAATATAATGGAGAAGACTATTCATAGTCGGTGATTTATTTCCAGTGTTAAACTGTTGTGTTAATATTCATTCCTATATGTTGTTGTGTTGTCTCCAAAGTGGTTTTCCTAAGTTATTCAGATTTATACAATTTGTCAGGACACATTTGTTGTTGTTGTGTGATTATCTTGATTGGATTCTAGCTAGGGTGAATTAAATTCCTTTTAGATAATTCATTTTAATTGGTTCTTGACAGGGATTAAAATCCTTTTAAATTAATTATTCTGATTGGTTTCCCTGAAGTTAAGAATTAAAAATCCTTTCATGATATCACAGTAATTTGGGGAAACAATATTGGGATTCATAAAGAAGAGTACAGTAACTAAAAAACTTGCACATTTGTACAAAGTGCAAACATCCAAAGTACCCAACAAGTTAGAATTAACCTGAGAAATAGATCCAACTATCTTACATATCTATCTACATCATCATCATCCACCCCTCGACTCCATTCACCTAATAGGATTAGGCACTAGTCAAATTTAGAACATTTTATACAAACTCTACTCACAGTTTATTCACAAAGACATTTATAGTAGGAATTAATCATTAGCCTTGCATCTACTTCACACCCACATGCCATTGTGAATAGATTGCCTAAATTAGAGATCATATTCAAACCTTCAAATCTACCTCATCATTTAGGTACACCTTCCTAGGTTTAGAAGAGCCTAAAGAGTTGGGGTTTATCAATTATATTTTCCCTATTCGTTAGCCAAAAACATACTAAGAGACTGGCACCCTATTATGGTTTAAAAACCTGCAATTTGAAGACTTAACAGATTAGATATGTATGGACATTTTGGTTTATGATGTTGTGTTGAATTAAATTCCAATGTTATTTATCAAATATCCTTTTGCAAGAATATTTAATAAATGTCTCCATGATTTAATGTTTTATGTGATCTAATTAAACCATTCATAGTTTAGATTAGATACTACATTTTGATTAAGATGTGCTATGTTAACTTAAATACACTTATAATTTAATTATATTAAATTCATTTGTGAGGATTAAAATTAATATAACACACCAATTTTTGAATAGTATGGAGACAAAGTAATTAAACAAAATATTTGATTAACTACCCTAGAATCTAAGATACACAAATGATATATGTATCAAAGAAGAAAGTAATGTGAGATTAAATAGAACTTATCTACTTCACCTAACAATATTACTCTAACATACCATTCAAAACAAGAAAATTCTAGATGTACTACCAACGTAAATGCACGACATTTATAAGGTCTTTGAAAGATGTACCATCCATTTCAGTGAGTGTGTAAGCTCCAGATCCATACTTTTCTTTAATGATGTAAGGGCCTAACCAATTAGGGCTAAACTTTTCTTTTTCATTCAAGAGAGCATTGACATTTCGTTGGTTTTTGTATAACACTAAATCACCTGGATTAAATTCATGAGGGATGACATTATCATTTTAACCACGTTGCAATATTTTGGAATAAGCTTATAAGTGTTTGAGAGCATTGATACACTTTACATCGAGCATCCCAAGATGATGCAAACATTGTTCTTTATAGGTATTGTCATCAATAATCCCTTTAAGAGAAATTCTTAAGCAAGAGATTTCTAACTCTAAAGGAATTATTGCTTTAGCACCATAACAAGGTTATACAGAGTATTTCTAGTTGACATTCTAACGTTCATACAATAAGCCCATAACACGTAGGTTAATTGTCTATGCCCATCTTTGTTGTGTTTACTTACTATCTTTCACAAAATTTGTTCAATAGTTTTGTTAGTTGCTTCTGCTTGTCCATTTGATTGCAGATAGTATGGTGTTGAAAACCGATGTTGAATATTGAATGTTTCTAAGAATTTTTTCACGTCATTGTTTTTTAATGTGATTCGATTATCTGAAACCAATGCAGAAGGAAGACCAAAGCGAGCAATAATGTGTTCCAATATGAAATGACATATTACATCGGTAGTTGTGTAATGAAGGGAAATAGCTTCTACCCATTTCGTGAAGTAATCAGTTGTTGTAATGATAAAGGTATGTCCAGCAGAAGAAGGTGGTGATATTTTCCCAATAAGGTCCAAGCCCCAAACTGAAAATGGCCAAATAAGAATATGAGCATGAAGTTCGGAGGTAGGGGTGTGGATCAAATTGTTATGCTCCTGACATTTATGACACTTCTTCACATACTCAAAACAATCTTGTTCCATATGTATGATCTAATAATACCCTATGCGAATTAATTTTTGAACTAGGGATCGTCCTCCAAAATGACCACCACAAGCACCTGCATGTCCTTGTTCAAGTGCTATGGGGATTTTGGATTTCATAAGGCATCAAAGTAAAAGGCCATTAAACAATCTTCTATAGAGAATTCTGGCTAAGATTATATACTTGGATGCAAGCTTTCGTATACGGGCTCAAGTGTTCTTAGTTGTAGGTTTAGGAAACGCGCCATCTTTCAAGTATTTGAATATAGGTGTAAACCATTCACTAGAATCATCAGCGTCAGTTGATAATAATTCTTTGCTATCATCCTCTATCAATTGTTTTGGTAGCATTTGGACTTTAAATATGAAGTCAATGAGAGGATCTTCAGGAGATAGAAGAGAAGCAGTGCTTGCCATTGCATCTACATGCCTATTGTCCTTTCATGGGATGTTTTCTATTGTGTATGATTCAAACTTGTTTAATAATGTCATTGTGAGATCTCGATATTGGACAAGTTTATCATGCTTTGCTTGATACACACCATTAATTTGTTTAATGATTAAGAGTGAATCCCCAAATATGGAAATGTGTTTGACTTTTAATGTTAACGCGGAATGTATGCAAGCTATTAGGGCTTCGTATTCTGCAGTGTTATTGGTACATAGGAAGTTTGGATGAAAAGATAAGGGAATAAGCTTTCCTGAAGGGGGAATTAAGATAACTCCTACCCTGAGCCTGTTCTACACTTAGAACCGTCAAAATATAATTCCCATATTTCTTTTTTTGTTTCTATAGCCAACACATATTCATCTGGGAATGACTCTAATTTGGGCAGTACTAGAGAAGAAGAAGCATCAACTAATTGGTCAGTTAAGGCTTGTCCTTTAATTTCTTTTTGTGAAACAAACTTAAGGTGAAACTCAGTTAACAACATAACCCACTTAGCTAAGCATCCTGACAAGTCTATTTTGGTAAAGATATGTTTTAAAGGATCAAAAAAATTCATAGCATGGATTTCAGCATTCAATAAATAATTTCTTAGTTTACTGGTAGCAAACATGAGAGCCAAACATTATTTTTCTATGGTTGTGTATCATTTTTCATAGTCAATCAAAGTTTAACTGATGTAATAAATAGGATGTTCCTTACCATTATCATCTTGTTGAGCCAACAATGCTTCCAGAGTATGGGATGATGTTGTTGTATAGAGGATAAATGGCTTGTGTTGCATAGCAGGTTGTAAAATAGGTGGAGTAACAAGATAATCTTTTTAAGTCTCAAACGCCTATTTACAATCCTCATTCCAGTTAAACTGAGCATATTTCTTAAAGAGTTGTGTGAATGGTAATGTTTGATCTACCAAGGAGGATACAAAATGGCATATAGCTTGAATCCTTCCCTGTAATGTACACAATTAAGATATATTTCTAGGAGGTGGCATGCTAATGATAGCATCAATTTTGTTCGTGTCCACCTCAATGCCTCTGTGAGATACGATAAAACCTAAAAATTTTCCACTATCTACACCAAAGACACACTTCTTCAGGTTCAATCTCATGTTATACTTTTGCAATCACTCAAATATTTTATAGAGAATATTTACATGGTCTTGTTGAGTTAAGGATTTAGCTAGAATATCATCGGCATAATCTTCCCAAATTTTGTGTATGCAATCATGAAATATCAATGTCATTGCTCATTGATATGTTGCACCGACATTTTTTAATCCAAAGGGCATGAATACCCAATAGAAAGTCCCCAAATGGTGGTGAATGTTGTCTTGTATTGGTCTTGAGGGTTGATAAAGATTTGATTATATCCAAAAAATCCATCCATGAACGAGAACAAAGCATGTCTGGTTGTCGACTCCACTATCATATCGATATTAGGAAGGGGAAATTCATCCTTTAGGGATGCTTTATTCAAATCTCTAAAATCCATACACATCCTAATACGATTGTCATGTTTCGCAATTGCGACAATATTCGAGATCCATGGAGAGTAATCAATAGGTCAAATGAATCCAACATCAAGAAGTTTTTCAATTTTTTATTTCACCAATAGAGCTATTTTAGGGTTCATCTTTCATATTTTATGTCACACTGGTTTAGCATCTTCTACGAGAACTATGTTAAGTGTGACAATCTTAGCATCAATTCTTGGCATGTTTGAGTAAGTCCGAGTAAATAATTCAAGAAATTCATGAAGTAAGGTTGCATGAGATGTTCTTGTTCGTCTTTGTCGAGACATTTCCCTACTTGAATTGTTTTCTGCTCATTATTGATATCCATTAATATGTTGATTGAATCGCCAAAAGGAATTGCTTTTGGTTTTGATTTCTCGGGATCATATTCTTCTTTGTCCTTGATATCTTCATTGTTTCCATTATCTTTGTAAACTTGTTGAGTACTAATCAATGCACATGTGACCCTTTTCCTTGTGGCAGTGAATGGTTTAGATCATAGTGTATACAACTAAAAATGGTCACATTATAATAAGTCTCGTAATTAATTAAATACAAGTTATTTAATTAAATCTCTAATTCAATCTACATATAAATAAATTTAATTTTTTATTTATATTGTTCATTTTCTAATTCTTCTATTCTAATTAAATAAATAATTATTATCACTTTTCCATTTCTTCTTAATTAATTAAATAATTTTCACAATTTATTTAATTTAATTATCACATTGCTTTATTTTGAATAAAGTAAATATTCTTCTTTTTCCAAAATCATAAAATCATCTTTAAATCTTCTTTAAATATTTAATTAGAAACTTCTTATCCATATTCCACACATAATTAAATATTTTTCAATATTTAATTAGAAGCTTCCAAATCCACATGTCACATGAAATTAAATAATTTTATTATTTAATTGTTAAATTATCCTCAACCACCAAAACTAACTCATAACTAAACTTGACAAATGGCAAGTTTCCTCTATTTTTGAGTGAAATTTTTTGTGGGAAGGAAACATCTTCCTTCTTTTTCTCTAGCTTCCATCTTTCTCTCCAACTTCTCCATCTCTCACCGTTCATTTTACCAGACTAAATCTCAACCGTTGATCTTTGCCAACTAAGCTTTTTCCTTCAAAAATCTATAAATAAGACCTCTTGTCTCTTTGAAAATCCTGGAACTGTTTCCATAGCATGGGCATTATAGTTGAATAATCAAGCATTTAGCATCTTAATATCTTAGATTTCATAATCATAGCACAATAGCTTAGCTTTTATCATCTTAGCATAAGTAATCATGGTAGAATAGCTTGCATAATCATTTCTCTGTTTCATTATCATAGTTTCATTATCTCACATCATTTAGCATAAGAATGCATGTTGCATATCATCTCATTCTCTGGGTGTCATTTTGTTGAGCTTCTGCTTATACAATCTGAGAGCAAGTAGCTTAAAATGAATCCCTAGAGATAGAGGACAATGGGACAGTTTTCAAGAATCTGTTGGGTTTGAAATTTTTTTAGCTTAAAATCATATTCTTTGATATAATGTTTCATTGGTGTGTTGTTTAATTTTTTTGTTTTTTCCACATATTTACATACACATTTTTGGCACCCACCGTGGGGATCTTGCCCCATTTTTAATATTTTATTATAGGTTTTCTGGCAAGTCATGACTAGAGACATGGATTAGCACATACAACACCCGTTCTAGCACATTTGAAGACTATTCTAGCACATATGATTGATTCTCCAGCGCATTTGAAGATTGTTATAGTGCATCTGATTAATTTTCCAGTGCATTTGAACACTATTCCAATGCATTTGATAGATTCTCCAGCGCATATGATAGATTCTCTAGCGCATATGAGAGATTCTCTAGTGCATATGATAAATTCTCCAGTACATATGATAGATTCTCCAGCACATATGACCTTTGTTCTAGTGCATTTGACTATTTTTGTAGCACATATGACCTTTGTTCTAGCGCATTTCTAATTTGTCTAATTTGTTGTCTGGATCCAATGCGACTCCAGCCAATGGTTTTATTGTTGCTTTTGGATTAAAATGAACCAATCCTAGGGTATCCATTTGGATTAAAATGAACCAATCCTAGGGTAGTCTCTTGGATTAAAATACACCAATCCTAGGGTAGTCATCATACATTGCTATCTTGGTTAAAACGAACATCATGTCTTTTGTGAAGCAATATCTTCACGTAGAATAGCAAATCGTCATTTGGGCTTTAAAACTGAATTTTTTTTGTTGTGATTGGATGGTGATAGGCCTATGTGTTAAATTATATAATCAAATTTAAATGCACAAAAATTAATTCAAAATTGAACACAAGACACAACAGATACCCTGGGAAAACCCTCCTCTTTAGGGAGAAAAACCCAGCCAATAATATCTCTTATATTATTGAATCACAATAAGAATGTCTCCTTTACAATAGTTCGATAAGAAGGCCAACAAGAAGCATCACAATCTAATGCAAATATTGAAACTAATAGATACAATCTGCTAATAAAGATCTTAGTCTTCTACACAAATATCGATCTGCTCTACAGACAAGTTTGCACTTGAAGAACTCAAACTTGATGTGAATATGGAATCAATATCGAATGAACTAAATGCTTGACAAAGAGAATTCCAACGAATATATATATATAATATCAAGAGAAGGACGTGACTCTTAACCATCAGGTCGGCCAGCATAGAGAGATATCCTTTCATAGAGATGCATCCAAAAATGATAAGTCAGCCTCCTCATAAATTGTCTCCTCAATAATTGAGCCAGAATTAAATATAATTAATATTTGCCAAAGGATGTGATTCTCCAAAGGATATGATCACAACAATTAAAAAGACGAAGGCTATTATGTAATTGTTCTTTGTGTGCATGATCTAGGCTGGAGTATGAGACTGACACTACCACAAAACATCAACACTCCCTCTCAGCTAAGGAGTATACTTCCAGCTACATAAGTCAAATCACCTCATCGTGATGACTACCACTATGGCTACAACCATGAGTGGAGAAGAAGAATATCACCTCATCGTGATATCAGATATCACCTCAAGATGATATCAACCATAATGGCTACAACCATGTATGGTATGTACAAGTGTTCATCACTTGCATGATGTTGTCACCTCAACATGACTTTCACCATGGCTCCCCCAGAGGGTGAAACACAAGTACACAAAAAAATCATCACGGACTCTCTCATGTGATGTTGTCATGGAGTGACACACATGACATCCACCATGAATCTTTCAGAGGGTGGAAACAAGGGCTTTCACCTCAAATCTCAAAGAGAAATGCATTAACAAGGGATTTCACCTCGAAATTCTCTCATAGAGAAGAACTCATTAAACAAGGGATTTCACCTCGAACTCCTCTCGTATAGAAGAACTCATTAAACAAGGAATTCCACCTTGAACTCCTCTCGTAGAGAAGAACTCATTAAACAGGCTCACTGATGCTGAGACTCTTTCTCAGTTAAGGCTGGATTCTCCACCATACCAAGCTTATCTTGAAAGTACAAAAACTTGATTCTGGAGAGAGGCTTGGTGAGAATGTTTGTCTTCTGGTCATCATTGTTCATATACCTTAACTGTATAGCCTTCCACAGTACCATATCTCTAATATAGTGATACTTGATCTCAACATGCTTGGTTCTGTCATGAAACACAAGATTGATAGAAAGCTTCACGCAACTCTGGTTATCACAATGAATGATAGTAGGCTCCATTGATTGTCCAAACAATCCTACAAGGAGCTTACGAAGCCATACTGCTTCTCAAGCTGCCATACAAGTTGCAATATACTCTTCCTCTCTTGTACTCAATGCCACAGATGACTGCTTCCTACTGCACCAGGATATCATAGCAAAACCCAAACTAGAGCAACAACCAGAGGTGCTCTTCCGATCTGTGACACACCCTACCGAATTAGAATCAATGTAACCATGTATCTCCAAGTCTGCATCTGAAGAATATCTCAACCCATATCCAACTGTTCCACAAAAGTATCTTAGGATATGTTTAGCTGCAAAAAGATGTATCTATCTCGGTTCACACATGAACTGACTAAGTGCACTCACAGCATAACAGATATCTAGTCTAGTGTTAACTAGATACATCAAGGACCCAATCAGTTTTATGTACATAGTAGGATCCACCAAGTTTGAACTAGTTGCAGCCTCCTTCAATTTATGTAGGTTGGTCTCCATGGGTGTAGACATGGTTTTGCAATCCATCATACTAAACCTCTTAAGTATATCAATGGTGTACTTCCCTTCACTTAGAATCATCTCATCTGGTTTCTGCCAGACTTCTAAGCCAAGGAAGTAATGCATGAGCCCAAGGTCCTTCATCTCAAATTCAAAAGCCAAATCCTTCTTATGCTCGAGAATTAGGTGATATTCTCCAGTAAGAATCAAATCATCAACATATAAGACCAAAATTAATGCTTCACCATTAATTACCTTGAAGTATATATTTTAATTAGCATCATTCTTCAAGAAACCCAAACTTGATAGGTAACAATCAATCCTTTTGTACCATGCACGAGAAGCCTGCTTAAGACCATATAGAGCCTTCTTCAGATTGCAAACATGAGACTCCTTCCCATGTACCTCAAATCCATCAAGTTGATTGATATAAACTTCTTCCTTAATCACACCATTCAGAAACGTTGTCTTCACATCCATCTGGTGAATCTTCCATCCTCTAGATGCAGCAATAGCAATGATGGTTCTGAAAGAAGTATAGCGAGCAACAGGACAAAATGTTTCTTCATAATCAACTCCCTCTTTCTATGAAAAACCATGAGCCACAATTCTAGCCTTGTACTTCTCAATGCTTCCATCAGTTGCATGCTTGATCTTGAAGAGCCATTTTGAAGATACCACAGACTTTCCTTCGGGTCTAGGAACAATGTCCCAAACATCATTTTTGAGAATTGACTGGTACTCCTCTGCTATAGCATCTCTCCAAACTTGTTGACTACACACTTCCTCAAGATTGGTAGGCTCGGATTCAATAAAATGACTCATTAAGGAAACATAACTGGAGAACTTATGTGGCCTTTTACTTTCTCTGAATGTGCCTCTAGGAGCTGCAAAACTTTTAGCCTCTTACATAGTACGCCTGGCCCATAGAGGTCTTTTTCTCCCAATTACAATTTCGGTAGGCCCATCAGTAGGATCTAAGGGTTCAACAAGATCAATATCTTCTTTTTCTTCTAAAGTCTCCCTCTAAATCTCAGGAGTATGGTCAACTTCCATAACCTGAGGAGACTCTTCATTATCAATATCCATATGAGTGACCCTGGATCTCCTGAATGCAACATCTTCCTCTAATGTGACATCCCTACTAATCTCGATCAACTTCTGCCCTAGAATGTATATCTTGTAGGCTTTTGATGTCTCACTGTAGCCCACAAAAATTCCCTTCTTGCCAGAAGGCTCCAACTTTATTCTCTTTTCCTTTGGAACATGAATATAGACAGGGCATCCAAAGATCCTTAAATGACCAACCTCAGGCTTCATTCCTATAAAGGCTTCTTCTGGAGTCATATTCTCCAGGATCTTGTGAGGACTTCTATTTTGTACATATACTACAGTCCTAGAAGCTTCTTCCCATAAGAAGGTTTGCAGATCTTGGTCATGAATCATGGCTTTTGTTGCTTCCATGATCGTCTTGTTCTTTCTTTCTACAATACCATTATGTTGAGCATTATAGGGAACACATAACTCCCTCTTAATCCCTGCATCAACACAAAAATCCCAAAAGCTGCCAGAGGTGTATTCTCCACCATTATCAGATCTGAGGACCTTGATTCTTTTACCACAAAGATTCTCTACCAAGGCTTTGAAATCCTTAAACCTTCCTAACACTTCCTCAGACTCTTTAGTTTTCAAAAAATAAATCCAAGTCTTTCTAGAGTGGTCATCAATAAATAGAACATAATACAAGAATCCACTTGAAGATGGAACAAACATAGGTCCACATAAACCAGAATGAATAAGATCTAAAATACACTTAGATCTACTTTCTCTACTATGGAAAGGAGATTTTGTATTCTTACCTAATGCATAACCTTTGCAAGTTCCTTCATGCTCCTAATTGAACTTAGGAAGACCCAAAATCATCTTCTCTATGATAGGTAAGGCTCAAAAGTGTAGATGAGCCAATCTTTGATGCCAAAGATCACATAAACTTGAAGAATCATGAACTAATGCCTATAGTGGATGCGTACAAATCCTATAGAGGCTTTCATGTCTAACACCAATTACTTTAGCATCCTTGAAGCTGGAATTCTCCATCCACGCAAGTTCTTTTCCTTTGGAGAAGGCAACTTGATATCGTTTATCTTCTAGGGCTGAAATTGAAATGAGATTGCGCTTGATTCCTAGAATATAAAGAAAATTGCTCAACTAAAGTGTGATGATGGAATCCAAATGAATAGTAGAGGTCCCAATCCTTTTCATGGAGTAGCTTGCATCATCTTTGATAATGACTTGTTCGGAAGACTCTCTCTCCACCAAGCTTGATAAGTGCTCCTTAAAACCTATGATGTGTTGAGAAGCACCAATGTCAATCAACCAAGTGTTGGTGTTTGTAGGTACATTTCTTGACAATGTCAAGTAGAAAAAATATTCACATGTATCCTTCTACGGAGAAGCATCATCAACATCTGCAATGGTGGCTTGTTTCTTAAGTCTAGTTGGACAATGCTTAGCAAAGTGGCCAAACTTATCACACCTAAAGCATTGGATCTTGGACAAGTCTCTCTTTTTGTTAGAGGGGGGAGCACCATCATTTCCCTTATCACGATTTGGGCTAGAGTATGAGACTGACGCTACCATAAAACATCAACACTATGCTCTCCCCTTAACTGGGTGATCAAAATGCCAAACTCATCTTTTAATTTCATGCACTTTATGCTTTGTTAAAGCCTTTAGCAGGCCTGCTCTTGTGGAAAAATGTACTCACCCAAGAGGAAGGACCTAAGTTGGAATGCCTAAAGCCAAGGATTCCAACCCACTATAATCAAAAGTGAGTTTTTGATGAAAATCCATTCGATGGTAGTGTGCAAGATAACCATCCCCAAAGCATTTTTTCTAAAGGTTGGGAGGTCTCCTGAGGGAGTTTATCATTTTCTACACCAAACGAAAACCCTTATTATGAGCCTTACTGTAGAAGCTAACCGAGTCAGTAGCCAAACATTATAATACTCATAGTGCAAGGGGAGGGAAGAATTTTCCCCCAAGATACTCACAATATAATTGCCAAGGACCGTTTTCGCAAGGGATCGAGAAATCTAACTTTGAGTATACGCCTGGAAAAGACAAAAACACGAGCACCTTCTAGGGGGTGACATGGCTGTGTGAGTCAACACAATTTTTAGATGTGGGTTGTGATGATTATAATGACCTTTTTGAACATTAAGAGCACAAGTCTACTTGAAGTGTTTGTTTTGTTCAAATACCTGTGGAAATTTCATAGAACATACACTTATTGTTTAGATTCTAGGACTTAAAAACAACTATTTTACAAATGCTTGTTGTGTTTTCAAAACATTAATTCAGATAAGATCATCCAGAAAAACACAAGAGTTTGACAAATCAAACTATAACATTTATGTTAAGGGATTAGAAATCAACAACATTTTTCAAGAAACCCCTTGCTAAAAGAATCAAGAAACTGAAGAAGCCACTTAACTACAAGAAAATTTTGAAAAGGAGACACTTTTTATATCAAAGTAGGAAAGCCTTGCTTGAGCATCAAACTTTCATCCATAGATATCATGACTTTTCTAGAGAACATACTGATGATTTTGCTTTAGATCCTTTATATTCACAAGCTTGTTTCCAACAAAGAGCTCTTTCACAAAGGCATAATCATAGTCAACCCATTCATCATTCTTTCATCCCACAACCAGCAATACAATAATCCAACTACCCAAATCAATTGTTACAATAGAGAAAAACTTCGAAACATTAGGCTTTTGCAAAAACCATCATTTTACAAACTAAGATCAAAACATCTTAAAGTGCATCAATTTCAAATCAATTTCTGATTTTTAGTTTAACTCCCATAATAGGATCTATCATCCTTCATCTAGGGAATCAAAATTTGAAAATTAGAAATTCCTTAGTCATATCAATAGGATCCATCATTCTATTTGGCTAAGGCATCAATTATCCAACAAATTGCACTCCCATTTGTGATCTAAGTTTAGTAAAAATTTGATTCAAGCATATTCCTATTGTCACAAGGTCCCGAAAAAGAGAAGAAGACGAAAGAGAGAATCCACTTTGCAACATGGGTGATAGGGAAGAAAATCCTTTTCATAGGCTTCATGGAAATAGTTCAAATGATGAAATAACTGATGAAATGCTCCAAGAACCTGAACAAGATCCATAGTTTCACCTAGCCATGGAAAAGATCTTAGAGAAAAATAAAGAAAGATACTTTCTTTTATTGGAAAACCAAGGTGCTAAATTTCCCTCTAACTATGATACAGAGAAAATGAAAGGAGATCCTGAAAAGACTGAAACTCCCTTAAATGATCTTAGTGTTCTTACCCAACAAATAAGAGCACTAAAAGGGAAAATCAAGGAAATACAAGGGGGCACAACTAAGAAGTATTCTTTGGAGGATATTTGTCCATATCCTCTTGATAGAAATCTCAACATGATCCCATTTCCAAAGCATTGTGAAATTCCAAAAATTGATAGATACAATGGGAAAACAGATCCTATTGACCACATGAGAGAATTTAGAAACATGAGCCTTGACTTTGCACATGAAGACACGTACTTAATGAGATTGTTCCCATGAAGTTTAGGTGGGAAATCCATGGAATGGCTTTCTAAAATCACTCCACCCATCAAGACATTAAGGAGTTGATCAAGAAATTTATATCCCAATACTCCTACAACATTCAACATCAGATAACTATGCTTGATCTATGCAGACCAAAGCAAAAGACTTGAGAATCCTTCATCACATTCCTACAAATATAGAGAAGATTATTCGCATGATATTCTCGTCCATTTCCTGAAAAGGAAAAGATGGATATCTTTATTGACAGTCTTAATCAAGAAATGATTTATAGGCTCAACCTTCATTGTCCTCCATCATTTGAGAAGTTGATTGAGAATGCAATCACTATTGAAGGAGCCTTAGTCAAGAGAGGAGTGATAAAACTTGACAAAGATAGTCCAAATTCGTACAATCATAACAACAACAATGACAAATCAAGATTTTGGACTAGAAACAAGAATGTTGTCAATGATTGTGTGGTAGATGCAAACAATGTGAAAGCAAAACCATCCATCTTCAATCTATCATGTACTCCATGAAATAACACCAATCAAGGAAATTCAACCAATCAAGGTAATAGCAACACCAATCAGGGAAACAACAACAATCAAGGATATTTGACCAATCAAAACAATAGCAATAATTGTGCTAACTTCAACAATAATCTTAGAAACACTCAAAATGAAAATCTGCCCAAGTCACAATTTTTTTCAAATCGATGGAGTTTTACTCCTTTGGGCCAATCTCTTGAGTGAGCTCTCAAAGAGCTTCTAGATAAAAATGCTATCACTTTAACACCTCAAAGAGATTATGAGTCGCGAGTCAAACCACCATCGTGGAATGAATCATATTATTGTGACTACCATAGATGCAAGGGACATAAGACAAATAATTGTCAAGGATTGAAAAATTTAGTCGAAGATTTGATAGAAAACTGAACAATAACAGTCGAGGGACATCATGCCAATGAAGATCATCAAGCATTTAAAGACCCTCTTCCAAACTATCAAAAAGGAGAATCTTCAACTTACAAGGGGCAAAATGTAAACCATGTCTATGATACCACAATCAACCACATTTACACAGATGACCAACAAGTTAATGTTATTAAGGTCAAAGAAAACCAGGAATATCAACAAGTCAATGTGACAATAAGGGGACAACCTAAAGTTGTCTTAAAAGGGAGTTCATCCAAAACAACTGCCCCTCCTCCAAGTTAGCATAATTTAGTCGATCAATTGCATAAAACATTGGCTCAAATCTCTATCATAGAGCTTCTCAAGATATCCCCAGCACATAAGAAAATTTTGGAGAAGGTTCTTATCAACACAACTGTATCCATTGATTTGGATATTAACAAGTTTCAAGCCATGGTGGGACACTTGTCCTCACCCACTTGCCTATCATTTTATGAAAAAGACGATGCTTCCATGTCTCATCCGCACAACTCCTCACTTTATCTAGAAGTCATAGTCCATAAAACCAAAATTAGGTGTGTCTTAATAGATGGAGGAGCCAGCTTGAATATTTGTACTTTAAAGTTGGTCCTTGCCTTAGGGTTTTTTGAAGATTCTATTGATCCAAGAAGGAAGATAACAATTAAAGCATATGATGATGAAGGGGGAACTTCCAAGGGTCTTATCATGTTGCCTATCAGAGTGGGACCTATTATAAAGAATACTTTCTGCCAAGTTTTGGATCAAGACCTTTCTTACAACATAATTTTGGGTCATCCTTGGGTCCATGAGATGCAATCAGTACCATCAACGCATTAGTGTCTCAAATTTCCTTAGGACGGACAGGAGATAACTATACCAGTAGATCACAACAGCGGCCAAATTTGTTCTAATCTTAGAGCAACCCAGGACACTTTGGTACCACATAATAGAGAAGCTCTTGTTGTTTCTCCTTCAAATCATAATGACCAATCAAAAGAGTTGATAAAGAACTTTGGCACAAAATTGTAGTTGAAGGACAAAGGGGTGGGATAATATTCATTATGTCTCTCTAACTTACCTATCTCTCTCAGATCACATGGCGAGCCCACAATATCCAAACAACAAGTTGTAGCAGCCTCCACATCAAGAGCACAATCTTTAGTACCCATCACAATGTTTGCTCAAGAAGATGAAGCCAAATATAGAGACATTCTCAAGTGGCTATATAAGTATGAAGATGAATTTGTTCAACATATCAAATTGCCTACAGAACAATATGGTAAAGGCTATGCTATAATGCAAAGGATGGGCTATGAAGAGACTGGTCCCATAGGTAAAAGAAAGGAAGGAATTCTAGAACCCATTGAGCCTACAGTAACACATCAAAAAGATAAAACGTGACTTGGGTATGGTGAAGATACAAAATAAGTAGCCCGAAAGAAATCCCATGAAGAAATAGCTTTAACAATTCTTAGATTACAGGATAACTTCGACACTGATTCAAATGAGTATGAATGGGATACAATTTATGATGATGAATTTTGGAGAGATAAAAAGGTTGATGTCATAAAAAAATATACACCCATACTTACACAAGGAGAAAGTTCAAGGACTCAACCACTTGACTATGTACATCAAGATGATCATGACTAGATTGAGGATGATTCAACTCAAAATGAGATTGATAATCGACAGGAGGATACCATCATAGACCTTCCTTATAGTGAGAATATTAACCATGTCTATGTCATGACCTTAACAGCCCTTGACCTCACTCAACCAAATGATCCTTTGCCTTTAATCCATCCTGAGCTTATTGATTGGGATCAAACTAAACCTATTGATATCCCTATATTCCAAGATGATGAAACAAGTTCCACTAGAAAATCTCATCATCAAGATTTAAATAAGGAGAGTTCCAAGTTTCTTAGCTACAAAATTAATAATATAAAAGATCGATCTAATGGTGAAAACCAAAAAATGGCAGTGTTAGATCATAAAAAAGGAAAAAGAAAGAGTGTGTCCAATGGTGAAAACCTTTCAAAGGCACTGAAGGATAAGAAACTTGACACTCTCCCAGAACACTACTGAGAGAGATCTTCTATTTTGATCAAGCCAACAGAAGCAATCAACATAGACACTGCAGAACAACCATAGATCCTATAACTTGTTGCTTCATTAATAGAGGAAGAGATACCAAAGTTCACATAATTCTTGAAAGCCAATCAAATCAACTTTTCTTGGTCATATGTGGATATTCCTGGACTCAATCCTAATCTCATCATGCATCATTTGTCTATAATGTTAGAGGAAAAACCAGTAAAAAAAAACTTAGAAAGA
>VDFB02000008.1:186331074-186352483 GCA_007258455.2 Sequoia sempervirens | reverse complement strand
TAAAAAGTCTTGAAAAAATCCAAAAAAATAGCAGAAAAAAGTCTGGAAAAAATCATCATCAAGTTGAAAACGTAGCAAATAGGCATCTTTTTGACACAAAAAAAAATTGAAAAAAAAAGGTTGAAAATTTTAAAAAAAGATCATTGCCTTATGAAAACCTAGCAAACAAGTGTCTTGGTAACAACAAAAAAATCTGAAAATCTAAAAAAGTGCAATAAAAAAAACTAGTGAAAACTTGGCAATCAGGTGCTATTTGTGAACAAGTTGGCTCTTCCATCTATTAGTTCATGTCCTCCATCCTATCAGTATCTTATCTATCCATCATTTGCGCGTCATAGAGGCAATTGTCTTTCATCATGGTTTGGTGAGCATTGTACATATCCATAATAATCGGTTGTGTCTAACTGGGAGCAAAATACAGACTCAATAGGGGCAACTGACTTTTGAGCTATCACAACAGAAAAATGGTAGTACAACGAACGCATCAAACAAAAACAAAACACAATGACAAGACAACATTTGGCAATCAATCATACATGATCAAAACACTCATCGGAAAGCATAACATTAGGTTTTTCAAATCAAAATGGATGATCTAATCTGAATAGTGTTTGAAATACTTTAAGCAAAGGTTGAATTGTTGTTTTTATGGATTTTTGTTATCATACCTCTAGAGCAACTCGATGATATCCTAGACTAGAGAAGCAAGGAAGGAGTATGATTTTTCTTTGTCTATTGTCTATGAGTTGATCATTATTACTATGCAAATTTATTGTGGGACATACTCTACAACATACCATTGATGACATTTCAGAATTTTCATAGGAAAATGGTTAACTCTTGTTTGTTTATGCAATCAATACTCAGGTCATCTTGGTTCAATTATACCTCGATGCTTGTATTACCTTGCTATATCAAAAATCATGAAAGTTGTACTTAGGTCATCATTAGTGTGAATATCCCCTTTGATGCTTGTACTAACTTCCAACATTTTCAAAAGTTTGATGATAATAAACAAGCATAGAATAGCTCTTAGAATGACAAATTTGCATGGTTAATATAGATTGTATTCATGTTAGTTTTGCACCTGCATTATAGATTTTCCAACATTGGAAAAGCATCAAAGACAACATATCTCTCTAACAAAGGATTGAGTATGTTTGACATTACCAAAAAACAACATCATTCATTTCAGTATCATTATCATTTTCATATCATTCATCCATTTCAACTGCATTATCATTTCATCCATTTTCATTATCATTTTCATTCATTATCATTTTCATTCATTTTCATTTTCATTATCATTTTTATTCATTATCATATCATTTATTTTCATTTTCATTATCATTTTCATTAATTATCATATCATTCATTATCATTTTCATTCATTTTCATTCATTATCATAACATTCATTATCATACCTGCTCATTTTCCGTCATTTTCATTTTCATTCATTTTCACTATCATTATCATTTTCATTCACTATCATTATCATTATCATTTTCATTCACTATCATTACATTTTCATTTTCATTCACTTTCAAAATCATTCTTTATCATTTTCATCATCATTTATCATTTTCACAACATTCATTTATTTAAATTGCATTTTCATATCATCCATACATTTAGAGACACAATCATTTTCCATCACATCATGTACAAAGAATTTAGAAATCATTATAATATCATATTATCATCCAACATCCATGCATTAGATTATATATGTAAACATGACCAAAAAAATACAAAAATATACAAAGCATTGCATATCATTTGCATCCATCTCATATAGCATTTAAACATAATCACATGCCATAATCACATCATAGGCATCCATCATATAAATATACATCCATCATAAATTCATACATCATAGGTCATCACATCATGATCATTATGAGTCATAAACATCATCATCACTATCATATCATATGCATATATAGGCATCATCATGAGATATATCCATTTGCAAGAATCATTATCCATAAACATACATCATAAATACATCCATCACAAATGCATCCATCATAGAGAATCACGTAGACATGCATAGATCAACAATATCCACTGCATCTCATAAAATATCAAAACTCAATGTCAAATGTACAAGGATATCAAAACAAGGAGAGATACAATATCATAATGTGACAAAAATGAATGTGTATACAAAGATCACCAAATATACATCATCAAAAAGGATCATGGGACTGTGAGGTACTTCCCCCAGGACTCGCTAGTCTCGCAAGACCTCCTACACCTGAAGTACCTACACCTATAGCACCTGTACTAGCATCTGGACCCAGATCTTTGTGGGGTAGTTGTGTCACACCCCTGTTGATAGTCTGAGAGTGGCTCTGACCAGATCATGACTATGCATAACTCACTCTTTGCTCTGTGGGAACAACCTCATGGTATTGGCCACGATAATACTTGGCCTCTCTGGCAACCCATGTAACCTCTACAGTCATCACACCCATGGAGGTCCCCTCGGCTACTCTCTGCAATCTCTCAGATAAAGCCATTAACTGCCCACCAGCCTATCTGGCTGCATCTCTCTCCATCGTCAGGGTAGTCACCTATGCCTGTAACTATTGTATAGTGGCATATGCCTATGCCAGTAGACCCTGTAAGCTCTGTGTTGTGCACTGTAGGGTGGCTATCTATCCCTAATCCAATGGACCTCCTATGTCAGTCCCACTTCCTACAACAGAGTGTCTCCTCTGTGATATTTGTATCGCTGCTAGGGAATCCCTACCACCACCACCTCCATCTCCATCATCATCATCATCACTATCCTCATCATCCTCCTCACTCCCACTCTCCTCCATCTCCTCTCTCCTCCACCTCTGCTCAGGTCTCCATGCTCTTCCCCCATCCAGTGGTATAAAAGGCTCCTCGAGACTGGTAAGCCATGGTACTAGATGTGTTGTAGCATATTGTGCATAATTAGTTGTCATCCCACCATCAAGAATATCTACTCTGTAATCCCACATCTATGCACCTAAGTTGGTGAACTCTACAATAGCTCCATCAAATGAAATTCGGGGTCCCCACACTAATATCTCCTACTGAAAAATGAGTGTAAATGGATGAACCTTGGAGCATCCCTTGTATCTGACCATACTATCTAAGTACCTGACTCAATAGAAATATCTCGATGATATATGGGGTGCAGCCAATCAAGTATCACGAAATAAAAACATATGGCATCTCTCTGGCATCCTTTGGCCATGGATGGAAATCTAAATACAGACACCTTGTAACTGTATACAAATCATCAAGTACTCATTGCCAGTAGTCTAATTTTCCCAGCCTAGCCTGGACAACAACACCTACATATGCAAAAAAATGTACGGTTTCCCAACTAGACGTTGTATATCCGCCACAAGACATGTAATTGCTATATGTTCCCATGCCCAGACCTGAAGCAGGGAACATCCAATAACCATGCTCCTCCCTCTATAATACACTATCTGATGTAGCTCATTATATAAATGAGCGAGCATGCATGATCCCCAAGCATATCATGTACCCTACATAAGCATGCTCTCAAGCACTCAACCCCATCCAACTACCAGTCCCTTTGACCTATGGTCAAGACATAAGAATCCACCAATGAATCCTACTAGTACGCAAGGTAATGGCGCGTACGTCTCAGCCATCTCATCCCATGGAATCTCATATTCGGCAATCTAATAATCTGCAAAAACTCTCCTCAAGGAATCAGTGCTCCCTGCTCTCTAGTATCATATGTTGTGCAATCTCTCCCATCACTGGAATCTACATAATCCTATAGACATCCTCGGGAGTAATCGCCATCTCCCCTATCACTAAGTGGAAGGTGTTTGTATCACTGTGCCACCTCTCGGCAAGCGCAGTCAACAAACCCCTATTGAGCCTCATCTCTAGCATCTCCAACAATGAGGTCAACCCACAAGCATCAATGACATCTCTGTCTGCCTGAACAAGCAGTGGAATCAAGCTCCAAGTTTTTGGGAATCGCTCTCACACCTAAAGAATCACTAATCTCTCCTATCCATTTGAAACATATCAAATTAGTGTTTGTGATCAAAGCAATCAATCAAATCAATCAATCCTACTATTTGTTTCTCATCAATCATGAGGACAAATTTATCAGTTATCTTACTATTTTTTTCTCATCAATCATGAGGACAAATTTATCAGTTATCTTACCATTTGTTTCTCATCAATCATGAGGAAAAATTTATCAGTTATCTTACTATTTGTTTCTCATCAATCATGAGGAAAAATTTATCATTTATCCTACTATTTTTTTCTCATCAATCATGAGGACAAATTTATCAGTTATCCTACTATTTATTTCTCATCAATCATAAGGACAGATTTATCAGCTATCCTACTATTTGTTTCTCATCAATCATGAGGACAAATTTATCAATTATCTTACTATTTGTTTCTCATCAATCATGAGGACAAATTTATCAGTTATCCTACTATTTGTTTCTCATCAATCATGAGGACAAATTTATCAGTTATCTTACTATTTGTTTCTCATCAATCAAGAGGAAAAATTTATCAGTTATCCTACTATTTGTTTCTCATCAATCATGAGGACAAATTTATCAGTTATCTTACTATTTATTTTTCATCAATCATGAGGACAAATTTATCAGTTATCTTACTATTTGTTTCTCATCAATCATGAGGACAAATTTATCAATTATCCTACTATTTGTTTTTCATCAATCATGAAAGAAAATTTATCAAATATTACTATTTATTTTCTCTTATATCATGAGGAAAAATTTATCAGACCTATTAGTCATCATCAATTGACCATCAAAACTTCACCATCACAGGCTAAATCAATCGAAAAATCATTCGTCAGGGAGCAAAATCATGCAAACTAGCATAGCTTCAGGAAAATATGCTACAATTTTTATCAAATGTGCTACAAAATAACTTATATGCACTAGAAAATCAAATGCGCTATGGTTTTTCACATATGTGCTATAGAATTCATCATATGCGCTATAGTATTATATGCGCTATTATTTTCATCATATGCATTACACTTTTGATCATATGAGCTAGGGAACTAATCACATGCGCTATGCAATTATGCAAATGCGCTATTCTGCTAAAAACGTGTGAAAAGCAAGGAAAACATGTAAAAAAACATTACATTTTTTGACGAATCAAATTACAAAGTGGTTTACGCAATACGTACCGGGGCTCCGTAATGTGTCAGGCATTGGTGTCGTCGAATCCACTCAAATCTGTGTTGGTGGATGGGAAGTGCCATTTTTCTCACTCTTGAGCTCAAATTTTTCAAATTCACTAAGGTAACAATGCACAAATGATCTTCAAAAGTTACTTTTTACCTATTTAAGGGTGAATGGAGGGTAATTTTATGGCATTGTTTTATCCATGGGGCATAATCAAAGTTCTTCATCCTCATATCAATCTTTCAATAGCGGATTCCGTCAAATCATCTTTATCGGCCGATGAATCGGATAGCCAATCACTGCACATTTTAAAAATCATCAAAAAATTTCAAAAAAATCAAAAATCTAAAAAATTCAAAATTTTATCCGATTCATTGCCTGAGGGGGCATGCAAGCGTCATTTTTCCAAAATTCACATGTGAGGAAAAAAAATTAATTCTTTGAAGCAATGTGTAAAACACATCAATTCAAAGAGGGGAAAAATGTATACAACTAAAAATAGTCACATTATAATAAGTATGATAATTAATTAAATACAAGTTATTTAATTAAATCTCTAATTCAATCTACATATAAATAAATTTAATTTTTTATTTATATTGTTCATTTTCTAATTCTTCTATTCTAATTAAATAAATAATTATTATCACTTTTCCATTTCTTCTTAATTAATTAAATAAGTTTCAAATTTTATTTAATTTAATTATCGCATTGCTTTATTTTGAATAAAGTAAATATTATTATTTTTCCAAAACAATAAAATCATCTTTAAATCTTCTAAAAATCCATCTCACATTTAATTAAATATTTTAAATATTTAATTAGAAACTTCTTATCCATATTCCACACATAATTAAATATTTTTCAATATTTAATTAGAAGCTTCCAAATCCACAAGTCACATGAAATTAAATAATTTTATTATTTAATTGTTAAATTATCCTCAACCACCAAAACTAACTCATAACTAAACTTGACAAATGGCAAGTTTCCTCTATTTTTGAGTGAAAGGTTTTGTGGGAAGGAAACATCTTCCTTCTTTTTCTCTAGCTTCCATCTTTCTCTCCAACTTCTCCATATCTCACCATTCATCTTACCAGACTGAATCTCAATCGTTGATCTTTGCCAACTAAGCTTTTTCCTTCAAAAATCTATAAATAAGAACTCTTGGCTCTTTGAAAATCCTGGAACTGTTTGCATAGCATGAGCATTATAGTTGAATAATCAAGCATTTAGCATCTTAATATCCTAGATTTCATAATCATAGCACAACAGTTTAGCTTTTATCATCTTACTATAAGTAATCGTGGTAGAATAGCTTGGATAACCTATTCTTTATTTCATTATAATAGTTTCATTATCTCACATCATTTAGCATAAGAATGCATGTTGCATATCATCTCATTCTCTAGGTTGTCATTTTGTTGAGCTTCTACTTATACAATCTGAGAGCAAGCAGCTTAAAACGAATCCCTAGAGATAGAGGACGATGGGACGATTTTGAAGAATCTACTGGGTTTGAGATTTGTTTAGCTTAAAATCATATTCTTTGATATAATGTTTCATTGGTGTGTTGTTTAACTTATTTGTTGTTTCCACATATTTACACACACACATAGACTCCTAGGATTTCTTTTAAAGCTTCATCATCCTCAAAGAATCCCAAAGATACATTAGAATTCATGTCAAGTAATTCAGGATGCTTCAAGGTGAGAGTTGGTTTGCTCTAGAGTTACATATGACAATGTTGATGTTGAGTGAAGGTCACTTTTCTGCTTCTTTTATCTTAGAAGGGAAATATCCCAAACCACTTTTTTTTTTCTTATGTGCTAGGCTTGATTGAAATGTGGATTCCTTGCTCTTTCTTTCCACATCCTTTTCCAATGTACCCAAGTTGTTTCATGAGCTCATAACCTCTCCCATAAATTCTTTCCATTTCCTTCAGGTTTGGTGGTTGTTGATAATCTATCATCAAAATTCATCGTGTAACTTGTCTCTTCATCCAAAGTAGATGAGGTAGATGGTTGTGATATGTCATGTGAATTTTGTGTCGACATTACCATTGGTTTATTTTGTGTTTCATTATCTTTTGTTGTCATCTTGTATTCTCCCATGAATGTCGATGTGAAATCCAAGGATCCCCAATCATCTTCCAATAACTTACTAAGTTCATCAATGTCAGTTTCCTCCTCTTTTTCTTCTTCTTATACAGTTTGTGGTGTATATGATTCTAATTCTTCCAAAGGATTTTGTCCAACTCTTTTGGCCATCAAACAACTTTTAGGCTTGGGATTAGATTTTAATGTGTAAACTTTGTTGTTACAGACATACTTCATGATCCGATGTAGGGTGGAAGGCACGCCATTCATCTCATGAATCCACCATCTCCCTAAAAGGAGGTGAACCATATATTTTTGCGGTTTAGGGTGTTATGTCTCTTTTGTTCAATTAGGGTCTTTCACCTAATGAAAAGAGATAGATCCCACACCCAAAATCTAGGAGGTTCACTTAAATAAGGGGATGTATGATGAATTTAATACTAAATACAATGATCCAAATGCAATTATATGATGAAATTGATTGATTAATTATGCAAAACCTAAGAAATGTAACTTGTTTGAAAACACATTGTGTAATGCAGAAACACCTAGAAATGTGAACAAAACTGAATAGAAATGGATGAGACTCAAAGTATGCACCTGGAATATGGATGGAAATAGGAAATGGCTTCTAGAATGTTGTTGATGCTAACTTTTAGGCCTGGTGGGACTCATTCGCCATTCTAGGCAAATCAGTCCCTATTCTGTGAAACTGTTCTAGAACCTATTTTGGACAAAAGGGTATCTAAAAATGCAAAAAACCAAAAACTAACCTGATAGTGGGACTCGTTCACCACCCATGGAGATGAGTCAAATTTTGAATTTTTAAATACTCAAAGGTGGAATCTGGAGCTTTCGGTCTACACTTTCTACTTCTCCAGGTGTCTAGTTCTAAAACTGTCAGATTCAGGCTTGAAAGTCACTTTTTGTTGATATTTTTACTTGGAAAATAAAGAGAAGACTTAAACAACTTTTCAAATTGATTCTTAATGATTCCCAAGCTTCCAAAATGCCTAAATCTGCAAACACACAAGACAAGAAAGAGAAATGTCGGATGTTAGGGCATGGGGGTTTGCCTTGGTCAAACCACTTTTAGGTAATTAAACCAAAATAGAGAAAGAATGTAATGAAGCATGCAATAATGGAGTTGATTACCTTTCCATGATGATTGATCTTGAATGTGTTGGAAACAAGCAACACTGAGAGGGGGGTGAATCAGTGTTGTGCAAAAATTAACTATTTTATCCTAATCTTTATTCCACTTAACACATTTAATCAAAATTAATATGCAAAAACAAAAAACAAGAAACCACAAAACCATAACACAAGGATTTTTATGTGGAAACCCTGTAAAGGGAAAATCCATAGTGGATGGCCAATCCACAATAAGTTCTGAGTATACTCAAACAAAGTATTACAAAATGGGAATGCACTTGCATTCAGGCTCACTACCTAGAGCTCACTGCTCAAAATATGGGGCCTCACTACCCTTACACTAGTTTGGAATTGATCCAAAAGAAAATGAACTAAATAGATAGCATCTACCAATGCTTGATTGTAGTTCCGGTTTATCTCTAATGTCAAACTTTTGTCCTAAAGACTAATATTGAACTTCTGCTCTGTTCTGCTCAAGTTCGCACACAAAATCTTTATGCGCAAGTGAAACTGCACATGATATCACTCAAATACACCTTAGACTTTTGCAACATACACACGCACACTTCTTCTTCTTCTTTTATATGATGTGACCGATTATCTAAATATATCCACTCACCAAGAATTAATCGCCACAGGTCAGGTCAACAAAGCTTAATAATATTTGCAACTTGTCAGCCCAAAACATAAATAATTTTGATGCATATCCAAACAAGTCCGCTACACAATAGCTAGGACCAATAATTAAACATCTAAACTTGAAGATAATTAAAATAATTGAACTTTATACATCCGCTACATACCATTTACATTGAGTCGGCTCTATCAAGCAAATAGACAAAAAATGTCCTACCGAACCTTCAATACCTTATGGCCACAAAAGCAACATTACGAGATTCAGTGATAAGATGCTCCACGTGCTTAACAAAAAATTTCAGCGATCCACAGCACAAAATGATGATCCAGTGAAACTATCATACCGAATACCCTATTCCATGTGTACACTGTCAGTAACACACAATTTTTTGTTTTCTCTACTGGATGCATAACTGCAGACCAAAATGATGACTTCAGTTGCCATCAATGACAACACTAGAAGCTAAAAACCATGTCCACTTAAACCATATGCCACCAATCTCCCCCTTTGGCATTGATGGCAACACTTAGTGAAAAATGACTAAGTGTCGAGACTGATAAGCATATTGCCAAAATACAAAATACTGCACCACTGCAAAATATTACTCCCCCTAAGAATATTAATGCATTTTTTACATCACACTCTCCCCCTTTGACATCAATGACAAAATTGGGGAAACAAAAATTGAAAAAGTTGTATAAGTATATCCAGAGACTTAGAAAAATTTGAAGATGTCTACAAAGACAGTCTTCAATCAGGTCCTAATTTTGAGTCCCAGATACTCCTCAAACTCTCCAAAATGGTAATATGGCCGCAAAGAAGATAAGACAAGGTTTATGCAACTTCCAAACTTATAGGATCAGGAGTGATCACAACACTTTTTGCTTCTTTCAGAGAATTTGCCATCATCTCAATTTTTGGACTTATCAGCCCCCTGAGTTCACTTACTCTACTAATAACCCTTTCATTTTCAAACTTCAGAGTCTTTAATTGGTCAAGCAAATATATTACCTAACTATCTTGATGACGGGTGATCCCATAATAGTGGTTTACAATTTTTGGCCAAACTGAACACTAAAATTATTATTTTTAACTAAATCTTCACATTCGGGCACCTATAGCGGCTAAACTGTGAGGAATTTGAAGATGGTACAAACTAGAGTCTCATCAAATTTTGTCTGTAGATTCTAAAAATATTTTTTTCAAAATTTTTGGAATCAAATTGCACTTGTTTTTCCATCTCCCACGAAAATTGATTTTTTTCAGAAAACAACATTTTTAAAAAGTGGTGCACACCGTATAACACATAACTTTTTTTCCATGAAGGATAAAATTATAATTCTTTCAAATTTAGATTTGTAACTCTAATATCTAGTGCTTCCACTTGGTTAGATAGTTGTTTATTTAATATTTTTTCCTTAATCAAGTTTAAAAGTCAAACAAATTACAATTCAGACACAAGCGACCGATAACGCGTAACTTTTTGTATATGTCAATTTTATTTTTTTTTTGTTGATCAAGGACTTCAATATCTGCACTCAATATTTTCAATTTTTTTGATAATCTTCTATTTTTCCACATGTGAAGAACAAAGAAATTCATTTTCGATGAAAACCCTATGTTTAATAAAACTTTAAAAACAAATACATAACAAAACCAAAACATATTAAAATTATATTCATTGATAGCTTGTTCTAAGGAATACCATAATCATTGAAATAATTTTAAATGAATTCATTTGATCCCTAAAAGCTAAATTAAAAGTGATTTTTTATCGGATTTTGATAGGTGTAAAGGAGACGATTTATAGGTATGGTTTAAACTAGCGGTTCTGTCCAAGGGGGTTTGATCTAAGGTGATTTGATCAAACCCTCTTCAATTGGAATCCTTAAAATAGAACTTTTTAAGACTTAAATCATTATATTTTCTAAAAATATGTGATTTCAGCTAAAATTCATTCCTCTCAAGAATTGTAAACCACTATTATGACAACACCCTGACACACACTGCTGGACAAAGGATCAAAGGTGTTGGAAATAATAGCCAATTGTTGCTCAATATCTTTTATCTTTTTATCATTTTCCTTAGTAAATTTTGACAAGATTAGGCAGGATTTGTATATATTTTGTACTTCAGTTATAGCACCTTGAATATTTTGTATGCAAGTTGCTAGCAGATTCTTGTCCTTGGCAATTAATTTGATTAGGCTTCCAATTCTTTCCTCCTTAAATTCATTTTTCACTTGAACCTGAGCTGAAACCTCAAAAGACTTGAAATGAGAATCTACAAAGCTTATTAATCTCTTCAACTCACCAGAGGAGGATCCTGATGGATCCATAAAATGGGTAGGCATCAATTTCTAAAAAACTTCAGAAGTGAGTTTCAGCAACTCACTATCTTCAATGTGAGATTTCAATATTTTCTCATTGGCTTTATTTTGAGCTATGTTGGAAAATTTCAACATCTGGATTGGAGATAAGGGGGATAAGTTGATTGAACTCTCATCAAACTCAAAATCTGACCCTACCCCCTACTCCAATAGGGATTCTTTTACCTCTTTTGGACTGATTTCTTGATTCTTTGCCTTGTCAATCTTAGATTGAGCTTCTAGAATCACTTTTGGTAACTCTTTTCCTTCTTTAGACACTTCTTTCTCTTCAGTAATCTCCTCACTTTGTACCTTATTCACAACAGGTGTCCTAGTGTTTTCATCATTAGGGGAAGTCATAATTTCCTCAAATATTGGAGGATCAGATACATTCATATTCTCCTCATTTTCATTTCCTTCTTTTGACTTGTGCACTTCTACATTCACTTTCTCATGACTTTGAGCCTATTCATTATTGACTTCCTCAACATATACCTTCTCTTTTGACAAGAACTCTTCCAGAAGTGTCTTAGTCTCACTCATAACAACGTCACTATCACCAATCATGAGTTTATTTATTCTTGACTTGCTTTTGAATTCCTTTTTAACTTTTAGAAGAAGTAGGTCCATTTCTTCAATTCCCATTTCCGAGGACGATTTAGCAAGAAATATTTTCCTCATGTTTTCTTCCTCTGTTCTGGCACTCTCCCTTCTTGATTCTAGAGCATTGTATAGGCTTGTGGGCAAGCCAGACATGATTTCAACTAGATTTTTATTTAACACATTCAAATGCTTAACTAGAGCTTCTTCGAGAGTCTTCTTACCAGAATCATCAAAGAACTCATATAGATTACAAAGTGGCTTGAGATTACTGTCAACTACTATTGCATTTTCAACTTCTTCCACTGACATGTTGGGTTTGTCAGTTTTGGGCTTCTTCCGAGCTTCTTCACTCTTGTAGGAAGGCTTCCTTTTGTTCAGCTTGACTGCATGGGTCTCAGTAGCCTTCAATTCTCTTATTGTTTCTTCTGAGTTTGTCTCTTCTTCTTCATCTGCGGATGCAACTTTATAGGTCCTTGAACTTTTTTTTTTCTTTCTTCTTCTGGAGGCTTCAGCCTTGTTTGGCTAAGTTGCAGGGGAACTCCTAGTTGTTCTGGTGTTAGGATCAGATGTTCCCAGACCATTTGTTGTTGCCTTTTCCTTCTCCTTTGCTACTTCGGCTTCATCTCTTTTCCTTCTAATTTCTTTTAGTTTTTTTATTGGAAGACCCATTTGCTCTGCAAGGATTTCTGTTTCCTTTCTTGCCCTTCTGATTGACACAAGCTTCCTCAATTCTGAATGTACTTGAAGTCTCTTCTCTACATAGGTGCCACACCTTTCTTCATTAGGATCCAGTGGAGAATTCAATAGATGTTCTACATACATCCTTAGTATATTTTAATCCACTTCATAGCCCATAGGCATAATCCAAACTATTCTTGGATTAACTGCTTCCATGTGACATTGATTAATGTTCACCATGAAGCATATAGAATATTTATACTGTTCCACTACGGCTTTAGGGATCTTCTCTCTAACATGCATCTATTTTTGAAATTTTTTGAAATGAACCCACAGGATTGTGTTGCAGGTCTCCTGGTCACCAAGACTACATGGCATGTCCCAAATCTGTACTACTACTGGAACATCATTTCTCCATTGAACTTTTCCAATTCCCAGTACCTTACCTGAGAAGTAAAAATATAGGCAAATTAACAAGTTTCTGAACTTGAACACATTCTTTTTTTCCTTCTTGATTTTCTTCAGATTCTCCAAGAGTTTCCCTCTAAGTACTTCACAGAGATCATAATCCACATTTTGTTTGATCATCTCATATGCTACGTAAATAGCAATGTCGGATACATGATTTTCTTGGCTCAAATGGTAGATCTTGTACCCTATGATCATGGATGCAAATATTACATCAAGCTCGGCAATGACTTATAGTCATTTCCCTTCAGTCCCAATGCGAGCTAGTTGCTTTAGTGACATCATCATTCTTTATTGACTTTAATATTGGAAGTCTGCCAGAAGAATCTAAACCTGTAACTACACAAATAGCTTCCTTGGTAATTTTAAATGGTGTATCTAGCCACATAAGTTCATCATGCACTCTGCTCAGAATGTATTGAACCCACTCATCCTCCTCAAATATGGGAAACTTCACGAATTACACAAATTTCTTGTCCACTAGGGTTTTGAATTTAAGTTTCATAGAAAAATATTCTTGCACTATGTGATTAGAATATAATTCCAATAGTTGTGCACTACCCAAATCTTCAATTTTTGCATGCACATATTCCCTAATATCTTCGATGTGCAGAACACTGTACAGCATGGAAGAAAATTCTCCTAAGGGCTCAGTGTCTACCAATTTATATGAGTTTCATTTGAACTTAGGGCGCGGCCTATCCTTGAATTCAACTAAGAGGGGAGTAGACATAATTGTGAGTACACAAATTTATAGGTTTTTCTATAAATGTCTTTCAGAGATGAAATGGAAGTCGATCGCAGATTCTCTTCTAAGCTTGAATCTCTTCTTCGCTTTGGAAAGGATCACCATAGAGTACTTCAGACTTCTTTTCTCTCAAATGTAGTGTGAAAAATGAAAGTGAAAATGGTTCTTTTATTTTCATCGAACCTAACTCTTACTTTTTGCAATAAATGTTCTTGCCCTAATTTTGTAGTTTTTCAAACTTATCATATTCTAGGGCAAAGAATTCTTGCGCAGATCTATAATGATCTTCATTGATACCTTAGATTCGTTCCACAATGACTGAAGAATATTTGATTTCCTACTAGACTCATCTAAATTCCAGTACCGATCACTTGTAGGGGGTTTAGAGTATTTTCTTGACAGCTCCCCCTAATGTAGAAACCTATAACTAGTTTCCAGGGGTGTTACCAGAAGACGCTTCTAGTGTGGATCCATTTTCTATTGTAGAGGGATTCTTCTTCACCCATTTCTTCTGCATCTGCTTCTTGATATCATCAGTTGTGATCTTTCCTTTTCCCTTAACATCTAGTTACTTATTTTGTTTTACCAGACCTCTTCTGTTCCAATAGAATCTAGAAGTGTGGCCAAATCTGTTGCAATTGTAGCAAACAACACTTCTCTATCTAGGCCAATTGTTTCACTAACTTTTTCTTGATCTGCATTGGTTAGCAACATGTCCAAATCTATATCATGCATAGAATTTGACATCTCTATGAGGGTTATTCATCATAGTTTTGCATTCACTTGACTTGTGACCATACTTGTAACAATTAAAGCACTAACCTGAGAATGATGGTGTACTTTTTTTCACCTTACTCCTACATTGAGAAGCCATATGACCAAATTTGTTGAAAGTATAACAATAACCATTAGATCTTTGAGCATTAGGTTGCCTAACCGGATTCCTTCTAGGTTCATTCATCCAATCTCCTTGTTTGGAATTCCTTTGTCCAGAACTCCTTTGTGTAGATTTAGAGCTTTCTCCTTCTTCATATTCAAGACCTCATTTGTCACCATTAGTTCTTTGTCCCTTGATTAACTCATCAAGTTTGGTTGAGCTTGCTTTGAATTTCTCCTTGAACTCGTTTACTATAGCAAGTTCATCCCTGAGATCATCAAGTTGTTTTTCAAGCTCTTCTTCATTGTTCTTGGATTGCTCTAATTCATTTTCTAGTTGGCTACATTGTTCAAAATTTTCTTTCAAGGATTGTGCAAGCTTTTCTTCATTTCTCTTTCAGTCCTCTAACTCTTTAGTCATCTTCATCATGATGGATTTTGTCTCACGCTTCAAGGAAGCATTCTCATGAGCAAACTTTTCACATTATTTTGTTTTCTCCTTCAGGACTTGACTGAGTTGTTCATATTCACTTGATTTTTTTCTACTTGAGATAACCACATAATTCCTTTCTTTTCTCCCTTGATTCATCAATCTTGTCTTTCAATGACTGGATGAATTTTTTAGCATTTTCAAGATTTTCTTGCAATTCTTGAATCTCATATTTTGACTGCTCAAGATCATCCAAGGCCACTACGAGTTGTTGTTGAAGACTTCTTATATCCATGACTCTCCAAGATATCCCCAAGCTATTAGACTTCCTCAAAGAAACTTGCTCTGATACCAATTATTGGAAACAAGCAACATTGAGAGGGGTGTGAATCAGTGTTGTGCAAAAATTAATTCTTCTATCCTAATATTTATTCCAATTAACACATTTAATCAAAATTAATATGCAGAAACAAAAAACAAGAAACCACACAACCATAACACAAGAATTTTTATGTGGAAACCCTGTAAGGGGAAAAACCAAGGTGGATGGCGAATCCACAATAAGTTCTGAGTATACTCAAATGAAGTATTACAAAATGGGAATGCACTTGCATTCAGGCTCATTTCCTAGAGCTCGTTGCTCAAAAGATGGGGGCTCACTTCCCTTACAGTAGTTTGGAATTGATCCAAAATAAAATGAATTGAGTAGATAGCATCTACCAATGCTTGATTGCAGTTCTGGTTTAGCTCTAATGTCAAACTTATGTCCTGAAGACTGATATTGAACTTCTGCTCTGTTCTACTCAAGTTTGCACACAAAATCTTTATGCACAAGTGAAATTACGCATTATATCACTCAAATACACCTTAGACCTCCACAAAAAACACACGCACACTTCTTTTTTTAAATGATGTGACCGATCATCTAAATATATCTGCTCACCAGGAATTAATCACCACGGGTCAGCTCAACAAAGCTTAATAATATTTGCAACTTGTTGGCCCAAAACATAAATAATTTTGATGTGTATCCAAAAAATTCAGCTACACAATAGCTAGGACCAATAATTAAACATCTGAACTTGAAGATAATTAAAATAATTTGACTTTATACATCCGTTACACACCATTTACACTAAGTCAGCTCTATCAAGTAAATAGACAAAAAATGTCCTACCGGACCTTCAAAACCTTATGGACACAAAAGCAACATTACGAGATTCAATGATAAGATGCTTCATGTGCTTAACAAACAATTTCAGTGATCCACAATACAAAATGATGATTCGGTGAAACTATTAGACCGGATACCCTGTTCCATGAGTACACTGTCGGTAACACACAGTTTTCTATTTTATCTGTCGGATGATTGAATGTATAACTGCAGACCAAAACGATGACTTTAGTTTCCATCAATGACAACACTAGAATCCAAAAACCATGTCCACTTAAACCATATGCCAATAGAATGTCTGCAACAAAACATGAAGAATCTTCCCTTGAATGTCTAAAAAGTGGTCTTGAATGACTTGAAATGGTAAAACCCTAGCTTGCTTAACTTGAGATGGAAAAATGATGGATGAATAATAAATAATGGTTAAGAGAGATGTGAATTATGGTTTGAAAGTTTGTATTTATAGGAAATTCTCCTAATTTACCCATAAATTGGATCCCCAAGGCTGACACGAGGAAACAACAAAACTTAAATTCCAAAATTTCCCACTCAAAAGTCAAAAATGGGCCAAATGGGACTCATTCAACACCTATGGAAAATGGGTCCCACCTAGATGGGACTGATTCACCATGGATGGCAAGTGTGGCGAATGGGTCCCACAGGGGCCATTTTTCCAGCTAAGATGCCAAGAAGTTAAGAAATAAGGTTTATATCAAGACTTTCTCAGGTATTTGATAAATTTAAGCCTTGGGATACACAATATGGGTTAATATGGGCCTATTAGTGATGATGTAAAGGTCAATTAGGGCTTGGGACACAAAATTCAATGTGAAAATGTGATTAAATACACTTTACAACATGAAAATGAGGTGCACATAGCCTAGAAAGGCACAATATCCAATGTGAAATTGTAAGACACATTACAACACTAGATTAACATTAAGTTTATTTTGCAAGCCTTCTATATTGATGTGATAATGCAATTAAATATATTTTATAATGTTGAATTAGGGGGAGATGGGTTCATTAAGTCTAGAAAAGTGTGAAATTCTTTTACAACACTTTATAACACCTTCACGAGACATCGATAAATGCATTTGCAAGGGTCCAAGACCTAGTGTGGATGCATAAAACACCTCACAACACTAAATCAAGGCCTCATTAAGTCAAATTTATCATGAATTATTCCTCAAATCAAGCAAGTTTCCTTTTTTCTATGGTACATTAAGCCCCCACTTTAGTGAGAGGGGTATGTGTAGGATCATGATGGGTATGTGTAGGGTATGTGGTTGACGACCTTTTTTTACCCAAAATTGATGAAATGAAAAGGGTTTTTAAAGGAGATTCTCAGCTTTCCACCAATATAAATTATGGTCTACTTTGAATTTAATAAATAATTATTATTCATTTTCTATTTGAATTACAACCAAAGTCCTAATTGATAAGTTGATTGAAAAATATCTATAGCTTTCAAACAGTATCACATTTTTTGAATCCAAAACATGTGTCACATTCTATGCTTCACATACTATAGGATTAAAAAAAATGAATTTCAAGAAGTTTTGACAAAGTTAAGGTGGTCAAACATGTGAGTTTTTATATTTTTTTAAAGTTGTAATAAAAAAATCATAATTAATTATTTACTTGGAAGAAAATTACAAAAAAATATGCATCACATTGGAACATGAGTCCTATACTTATATCTAAAATCTTATAAAAAAATATTATCATTTTATTGTGGTTAGGGTGGTTAGACGGACACCTACTTCTTATTTTTTTCCCTAAAATTTAATTACTACTACAATGAAATTTCAAATTTTCACCAAATATATATATATTTTTTTTAAATAAACCTAGTAGTTTAGAAACTACATTCAATTTGCTACAGATTTTATTCTTACATATTTTTGAAATAATATAGATGACTTATTCAAATTTTTACGTCAAGTTGCCTAACTTTGATTTTTCTAAATTTTTTGCCACTTAAGGGCCTATTTTTTCCATGATGATCTTGCACATACCCAGAGGATTAACTTTCTTCAAACTCACACTAAAGTAGACATTCAAGAGAGTTTCAAGTGTACAAATTCAGATGACAAAGAATGACAAAGATCAAGAAGGCAGTCAAGCCCCCAGGATCCAAGATCTTGATTCAAACCATCAAGATACATAATCATGCAATCAAAAGAATGAGAAAGATGAAAATGAAAGGTTGGATCAAGCTTCAATCGTTTGTCTGGCTAGTTGTGGATCAAATCTAGACTGTTTTTCCAAAAAGGAAAATTGCATACTCACTCTGGGGTGACGGGACTCTTGGTTGTCCACCGGGTGAGAAAGCCCAAAAGATAAAACATACACTAGTTGGTATGCACATAGGTGGCTATGGGGTTCAAGTCGTACCTTGGAATGGGCTTCCCGCTCAACCATACTAAAGTTATATCTCCTGATAACTTTAATAAGGTGCCACAAAGGAAACTAATTTTTGAGCCCTATGATGTAAGCAAAACTTTGTATGCTTGACACTCATAGACATCACGATGTAAGGATTGTTCAAAGGGATTTTGCTTAGTTTGTGTGAGGCCTCATCTTAGGGGACATCATGCTTAATGTTTCCAAGAGAGGATGAGTACAAACGATCTCATCTTGTTTCCAAGAGAGGACAAGTGTAAGGTCTCATCTTGGGGAATATTTTTCCAAATGTGTCCAAGAGAGGGAATCACAAGAAAAGTAAAATCACACAATGAAATGTGAGTGGTGATGTATTCCCCCCACTTTAAAGTGGTTGCAAACACCATTACTGTGAGCAATTGCTTTAAATTGGAAGAAGGAGAATGTGAGAGCTTACTCAGAAAACCCTATGCCAAGTCATATGTTTCCGATAAGCTATGTCATGAAAAAGGGAAGTATGTCACATGCAATCCAACTTAAGGCACATCATCCATGTCCCAAGCTTGCTCTTATATGTTCATGAAAGGTTAACGACTAGCCAAAGGAGGCAGCTATAAGTGACATACAAGGACAAGGCTACAGAACCCCTTGCCCCCACTTAGTGCAGGACAAGGGTGAGCCAAAATGATTGATGAAATGCATGCTAGAGTAAAAATTAGTATCAATTAGAGGAAGTAGGTGCCCCCACAGAAGGAAGAATACCAAACTCCTAAAAATGTTGGATTTTACAACTTAACTTAGCTTTATATTCATTAGTGGAATGACCGTGAACTCTATGATATGTGCAAAATAAAGTCTTGTAATAGAATTTATTTTGAGTTCAGGGAGGAAGCACGATCAAGTGACCTTGGAGGAATCTCAACAAGATACCCTCTTGATCAACCGGAGAAGGTGGTCATATGGCTTTCTTGAAAGAAACATCTTGCTTAGTATGCTTTTTCATATCGTTGCAAGACTCTTTAGATTGTGAGATTTTGTTCTCACTCTTACAAGAGGAGAGAAAATCTATCGAATGAAAATATTTAGTGCTATGTGAAATGACATTGATGTTAAGTGAAGAGTTCATTTTTTGTGTCATATTGTGTAAAGGATGATGTTCAAGACCACTAGTGTTGAATAGTTTAGGATAGACAACTGCTAAGGATGATTGAGGAGTATGTTGTGTGAGATTTTTGATGTTGAGTGAAGGTTTGGCAATCTCTATCAAAGGACAATAACCAAGACCATGACTGGTTTGTTGTGTGATAGGGTTGATAGGGTTGTGGATACCTTGTTCATGAGCACCACAACCTTTTCCACTATATCCAAGTTGTTTCATTATTTCATAACCGCATCCATAAAGCTTCTTCATTGCTTTTGAAGTCAGTGGTTGTTCATGATTATGTTCATCAAAGGTTGTTGTGTAAGTTACTTCATTGGCTAAAGTGGTTGAGGTGGATGTTTTTGAAAGGTCATCTGAGTCATGTTTGAAATCTAAGGAACCCCAATCATCTTCTGATAATTGCATGAATTTTTCAATATGTTGTTCTTTGTTGTTCTGGTGTACGGGTTCCATTTGTGTAGTTGATGTTGATGTGTATAAGGAATTTATGTTGGTTTTCTGAAGTTGTAAGACACTATCAGGTTCAATACCAGCGTCAAGGGTGTGGACTATGTTGTAGATGTATTTTATTTTGTGACGAAGAGTGGAAGGCACACATTTCATTGCATGAATCCACTTTCTACCTAAGATAAGATTACATGAAAGTTCATAAGGAATAACATGGATTGGTGTATTCAATGTGGCCACTCCAATGGTAAGAGGCATAATGATCACCCCTAGTGGTTTCTTTTTTACATTTTCAAATCCCTTAATAGATAGAGCATCAGGTCTAATGGTTGATTGATCAATGCCAAGCCTATCTAGAAGGGTCACACTACACACATTAAGGGCAGAACCAGTATCTACAAGAGTTCTCTTTATCCCCTTTTGTTTATATTTTGTTATGATCATGAAAGTTTCAAAAAAAATTGTACATCCAAAGAGGGGAGTTCACTTTGGTGGAAAATAATGTCAATGTTTAGTCCTTGAATCATGGCTGCTATATAGTTGATGGTACGTTAGAAGGGACAAGAACTTGTTGTAAGGTTGTTTGGATCATGTTGTGTTAGTGAGGGGAGGATTGAATAAGATCCCATAAGGATATCTTAGCAGGAGTGTTCTTTAGTTGTTCAACAAAATTGTACTCTTGAATGTGCGAATGTAATAAAGGATCTCTAGGAAAGATGGGATTTGGAAAAGGTAAGGGTGTTGTTGTGGGTTGTTGTTGTTGTGGATTATTTCTAGTGTTATATGTATGAGCAACGATATTATGACTCAATTTCTGCAACATATTAATCTTAGGTGGGTAGAGGGTGAATTCAAGTTTTTGTTGAGTTTGTTTGTGTGAAGGGGGGGTAAAGGATGAGTTGAGGTTGAATAATATTAACATCCCTTGGCGAATGAGAGTCTAACATAGGATTTGCATT
>VDFB02000008.1:186246465-186330974 GCA_007258455.2 Sequoia sempervirens | reverse complement strand
ATTAGCTATGTCAGCATACCAAGGTGTTTGTACACTAATAGAGAATAGATGCTCATCAGGAAAAGAGTCGTCTATGGCTTGTTTATCTTCTGATGTAGTCAACATTGAAAGAAAATCTACAACATTGGCCTTCCCTGGCTTATCCACAATGGTTATGTCAAACTCCTGCATCAACAATAACCACCTTGCTAGTCACCATGATCAAAGCTTTATTCATGAGGATACCTAATGGTTGGTTGATCGCTGTGCACAAAGATTTGGTAACCTCGTGGATAATGGGTCCGGAATTTGTCTGGCATAAAATCACTCTAGCATTTCTTTCTCATAATGTATAGTTGAATTCAACTCTGTACTTTATTACAAAATAAAATGTACCAATAGCTCCTTTATGTCCTAAGATTGCTCCTATGGAATAATCTAATGCATCTGTATGTGTATACACCTGAAAATGGTCACATTATAATATGTCTAGTAATTAATTAAATACAAGTTATTTAATTAGATCTCTAATTCAATCTACATATAAATAAATTTAATTATTTATTTATATTGTTCATTTTCTAATTCTTCTATTCTAATTAAATAAATAATTATTATCACTTTTCCATTTCTTCTTAATTAACTAAATAAGTTTCACACTTTATTTAATTTAATTATCACATTGCTTTATTTTGAATAAAGTAAATATTCTTCTTTTTCCAAAATCATAAAATCATCTTTAAATCTTCTAAAAAGCCATCACATTTAATTAAATATTTAATTAGAAACTTATTATCCATATTCCACACATAATTAAATATTTTTCAATATTTAATTAGAAGCTTCCAAATCCACATGTCACATGAAATTAAATAATTTTATTATTTAATTGTTAAATTATCCTCAACCACCAAAACTAACTCATAACTAAACTTGACAAATGGAAAGTTTCCTCTATTTTTGAGTGAAAGGTTTTGTGGGAAGGAAACATCTTCCTTATTTTTCTCTAGCTTCCATCTTTCTCTCCAACTTCTCCATCTCTCACCGTTCATCTTACTAGACTAAATCTCAACCGTTGATCTTTGCCAACTAAGCTTTTGCCTTCAAAAATCTATAAATAAGACCTCTTGGCTCTTTGAAAATCCTAGAACCGTTTGCATAGCATGAGCATTATAGTTGAATAATCAAGAATTTAGCATATTAATATCCTAGATTTCATAATCATAGCACAACTTAGCTTTTATCATCTTAGCATAAGTAATCATGGTAGAATAGCTTGCATAATCTGTTCTTTATTTCATTATCATAGTTTCATTATCTCACATCATTTTAGCATAAGAATGCATGCTACATATCATCTCATTCTCTAGGTTGTCATTCTGTTGAGCTTTTACTTATACAATCTGAGAGCAAGCAACTTAAAATGAATCCCTAGAGATAGAGGACAATGGGATGGTTTTGAAGAATATGCCTGGGTTTGAAATTTGTTTAGCTTAAAATTAGATTGTTTTATATAATGTTTCATTGGTGTGTTGTTTAACTTATTTGTTGTTTCCACATATTTACACACATTTTTGGTGCCCACCATGTTGCTCTTGCCCCGTTTTTAATATTTTATTGTAGGTTTTCTCATAGGTCACAGTTGGAGATGCAGATTAGCACATACAACACCTATTCTAGTGCATCTGATTAATTCTCTAGCACATTTGAAGACTATTCCAATGCATTTGATAAATTCTCCAGCACATATGGTAGATTCTCCAGCGCATATGACCTTTGTTCAAGCGCATTTGACTATTTTTGTAGCGCATATGACCTCTATTCTAGCGCATTTGTAATTTGTCTAATTTGTTATTTGGATCTGACACAACTACGACTAGTGGTTTTATTGTTGCTTTTGGATTATAATGAACCAATCCTAGGGTAGCCATTTGGATTAAAATGAACCAATCCTAGTGTATTCATTTGGATTAAAATACACCAATCCTAGGGTAGTCATCATACATTGTTATCTCAGTTAAAATGAACATTGTGTCTTTTGTGAAGCAATATCTTCACATAGAATAGAAAATTATCATTTGGGCTTTAAAACTTAAACATTGTTTGTTGTGATTGTACGGTTGATAGGCCCTATGCTCTCCCCTTAACTGGGTGATCAAAATGACAAACTCATCTTTTAATTTCATGCACTTTATGCTTTGTTAAATCCTTTAGGGCATCCTCTTGTGGGGAAAAATTACTCACCAGAGGAAGGACTAAGTGGAACGCCTAAAGCCAAGGATTCCAACCCACTATAATCAAAAGTGAGTTGCCCCCAAGATACTCACCATATAATTTCCAAGGACCATTTGCTCAAGAGATCGAGAAATCTAACTTTGAGTATACATCTAGAAAAGAAAAAAACATGGGCTCCAACATAGGCTCCCTCTAGGGGTGACACGGTTGTGTGAGTCAATGCAATTTTAAGATGTGGGTTGTGATGATTATAATGACCTTTTTGACCATTAAGAGTGATTCTACTTGAAGTGTTTGTTTTGTCCAAATACCCATGAAATTTCAGAGAACATACACTTATTGTTTAGATTCTAGGACTTCAAAACAACTATTTTACAAATGCTTGCTATGTTTTCAAAACATAAATTCAGATAAGATCATCTAGAAAAACACAAGAGGTTTGAAAAATCAACTTGTGACATTTATGTTAAGGGATTGGAAATCAACAAAATTTGTCAAGAAACCCATTGCTAAAAGAATCAAGAAATCGAAGAAGCCACTTAACTATAAGAAACTTTTGAAAAGGAGACACTTTTTTATATCAAAGTAGGAAAGTCTTGCTTGAACATCAAACTTTCATCCATAGATATCATGACTTTGCTAGAGGACATACTGATGATTTTTCTTTAGATCCTTTATATTCACAAGCTTATTTCCAATGAAGATCTCTTTCACAAAGGCATAATCATAGTCAGCCCATTCATCATTCTTTCATCCCACAACTAGCAATGCAATATTCCAACCACCCAAATCAATTGTTACAATAGAGAAAAACTTGAAAACATTAGGTTTTTTGCAAAAACCATAATTTTTCAAACTAAGATCAAAACAGCTTAAAGTGCATCAATTTCAAATCATTTTTTTAATTTTCAGTTTAATTCCCATAACGGGATCTATCATCCTTCATCTAGGGAATCAAAATCTGAAAATTAGAAATTCCTTAGTCATATCAATAGGATCCATCATTCTATTTGGCTAAGGCATCAATTATCCAACAAATTGCACTCCCATTTGTGATTTAAGTTTAGTAAAAATTTGATTCAAGCATATGCCTATTGTCACAAGGTCCCAAAAAAGAAAAGAAGACAAAAGAGAGAATCCACTTTGCAACATGCATGATAGGGAAGAAAATACTTTTCATAGGCTTCATGGAAATAGTTCAAATGATGAAATAACTGATGAAATGCTCCAAGAAGTTGAACAAGATCTATAGTTTCACCTAGCCATGGAAAATATCTTAGAGTGAAATAAAGAAAGATACTTTATTTTATTGGTAAACCAAGGTGCTAAATTTCCCTCTGACTATGATACAGAGAAAATTAAAGGAGATCCTGAAAAGACTGAAACTCCATTAAGCGATCTTAGTTCTCTTGCCCAACAAATAAGAGCACTACAAGGGAAAATCAAGGAAATAAAAGGGGGCACAACTAAGAAGTGTGCTTTGGAGGATATTTGTCCATATCATTTCGATAGAAATCTCAACATGATCCCATTTCCAAAGCATTGTGAAATTCCAAATTTCGTTAGATACAATGGGAAAAAATATCCTATTGACCACGTGAGAGAATTTAGAAACATGGGCCTTGAATTTGCACATGAAGACACGTACTTCATGAGATTGTTCCCACGAAGTTTAGGTGGGAAATCCATGGAATGGATTTCTAAAATCACTCCACCCATCAAGACATTTGAGGATTTGATCAACAAATTTATATCCCAATACTCCTACAACATTCAACATCAAATAACTATGCTTGATCTATGTAGAGAAAAGCAAAAGACTAGAGAACCCTTCATCACATTCCTACAAAATGGAGAAGATTATTCGCATGATATTCTCGTCTAGTTCCTGAAAAGGAAAAGATGGATATCTTTATTGACAATTTTAATCAAGAAATGAGTTCATGGCTCAACCTTCATTTTCCTCTGAAGTTGATTGAGAATGCAATCACTATTGAAGAAGCCTTAGTTAAGAGAGGAGTGATAAAACTTAAAAAAGATAGTCCAAATTCGTACAATCATAACAACAACAATGAAAAATCAAGATTTTGCACTAGAAACAAGAATATTGTCAATGATGGTGTGGTAGATGCAAACAATGTGAAAGAAAAACCATCCATCTTCAATTTATTAGGTACTCCATGCAATAACACTAATCAAGGAAATTCAACCAATCAAGGCAATAGCAACACCAATAAGGGAAACAACACCAATCAAGGATATTTGACCAATCAGAACAATAGCAATAATCATGGTAACTTAACAATAATCTCAGAAACACTCAAAATGCAAATCCACCCAAGTCACAATTTTTTTCAAATCAATAGAGTTTCACTCCTTTGGGCCAATCTCTTGAGTCGGCTCTTAAAGAGCTTCTGGATTAAAATGCTATCACTTTACCACCTCAAAGAGATTATGAGTCACAATTCAAACCACCATCATGGAATGAATCGTATTATTGTGACTACCATAGATGCAAGGGACATAGGACAAATAATTACCAAGGATTGAAAAATTTAGTCCAAGATTTGATAGAAAACCACACAATAATAGTCGAAGGACATCATGCCAATGAAGATCATCAAGCATTTAAAGACCCTCATCCAAACTATCAAAAAGGAGAATCTTCAAGTGGTAGGGGGGAAAATGTAAACCATGTCTATGATACCACAATCAACCACATTTACATGGATGACTTGCAAGTTTATGTTATTAAGGTCAAAGAAAAGCAAGAATATCAACAAGTCAATGTGACAAAAAGGGGACAAGCTAAAGTTGTTTGAAAAAAGAGTTCATCCAAAACAACTGTCCCTCCTCCAAGTTAGTATAATTTAGTCAATCAATTGCAAAAAGCATTGGCTCAAATCTCTATCTTAGAGCTTCTCAAGATATCCCTAGCACATAATAACATTTTGAAGAAGGCTCTCATCGACACAACTATATCCACTGATTTGGATATTAACAAGTTTCAAGCCATGGTGGGACACTTGTCCTCACCCACTTGCCTATCATTTTTTGAAAAAGACAATGCCTCCATGTCTCATCCGCACAACTCCTCACTTTATCTAGAAGTCATATTCCATAAAACCTGAATTAGGTGTGTTTTATTAGATGGAGGAGCCGGCTTGAATATTTGTACTTTAAAGCTAGTCCTTGCCTTAGGATTTTCCAAAGATTCTATTGATCCAAGAAGGAAGATAAAAATTAAAGCATATGATGATGAATAGCGAGCTTCCAAGGGTCTTATCATGTTTCCTATTAGAGTGGTACCTGTTATAAAGAATACTTTCTACCAAGTTTTGGATCGAGGCCTTTCTTACAACATACTCTTGGGTTGTCCTTGGATCCATGAGATGCAAGCAGTACCATCAACATACCATCAATGTCTCAATTTTCCTTATGATAGATAGGAGATAACTATACCAGCAAATCACAACAACAACCAATTTTTTTCTAATCTCAGAGCAACCCAGGACACTTTGGTACCGCATAATAGAGAAGCTCTTGTTATTTCTCCTTCAAATCATAATGACCTATCAAAAGAGTTGATAAAGAACTTTTGCACAAAATTGTAGTTGAAGGACAAAGGGGTGGGAGAATATTTATTATGTCTCTCTAACTTACTTATCTCTCCAAGATCACATGGAGAGCCCACAATATCCAAACAACAAGTTGCAGTAGCCTCCACATCAGGAGCACAATCTTCAGTACCCATCACAATGTTTGATGGAAAATTTATTAAAGCTAATACTCAAGAAGATGAAGCTGAAGATAGAAACATTCTCAAGTAGCTATATAAGGATGAATATGAATCTATTCAACATATCAAATTTCCTATAGAACAATATGGTAAAGGCTATGCTATAATGCAAAGGATGGGCTATGAAGGGACTGGTCCCATAGGTAAAAGAAAGGGAGGAATTGTAGAACCCATTCAGCCTACAGTAACACATCTAAAAGATAAAATAGGACTTGGGTATGGTGAAGATACAAAAGAAGTAGCCCGAAAGAAATCCCATGAAGAAATAGCTCTAACAATTCTTAGATTATAGGATAACTCTAACACTAATTCAAATGAGTATGAATGGGATACAATTTATGATGATGAATTTTGGATAGATTAAAAGGTTGATGTCATACAAAAATATACACCCATACTTACACAAGGAGAAAGTTCAAGGACTCAACCACTTGACTATGCACTTCAAGACAAATATGACTCGAGTGAGGATGATTCGATTCAAAACAAGATTGATAATCAATAGGATGATACCATCATAGACTTTCCCCATAGAGATAATGTTAACCATCTCTATGGCATGACCTTAACAGCCCTTGACCTCACTCAACCAAAAAATCCTTTTCCTTTAATCCATCCTAAGCTTATTGATTGGGATCAAACTGAACCTATTGATATCCCTATATTCCAAGATGATGAAGCCGTGGTAAATTTATTTTTCTCTTCCAATCCTGAAACCAGTTCCACCAGCGAATCTCATCATCAAGATTTAAATCAGGAGAGTGCCAAGTTTCTTAGCTACAAAATTAATAATATAAAATATCGATCTAATGGTGAAAACCACAAAACAACAATGTTAGATCATGAAAAAGGAAAAATAAAGAGGATATCTGATGGTGAAAACCTTTCAAAGGAACTGAAGGATGAGAAACTTGACACTCTCCTAGAACACTACCAAGAGAGACCTTCTATTTTGATCGAGCCAATAGAAGCAATCAACATAGACACTGCAAAACAACCAAATATCCTACAACTTGTTGCTTCATTAATAGAGGAAGAGATACCAAAATTCACAAAATTCTTAAAAGCCAATCAAATCAAATTTTCTTGGTCATATGCAGATATGCTTGGACTCAATCCTAATCTCATCATGCATAATTTATCTATAATGCTAGGGAAAAACTAGTAAAGTAAAAACTTAGAAAGATGCATCTGCATGTCTCATTGTTGGTCAAAGAGGAATTGAAGAAATTATTGGATGTTGGGTTCGTTCGGTCCATTGACTATGTAGAATGGATCTCTAACATTGTACCTATATCAAAACTAGATGGGCACATCAGAATTTGGATAGATTTTTGGGATCTAAATAAAGCATGTCCGAAAGATGATTTTCCTCTACCTAGCATTCACACAATTGTGGACGTGACAGCTAGACACACCATGTATTCACTTATGGATGGATTCTCAAGATATAATCAAATCAAGATCGCACCAGAGGATCAAGACAAGACTGCTTTCACATGTCCCTAGGGTACCTATTGTTGGAATGTAATGTCATTCAGACTCAAAAATGTAGGTGCAACCTACCAACAAGTGATGACCACTATTTTTCATGACATGATGCACACTTTCATAGAATATTATGTGGATGATTTTTTAGAAAAATATTACACAAGAGAGGGACATCTAGAAATCCTATCTAAAATCTTTGTCAAAATGGAGAAATTCAAGGTTAGACTCAATCCAAAGAAGTGTGTCTTTGGGGTTAAATCTAGAAAGCTTTTAGGATATATTATTTCAGAAAAAGGAATAGAGGTAGATCCAACAAAATTCAAAGCCATCATGGAGACTACACCACCAAGAAATATTATTTAGCTTTGATCATTGTAAGGATAACTACAATCTATTATAAGGTTCATCGCACAACTAGAAAACAAGAGTTTTCCTTTCACACATCTCTTGCACAAAAATGTTCCTTTTAAATGGGAAGAAAAGTGTGAAGTGACATTCAATCAAATCAAGCAATATCTGATGATTCCACCACTCTTGGTTCCACCAGTACCAGGAGATCCGCTCATACTTTACATTTCAGCCACAAAGGTATCCTTGGGGGCATTATTGGCACAAGAGGATAAAACAGAAAAAGAGCGAGTTGTATACTACATTAGCAGGACCTTGAAAATTCATGAGCTCAACTACACTTTTATTGAAAAGGATTTTTTAGTAGTAGTATTTTCTTCTCAAAATTTGTGGCACTATATGTTAGCCCATATAGTTAAACTTGTGGCCAAAATTGATCCATTAAAGTACCTCTTGAGCAAAGCTACCTTAATGGGTAGGCTAGCCAAATGGGTAATGATCTTGAGTGAATTCAATACCCACTATGTAGATCAAAAATCCATCAAAGGATAAGTCATAGCAGATCAATTGGCTGAAGAACCCTTACAAACAAATCATTCGATGCATATTGATTTCCCAATGCAAATGTTTTCACAACAACAACAAAGCAGTCATAGACACTATATTTTGATGGATCCTATACACAAGATGGCTCAGGGGTAGGAATTTTTTTTTTCACACCTCAAGGACATACTATTCCAAAATATTATCATTTAATGTTTCCTTGCACCAATAACATAGTCGAATATGAAGCACTACTTACTGGAATGAGAGTAGCATTGGAATGGAGGATCATAGAGCTACAAGTCTATGGAAATTCACAGCTTGTCATTAACCAAATCAATGATGATTATCAGACCAAAGATGACAAGTTAATGCCTTATAAGAACATGGTTGATTATTTTAAGAAACATTTTTCTAAAATCAAGTTCACACAGATTCTGAGAATTGACAACAAAGCTGCATATGCCATGGCTACAATTTCTTTGCTATTGCAACTATCAAAAAATAAAACTTGATATGAATTCCTGGCAGAACAATTTTTTTCCCATGCCTATGATAATCATGAGACCCAAATCATCTATCATCTGGTTGGTTCTGATTCCCCTTTATATGACAAGATCTATACCTACTTGAAAGATAATATCTTATTGCCAGATTTGTCCTGGAATCAAAAGAGAAACTTTATATGCCAATCTTCTTGTTGTACCTTAATCACTGACACCCTTTACCAATGTGGTCTTGATGGTACACTCCTTAGATGTCTTAAACGTGATGAATCCAAAAAGGCCTTGCAAGAAGTTCATGGTGGTATTTGTGGAACTCATTCAAGTGGATTGACCTTAGCTAAAAAACTTGTCTGAATGGGTTATTATTGGCCAACTATGGAAAGGGAATCATTCACCTTTGTAAAGAAATTTCCAAAATTTCATATACATGGGAACCTTATTCATGCTCCTACTCAAGAGTTGTATCCTTTCACTACAACATGGCCCTTTTCTCAGTAGGGACTAGATCTGGTTAGAAAAATTCATCCTTCTTCATCCAATGGGCACAAGTTTATAATCACAACAATTGAATATTTTACTTAGTGGATTGAAGTTGTCCCTTTGACAATAGTAACTGGCAAGCAAATTTCATCCTTTATCTTGAATTACATCATATGTCGGTATAGTATTCCCATCTCCATTATCACTAATAATGGGAGACCTTTTAAGAATCAAGATGTCGATGAAATTTGTGAAAGCTTCCATATCCAACATAGGTTCTCTACACCTTATTATCCATAGGGAAATGGCCAAGCAGAGGCTTCAAATAAAACAATCCTAAAAATATTGAAGAAGACACTAAATGATGTCAGTCATGATTGGCATGTCCAATTGAATTCAGCTTTGTGGGCCTATAAAACTAGCATTCACACACCAATAGGAGCCACCCCATACACTTTGGTCTATGGAGCAAAAGAAATCTTGCCATTAGAAGTTGAGATACCCTTACTCAGATTCTCACTAAAGGGACTCATAACTGATGAAGACTACAGAGTTTCTCGATTGCAAGAACTAGAACTGCTAGATGAGAGACAACAATGTGCAGCTGATCACTTGAAGGGTTATCAACAAGTCATGTCTCATAGCTACAATCACAGAGTCATACCACGAACATTTCAAGAGGGTGACCTCATCCTGAAAGAAAATCCCCGCAATCAACAAGATAGGGAGAAGAAAGGAAAGTTCAAACCAAATTGGCTTGGTCCATTTCTCATCATTGTAGTATATGGTTTTGGAGCTTATCAACTATCTACACCTAAAGGGGACCTGTTTGAAGAATTAATCAATAGCATTCATCTTAAGAAGTTCTATGTTTGAACAAAAACAACAAAAAAAGTCCTAAAAAAATTCAAAAAAATAACATAAAAAGTCCTAAAAAAATCCAAAAAAGCAGTAGAAAAAGTCCTGAAAAAAATACAAAAAACAGCATAAAAAGTCCTGAAACAATCCAAAAATAGCATAAAAGTCCTAAAAAAATTCAAAAAAACAACAAAAAAAGTTTGGAAAAAATCATCATCAGGGTGAAAACTTGACAAATAGGCATCTTTTTGACACAAAAGAAAAAGATTGTTGCCTTGATGAAAATATGGTAAATAGGCATCTTGGTAACAACAAAAAAAATCATAAAATCTAAAAAAGTGTAATAAAAACAAATGGTGAAAACCTGGCAATCAGGGGCTATTTGTGAATAAGTTGGTTCTTCCATCTATTAGTTCATGTCCTCCATCCTATCATCATTACCATCCTATCAACATCTTATATATCCATCATTTGCACATCATAGAGGAAATCATCTTTCATCATGGTTTGGTGAACATTGTACATATCCATAATAATCAATTATGTCTAGCTAGGAGCAAAATATAGACTCAATGGGGGAAACTGAATTTTGAGCTATCACAACAAACAAATGGTAGTATAGAGAACATGCCAAACAAAACCAAAACACAATGACAAAACAACATTTGGCAATCAATCATACATGATCAAAACACTCACTAGAAAGCATAACATTAGGATTTTCAAATCAAAATGGATGATCTAATTTGAAAAATGATTGAAATAATTTAAGAAAAGGTTGAATTGTTGTTCTTATGGATTTTTGTTATCATACCTTTGGAGCAACTTGATGATGTCCTAGACTAGAGAAGCAAGGAAGGAGTATGATTTTTCTTTGTCTATTGTCTGTGAGTTGATCATTATTACTATGCAAATTTGTCGTGGGACATGCTCTACAACGTATCATTGATGACATTTCAGAATTTGCATAGGAAAAGGGTTAACTCTTGTCTACTTATGCAAGCAATACTCAGGTCATCTTGGTTCAATGATACCTCAATGCTTTTATTACCTTGCTATATCAAAAATCATGAAAGTTGTACTTAGGTCATCATTAGTACGAATATCCCCTTTGATGCTTGTACTAACTTCCAACACTTTCAAAAGTTTGATGATGATAAACAAGCATAAAATAGCTCTCAAAATGACAAATCTGCATGGTTAATATAGATGGTATTCATGTTATTCCTGCATCTACATTATAGATTTTCCAACGTTGGCAAAGCATCAAAGACAACATATCTCTCTAACAAAGGATTGAGTATGTTTGACATTACCAAAAAGCATCATTCATTTCAGTATCATTATCATTTTCATATCATTCATCCATTTCAGTTGTATTATCATTTCATTCATTTTTCATTATCATTTCATTCATTTTCATTATCATTATCATTTTCATTCATTATCATATCATTCATTATCACATCATTCATTATCATTTTCATTCATTTTCATCATTATCATACCTGCTCATTTTCTGTCATTTAAATTTTCATTCATTTTCATTTTCATTATCATTTTCATTTGTTTTCACTATCATTATCATTTTCATTCACTATCATTAACATTTTCATTTCCATTCACTTTCAAAATCATTCTTTATCATTTTCACAACATTCATTTATTTAACTTGCATTTTCATATCATCCATACGTTTAGAGAGATAATCATTTTCCATTGCATCATGTACAAAGCATTTAGAAAGCATTATCACATCATATTATCATCCAACATCCATGCATTAGATTATATATGTAAACATCGAAAAAATACAAAAATATGCAAAGTGTTGCATATCATTTGCATCCATCTCATATAGCATTTAAACATAATCACATGAAATAATCACATCATAGGCATCCATCATATAAATATACATCCATCGTCAATGCATACATCATAGGTCATCACATCATGATCATTATGAGTCATAAACATCATCATCACTATCATATCATATCTATAGGTATCATCATGAGATATATCCATTTGCAAGAATCATTATCCATAAACATGCATCATACATACATCCATCATAAATGCATCCATCATAGAGAATCATGTAGACATGCATAGATCAACAATATCCATTGTATCTCATAAATATCAAAACTCAAAGTCAAATGTACAAGGATATTGAAATAAGGAGAGATACAATATCATAAAGTGACAAGAATGAATGTGTATACAAAGATCATTAAATATACATCATCAAAAAGGATCATGGGACTATGAGGTACTCCCCCCAAGACTCACTAGTCTCACAAGACCTCTTGCACCTAAAGTACATGCACCTGCACCACATGTACCAGGACCTGGACCCGGATCTCCACGGGGTGGTTGTGTCACACCCCTGCTGGTAGTAAGAGAGTGGCTCTAACCAGGTCGTGACTGTGTATAACTCACTCTTTGCTCTATAGGAACAACCTCATGATATTGGCCAAGATAATACTCGGCCTCTCTAGCAACCCATGGAGGTCCCCTCAGCTACTCTTTGTAATCTCTCAGATAAAGCCACTCCCAACTCACCAGCCTGTCTAGCTACATCTCTCTTTGTCATTAACTATCCCTGTGCCTATAACTGCTATATAGTGGCTTGTTCCTGTGCCAGCTAACCTTGTAAGCTCTGTACTATGGACTGTAGGGTGGCTAACTATCCCTAATCTGATGGACCTCCTATGTCAGTCCCACTGCTTGCAATAGAGTGTCTCCTCTGTAGTATTTGTATCACTGCTAGGGCAGCCCTACCACCACCACCTCCATCTCCATCATCATCATCCTCATCATCCTCCTCACTCCCACTCTCCTCCATCTCCTCTCTCCTCTGCCTCTATCTGGGTCTCTGTGCTCTGCCCCCATCTAGTGGTACAAAAGGCTCCTCGAGATTGGTAAGCCATGGTACTAGATGTGATGTAGCATACTACGTATAATTAGCTATCATCCAACCATCAAGAATATCTGCTATGTAATCCCACATCTCTACACCTAAGGCAGTGAACTCTGCAACAGTTGCATCAAATGAAATTCGGGGTCCCCACACTGATATCTCTTGCTGACGACGAGTGTAAATGGATGAACCCTAGGGCATCCCCTGTATCCAACCATACTGTCTAAGCACCTGACTCAATAGAAATCTCTTGATGATATATGGGGTGCGGCCAATCAAGTATCACAAAATAAAAACATATGGCATCTCTCTAGCATCCTCTGGCCATGACTAGCAATCTAAATATGAACACCATGTAATCATATCCAAATCATCAAGTACTCACTGTCAGTAGTCTAATTTTCCCAACCTAGCCTAGACAACAACACTTGCATATGCAAAAATGTATGGTTGCCCAACTGGAAAATGTCTATCTGCCATAGGATGTGTAACTGATATATGTTCCCATGCCCAGACTTGAAGTAGGGAACATCCAATGACCATGCTCCTCCCTCTACAATACACTGTCTAATGTAGCTCATAATATAAATGAGTGAGCATGCATGATCCCCAAGCATATCATGTACCCTGAATAAGCATGCTCTCAAGCACTTGACCCCATCCAACTTTCAGTCCCTTTGACCTACGGTTGGGACATAAGAATCCACCAATGAATCCTGTTAGTACACAAGGTAATGGCGCATATGTCTCAACCATCTCAGCCCATGAAATCTCATATCTAGCAATCTGATCATCTACAAAAACTCTCCTCAAGGCATCAGTGCCCCCCTACTCTCTGGTATCATATGTCATGATCTCTCCCATCACTGGAATCTACAGAATCCTATAGACATCCTCATGAGTAATTTTCATCTCCCCTATCACTAAGTGGAAGGTGTTTGTATCATTGTGCCACCTCTCAGAGAGCATAGTCAACAAACCCCTATTGAGCCTCATCTTTAGCATCTCTAGCAATGCGGTCAACCAATAGGCATCACTAAAATCTTTGTCTTCCTGAACAAGCAGTGGAATCAAGCTCCAGGTCTTCGGGAATTGCTCCCACACCTGAAGAATCACCAATCTATCCTATCCATTCAAAACATATCAAATCAGTGTTTATGTTCAAAGCAATCAATCAAATCAATCAAATCAATCAATCCTACTATTTGTTTCTCATCAATCATGAGGAGAAATTCATCACTTATCTTACTATTTGTTTCTCATTAATCATGAGGAAAAATTTATCAGTTATCTTACTATTTGTTTCTCATCAATCACGAGGACAAATTTATCAGTTTTCTTACTATTTGTTTCTCATCAATCATGAGGAAAAATTTATCAGTTGTCTTACTATTTGTTTCTCATCAATCATGAGGACAAATTTACCAATTATCTTACTATTTGTTTCTCATCAATCATGAGGACAAATTTATCAGTTTTCTTACTATTTGTTTCTCATCAATCATGAGGGAAAATTTATCAGTTATCTTACTATTTTTTTCTCATCAATCATGAGGAAAAATTTATTAGTTATCTTACTATTTGTTTCTCATCAATCATGAGGAAAAGTTTATCAGTTATCCTACTATTTGTTTCTCATCAATCACGGGGAAAAATTTATCAATTATCCTACTATTTTTTTCTCATCAATTATGAGGACAAATTTATCAGTTATCTTACTATTTGTTTCTCATTAATCATGAGGAAAAATTTATCAATTATCCTACTATTTGTTTTTCATCAATCATGAAAGAAAATTTATCAAATATTACTATTTATTTTCTCTTATATCATGAGGAAAAATTTATCAGACCTATTAGTCATCATCAATTGACCATCAAAACTTCACCATCACAGGCTAAATCAATCGAAAAATCATTCGTCAGGGAGCAAAATCATGCAAACTAGCATAGCTTCAGGAAAATATGCTACAATTTTTATCAAATGTGCTACAAAATAACTTATATGCACTAGAAAATCAAATGCGCTATGGTTTTTCACATATGTGCTATAGAATTCATCATATGCGCTATAGTATTATATGCGCTATTATTTTCATCATATGCATTACACTTTTGATCATATGAGCTAGGGAACTAATCACATGCGCTATGCAATTATGCAAATGCGCTATTCTGCTAAAAACGTGTGAAAAGCAAGGAAAACATGTAAAAAAACATTACATTTTTTGACGAATCAAATTACAAAGTGGTTTACGCAATACGTACCGGGGCTCCGTAATGTGTCAGGCATTGGTGTCGTCGAATCCACTCAAATCTGTGTTGGTGGATGGGAAGTGCCATTTTTCTCACTCTTGAGCTCAAATTTTTCAAATTCACTAAGGTAACAATGCACAAATGATCTTCAAAAGTTACTTTTTACCTATTTAAGGGTGAATGGAGGGTAATTTTATGGCATTGTTTTATCCATGGGGCATAATCAAAGTTCTTCATCCTCATATCAATCTTTCAATAGCGGATTCCGTCAAATCATCTTTATCGGCCGATGAATCGGATAGCCAATCACTGCACATTTTAAAAATCATCAAAAAATTTCAAAAAAATCAAAAATCTAAAAAATTCAAAATTTTATCCGATTCATTGCCTGAGGGGGCATGCAAGCGTCATTTTTCCAAAATTCACATGTGAGGAAAAAAAATTAATTCTTTGAAGCAATGTGTAAAACACATCAATTCAAAGAGGGGAAAAATGTATACAACTAAAAATAGTCACATTATAATAAGTATGATAATTAATTAAATACAAGTTATTTAATTAAATCTCTAATTCAATCTACATATAAATAAATTTAATTTTTTATTTATATTGTTCATTTTCTAATTCTTCTATTCTAATTAAATAAATAATTATTATCACTTTTCCATTTCTTCTTAATTAATTAAATAAGTTTCAAATTTTATTTAATTTAATTATCGCATTGCTTTATTTTGAATAAAGTAAATATTATTATTTTTCCAAAACAATAAAATCATCTTTAAATCTTCTAAAAATCCATCTCACATTTAATTAAATATTTTAAATATTTAATTAGAAACTTCTTATCCATATTCCACACATAATTAAATATTTTTCAATATTTAATTAGAAGCTTCCAAATCCACAAGTCACATGAAATTAAATAATTTTATTATTTAATTGTTAAATTATCCTCAACCACCAAAACTAACTCATAACTAAACTTGACAAATGGCAAGTTTCCTCTATTTTTGAGTGAAAGGTTTTGTGGGAAGGAAACATCTTCCTTCTTTTTCTCTAGCTTCCATCTTTCTCTCCAACTTCTCCATATCTCACCATTCATCTTACCAGACTGAATCTCAATCGTTGATCTTTGCCAACTAAGCTTTTTCCTTCAAAAATCTATAAATAAGAACTCTTGGCTCTTTGAAAATCCTGGAACTGTTTGCATAGCATGAGCATTATAGTTGAATAATCAAGCATTTAGCATCTTAATATCCTAGATTTCATAATCATAGCACAACAGTTTAGCTTTTATCATCTTACTATAAGTAATCGTGGTAGAATAGCTTGGATAACCTATTCTTTATTTCATTATAATAGTTTCATTATCTCACATCATTTAGCATAAGAATGCATGTTGCATATCATCTCATTCTCTAGGTTGTCATTTTGTTGAGCTTCTACTTATACAATCTGAGAGCAAGCAGCTTAAAACGAATCCCTAGAGATAGAGGACGATGGGACGATTTTGAAGAATCTACTGGGTTTGAGATTTGTTTAGCTTAAAATCATATTCTTTGATATAATGTTTCATTGGTGTGTTGTTTAACTTATTTGTTGTTTCCACATATTTACACACACACATAGACTCCTAGGATTTCTTTTAAAGCTTCATCATCCTCAAAGAATCCCAAAGATACATTAGAATTCATGTCAAGTAATTCAGGATGCTTCAAGGTGAGAGTTGGTTTGCTCTAGAGTTACATATGACAATGTTGATGTTGAGTGAAGGTCACTTTTCTGCTTCTTTTATCTTAGAAGGGAAATATCCCAAACCACTTTTTTTTTTCTTATGTGCTAGGCTTGATTGAAATGTGGATTCCTTGCTCTTTCTTTCCACATCCTTTTCCAATGTACCCAAGTTGTTTCATGAGCTCATAACCTCTCCCATAAATTCTTTCCATTTCCTTCAGGTTTGGTGGTTGTTGATAATCTATCATCAAAATTCATCGTGTAACTTGTCTCTTCATCCAAAGTAGATGAGGTAGATGGTTGTGATATGTCATGTGAATTTTGTGTCGACATTACCATTGGTTTATTTTGTGTTTCATTATCTTTTGTTGTCATCTTGTATTCTCCCATGAATGTCGATGTGAAATCCAAGGATCCCCAATCATCTTCCAATAACTTACTAAGTTCATCAATGTCAGTTTCCTCCTCTTTTTCTTCTTCTTATACAGTTTGTGGTGTATATGATTCTAATTCTTCCAAAGGATTTTGTCCAACTCTTTTGGCCATCAAACAACTTTTAGGCTTGGGATTAGATTTTAATGTGTAAACTTTGTTGTTACAGACATACTTCATGATCCGATGTAGGGTGGAAGGCACGCCATTCATCTCATGAATCCACCATCTCCCTAAAAGGAGGTGAACCATATATTTTTGCGGTTTAGGGTGTTATGTCTCTTTTGTTCAATTAGGGTCTTTCACCTAATGAAAAGAGATAGATCCCACACCCAAAATCTAGGAGGTTCACTTAAATAAGGGGATGTATGATGAATTTAATACTAAATACAATGATCCAAATGCAATTATATGATGAAATTGATTGATTAATTATGCAAAACCTAAGAAATGTAACTTGTTTGAAAACACATTGTGTAATGCAGAAACACCTAGAAATGTGAACAAAACTGAATAGAAATGGATGAGACTCAAAGTATGCACCTGGAATATGGATGGAAATAGGAAATGGCTTCTAGAATGTTGTTGATGCTAACTTTTAGGCCTGGTGGGACTCATTCGCCATTCTAGGCAAATCAGTCCCTATTCTGTGAAACTGTTCTAGAACCTATTTTGGACAAAAGGGTATCTAAAAATGCAAAAAACCAAAAACTAACCTGATAGTGGGACTCGTTCACCACCCATGGAGATGAGTCAAATTTTGAATTTTTAAATACTCAAAGGTGGAATCTGGAGCTTTCGGTCTACACTTTCTACTTCTCCAGGTGTCTAGTTCTAAAACTGTCAGATTCAGGCTTGAAAGTCACTTTTTGTTGATATTTTTACTTGGAAAATAAAGAGAAGACTTAAACAACTTTTCAAATTGATTCTTAATGATTCCCAAGCTTCCAAAATGCCTAAATCTGCAAACACACAAGACAAGAAAGAGAAATGTCGGATGTTAGGGCATGGGGGTTTGCCTTGGTCAAACCACTTTTAGGTAATTAAACCAAAATAGAGAAAGAATGTAATGAAGCATGCAATAATGGAGTTGATTACCTTTCCATGATGATTGATCTTGAATGTGTTGGAAACAAGCAACACTGAGAGGGGGGTGAATCAGTGTTGTGCAAAAATTAACTATTTTATCCTAATCTTTATTCCACTTAACACATTTAATCAAAATTAATATGCAAAAACAAAAAACAAGAAACCACAAAACCATAACACAAGGATTTTTATGTGGAAACCCTGTAAAGGGAAAATCCATAGTGGATGGCCAATCCACAATAAGTTCTGAGTATACTCAAACAAAGTATTACAAAATGGGAATGCACTTGCATTCAGGCTCACTACCTAGAGCTCACTGCTCAAAATATGGGGCCTCACTACCCTTACACTAGTTTGGAATTGATCCAAAAGAAAATGAACTAAATAGATAGCATCTACCAATGCTTGATTGTAGTTCCGGTTTATCTCTAATGTCAAACTTTTGTCCTAAAGACTAATATTGAACTTCTGCTCTGTTCTGCTCAAGTTCGCACACAAAATCTTTATGCGCAAGTGAAACTGCACATGATATCACTCAAATACACCTTAGACTTTTGCAACATACACACGCACACTTCTTCTTCTTCTTTTATATGATGTGACCGATTATCTAAATATATCCACTCACCAAGAATTAATCGCCACAGGTCAGGTCAACAAAGCTTAATAATATTTGCAACTTGTCAGCCCAAAACATAAATAATTTTGATGCATATCCAAACAAGTCCGCTACACAATAGCTAGGACCAATAATTAAACATCTAAACTTGAAGATAATTAAAATAATTGAACTTTATACATCCGCTACATACCATTTACATTGAGTCGGCTCTATCAAGCAAATAGACAAAAAATGTCCTACCGAACCTTCAATACCTTATGGCCACAAAAGCAACATTACGAGATTCAGTGATAAGATGCTCCACGTGCTTAACAAAAAATTTCAGCGATCCACAGCACAAAATGATGATCCAGTGAAACTATCATACCGAATACCCTATTCCATGTGTACACTGTCAGTAACACACAATTTTTTGTTTTCTCTACTGGATGCATAACTGCAGACCAAAATGATGACTTCAGTTGCCATCAATGACAACACTAGAAGCTAAAAACCATGTCCACTTAAACCATATGCCACCAATCTCCCCCTTTGGCATTGATGGCAACACTTAGTGAAAAATGACTAAGTGTCGAGACTGATAAGCATATTGCCAAAATACAAAATACTGCACCACTGCAAAATATTACTCCCCCTAAGAATATTAATGCATTTTTTACATCACACTCTCCCCCTTTGACATCAATGACAAAATTGGGGAAACAAAAATTGAAAAAGTTGTATAAGTATATCCAGAGACTTAGAAAAATTTGAAGATGTCTACAAAGACAGTCTTCAATCAGGTCCTAATTTTGAGTCCCAGATACTCCTCAAACTCTCCAAAATGGTAATATGGCCGCAAAGAAGATAAGACAAGGTTTATGCAACTTCCAAACTTATAGGATCAGGAGTGATCACAACACTTTTTGCTTCTTTCAGAGAATTTGCCATCATCTCAATTTTTGGACTTATCAGCCCCCTGAGTTCACTTACTCTACTAATAACCCTTTCATTTTCAAACTTCAGAGTCTTTAATTGGTCAAGCAAATATATTACCTAACTATCTTGATGACGGGTGATCCCATAATAGTGGTTTACAATTTTTGGCCAAACTGAACACTAAAATTATTATTTTTAACTAAATCTTCACATTCGGGCACCTATAGCGGCTAAACTGTGAGGAATTTGAAGATGGTACAAACTAGAGTCTCATCAAATTTTGTCTGTAGATTCTAAAAATATTTTTTTCAAAATTTTTGGAATCAAATTGCACTTGTTTTTCCATCTCCCACGAAAATTGATTTTTTTCAGAAAACAACATTTTTAAAAAGTGGTGCACACCGTATAACACATAACTTTTTTTCCATGAAGGATAAAATTATAATTCTTTCAAATTTAGATTTGTAACTCTAATATCTAGTGCTTCCACTTGGTTAGATAGTTGTTTATTTAATATTTTTTCCTTAATCAAGTTTAAAAGTCAAACAAATTACAATTCAGACACAACGCGACCGTATAACGCGTAACTTTTTTTGTATATGTCAAAATTTTATTTTATTTTTTGTTGGATCAAGGACTTCAATATCTGGTGCACTCATATTTTTCAATTTTTTTTTTGATAATCTTCTATTTTTCCACATGTGAAGAACAAAGAAATTCATTTTCGATGAAAACCTATGTTTAATAAAACTTAAAAAACAAATACATAACAAAACCAAAACATATTAAAATTATATTCATTGGATAGCTTGTTCTAAGGAATACCATAATCATTCGAAATAAATTTTAAATGAATTCATTTGATCCCCTAAAAGCTAAATTAAAAGTGATTTTTTATCAGCATTTTGATAGGTGTAAAGGAGACGCATTTATAGGTATGGTTTAAAACTAGCGAGGTTCTATCCAAGGGGGTTTGATCTAAGGTGATTTGATCAAACCCTCTTCAATTGGAATCCTTAAAATAGAACTTTTTAAGACTTAAATCATTATATTTTCTAAAAATATGTGATTTCAGCTAAAATTCATTCCTCTCAAGAATTGTAAACCACTATTATGACAACACCCTGACACACACTGCTGGACAAAGGATCAAAGGTGTTGGAAATAATAGCCAATTGTTGCTCAATATCTTTTATCTTTTTATCATTTTCCTTAGTAAATTTTGACAAGATTAGGCAGGATTTGTATATATTTTGTACTTCAGTTATAGCACCTTGAATATTTTGTATGCAAGTTGCTAGCAGATTCTTGTCCTTGGCAATTAATTTGATTAGGCTTCCAATTCTTTCCTCCTTAAATTCATTTTTCACTTGAACCTGAGCTGAAACCTCAAAAGACTTGAAATGAGAATCTACAAAGCTTATTAATCTCTTCAACTCACCAGAGGAGGATCCTGATGGATCCATAAAATGGGTAGGCATCAATTTCTAAAAAACTTCAGAAGTGAGTTTCAGCAACTCACTATCTTCAATGTGAGATTTCAATATTTTCTCATTGGCTTTATTTTGAGCTATGTTGGAAAATTTCAACATCTGGATTGGAGATAAGGGGGATAAGTTGATTGAACTCTCATCAAACTCAAAATCTGACCCTACCCCCTACTCCAATAGGGATTCTTTTACCTCTTTTGGACTGATTTCTTGATTCTTTGCCTTGTCAATCTTAGATTGAGCTTCTAGAATCACTTTTGGTAACTCTTTTCCTTCTTTAGACACTTCTTTCTCTTCAGTAATCTCCTCACTTTGTACCTTATTCACAACAGGTGTCCTAGTGTTTTCATCATTAGGGGAAGTCATAATTTCCTCAAATATTGGAGGATCAGATACATTCATATTCTCCTCATTTTCATTTCCTTCTTTTGACTTGTGCACTTCTACATTCACTTTCTCATGACTTTGAGCCTATTCATTATTGACTTCCTCAACATATACCTTCTCTTTTGACAAGAACTCTTCCAGAAGTGTCTTAGTCTCACTCATAACAACGTCACTATCACCAATCATGAGTTTATTTATTCTTGACTTGCTTTTGAATTCCTTTTTAACTTTTAGAAGAAGTAGGTCCATTTCTTCAATTCCCATTTCCGAGGACGATTTAGCAAGAAATATTTTCCTCATGTTTTCTTCCTCTGTTCTGGCACTCTCCCTTCTTGATTCTAGAGCATTGTATAGGCTTGTGGGCAAGCCAGACATGATTTCAACTAGATTTTTATTTAACACATTCAAATGCTTAACTAGAGCTTCTTCGAGAGTCTTCTTACCAGAATCATCAAAGAACTCATATAGATTACAAAGTGGCTTGAGATTACTGTCAACTACTATTGCATTTTCAACTTCTTCCACTGACATGTTGGGTTTGTCAGTTTTGGGCTTCTTCCGAGCTTCTTCACTCTTGTAGGAAGGCTTCCTTTTGTTCAGCTTGACTGCATGGGTCTCAGTAGCCTTCAATTCTCTTATTGTTTCTTCTGAGTTTGTCTCTTCTTCTTCATCTGCGGATGCAACTTTATAGGTCCTTGAACTTTTTTTTTTCTTTCTTCTTCTGGAGGCTTCAGCCTTGTTTGGCTAAGTTGCAGGGGAACTCCTAGTTGTTCTGGTGTTAGGATCAGATGTTCCCAGACCATTTGTTGTTGCCTTTTCCTTCTCCTTTGCTACTTCGGCTTCATCTCTTTTCCTTCTAATTTCTTTTAGTTTTTTTATTGGAAGACCCATTTGCTCTGCAAGGATTTCTGTTTCCTTTCTTGCCCTTCTGATTGACACAAGCTTCCTCAATTCTGAATGTACTTGAAGTCTCTTCTCTACATAGGTGCCACACCTTTCTTCATTAGGATCCAGTGGAGAATTCAATAGATGTTCTACATACATCCTTAGTATATTTTAATCCACTTCATAGCCCATAGGCATAATCCAAACTATTCTTGGATTAACTGCTTCCATGTGACATTGATTAATGTTCACCATGAAGCATATAGAATATTTATACTGTTCCACTACGGCTTTAGGGATCTTCTCTCTAACATGCATCTATTTTTGAAATTTTTTGAAATGAACCCACAGGATTGTGTTGCAGGTCTCCTGGTCACCAAGACTACATGGCATGTCCCAAATCTGTACTACTACTGGAACATCATTTCTCCATTGAACTTTTCCAATTCCCAGTACCTTACCTGAGAAGTAAAAATATAGGCAAATTAACAAGTTTCTGAACTTGAACACATTCTTTTTTTCCTTCTTGATTTTCTTCAGATTCTCCAAGAGTTTCCCTCTAAGTACTTCACAGAGATCATAATCCACATTTTGTTTGATCATCTCATATGCTACGTAAATAGCAATGTCGGATACATGATTTTCTTGGCTCAAATGGTAGATCTTGTACCCTATGATCATGGATGCAAATATTACATCAAGCTCGGCAATGACTTATAGTCATTTCCCTTCAGTCCCAATGCGAGCTAGTTGCTTTAGTGACATCATCATTCTTTATTGACTTTAATATTGGAAGTCTGCCAGAAGAATCTAAACCTGTAACTACACAAATAGCTTCCTTGGTAATTTTAAATGGTGTATCTAGCCACATAAGTTCATCATGCACTCTGCTCAGAATGTATTGAACCCACTCATCCTCCTCAAATATGGGAAACTTCACGAATTACACAAATTTCTTGTCCACTAGGGTTTTGAATTTAAGTTTCATAGAAAAATATTCTTGCACTATGTGATTAGAATATAATTCCAATAGTTGTGCACTACCCAAATCTTCAATTTTTGCATGCACATATTCCCTAATATCTTCGATGTGCAGAACACTGTACAGCATGGAAGAAAATTCTCCTAAGGGCTCAGTGTCTACCAATTTATATGAGTTTCATTTGAACTTAGGGCGCGGCCTATCCTTGAATTCAACTAAGAGGGGAGTAGACATAATTGTGAGTACACAAATTTATAGGTTTTTCTATAAATGTCTTTCAGAGATGAAATGGAAGTCGATCGCAGATTCTCTTCTAAGCTTGAATCTCTTCTTCGCTTTGGAAAGGATCACCATAGAGTACTTCAGACTTCTTTTCTCTCAAATGTAGTGTGAAAAATGAAAGTGAAAATGGTTCTTTTATTTTCATCGAACCTAACTCTTACTTTTTGCAATAAATGTTCTTGCCCTAATTTTGTAGTTTTTCAAACTTATCATATTCTAGGGCAAAGAATTCTTGCGCAGATCTATAATGATCTTCATTGATACCTTAGATTCGTTCCACAATGACTGAAGAATATTTGATTTCCTACTAGACTCATCTAAATTCCAGTACCGATCACTTGTAGGGGGTTTAGAGTATTTTCTTGACAGCTCCCCCTAATGTAGAAACCTATAACTAGTTTCCAGGGGTGTTACCAGAAGACGCTTCTAGTGTGGATCCATTTTCTATTGTAGAGGGATTCTTCTTCACCCATTTCTTCTGCATCTGCTTCTTGATATCATCAGTTGTGATCTTTCCTTTTCCCTTAACATCTAGTTACTTATTTTGTTTTACCAGACCTCTTCTGTTCCAATAGAATCTAGAAGTGTGGCCAAATCTGTTGCAATTGTAGCAAACAACACTTCTCTATCTAGGCCAATTGTTTCACTAACTTTTTCTTGATCTGCATTGGTTAGCAACATGTCCAAATCTATATCATGCATAGAATTTGACATCTCTATGAGGGTTATTCATCATAGTTTTGCATTCACTTGACTTGTGACCATACTTGTAACAATTAAAGCACTAACCTGAGAATGATGGTGTACTTTTTTTCACCTTACTCCTACATTGAGAAGCCATATGACCAAATTTGTTGAAAGTATAACAATAACCATTAGATCTTTGAGCATTAGGTTGCCTAACCGGATTCCTTCTAGGTTCATTCATCCAATCTCCTTGTTTGGAATTCCTTTGTCCAGAACTCCTTTGTGTAGATTTAGAGCTTTCTCCTTCTTCATATTCAAGACCTCATTTGTCACCATTAGTTCTTTGTCCCTTGATTAACTCATCAAGTTTGGTTGAGCTTGCTTTGAATTTCTCCTTGAACTCGTTTACTATAGCAAGTTCATCCCTGAGATCATCAAGTTGTTTTTCAAGCTCTTCTTCATTGTTCTTGGATTGCTCTAATTCATTTTCTAGTTGGCTACATTGTTCAAAATTTTCTTTCAAGGATTGTGCAAGCTTTTCTTCATTTCTCTTTCAGTCCTCTAACTCTTTAGTCATCTTCATCATGATGGATTTTGTCTCACGCTTCAAGGAAGCATTCTCATGAGCAAACTTTTCACATTATTTTGTTTTCTCCTTCAGGACTTGACTGAGTTGTTCATATTCACTTGATTTTTTTCTACTTGAGATAACCACATAATTCCTTTCTTTTCTCCCTTGATTCATCAATCTTGTCTTTCAATGACTGGATGAATTTTTTAGCATTTTCAAGATTTTCTTGCAATTCTTGAATCTCATATTTTGACTGCTCAAGATCATCCAAGGCCACTACGAGTTGTTGTTGAAGACTTCTTATATCCATGACTCTCCAAGATATCCCCAAGCTATTAGACTTCCTCAAAGAAACTTGCTCTGATACCAATTATTGGAAACAAGCAACATTGAGAGGGGTGTGAATCAGTGTTGTGCAAAAATTAATTCTTCTATCCTAATATTTATTCCAATTAACACATTTAATCAAAATTAATATGCAGAAACAAAAAACAAGAAACCACACAACCATAACACAAGAATTTTTATGTGGAAACCCTGTAAGGGGAAAAACCAAGGTGGATGGCGAATCCACAATAAGTTCTGAGTATACTCAAATGAAGTATTACAAAATGGGAATGCACTTGCATTCAGGCTCATTTCCTAGAGCTCGTTGCTCAAAAGATGGGGGCTCACTTCCCTTACAGTAGTTTGGAATTGATCCAAAATAAAATGAATTGAGTAGATAGCATCTACCAATGCTTGATTGCAGTTCTGGTTTAGCTCTAATGTCAAACTTATGTCCTGAAGACTGATATTGAACTTCTGCTCTGTTCTACTCAAGTTTGCACACAAAATCTTTATGCACAAGTGAAATTACGCATTATATCACTCAAATACACCTTAGACCTCCACAAAAAACACACGCACACTTCTTTTTTTAAATGATGTGACCGATCATCTAAATATATCTGCTCACCAGGAATTAATCACCACGGGTCAGCTCAACAAAGCTTAATAATATTTGCAACTTGTTGGCCCAAAACATAAATAATTTTGATGTGTATCCAAAAAATTCAGCTACACAATAGCTAGGACCAATAATTAAACATCTGAACTTGAAGATAATTAAAATAATTTGACTTTATACATCCGTTACACACCATTTACACTAAGTCAGCTCTATCAAGTAAATAGACAAAAAATGTCCTACCGGACCTTCAAAACCTTATGGACACAAAAGCAACATTACGAGATTCAATGATAAGATGCTTCATGTGCTTAACAAACAATTTCAGTGATCCACAATACAAAATGATGATTCGGTGAAACTATTAGACCGGATACCCTGTTCCATGAGTACACTGTCGGTAACACACAGTTTTCTATTTTATCTGTCGGATGATTGAATGTATAACTGCAGACCAAAACGATGACTTTAGTTTCCATCAATGACAACACTAGAATCCAAAAACCATGTCCACTTAAACCATATGCCAATAGAATGTCTGCAACAAAACATGAAGAATCTTCCCTTGAATGTCTAAAAAGTGGTCTTGAATGACTTGAAATGGTAAAACCCTAGCTTGCTTAACTTGAGATGGAAAAATGATGGATGAATAATAAATAATGGTTAAGAGAGATGTGAATTATGGTTTGAAAGTTTGTATTTATAGGAAATTCTCCTAATTTACCCATAAATTGGATCCCCAAGGCTGACACGAGGAAACAACAAAACTTAAATTCCAAAATTTCCCACTCAAAAGTCAAAAATGGGCCAAATGGGACTCATTCAACACCTATGGAAAATGGGTCCCACCTAGATGGGACTGATTCACCATGGATGGCAAGTGTGGCGAATGGGTCCCACAGGGGCCATTTTTCCAGCTAAGATGCCAAGAAGTTAAGAAATAAGGTTTATATCAAGACTTTCTCAGGTATTTGATAAATTTAAGCCTTGGGATACACAATATGGGTTAATATGGGCCTATTAGTGATGATGTAAAGGTCAATTAGGGCTTGGGACACAAAATTCAATGTGAAAATGTGATTAAATACACTTTACAACATGAAAATGAGGTGCACATAGCCTAGAAAGGCACAATATCCAATGTGAAATTGTAAGACACATTACAACACTAGATTAACATTAAGTTTATTTTGCAAGCCTTCTATATTGATGTGATAATGCAATTAAATATATTTTATAATGTTGAATTAGGGGGAGATGGGTTCATTAAGTCTAGAAAAGTGTGAAATTCTTTTACAACACTTTATAACACCTTCACGAGACATCGATAAATGCATTTGCAAGGGTCCAAGACCTAGTGTGGATGCATAAAACACCTCACAACACTAAATCAAGGCCTCATTAAGTCAAATTTATCATGAATTATTCCTCAAATCAAGCAAGTTTCCTTTTTTCTATGGTACATTAAGCCCCCACTTTAGTGAGAGGGGTATGTGTAGGATCATGATGGGTATGTGTAGGGTATGTGGTTGACGACCTTTTTTTACCCAAAATTGATGAAATGAAAAGGGTTTTTAAAGGAGATTCTCAGCTTTCCACCAATATAAATTATGGTCTACTTTGAATTTAATAAATAATTATTATTCATTTTCTATTTGAATTACAACCAAAGTCCTAATTGATAAGTTGATTGAAAAATATCTATAGCTTTCAAACAGTATCACATTTTTTGAATCCAAAACATGTGTCACATTCTATGCTTCACATACTATAGGATTAAAAAAAATGAATTTCAAGAAGTTTTGACAAAGTTAAGGTGGTCAAACATGTGAGTTTTTATATTTTTTTAAAGTTGTAATAAAAAAATCATAATTAATTATTTACTTGGAAGAAAATTACAAAAAAATATGCATCACATTGGAACATGAGTCCTATACTTATATCTAAAATCTTATAAAAAAATATTATCATTTTATTGTGGTTAGGGTGGTTAGACGGACACCTACTTCTTATTTTTTTCCCTAAAATTTAATTACTACTACAATGAAATTTCAAATTTTCACCAAATATATATATATTTTTTTTAAATAAACCTAGTAGTTTAGAAACTACATTCAATTTGCTACAGATTTTATTCTTACATATTTTTGAAATAATATAGATGACTTATTCAAATTTTTACGTCAAGTTGCCTAACTTTGATTTTTCTAAATTTTTTGCCACTTAAGGGCCTATTTTTTCCATGATGATCTTGCACATACCCAGAGGATTAACTTTCTTCAAACTCACACTAAAGTAGACATTCAAGAGAGTTTCAAGTGTACAAATTCAGATGACAAAGAATGACAAAGATCAAGAAGGCAGTCAAGCCCCCAGGATCCAAGATCTTGATTCAAACCATCAAGATACATAATCATGCAATCAAAAGAATGAGAAAGATGAAAATGAAAGGTTGGATCAAGCTTCAATCGTTTGTCTGGCTAGTTGTGGATCAAATCTAGACTGTTTTTCCAAAAAGGAAAATTGCATACTCACTCTGGGGTGACGGGACTCTTGGTTGTCCACCGGGTGAGAAAGCCCAAAAGATAAAACATACACTAGTTGGTATGCACATAGGTGGCTATGGGGTTCAAGTCGTACCTTGGAATGGGCTTCCCGCTCAACCATACTAAAGTTATATCTCCTGATAACTTTAATAAGGTGCCACAAAGGAAACTAATTTTTGAGCCCTATGATGTAAGCAAAACTTTGTATGCTTGACACTCATAGACATCACGATGTAAGGATTGTTCAAAGGGATTTTGCTTAGTTTGTGTGAGGCCTCATCTTAGGGGACATCATGCTTAATGTTTCCAAGAGAGGATGAGTACAAACGATCTCATCTTGTTTCCAAGAGAGGACAAGTGTAAGGTCTCATCTTGGGGAATATTTTTCCAAATGTGTCCAAGAGAGGGAATCACAAGAAAAGTAAAATCACACAATGAAATGTGAGTGGTGATGTATTCCCCCCACTTTAAAGTGGTTGCAAACACCATTACTGTGAGCAATTGCTTTAAATTGGAAGAAGGAGAATGTGAGAGCTTACTCAGAAAACCCTATGCCAAGTCATATGTTTCCGATAAGCTATGTCATGAAAAAGGGAAGTATGTCACATGCAATCCAACTTAAGGCACATCATCCATGTCCCAAGCTTGCTCTTATATGTTCATGAAAGGTTAACGACTAGCCAAAGGAGGCAGCTATAAGTGACATACAAGGACAAGGCTACAGAACCCCTTGCCCCCACTTAGTGCAGGACAAGGGTGAGCCAAAATGATTGATGAAATGCATGCTAGAGTAAAAATTAGTATCAATTAGAGGAAGTAGGTGCCCCCACAGAAGGAAGAATACCAAACTCCTAAAAATGTTGGATTTTACAACTTAACTTAGCTTTATATTCATTAGTGGAATGACCGTGAACTCTATGATATGTGCAAAATAAAGTCTTGTAATAGAATTTATTTTGAGTTCAGGGAGGAAGCACGATCAAGTGACCTTGGAGGAATCTCAACAAGATACCCTCTTGATCAACCGGAGAAGGTGGTCATATGGCTTTCTTGAAAGAAACATCTTGCTTAGTATGCTTTTTCATATCGTTGCAAGACTCTTTAGATTGTGAGATTTTGTTCTCACTCTTACAAGAGGAGAGAAAATCTATCGAATGAAAATATTTAGTGCTATGTGAAATGACATTGATGTTAAGTGAAGAGTTCATTTTTTGTGTCATATTGTGTAAAGGATGATGTTCAAGACCACTAGTGTTGAATAGTTTAGGATAGACAACTGCTAAGGATGATTGAGGAGTATGTTGTGTGAGATTTTTGATGTTGAGTGAAGGTTTGGCAATCTCTATCAAAGGACAATAACCAAGACCATGACTGGTTTGTTGTGTGATAGGGTTGATAGGGTTGTGGATACCTTGTTCATGAGCACCACAACCTTTTCCACTATATCCAAGTTGTTTCATTATTTCATAACCGCATCCATAAAGCTTCTTCATTGCTTTTGAAGTCAGTGGTTGTTCATGATTATGTTCATCAAAGGTTGTTGTGTAAGTTACTTCATTGGCTAAAGTGGTTGAGGTGGATGTTTTTGAAAGGTCATCTGAGTCATGTTTGAAATCTAAGGAACCCCAATCATCTTCTGATAATTGCATGAATTTTTCAATATGTTGTTCTTTGTTGTTCTGGTGTACGGGTTCCATTTGTGTAGTTGATGTTGATGTGTATAAGGAATTTATGTTGGTTTTCTGAAGTTGTAAGACACTATCAGGTTCAATACCAGCGTCAAGGGTGTGGACTATGTTGTAGATGTATTTTATTTTGTGACGAAGAGTGGAAGGCACACATTTCATTGCATGAATCCACTTTCTACCTAAGATAAGATTACATGAAAGTTCATAAGGAATAACATGGATTGGTGTATTCAATGTGGCCACTCCAATGGTAAGAGGCATAATGATCACCCCTAGTGGTTTCTTTTTTACATTTTCAAATCCCTTAATAGATAGAGCATCAGGTCTAATGGTTGATTGATCAATGCCAAGCCTATCTAGAAGGGTCACACTACACACATTAAGGGCAGAACCAGTATCTACAAGAGTTCTCTTTATCCCCTTTTGTTTATATTTTGTTATGATCATGAAAGTTTCAAAAAAAATTGTACATCCAAAGAGGGGAGTTCACTTTGGTGGAAAATAATGTCAATGTTTAGTCCTTGAATCATGGCTGCTATATAGTTGATGGTACGTTAGAAGGGACAAGAACTTGTTGTAAGGTTGTTTGGATCATGTTGTGTTAGTGAGGGGAGGATTGAATAAGATCCCATAAGGATATCTTAGCAGGAGTGTTCTTTAGTTGTTCAACAAAATTGTACTCTTGAATGTGCGAATGTAATAAAGGATCTCTAGGAAAGATGGGATTTGGAAAAGGTAAGGGTGTTGTTGTGGGTTGTTGTTGTTGTGGATTATTTCTAGTGTTATATGTATGAGCAACGATATTATGACTCAATTTCTGCAACATATTAATCTTAGGTGGGTAGAGGGTGAATTCAAGTTTTTGTTGAGTTTGTTTGTGTGAAGGGGGGGTAAAGGATGAGTTGAGGTTGAATAATATTAACATCCCTTGGCGAATGAGAGTCTAACATAGGATTTGCATTGATTTCTAAGGGCATAATATTATTATTGTCAATGTTAGCTTTGTCTTTGATCATAATATCCCCCTAGAAGGAGAGTTCTTAGGAGAACAAAAACCACATGTTCTTGACAATTAAGGTTTGGTTCATCCAAAATAACTTCATCACAACTAAGGGAGTTATTAATGGTGGAATGTGTTTGATTATTGGTAGTGGGGAGATTAGGGGAAGACTCTATTTGATCGTTTGTTTTTTGTAAGGTCTTATTCTCTTGTTCCATATTATCTACCCTACTAGGAAAGCTTGTAATGTGTTCATATAAGGATGAAATTTTCAAAGTAGCTTCATCACAAGTGGGAGAGGAATCAAGAGAAGGACCATTATGATTTTCAAATAGATCTTCCCATAGGATATGGACATTAGGGAAGGTAGGGGAAATGTTCACATGATATTGAATAGGTATATCTTCTAACACCAACCTATCCTCTTTGCATCGAGGATGGATATTAGGAGAAGAACAAGTTTGATTATCATGATTATGGAGACTAGGTAAGGTAATGTCTAGAAATGTGCCTATGATCTCATCTTCGTGTTGTGTTGTGTGATCGTCATGATTACGTAGTTTGATGTCCTCTTCTTTAGTAATGTTATGTCTAATAGGAGAGGTAAGAGGAGAGAGACAACTCAGATTGTCAAAACTCTCATCAATTGGTTCTTCTAACACTATAATCTCTTTGCAAGTGGGAGAGAAAATAGGAGAGAAAATATAAGTGTTATGATTATCCAAGGTTTCTTTCACTAAACTAACCTCATCCACAAAAGGAGAACTAGGAGAGGGATCTATGATGAACAAAAAGAGAGGGGAAAGGACCTCATGTTCATATGCATTTAACAAAATTCTCTTACAACATGCAATAAGATCTAAAAAGAGAACATGTAAGATGATAACTATAGAACTTTGTAATGAAAACATGATGGAATGATTATTCTACAAACTTGAAATGTAACAATGTTAAAGCAAAGATGCAAAAGAGGAATGTAATGTTTCAGATTTTAAAGATGACAATTGACTGATTATGATATGTAACAAGATGAGAATGCAAACTTGAAATTAAAACCATGCATGAAATGAGCTAAATCTAATGAAATTATTGTTACAAAAACTCGGCCAAGTGATATAGATAACTGATGGCAACAAACAAAAGCATAAAAATAGGGTTTTCAGCTCTATAAAAGGTTGTTTCAGGGGTGGAAAGGGACGGATTTTCCAAGGTGGCGAATGAGTCCAAGTATGGACTTTTTTTAGAGTTTTTAGAAATTTTTGAGTGATTTGGATGTTTTCTAAGTACGATGATACAGACCTAAGTTAAAAATGCAGAATTTTAGAAAATTGAAATGAATTTAGATGCCAACACTGCAACCTAAATGCACTTTTTATAAATGCAAAATTTGAAACCTAGCATGCAAATTAATCCATGCAAATCCTAATGCAAGGTCAATGCAAGCCTAGATCTATGATGAAGGACTCCAAAATCAGACAAGAAATTGTTCAAAAAGTAGGTTCACCAAAATGAACCAACAATTTTAGGTTGTATCTCTTGTACTTCTCTTGTACTCTTAGGGTTCACCAAAATGAACCATAGATTTTAGGGCTAGGAATACTATGTCTCTTTTGCTCAATTAGGGTCTTTCACCTAATGAAAAGAGATAGATCCCACACCCAAAATCTAGGTGGTTCACTCTAATAAGGGGATGTATGATGAAGTTAAGACTAAATGAAATCATCCAAATGCAATTAGATGATGAAATTGATTGATTAATTATGCAAAACCTAAGAAATGTAACTTGTTTGAAAACACATTGTGTAATGCAAAAACACCTAGAAATTTGAACAAAACTAAATAGAAATGGATGAGACTGAAAGTGTGCACATGGAATATGGATGAAAATTGGAAATGGCTTCTGGAATGTTGTTGATGCTGACTTTTAGGCCTGGTGGGACTCATTCACCATTCTGGGTGAATCAGTCCCTGTTCTGAAACATGTTTCGAACAAAAGGGTATCTAAAAATGTAGAAAACCAAAAACTGACCTGATAGTGGGACTCATTTTCCACCCACGGGGAATGAGTCCACTTTTGAATTTTTGAATATTCAAAGGTGGAATCCAGAGCTTTTGGTCTGCACTTTCTGCTTCTCTAAGTGTCTGGTTCTGAAACTATTGGATTCAGGCCTGAAAGTCACTTTTTGTTGATATTTTGACTTGGACAATGAAGAGAAGACTTAAAAAACCTTGCAACTTGATTATTAATGATTTCCAAGATTCCAAGATGCCTAAATCTGCAAACACACAAGACAAGAAAGAGAAATGTTGGATGTTAGGGTATGGGGGTTTTCCTTGGTCAAACCCTTTTTAGGTAATTAAACCAAAATAGAGAAATAATGTAAGGGTGTTGTCACAATAGTGGTTTACACTTTCTAAGAGATCCCGATTTTTGCTGAAATCACATATTTTTAGAAAATATAATAATTTAAGCCTTGAAAAGTTCCATTTAAAGGATTCCAATTGAAGAGGGTTTGATCAAACCACCTTAGACCAATCCCCCTTGGATAGAACCCTACTAGTTTTAAACCATACCAATAACGAAGTCTCCTTTACACCTATCAAAATGCTAATAAAAAACCACTTTTGATTTACCTTTTGGGGGATCAAATGAATTCATTTAAATTTTATTTTTTGTAAGTATGTAGTCCTTATTATAAGCTTCCAAAAAAGTATAATTTTAATTAAATTTAATTTGATTATTATATTTATTTTTTATTTCTTGTGAATGTAGATTTTTCACAAAAAATAAAGCTCTTTGTTCTACACATGTGGAAAAATAGAAGATTATCAAAAAAAAATTGAAAAATATGAGTGCACCAGATATTGAAGTCCTTGATCCAACAAAAAAAAAATTGAATTTCTATACATACAAAAAAGTTATGTGTTATACGGTTTGCCTGTGTCTGAATTGTAATTGGTTTGACTTCAAAACTTTATTAAGGAAAAAATATTCAATAAAACACTATGAAACCAATTGGAAGCACTAGATATCGTAGTTAAAAATATAAATTCAAAAAAAATAGAATTTTATCCTTCATGGAAAAAAAGTTGTGTTATACGGTGATCGTCACTCCTTAAAAATGGTGTTTACTGAAAAAACCTAGTTTTTGAAGGAGATGGAAGAAGGAGTGCAATTTGATTCCAAAAAAATTGAAAAAAATATATTTAGACTCTACAGACAAAATGTCATAAATCACTAGTTTGCATCATCTTCAAATTCCTCACAGTTTAGCCGCTATAGGTGTCTGAAAGTGAAGATTTAGTTGGAAAAAAATCAGTTCAGTGTCCAATTTGTCCAAAAATTGTAAACCAGTATTGTGGGATCACTCATAATGAAGCATGAAATAATGGAGTTTATTACCTTTCCATGATGATTGATCTTGAATGTCTACATCAAAACATGAAGAATTTTCCCTTGAATGTCTAAAAAGTGATCTTGAATGACTTGGAATGGTAAAACCCTAGCTTGCTTGACTTGAGATGGAAGAATGATGGATGAATAATGAAGAATGGTTGAGAGAGATGTGAATTAGGGTTTGAAAGGTTGTATTTATAGGAAATTCTCCTAATTTACTCGTAAATTGGATCCCCAAGGCTGACAAGAGGAAAAACAAAACTTAAATTCCAAAATTTCCCACTCAAAAGTTAAAAACAGGCCAAATGGGAATCATTCACCACCTATGGCGAATGGGTCCCACCTAGATGGGACTGATTCACCATGGATGGCGAATGGGCCCCATAGGGGCCATTTTGCTAGCTAAGATGCCAAGAAGTTAAGAAATAAGGTTTATATCAAGACTTTGTCAGGTATTTGATCAATTTAAGCCTTGAGATGCACAATATGGGTTAATAGGGGCCTATTAGTGATGATGTAAAGGTCACTTAGGGCTTGGGACACAAAATTCAATGTGAAAGTGTGATTAAATACACTTTACAACACTAAAATGAGGTCCACATAGCCTAGAAAGGCACAATATCCAATGTGAATGTGTAAGACACATTACAACACTAGATTAACATTAAGTTTATTTTACAAGCCTTCTAAATTGATGTGATAATGCAATTAAATATATTTTATAATGTTGAATTAGGGGGAGATGGGTTCATTAAGTCTAGAAAAGCATGAAATTCTTTTACAACACTTTACAACACCTTCACAAGACATCAATAAATGCATTTGCAAGGGTCCAAGACCTAGTGTGGACACATAAAATGCCTCACAACACTAAATCAAGGCCTCATTAAGTCCAATTTATCATGAATTATTCCTCAAATCAAGCAAGTTACCTTTTTTCTACGGTACAAGAGGTTATAAGAAAGATCATTGGGCATAATGTGGACTGGCATTTGTAATGTGACTTCCCCAATTATGATAGGTAATGTGATAACTCCAAGCGGTTGTTTGCCTATGTTGTCAAATCCTCGAATAGATAAGGAATCAGGTTTAATATCACTTTTACTCATCTTCAATTTTTTCACAAGGCTCATACTACACACATTTAGGGTCGAACCATTGTCAACAAGAGTTTTTTTTATCGCAGTTGGACCAATGTGGACTATGATTTTGAAAGCTTCATTCTTCTTCTTAATGTCTAAGGGAGGTAACTTTTTCTAGTGGAAGACTATGTCTAGATTCATTTAATTCATGTGTTGGAATAGTGCTACTACATCGTTTGAATTATTATTAGAAGGAAGCATAACTTGTTGCAAATCCTTTTGAAGTATGCCATGATAAGTAGGGGATACTTGAAGTAACTCTCATATAGAAATCTTAGTAGGAGTGTTCTTAAGGTGTTCAAAAAGGTTATATTCCTTTCCATTATTTGTCAGAAAATGAGGAGCACTAGGAAAAATAGGATTAGGCAATGGTAATGAAGCAAAAGATTGTTCTTGTTGCATATTGTTTCTTGTATTGTAGGTATGTGTAGTTCGGTGTTATAGTTATTTTGTTGTGAATTATTACCATCATTGGATAAAGTCTTATCTTTCAATGGTTGAAGGATGAGCATAGGCTTGTTTTGAACTTGTGGTTTTTGTGAGTTGGGGGATAAATTATGAGTTACATGGTGTGATGGTATTAATGTATTTGTAATGCAGTTTGTCATAACAAGCCTTAGTGGATGAACCTTGTGAGATGAAATCCTCAAGGGCTTGATCTAACATGTCAAAGTCATCGCTATTAAAAGGCTTGGAGGGTAGGTCAACCTTTAAAAGAAAACTTGTTACTGTTTTACTTTCTTTATGTCTCTTTTTTTTTTTTTGATTTTGTTTTCTAATGAATGCCAAATGTAATTAAACATGTCTTCTAATGCAAAATGTTGAAAATTTAAGATTCTAATGCAATTTATAACTGAAAATGCAAGAAATTATTTTTCCCAATGTTGCTAAATCTATCTAAATAAACAAGAAATTGTATGCAAGAACAATCTGTTTCAGACTAACACTTTTCATATTTCAGAACAGAGGCAGAAATATTTATCAGTAACCAAAAACAATCTAGAAAATTTGTTGTCACAAGTTGTACAGGGACTCATTCACCCTTAAAGGTGAATGGGTCCTAGTGTAGGTACTTACAGGGATCAAAAAGGCCCCTAAAACACCAAAACATGCCCAAAATTCCTATTGATCAGTGTGTCCAAGGACACATTCGCCACAAAAGGAGAATGGGTCCTAATTTTAGGGTTTCTTGAGTTTGATTTCAGGTTTTCTTTAAGTTTGCTCTATATGTATAATTTTTCTCAATTCTATAGCAGTGAATGTTGTAACAAATGTTTCAGATATAAGGTCTCTAAATGCAAGTTTTTCTATAATTGAATGATGACTAAAATTAATAAATTTATGATGCAATTTTAATCTAAATGCTTGAAAAATTATCTCAATGTGAACAAAATTGAAAAATAAATGCAATTTAAACACTTTTTTCATATTTTTAATGGCTATAAATAATGCAAACATGCAATTTAATTCTATATGCAATGCTCACTAATGCAAAATAAAGAAACCCTAGAATGTAATGCAAGCCTAATGCAAGCTAGGGGTTTATGATTTAATTGTACTCCAAATCAGAAACTAAGATGCTCAAAAAGGGGCCAGGTTCACCAAATGAAATGTGGAAAAAGAGAGGGAGAAGAACATGTCCTCAACCCACCTTTCTCTACATGGGTGTTTCATTCAAAAGATGAGATCCAAGAACCTTGAAACAACTATCAACCCAAGAGGTGAATTGAATCAAGATTAAGGGATCTTGCACTCTTTCCTTTATGCAAGGACGGGGTGGTGAGCTAGATCTCAATTCAAAGGAGGCTAATGAACAAACCCTAATCCTAGGTCTAACATAAAATGCATGAATTAAACACAAAACATAAAGAAATAATAACTTTTATGGAGGAATAAGAAGGAAAGGATGTTGTGCACCTGATGAAATCTAACTTTTATGTGCTGCTAATAGGGACTCATTCACCACCAAAGGCAAGTGGGTCTTGGTAGACCTTTTCAAGGAGCTCTAAACTGGAAACAGAAGCTTGAAATGTCTGGAATCTAATGCATGTCATCCTTCAACAGGGACTCATTCACCCTTAAAGGTGAATGGGTCCTGCTAGGGTTTTCCAGAAATCTCTGAATTTGGGTTGAAACTTTCAGGTCTTCTCTTCTCCTTAGCACTTTGAATTTCTTGTTTCCAAACCTGGATCTGCCTATAACCTACAAAACAAATTTGATATCTTGTTGGGGAATGGGGCTTTGCCTCAGTCAAACCCCTTGTTGGTAATTAAACCTTGAAAGATGAATGAAAGTTTGAAACATGCAATAGTGTGTGCAATCTCAATCTTAAGTGTGTCTAAGACTAAGATCCAAGAGAATGTAAAGGAAATTTTACCCAATTGTGTTAGGATAAAACCCTTGAATGCAATGTGAACAATGTAAATGACTCACTAAAGAAGATGTCTAATCCCTCCAATGAATCACTAACCTAAAAATACCTCCTATAGGCTAAAAATAGGATGATTATAGAAGATGGAATCAATCCAAAAACAAGTCCTTAGGCTTGGTTGTATGACTTGTGCATCTCCCAACAACTAGAATCCTTCATGATTCTCCATAGGCATCTATCATCAACCTTCAATAATGTATGATCTTGGACACAAAATGAGCTTGAAGATCTTGAAATGCTACTCCAAAATTCACTTTTGTTTGAATGCTTTGTCTTGCTCGCTTGTGATGTAGAGAGATTGAAATTCAAATAATCAGCTGATCTCAAAATGGAAATGAAATTAATTAAAATCTCAAGATGAAATTTAAAAGAGGGTCCTTGTTAAGGGAGGACCCATTAAGCCACCTTGGGTGAATGGTTCCTAGCTCACTTTCTAGGACCAAGCTCAGGGGGTGAAAAGAAGGCCAAAACCAGTTAGAATATTCCAAGAAAGTGGGGTCCTATTGAGGAGGACCCATTAAGCATAGCGGTGAATGGGTCGACACTACGGGACCTAAAATTGCCACATTCAAGGTTATGTCATTTGATTGTTGGGTGTCAGGATTGATCTTTGAGAGGTATTATTGAATTTGAATTAAAGGGGTCAATTAAACTCAATTAACCACCATTAATTAAGGGGACCCCAAATAAATGTGAAAGTGTGTTACAACACTTTACAACATCTAAATAAGGTACAAGTTAAATATATTTTATTTAAAAGGGCCCACTAGGCTTAATTAATTAAATAAATCCTAGAAAAGTGTGAAAGTGTGTGGGTATGTGCAAGATCATCATGGAAAAAATAGGCCCTTAAGTGGCAAAAAATTTAGAAAAATCAGAGTTAGGCAACTTGACGTAAAAATTTGAATAAGTTATCTATATTACTTCAAAAATATATAAGAATAGAATCTATAGAAAATTGAATGTAGTTACTAAACTAATAGGTTTGTTTTAAAAAATATATATTTGGTGAAAATTTGAAATTTCAATGCAGTGGTACTTAAATTTCAAGGAAAAAATAAGTAGGTGTCTGTGACCACCCTAACCACAATAAAATGATAATATTTTTTTATAAGATTTTAGATATAAGTAGAGGACTCATGCCCGATGTGATGCATTTTTTGTAATTTTTTCCAAGTAAATAATTAATTATGATTTTTTTATTACAACTTTTTGAAAAATATAAAAAGTCGTATGTCTAACCACCTTAACTTGGTCAAAACTTCATGAAATTCAATTTTTCTTTTTTTAATCCTATAGTATGTGACGCATGTTTTGGATTCAAAAAATGTGATACTGTTTGAAAGCTATAGATGTTTTTCAATTAGCCTATCAATTAGGACTTTAGTCGTAATTTGAATAGAAAATGAATAATAATTACTTATTAAATTCAAAGCGAAGCATAATTTATATCAGTGGAAAGATGAGAATCTCCTTTAAAAACCCTTTTTGTTTCATCAATTTTGGGTAAAAAGATAGTCGTCAACCACATACCCATCATATTGCCACTTTTTGGCCCATCATGATCCTGCACATACCTGTGTTACAACACTTTACAACACTTTTACAAAGGACCAATTAAGGCATGTTTTAATTAAATAAAGGTCATGGGATAATGTGAATGTGTACAACACATTACAACACTACTCCAAGACACCATTAATTCAGCTTTAATGTTAATTATTCAAATTAAGTGTGAAAAAGGATTACTTTTTTCGGCACTATAGATAAAATTATATGAAAGCGAGCAATACCATTCCAAAGAATCATCCTTGAGAGAATGCGGGAAAATTTTTACTAACAAATCATCATGGTGAAAAAAATCGGTACACATGGCATTGAAAGATGAGACGTGCACGCCTGTGGATCTCCTCTACCACTATACTTTTCAAATTTAGCAATCTCTACCCCTTGAGGAATAGGGGTGTTTAGAATAGAAAAAGACAAAGGGCTATGACAATAATATGACTAAAATATGGGTTGATATCTAGAACTATCCAAGCTCGCCAACTAAGATTGCATCCACCCCATGTTTTGTAAAATAGCGGTAAGGACAGGATCTATTGATAGAGGTTGACTAGTTGAAGCGCTAGAGGTGGGGATCTAGTTTCCAAATCTAGAGGCTCCAAATGTCAAAGGAATATGGATCATCTTGATAGTAGGAATCTCCTCAAATGTGGTGGTAGCATTATTAGTAGCAACAGTAAAAAAAATACCAATGTTAACCATATGTACATAAACTCTTGGCATTGAAACATGTTGCTAGCATGGCCAACAATTTTTGATTGAACATCTTGGGTGTTTCCCAAGACAAAAATGTATGATGGAACAAGGGTTTCCACTATATTTGCAATCCCTTGAAGCAACTCCAGGCCTCTATGATTGGTCATAAGCAGCTTCCTCATACCACTGAGGAGAGGAGCGGCTTGAGAGTATGAGTCATCATTATTTAGAAAATCTTTGAAATCTTGTAGTCTCACTTCCAAGAAATGAATCTACTCAGCTTGAACCCTGAGATTAGCTTCCTCAGTTAAGGAAGAGGAAGAGTTGGAAGGAGAGTCTAGTGGGGTATACATTCAAACTTCAGCATGACAGGAGAATCCGACAGTGAGTCCCATAGAGAACTCCTTAAAATATGGACCTTGATAAGGAGAACTGAACCTTCTAGACCCCATATCAAGATTTTGATAACTCCTTCTAACCATGTGCCCAAAGGTAGTAGATTGGGTTGTGAAGCTCATAAAAGTGTCACAATGCTCTATCCAATACACGTCCCAACAAGAGAGAATAATTTTTTTGATAAAAAGACAATGGGAAGGAAAGGGTTCATGTTAGGTTCACCAAAATGTAGAGGAGATTTGCTACTCCCAAGTCTCTAGGTAGAGAAGAGTCTACAGGGAGCAAATTGTCCTCAACTACCTCAAAGGATAAGCTCAAGTGACAAAGGATGACAAATGGGAATTTTCTATAATGTTTTATGTTTTCTAGTTGATTTTGGAAAGAGGAATTCAAAATCTGAAAGAGCAAGTTTCAAAGGTCTTTGGGAGCAAGCTAGTTAGCCCTCAGCTAGAGGATGACAACATGGCACACAAATGTCCCCATGGTATGATGTGGTCTTGTATGGATCAAAAATAGAGTGAGCTTACCGAAATAAATAGATCATACTGACAATTTGGGGACTAAAATCTAACTGTTTAACTAAGCTAACAAAATGCTAGAATGATAGAAAGTACAAGAAGAAGAGTACTGAACGTGCAAGAATCTAAACTAAATAAAATGGAATGGTGAAAGATAAAGGAGAGAAATGGACTCACGAGAGGTCTAGCACTATGCAACCTCCAAAAAAGCTCCACATGAACAACCTACACACATGGAGACATTGAAAATTGTTGGGGTTGTTTGGGGGCTTTCCTTAGTCAAACCCCATTTTGGTGTTTCCACCTCCACGAATAGCCAATAAGATAAGTAGATAAAGAAATAGATGATAGACAAGAGATATTTCCAAGATATAAAGAAAGTAGACACATTAGATATCAATATGCTACTAAAAAAATATGATAAATGAAAGTAAAAGAGTGTTCTCCCTCCCTTCAACAAGTTTTAGAAGCTAAAAGAGAGTGCAACACTTGAGAGAGTTGATACTTGATGTAGAAGCCAAGACTTGCAAGAGAGCTTGAGAAAAATAGTGTAGAAGTGATTTAGAATTGAGAAAGTGAGATCTTGAGTAATGTAAGCATGAGAGTGATAGAATGAAAGATCAAATGAGAGAATGAAAGTATGAGAGAAAGAATGGAAGAAATACATGCAAGAGGGATGTTATTGGGCTCGTCTACAACCACTAAGGTGTTGTACTTCGTGGGCAAGTGGAAGTGTAACATCCCAATGGCTATAGACCCGAGAATCTTGTCAGGACATTCACGTGACACCTAGACATCTACACATTGTGGAAGAATCCTCGATAAAATTTACTCAAAGACTAAAAACCAAGGGGTCAAGGATGAATTTGAAGGCAAGGAAGAAGTGAATTTGCATTATCATATTTATTAGGCTAAAGGCCTGAGGATTATGTAATGTGAAATTGCACTAGGTGCAATTTTACATTATTATAGGTGCAAACAAAGGGGAAATTGCATGTTTCTACTATATAAGAAAAAGGGTCACACAATATGGTCTTATTGAATTCGAGCCACGGACCTTATTAAAATAAAACTCAAAGATCAAACAAATGAATGTAACTTAGTTTATATTTAGGATGATGATGAGGATGAGGATCCACCAAATGATGAGGATGAGGATTCACCAGATGATGATTTTTTTTATATTACTACTTGAGTGGATTAGTACTTTGAGTCACCACATTGGAGGTTGGTGGCACCGGAGGATGGAGGGATTTCCATCATCTCAAGTTAGCTTCTCACTTTGAGATGATGCTTTGCATGAGAATCATTTTTACTTTCTTTCTTGCTTTCCTTGTTGATGTTGATAGATTTCAAGAATATATATATACACATAGTGAAGTTTAATTTTTGGAGATAGGTAAGGGATTTGGTGTTGAATAAATATACATTGGTGTCCAATGAGTTTACAAGACTTTGATTGAGAATTATACCCTTACAAGGGTCAAGAGATAACTTGATGGAGCCCTATATTTATAGAGCTCAATATGGATTGTTATCAAATAACTCAGGAAATGGTGATTCGAGAGTTCAAGAAAATGGTAGTCCAAGAACTCAAGATTCATCTTAAAGCTACACCCTTTTGAGGGTCATGAGGCAAGTTAATGAAGTTTCACTTGATTCGGGATTTGTCTCTTCAAAGGAAGATCTTCTCAAGAATGTATATATATTTTTTAATCAGCTAGTTTTTTATACTAGCCTTGAGAGGGGTCCCTTGGCAAGGTGAAATCTAAGATTTCAAGGGTACATTTGTAGGAACAATGTAATAAGGGGGGAATGTTAGCGTAGATATGGTTATCACATTGCTTGGCTAATTAGTTAAAGTGATTATGACAGTTTATACACCTGCATCCTATGATAATTTGTACACTTGTATCCTCCTATTTGTATCAATTTGTATAGAACTATAATTAATAAAGCACATTGGATCCTTCAAGTTTCCCTCTACCCAAATTCTTTGAGAGTAAACCAAAATAAAAGGAAGAACAAGAACTAGTAGCATCATGAGAGAAGATGAAAGAAAGAAAATAAAGCCTTAGTAGAGCTAATGCCAAATTTTTTATTCCAATATAAATTTTATTGGTATGATTCCCTTTCTAGTTTAATTCTCAAAGCAATAATTTAGTTTAACTTGGAAAAAATAGGTGCATTGAAAATAAGTAATAGAAAAATTCAAGATAACACAAAGCACATGATTAAATCTAAGTTTTGGGATTCCCACTTGACTAAATCCATCTAATTTCAAAAAAAATAGAGGGAATACAAATTTAGGTTAGAAATTTTAGTATTTTTCCATCTGAATCTAAATCAAATCTAAATTTTCACACTTGTTTATCTAGTAATTATTTTGTCATTGCCACTTTTTTCCCATATTTATCTTGCACTCATAATAATGGCTATAATTTTTAAAATAAGGGCACTCAATTTTTCTTCTTTCCTCACCCTTCTTTTCAAATGAAATACTTCTTTCTAAGTACTTCTAACTCAGTTTGTAAGAGCCTCAATATGGAATTTTTTCCATTTTAATGCGATAATTTAACTATTTTCAAGTGTTATATATATATAACCTTGGACTTAGCTTTCACAAAATGATTTTTCTGTATATTTCTCCATGGGAATATATTTTTTAAACAAATATATAAGTTGGGTATCATATGGCTCTAGTTTTAATTTATATTTTTAGTTAGACTATCAACAAAATTAATATGTTTTTGGTTTGTAAAAATTCATCTCTCTTCCTACATGTTAAAGAACAATCTAGATTTCCATGTTTGGACCTACGAAAGTCATAATAGGAAATCCTCATTTGTGAGTTAAAGGATAGTTGTTACAATTTTTTTACCTTTTTCCTTTCATGATTTAGAGGAAGGTGATTGGGACCAAGTGCTTAAATAGTGTACATTATCTTTCTCATCATCTAAAACAATGCTTTTTTTAGACACAACTTGCGAGTCTTTTAACCATTTTCTCAATAATTGAATTTCTATAATAAATCTAGTAAAAAATTAATTTTCTTATCACAAAGGATAAGATGTTTCTTGAATAAACATCCCTTAACTTATTGATAGAAAATGAGAAAAAGATTGGCACTTTCTCAATAATTGAATCTCTATAATAAATTTAGTAAATAAATCATTTCTTTATCACAAAAGATGAATTGTTTCTTGAATACACATCACTCAACTTATTGATAGAAAAAACAAAAAAAGATTGGCACTTTTTCAATAATTGAATCTCTATAATAAATTTAGTACATAAATCCTTACCTTATCACAAAAGATGAATAATTTCTTCCCTTAATTTATTGATAGAAAAAACAAAAAATTAATTGACACTTTGATATAACTCTTTCTACATACTTAAATGAATTAAAAAGTACCTTTCACTCAAAACCTTTTACATTAGAAATATGACTTTTTCCACTTGTCTTTTTAAAATATGTAACACTATTTTCTAAATAGTAAAATAAACATTATTCATCAAAAATAAATAAAACATTATTGATTGCAAAGTTCCATGTTTAACTTATTTATGTTTTAGAACGATCAAGAACTTGTCTTGTCCAATTAACTAATTTATTGATAGAAAAAACAAAAAACTAATTGACACTTGGATAACTCTTTCTCCATACTTAAATGAATTAAAAAGTATCTCACTCAAGATCTTTTACATTAGGAATGTGATTTTTTCCACTTGTCTTTTTAAAATATATAACAGTAAAACTGACATTATTCATCAAAATAGACATTATGTTTTAGAACGATCAAGAACTTGTCTTGCCCAATTAGCTAAGGGTTGTGTTCTTAAAGAAAAAAATCAAATGCACAAAGAAAGCTTTTGTAAGTGAAATTGAACTCTTTTAACTGTCTCTCATTAAGAGAATAGTAGACGGTATAGAAGTAAACTTAGGTGGCCTTGTTCCTCTGATGTACGTTCAATATCAACAGGGTTTATCCATATCAAATGATTGTCTCTCATAATAAAATTTAAGATCGTGTTAAATTAGGCCATTACAACAGACTTTAAATACAGTCCGGGGTTCACTAATGCAGTAGACCGCAATTTCTCTGTGACGTGTAAAACAGAAATCTACAGTGAATTTGTTGAACTTGAAATATATATATATATATGTGACCGTACTGCAACTGTATTCAATTACTGCGAGAGGTCCCAATCTTGGGAGTCGCAAGGAGAACAGCCTTCTTGAGCAATTTCTTTGATCTGAACTCCGCTGTCATAGATGGATCCCACCCTCCAGTTTGAAGGCAGCACAGCTGTCTTGCCCCACACCCAATACCCATCGTATCCGCTGGTAACAAGCAGCCGTAGAGACATGGGCCCCTCGGGAGGCTGCTGCATACTCCACACGGCACCGTGGTTGCGCGTCATGAATTTCCAATTTGTAGATCCCACCTGCACTTCACAAATTAAATTCATTACCTACTCGTCTCTGATATTTTGTTTTGAAGATACAGTCACGAGTATGTATGTCTCTCACCTGAGCAACTTCCACGCCCATGATATCTGTCTGGCCTCCTTGGTACAGAAATTGCACAGAAAGAAAGTATGGGTAATTGCTGCTCTTGTCTATTTTCACTGTCATGTTCTTCCCTGGGTACTCACATGGTATTCTGTGAATCACATATGAAAACAGATTCTTGTCAAATGATCCATTTCCCTTCGAATCATTAAAATTGGGACAGGCTTCTGCCCAAACAAATTTGGAGTAAAATTGAAACACTCTTTTGCCGTGTGTGGCCGAATGATGAAAATTCAAAACAATATGATTTAATGCCAATTACTCACCGTTTGTACTCGATATCCACAACGCCCATGTTCACAAGCTTAGAAGATTTTGTGGGTTGCGCCAGCTTTGAGAAGGTGCGACTGGGCAGCACAAAATCTGTCTGATTGTTTCGAGTGAAGTCTGAAACCACAACTTTTACCCCTGATTTGATGCAAACCGCAGGGTCTGTGCATCTTATCTGCACAAGATAACAGTTTAAACCGCCTTAGTCTTATTCCTGATCACAAGACAGAAGCACAAGCAAAAGACTTTCTGATGTATTAGATTCTACCTGATAGCAGCCGCCACATCCAACCCCTTCCCTATATATTTTGGCGCTCCCTGTGGCCACATCTCCATTGTTGAAAGTTGCTGCAGAGGACTCGTACCCACATGCTCCCGCTGCAATTTACAATAGAATTAATTATTACTCGGATAGGAGGATAAGCTACTCTGCCAAGAAAAAAGATGAAATTTGTACATACCATTGACAGGCTGGGAAGAAGAGTAATAGGATACTTTTGATTTGTGAAGGCACCGATCACAGCAGAAGACTGTGGGGAAGATGAACATTAATATCCATCCTGCACAGCACAGAGTTTTGAACTCCATTGTGTTTATCTGAGGGATAATGGGGCAAGTATAGAAGGCTTTATAGGAAAATAAATTGCAGGAAAGCCACGTAAAATGCAGACAGCTGCACATTGAAAACACTGATTTAATCATCCACTGGAAGGAAACAAATATCTGCTTGCCAACTGTAATCCCACAGCCCTTTCCACCGCCGACCGTATGGACGTGCTATTTGAAAGAAGCATCTATACCCATTTAGCATCTCCAGGTGTGCTTTGGGACGATAAGAATAGAAAAGAAAGCCATTTTGGCATTTTAATACAACCACTACACCGACAGCTGACAAGCAGTCAACCCAGTTATTACTATTCCATACGGAATTTCAACGGATGCTTTAAACCACATATATGTGTGTGATATGCCAATTGGCAATGGGTATGAATGAACTCAATCCAGCTGCACAAAATCTTCGCTGTGTTTTGTTTCTTTGCGTGGCTTGATTAGACTTATCCACAAGGGAGGACGGTGAAGTCTGGACCCAATGACCAATGTGGGGGTAATGAAGCTTCCTCCACAGGAAACATATATTTTCATTGTTTTCAACGACTAGGTTCTCCAAATTGCGCCGTTTAACTTTGAAACTCGGTTGCTCAGTAACGTTTTGTTTTCTCAGTAGGTCAAGGACAGCATAGCTTTGAAGGACATGCAAATGATGTTGCATCCAGGTAATGCCCATTTCAATTTTTTCAAACCAAATAATGTAGCAATCGCACTTGATTTGAAAGTTCTGGAATATTTTCTTTTTTTTAATTATACTTTATGACTTTTAGATTTATTAATTTGTATAATTTGTATAATTTGATTTATTAGGTTAGTAATTGGAACTATAGATTTAATGTCTTTTGTAAATAGTCAACATGCAACATTTTATGGTGGGGACCACTCTCATCATAAAGTGTCAACATGTTGGGGTTTAAGCTCTTCTTAGGTTTAATGGGCACTTTGATAGTTTTTTACTGCTATAACAACATTTAAACTATCATCTTTGTAGTCAAAACACTTGTAGAAAACTTATAGAATAAGATATTTCTACCATAATTTTGTTTCTAAAAGTGTTGTAAAGGACCCTTATCCCTATCTTCATCTACAAACACCCAACCAATTAGTTTCCTCACTAGATATGCCCAATCACATATCAAGCTTCACAACAATTATCAAACCTTATAAAGTCAAATTCAACAATTACATAAACTATTTACAAGAAAAAGTGCATGCATGCACTATACAAAATAGATACAGACGCCAGTTGACAAAATATTAGTGTTTCTCAAAGCTTTAAGATTCTAAGGAATAATATTTGGGGACCGGGAATAGCATTTGAGATACTATTTCAATACTTCAAAAAAAACTACAATAAAATAATTAAATTATCAAATTCTTCTCTACATTTGTAGATGTCAAATTCATCAATTTTGTAATGGAACCTTTCATTTAAGAACATAAAATAATTGTAGTGTCTCTTTGGAAAAGTTTAATTTTAATGTAGGCTTAAAACATGGTGTTTATCTACCTAATCTAGAGGCAAAACCAAGGACTAGATTTTACCATCAATTATTTATCCTTGGTAAAGTCAAATTCAAGGGTTAAAATTTGAATATTGGAGCATGTTCTTATATAATTGTATACTTCTCCATCAAATGTTTCTTTATCTAGGCCAATTTCATGAATATGATCAAAGGGGAAAATTGATGGGAAAGTCCTACCTAGTGATTAAAAGGTAGGGATTGTTAGTGAAGAAATGGAAATAACAACTCTCATAAACTTAGTTTCTTTCCTAACCCTAGATAGACACATTACCTTTACTAAATTATCTTCTTGTATGATCCTCCATCTAATTTTGTGCCTTCTAAGGGTAATATTCATGTTGTGGTGCCTATTTGTAAATTAGTTGGGATTGTATGTAATAGATCACCCATAGCTTTATGGTCTTAGTTGGCTTAAAGATGGAATTGAAATAATTGTGAATAAATAGTGTAGAATTGAGTCCTCCATAGGTTTGGAAGGATAAAATCCCATAAGATATTGTGATACATGCGGATTAATATTTAGTAGCCAATATTTTTATCTCATAGATTATATGTATTTAAGAAGGTCTACTTGGTACAAGCTAGTTTTAAATAGAAATATAAACATATTGTATGAAACTAACAAGACATGTATATTATCGTGGTTAGCATGACCAAATCCAATCATTTGATCAATGCTTCCAAAAAATAGTTCCCTAATAATGTTCGAAGGAAAAGGAGAACAAAAAGGGGTTGAGTTCAATGAGCTACATGAATGTTATACTAATTGGAAACAATAATACATGACTAATTTGGTGAGAAGGTTTTCAAAGTTATTTGTAGAGCCCATGGGTTTTCCCAAAAACAACCATAAGACACATACTACCATGGTTAGTAAAATAAATCCAAGTGTTTGATCAGTGGTAGCGATAAATTATTTGTAGACACATAAAAATAACCTAGGCCTGAAAGCTTTATTTTTTCATGTCTTACCATATTTCTTCTCAACATAATTGAAATATTTAATTATGTCCTATAACCCAAATTCAACTATTAATTGAATAATTCTTAATTATTTAATTAATTCATATTTTTTATTCTTCCTGATTATTTAAATAAATAAATTACGTTTATTTATTTCAATATTTCACTATTATCCTATGTATCTTTATAATTAAATAAATTCCTAAACTTATTTAATTATTATTTACTTTATCCTTTATTCCTCTTGATTATTTAAATAAATAAGTTACATCTATTTATTTAAATATGTCACTAATTTCCTATGTCTTTCTATAATTAAATAAATTTCTAAATTTATTTAATTATTATCCACTTTATCCTTTTCCTCTACAATTAAATAAATTTTCATTAATTATTTAATTGTCATTTTGTCTTTAACTCTAAAATTTAAATAAAATCATTTATTTAAATTCTCATTCCCACTTTCCCACCAAGTAAATAATTAAAACTCATTATTTACTATCATGATCCCACCTCTTTTGAATTAAATTAATTTTTAATTCAAAAAGTCAACTCAACCTCTTAAAATTAAATAATTTTAAATTCTTATTTGATTATCTAGCAACCTATTTTTTTGTGCCCAATATCCTCTTGTCATATGCATTCTTGTCCATTGATTTAATTTTTTTTAAAAAAAATCATAGCCCTCCATTTCAAATTTTACCCTAATTTTTCCCTAACCCTAATTGTTGGTTGTCACATTCAATCTTAACCTTCCATCTTAGTCATTTTTCAACTGTCAATCCTGGCCATTCATCCAAAAATTGACTTTCTATAAAAAGGAAAGGTCAACCTCATTTTGTCACTTCATGCTTGCAAATTTCTGAGTACACTTGCAATTTCTTGAGTCAAATCCTTTAATATTTTGCTAGGTCTTTGTCATAGGTCATAGTTGCTCATAAAAATTTGAGGGAAAATACTATTTATAGCAAAGTGGAGAAGGGCAATGAAGATGAATCATGGAGTGCATGAAGGTTTTGGTGAGATTGTTCATTTATTTATGCTTTTTATTCCATTGTGCTTCATTGTTAGCTAGGGTTTAGTTTGTTTATGATGTTTAATGCTAAGCTAAAATTTTCCTTAGTTACATTTAGTGAACCTGACGTGAAGGACAAGAATTTTGCAGATTTCGTATGGATTTTTTTCATTTTTGCAAGTTTTAGGTACAATTCAACGCAACCACCAAAATCGGAATGACACAACTTTTTGGTCAAACGATGCAACTGCTTTGCATTAGGGCATATTTGAGTTTTGTTTAATTTATGGTTATTTTTGTTAAAACTGGGCTATTTAGCTTTCTGCTTGTCAATTTAACCCTGGTGTTGTGTCATAGGCATTATGAGATCATTTGTTTTTGGTAGACTTTCAGCTATTTTGTAGGTTTGGGTTTGCGTGCTGCAACTGGTTGTTATTCATAGCATACAAGTTTCTAGTTTGTTGCAGTCATCAGAAAACCAAGCCGCATCTGCTCTAGTGCACCGCAATCGACATCCCATGAGCCACAGTCATAGTTTCTAAGACGCGTTTGATCACTTTTGTGAGCCGCAACTACCTATTTAGGGTTTGCTTTTAATTTATGCCAATTTTTCTAGTTTTCTTCCTTTTTGTTTCAGTAGGCTAGGGTTTTTTGGTTACTGACATTCTGTTGGAAGCATGTGGCAAGTTGGATGAGGATACTAACTTTTTTTGTTTTTCATTTTTATAATGTCCTTCCTTTTTTAAGCAACAAACAAACAACAACCACAACTTGCATCTCACATTCATGGCTTAAAATGAACTGCATTTACATTCATTGGGTCTAAAAAGAACACAACTTGCACCTACACTCATTAAGGTTAAAAAGAGCCTTATTTTTTAGCAACAAACAAACAACAACTACAACTTGAATTTTATATTCATGGCTTGAAATGAACTACATTTACATTCATTGGGTCTAAAAAGAACACAACTTGCATCTACACTCATTAAGGTTAAAAAGAACCTTATTTTTTAGCAACAAACAAACAACAACTACAACTTGCATTTCACATTCATGGGTTAAATTGAATTGAATTTACATTCATTGGGTCTAAAAAGAACACAACTTGCATCTACACTCATTCAAGTTAAAATATACTTTCATTTCTCATAGCATTGGGCTAAAAAGAACCTTATTTTTAGCAAAAAAACAAACAACTACAACTTACATTTCACATTCATGGGTTAAAATGAGCTGCATTTACACTCATTGGGTTTAAAAATAACACAACTTGCATCTACACTCATCAAGTTTAAAATATACTTGCATTTTTCATAGCATTGGGCTAAATAGAACCTTGTTTTCTCCATAATAAGTTAGTTAAAATTTACAAGCGTTTGGCATGTCTTATGGTATGGGAATGGTTTCTTAGTGCGTATGCACTTCTCTTACACCTCACAACGATCTGGAGAATCAAAAGCACTTAAGGATTATTACTTTTCCACCCACATATTTTGGATTTGGGCCTTAAAATGAACAATCTTGCGAGTGTGAAGTGAAAGCTTTGTGTATGCACTCTCCTCGCTCCTTTGTGCGATCTTGGATGACCAAAAACAAAGTTTTCATTTCACTTTTGTTTACCCATTAGATATTCTTTCCTTGGTGGGAAAAATTACTCACCCCAAGGCAATGACTTCAAGCAGTAATAGGTTAAAGCCAAGTCCTTCTAAACCGCTATATAAATTTGTAATTGCACGAAAAGTTTGCAATCAATGGGAAGTGGTATGTGATATCTCTCCCCCAGTATCTTTATGATGTTTAAAGCCCTTGTTCTATGGGTTGGGAGACCTCCTGGGGGATTTTATCATACTATGCCCTAAACCAGATGCCCTTACTAAAAACCTTTTTGTAGTAAGCCAAAATCCTTCTATATGTTGGTGCAAGACATCAGACCTCTAAAGTTGTCCCACACTTTCATGGTTCATTGTAGAGATGGAAATTTTCTTAAGATCCTTGTGGTCTTACGGAATTCAGAACTTGGTATGCTTGAGAAGTGAGTGCACTATAAGGGGGATCATGTGCTACCAAGTTCCTAGGCTATCCACTCTGAATAGGTGCTGCTAGAGCAATCCAAGTGGGAACCCAACAGATATTGTCCTTGTCAACCATAGGATTTGTGCTTTTTTCAAAGTTCTTGTATCAAATAATTCAAGAAAAAAAAAGTGTTTGCTAAAGTGTTTGTTGAATAAATGAATAAATAAACACCTCTACAATCTGGAAAATCACAATCAGACTGGAAACAAATGTACAACCTTGTCAAAATTGTAGAAAAACTAGACTCTATTCACTGTGAAATGCAACTGACTATCTTGCGCCACATTTGTAAAATTTGAAACACAATTGTTGATAAACAATGCATCTGTTAAACCCGAAACACAATTGTTGTCTGGAACATCACATCTATACTTTGTAATTATGCAACTGTGAACTAAAACACCACAACTACATGTCACTCATAAAAAACTATCATTGTCACAATCTAAAATCAAACATTCAATATCTATCTTTTCCCTCCTTTTTACAGTGATCTATGTCCAAAAAACTAGAAAGATTTTCTCAAACAAAACTTTCACCATTGCACCTTTAGGTTTGTCATTTAGTATTAGGGTGATCCCACAAAGATGGTTTACAATTTCTAGGAGATTCTATTTTTTGTTGAAATCACATATTTTTAGAAAATATAATGATTTAATCCTTAAAAAGTTCCATTTAAAGTATTCCAATTGAAGAGAGTTTGATCAAACTACCTTAGATCAAACCCCCTTGGATAGAACCCCACTAGTTTTAAACCATACCTATAACAAAGTCTCCTTTACACCTATCAAAATGTTGATAACAAACAACTTTTGATTTACCTTTTGTGGGATCAAATGAATTCATTTAAAATTTATTTTTTGTAAGTATACATAGTCCTTCTTATAAGCTTCCCAAAAACTATAATTTTAAATAAATTTAATTTTACTATTATATTTATATTTTATTTCATGTGAATGTAGGTTTTTCACCAAAAATCAAGCTCCATGCTTTGCACATGTTGAAAAATAGAATATTATCAAAAAAAAATTGAAAAATATGAGTGCACCAGATATTCAAGTCCTTGATCCAACAAAAAAAATTGAATTTTGATACATACAAAAAAAGTTATGTGTTATATAGTCTACATATTTCTGAATTGTAATTAGTTTGACTTCCAAACTTGATTAAGGAAAAAATATTCAATAAAACACTATGAAACCATTTGGAAGCACTAGATATCATAGTTACAAATCTAAATTTGAAAAAAATAGAATTTTATCCTTCATGGAAAAAAAGTTATGTGTTATACAATGAGCATCACTCCTTAAAAATGTTTACTGAAAAAAACTAGTTTTTGAAGGAGATGGAAAAAGAAGTACAATCTGATTCCAAAAATTTTGAAAAAATATATTTAGAATCTACAGAAAAATGTCACAAATCACTAGTTTCAATCATCTTCAAATTCCTCATGGTTTAGCCGCTATAGGTGCTCGAAAGTGAAGATTTAGTTAGAAAAAATCAATTCAGACATCCAGTTTGGCCAAAAATTGTAAACTAGTATTGTGGGATCACCCATTAACAATAGGCATACCATTACAAAATTTAGTTGCATTTAGGATTCCTAATCACCTTCAGCTTAGCCAAACTCTTAGGTCATTATCTTTGCATATTTCATAATAGGCCAACTTTCCATACTTTGTACAAACCATTATTTCAAGGAAAAATTGTCATTGGACCAAGTCATTTGTCACACTTATAGTCTTTGTCATTTTGGTTGAGTCTTTTCCAGCTCACAAGTCTAGTTTGGGAAACTCACTTTGTCTCTTAGTCATTTCACTTGGTCTCACAAAAGGTCCTTTGACAATTCCAATTGAAGCATTGGCTAAACTTTGGATAGTTAGTAACCTCTTCTCAAATCTCCCAAAGTTCATTACCTTTAGAGCTTTCTTACCCCTTGCATTTATAACACCTCATAGCATACTTATACATTTCCATAACATATCAAAACTCACTCATTTTAATACACCATCATTTATTACCTCATGTTAGAGATTCCTCTTGGACATCATTTGTCACCTTGCATTAGACATTCCTCTTAGACATCATTTATTACCTTGCATTAGACATTCCTCGTAGACATCATCAACACCTTACACTATACATTCCTCTTAGACATTATTACCACTTTTTCATCCTAAGCATCATTGTCACCTTACATTGGACATCCAACATCCCCTTTAGACATTATTATCACATTGCATTAGGACACTCCTCATATCTTTTCATATCATTTCCATCCATAGACCTAGTTTCATATCATTTGCATTTTCCCTTTTTGTTTGAGAAAATATTAGATGGTTGAGACTAGATTACAAAAAAGGAGAAGAGACATGGAACTTTTTGGAAAGGAGATGACCTTTATAACCATACTAGTGACATGAACCTAAATGCAACTTCACATACAACTCTCAACAATAACAACATGGTATCTACCTCCAACAACCCTTTCAATGACACAAATATTGGGCATCCATCATACAACAATCCTTTTGAGGAATTCATTCATAGAGATGCAAATGGAAATGTGTTTATAGTAGACGTAGAAGTTGTTGCTCAAAATCTAGAAGTAGCTTCTTTTGTGGACAAATTACTCATGCTAGACCCACAAAGATATTTAGCCAAACTCTTACATGAAGGAGCTAAATTACCACATGTATTTGATGTCAACACCTTGAGAGAAGTGTCACCTATTCATGACACATAAACTATTCAAGACCTCTCAACACCACAACATAGCACTGCCACTACTTCTACTAGCATGCCAACTCAAAGTACAACAAACACAACCAATACAACATCTACTTTTGGGACACCAACTATATCACAAACCACATCACAACCAATGCCACAAGTATCTCAAACTATGTCATAAGCCTTTGGATCATCATCCAACGCTATGGTGACGTCCTCATTTAATCCTTTTGCAAGAAACAAAAAAAGAAAAGTTTCCATTCAAGGACCCCAACATAACACCAATACCACATCACAAGGTCCTCAAATCAACACAAACACTAGTGGCCCTCAAAGACAAAACACAAACTTCCCACATGGTCATATCTATCAATTGCGACAAGGAAATCAAGCATCACAACACATGAGAATGTCACAAACAGGTCATATCCCACTTGGTCATCAAAACACACATGGACAACACATTCCCCAAATACAATTCAACACTACTGGATCACATATCCCAACATACACTTCCCATGTTTATACACATGCTCAACATGCACACCAAATCACAACTCAAAATATGTCATCACAATAAATGGGAACACATGGCATACCTATCACCAACATCTGTGATGCAACCAACAATCCAATAGTTGATGCATTAATTGCCCAACTAGTTTCCTTACAAAAGAAAGTAGAGAACATGTAGCTATCAAAACAAGAAGACTCATACATCCTTTGACTTGCATCCATATGGACATTTGAAACAAGATTATACATGCCACCATTTCCTCTAGGATATGTGGTCCCAAATTTCTCTAAGTACAAAGGAAAGACAAACCCTATTAAGCACATAAGATAATTCACAACAAATTGTGTAGACATGATATATGAACACACTTATTTGATGAGACTTTTTCCTAGGAGTCTTGCAGGTCCTACACTCGATTGGTTCACACTTTTTCCTAAAGGGATAAGGTCATGGGATGAACTTGCCAACAAATTTGTAGAGAACTATGCATATAACATTGACACTGATGTAACAATCACCACACTATGTAAGACAACCCAACAAGAATCTGGTGAAACATTCATTTATTTCTTTCAAAGATGGTGAGGCTTGGCAAGCCGATGTCTAGTTGAAATCCCTAAAAAAGAGAAGGTACACATGTTTGTTCAAAACCTCATTGGACCTTTGAAATATGGCTTGTAAGTCCATTTTTATACAACCTTCATAGACCTTGTTGAAAAGGGTGTCCAAGTTGAAAAGGTCCTCATCAAAAAAGGTGAACTTAAGTACCCTAGTAAGAACACAAACATGAACATGACCTATGATAAGAACAAGTATTGGGCCAAGAAAAAACATGTTACCAATGATGGTGTCGTCAATGCTAAAGTAGTGAATAAAATTGGCCCCACAATCACACTTAGGGGCTCTCAACCACAAAACAATCCCCCATCTATCCCAACACCTACCGCAAATTTCGTTCAAAGAAACCAAGACCAAGGTCAACAAAGAGAAGCTAGAAAATTCCCAAAATGACACACATATACACCTTTGGGAGAACCTATCAAAGTCGTCCTCAAGAAGCTTGTCCAAAATAACATCATAGCATTGCAAGAACCTAAAGCATATGATCTAGGGAAATTTAAACCATCATGGTGGGATGACAATGCCTTATGTGACTACCATAGAGAAAAAGGAAATAAAACATCATCCTATAGACAATTGAGGAACATCATACAAGATTTAATTGAGAACGGAGACATTGAACTTAATGGTCAACAATACTCTTCCAATACTAACCATACCATTCATAAGAATCCACTGCAAGATAATGGTTTGGGAAATCACTCCTCATCAAGTCAAAAGACTAATAACCAGGCTCAATATACTCGTGTTGCATTCGATTACTCGAGTGGGCCTATAATCAATCACCTTCAAGTTGTCAATGAAAACGTCAATACCATCACCATAAAAAAGACTCCTAAATGCAATGTCACCACTCATCAAGCCAAAATATGATACCTGGCCCTTCTACTAAGCTACCATAGCCTAAAGGAAAATTTAACCTTGTCGATCGATTGGGTAAAACCCCTGCTCATATTTCCATACTCAAACTCTTGCACATTTCTCTCGCACATAAAGTTGTCCTTGACAAAGCTTCAAAAGAGAATTCAATCCCCAATGACATTGATGTCAACCACTTTGAAGCTATGGTCAGATATTTGGCCAATTGCCACTAGGTCAATTTCTCAAACCAAGATTACTCCATGCCTAAGCCATACCACAATGATGCATTACACATTGAGGTTTTCATTCACAAACACAAGGTCAGATGAGTCCTAGTAGATGGCAGAGTTGGATTGAACATATTCTCCTTAAAATTGGTCAAGGCATTGGGCTTCTCTGATGCATGTGTAGATGCCACTAAAATCATAGTAATCAAAGCTTATGATGATGAGGAACGTTCTTCTAAGGGAATTATGACACTCCCTATTTGTATGGGGCCAACAATCATAGATATTACATGCCAAGTCTTGGATCTTGAATTTCCCTACAACATCCTCCTTGGTCGACCTTGGATTCACAAATTGAAGGTTGTACCCTTCACATATCACCAATGTCTGAAGTTCCCCTATAATGGAACTGAAATTACCGTAACTGGTGATCCTGACCCCTTTCAATATTGCACCAACTTAAGGGGCATTTCTAAACACCAAGTGCCTATTAATCATGAAGCTTCAACATCCACCTCATCCCAATACATCAATCCGTCTACACTTACCAAGTCATCCACTTCCACTACTTTGACCTTCACCACACCATCCACTTCCACTAATCCAACCATGATCCAAGCATCAAGTTCTAGTACAAAGGTTGCAAGGAGTACAAATTGAATACTACCTATTGCATCTCAAAATTACCCAAGTCTCTGAAGAGTTACAATAAACCATGCTTCAAAATAGAACCTAAAGTTGTCTTTAAATTTTTTCCCACTACCACCTTCACAAAATGGGGTGAGGTAAACAAAGACGACATTGATGATATTTCAACTTGGATCTACAAAGATGAGGAAGATCTGCCACCACTACTAGTACAACAATATGGCAAAGGCTTTGAGATAATGAAGGAAAAAGGCTATGATGGAATCACTGGTCTTGGTATAAAAAAAATGGAATGAGAGAACACTTAATGCCACCTAAAAGACCAAAGAATCTAGGGTTAGGGTTTTTAAGCCACACACGATTGATGCTTCACGTACCCTTGTGATTTCAAGTGAGAACATATTTTCTTCTAAAAATGTCGAGATATCCAATGAATCCCCTACTGAGACCAACTCTCATGAATGGGAATACGGTTTTGATAAATCCCTTAGTGACTATGGCCTTGAAGAAACATTTTGAGAACTAGGTGAGCCTTCTTTTGAGGAAATATTCAGACAAAAGTTTAAAATTGGTCCACCACTAGATCCTTCTAGTGACAATGACAAACCTAATCCACCACCTGGCACTTTTGATTTGCTCTTCCACAATCCTGACCTATCCCATGAGTCCAATTTACCTGAGATCATTGAGGACAAAGATTGGATGGAATCCTCCTAGGATCCTAGCAATACTTCTATATTTAGCCTTTTGGCCTCCATTTGCATGCTCTCAGCATCATCTGTGCATTTCACTAACACTGATGATGGTATCTCCCTCATATATACATAACTCATTGATTGGGATCAACAAGACCCGCCTACCATGGACACTTTTGAGAATGATGAAGCCATCGCTAAATTCATGGGACTATGTGAAGGAATACCAAGTGGGGACCATAAAGTTGGATTTACTATAGATCTCAATTTTGCAGCATATTTCAAAGAGATTTTTCAACCCTCTAGTCACAAAAGTAATAAAAATAAAACAAGGAAAGACGCGTCTTTAGGTGAAAACTACAAGGCATCTTCTGACCAGACAAAAGTAAAAAGAAAGGACGTATCTAAGGGTGAAAACCTCTTTGAGGTGCCTAAGGATGGAGGGTTGGAATTTCTCCCCATTACTTAAGAAAAATCAGCCATGCTAATTGAAGATACCATAGAATTCAATACAGGCACACCTGAAAATCCAAAAATGATCCTCCTTGTCACCTCGTTGACAGAAAAGGAAAGGCCTGAGTTTCAGGATTTCTTCACAAAATGTTAGGTCAACTTCACTTGGTCATATGCAAATATGCCAAGATTAGATCCTAATTTAGTCTTGCATCATTTTCCCTTACTTCCAAATGCAAAATCGGTCAAACAAAAACTCTGGAAGATGTATCCACAAATCGCCTTGCTCATAGATTATGTCGACTGGATATCAAACCTAGTACCTGTCGCCAAACTGAACGGTCAAATCCACATCTGCACAGACTTTCAAGATTTGAACAAAGCCTGTCTAAAGGATGATTTTTTTCTCCCAAACATAGACATCATAGTGGATCTCACTGCAAGATATGAGATGTTGTCTCTTATGAATGGTTTCTCAGGATACAATTAGATCTTTATCGCCTTAGAAGGTCAACATAAAATGGCATTTACTTGTCCCTGGGGTACCTATTGCTAGAATGTCATTCCTTTCAGACTAAAGAACACAGGTGCCACTTACCAAAGGGCTATGACCATGATATTTCATGGCCTTATGCACACATTAATGGAAGACTATGTTGATGATCTCTTGGAAAAATCCCTAACACAAGGCGATCAACTAAATGTGCTAGACAAGATCTTCAAAAGGGTAGAAGAGTATAAGTTTTGTCTCAACCCTAAGAAGTGTGTCTTTGGTGTGACTTCAGGTAAACTCTTGGGATACATATTTTCTCATCGGGGTATTGAGGTTGACCCAACTAAGGTAAAATCAATCTTGGATATTCCTCCACCAAAAGGAATCATTGAGCTCAAAACATTATAGGGAAGACTGTAGTCTATCAGACATTTCATTGCACAATTAGCCAATAAATATCAACCATTCCAATACTTGTTACGCAAGGGAATCCCCTTTGTGTGGACCGACAAGTGTCAAGCTACTTTTCAACAAATCTTGAAGACTATCTTTTAACACCACCAGTCCTAATGTCGCCTATTGATGGGAAACCTTTGATATTGTATATTTTTGCAACCACTTCCACACTGGGGGCATTACTTGCATAGAACGACCATGAGGAAAAGGAAAGAACAATATATTACATCAATCACACTTTGGTTGGGTGTGAACTCAACTATACTTCCATTGAGCTTGCATGACTTGCAGTAGTCTTTACCACTTATAAATTGAGACATTACATGTTGAACCATAAAATGCAATTAGTGGCTAAGATAGATCCATGATTGAAGTATCTTCTCATTCGAGCAGCATTAACAGGACAATTAGAAAAGTGGGTTATGATACTTAGTGAGTATGACATACAATATATAGAATGCAAAGCAATAAAAGGACAGGTCATAGCAGATCAACTCACTGACACACCCACAAAAGATGATCACCCATTTGTAGTTGATTTTCTAGATGAATCTGTCTTTCATGTAGGACCTAGATTACCTTGGAAACTTTATTTTGGGTCCCATACAAGTCATGGTTCCATAGCAGGCCTATTATTCATCACACCTCAAGGGGATTCTATTCCTAAATCATTTTTCATCGCATTTCCATCCACTAATAATGTCACCAAATATGAAGCATTGTTGACAGGACTTTGAATGGCAGTTCAGTGGAAAATCAAAGAACTCTTAGTTTTTGGTGATTCTTAGTTAGTTATCAACCAAGTCAATGAAGATTATGACACCAAGGATGAGAATCTAATTCCTTACAAATGCATGGTTGATAGTTTCCTGACATACTTCCATATGATCGCTTTTGAGCAGATTCCCTAAGCATGGAACAAAGCAGAAGATGTTATGGCCACAATTGGATCTCTCTTGGATATTCCTAATTTAATGTGCCACAATTTGAGTTTTTAGTAGATTAGTTGTTGGTTCCTTCCTATGACATTCCTAAGTCTTCCATGGTTTGAGAACTTGTTGGTCCTAATTCCCCTTGGTATCAGGACATATACAATTACTTACATTCCTAGATTCTACCACCAACCCTTTCCAATAACCAACGCAAGTCCTTCATTCGCAAAGTTGCCTGCTATACCATCATCAGTGACACCCTATATAGACGTAGCTTTGACAATACCCTCCTCTGATGTCTCAACACATATGAAGTACAAACAACCTTACATGAGGTACATGAGGGTATATGTGGATCCCATTTGAGTGGCCCAACCTTAGCCAAGAAATACATGAGACTTGGGTACTATTGTCCAACCATGGAGAATGATGCTCTTTAGTTTGTGAGAAAGTGTCATCAATGCTAGGTACATAGTGATCTCATTCATGCACCCACATAGGAACTATGAACAATCACTTTTGCTTGGCCCTTCACATAATGGGGTATCGACCTTGTGGGTAAGATTCATCCCACTTCAAACAACGGCCACAAATTTATTATTACTGCAATCGAATATTTCACAAAATGGATCGAGGCCATTCCTCTCACCTACATAACTGGTAAAAAAAATTCTAAATTCATCCTTAACTACATCATATGTCGGTATGGTGTTCCCCAATCCATCATCACAAACAATGGTTGTCTTTATAAAAACCAAGATGTTCGTGAGCTTTGTGAGCAATTTCACATTCAACGTCATTTTTCCATGCCCTATTACCCACAAGGTGACGGCCAAGCTGAGGCATCCAACAAGACAATAATCAAACCCTTAAGAAGATTGTCAATGGCGATGGTCGTGACTAACACCTCCAGCTTGACCCTACTTTATGGGATTACTGCACCAGCATCTACACACCTACGAGTGCCACTCCATTTTCCTTGGTCTTCGGATCCAAAGTTATCTTGCCCATTGAGGTCAAAGTCCCCTCCTTAAGGGTCTCCATGAAGGGATTGGTTAATGATGAGGAATACTAACAGTCCCAGTTACATGAGCTGGAAATATTAGAAGAACATAGAAAAAATTCCTTGACTCACGTACAGGAATATTAGAATCTCCTTTTCCAAAGTTACAAAAAAAGAGTTATTGTCTAAAAATTTGACATTGGCGACTTGGTCCTAATGCAAAACTCAAAGAATCAAGCTGAACATGAAAATTTAACCAAGCAACATCCTAAATCAAACAACTCTTAAACAAAGCTAGGCAACCATTCCACCAAAAATTTAACCAAATTGACACTTCAAATGGGACACATGGTCAATTAGATCATCTAGTCAAACTTGGTCAAACTCTTGTAACAACCTCAAACTATCAATTCTTGGTCATTATTAGGATATGTCTTTCTGGGGAATGACCCTTGTCACTTTTTTTGCTTTAGGATATGTCTTTCCTTAGCACTGACACTATCAATTGTCATTTTGGGGCATCCTATCAACTTTGGGGATCAACACTCCTGATATCGACACTATTTAAGATTTGTCCTTGAATTTAACTCCTCGACATTTATCACACACTAGCCTACTTGACACATAACTAGGCTTCATGAAAATTGACATCTCGATCTATTAATACTCTTGACATCCAAAAACACTCTTGGCAAACACTATCTCTAAATCTGGTCACATCTGTCATTTGATTTTTCATCATGATACTAGCCACCTCGAGGATGTCCTGTACAGGATTTAGAGGAGCAATGAAATTTCATGACTTGTCTTTGTTTTTTATGACTATCTATGGTTAGTTGTGACAAAAATACTAGAGCAATTGGGCTCCTCATATGAGTCACGATCTTCCTTGTTTGTGACTATTTGTTTTACGGGATGGCACGACCTTGCACACCATTAATTTATGTCATATCATGGTGTTTGTTGTCCATTGCAATAATCCACCCAATGATGATTAATGCAACAACTATTTTTACTTTGTAAAAATATTGAAGGTTTCTTTCTCCACACTAACATCCATCTCCTTCCATCTAGCAGTCCCTCTTCTTCCACCCTCTAACAATGTCTTGTGACACACAAAAACAAAGTTGCATACATGACCATGTAGGAATTTGCATTAGTACATTTCGCATAGGCTATACATCCCACATTTGCATAAATCCATTTACATATCATTTGCATAACTCCATTTACATATCATTCGCATAAATCCATTTACATATCATTTGCATAAATCCATTTACATATCATTTGCATAATTCCATATAGGTGCATTTCTATTTTATAACTCATACATGTCATTGCTTAACATACATACAAGATATATATAATCATAACATAAAGCATAATCCATAACATAATCACACCATCCATAGTCATAGCACATTTCATTCATAATCATAATTAGGACATCATCATATATAAAGCATTATCATAGTGACATCAATAATATTGCATCTTATAATCATAAGCATCTCATCAATACATCACATCCATAGCACCATAAGATTAAATGCATACATTATCATATAGAATTAGACATCATCATAAGCTACATAAACATCATAAAGCATACATCATGCATCCATACATCACATGACACACAATGCACCATCATAGGCATCATAAGATAGACATCATCACATAAGCATCATGAATCAACATGCATAATAACACAACACATGAAATATAGTCCACACCAAAAATGCATCATATATATATAATCTCAAAATGATGTCACAAGATAGAGTCTCGAGAAATCCCAAAAATAGAGTTCACATGCTTGATGGATACAAAAATATAAGTGTCAAAATTTCTGAGTCAAAATGGGTCTATCCACTGTTGCCATGCTCCCCAAATCCCATGCTGCTACTCTCACCCTGGCTACATCTGCTTTGAGACCACCTGTTGTGAGACTGACCACTACTGACAACCTATAAAGCACTAGGTGTTTTCTGCTCTAGTGGAACTACCTCCTCATAGAGCTACTTGTAGTACTACTCTCCATGCCCAATAGTGGCAACTGCTCTAATCATATCAGTTGAGGATCCACTAAAAGTAGCAATAAAGTCCAAACTCCTCTACTCTACCTATTGTGCTTTGATGACAATTGTGTCTCTCTCCACCTATAACCCATCTCTCTCCACCTATAGAGCCTAAAGCTTGGCCTCTAATGCCTGTGCTCTAGCCTGAAAACTCGCTAGCTCCTGGTCTCTATCTCCTATACCACCTCTAATAGGTACATCCTCAAACCCCTTGTCTCTATGCAGAATCCTCTCATGAAGGATCCACTCCTCCTCACCCATCTCCTTAGGCTTCTCCTCATGCCCTACCATCTCTACATCCATAGTGGTCACACCTTCTAGGACATCCATTGCTCTACCTCAGGCTGCTCTCCCTCTATCTCCACATCTAGAATGGCCTCCTCCTCTCCCTCCTTCGGATAAGAGAAAGTGACCTACTCCTCCTCCTCCACAGTCTTCATCACTGCCTCCTCCCACCACCATATCCTCCTCTCCTCCCCCACCACCATCTCCTCCACCTCCTCCATCATCCCCCCTTCCACCACCTCCTTTCCCTCCATCTCCTCTCCCTCTCACTCTGCCTCTCCTACCATGAGGAACCCGTCCTCATCGAACTATTAGAGTTGGCTGATCAGGATCTATCAATGGGATGGGCCTATGCACATTCCACCATGCATCATACTCATATGTGGTAATTGCATCCACTAGTCCCCCTCTCCATGCCCACTATTGTGCCTATAATCCATCTATATGTTGCTCTGTAACTATAGCCACTACAATCACTGGGCCCCATGGTGTCACCTCTCTAGATGACCACGCAAACACTGCTAGACCCCATGGCTCTCCCTGCTGCTCTTTGAACTATCTCAAAACCCGATCTAGAAAATACATATCAATAATGTGTTGATACTAAACTATCTACCCAATAAGATACCTCTCCTATCAGTACCACAATAGATGTTGATCCTCATCCAACCACTGAGCACAATTCATCCAAGGCCTCCATGTGAAGATAACCAAGGTATCCAACCCATGTCACCAGTAACTAATATCCCTAACATATGTCTATGTGACTACTCCTCTGTACATGTATGCATATGGTACATTGGCCCCCAACTAGTGACCAAATAGTGGATGAAACACTTGAATGTGCTCCCAAGCCTAGACCATCAAAAGAGTGACGTCATAGCTCATGGACTGCCCTCACTGATATACTATATCATGCAGTTGAAAGTACACTGTCACTAGAAAACATGGTCCCCATGCATATACAATCTCACTGGCCATCATCTTGACTAGCATCTCTCCCCATCTGACTAGAATTTCATGTCCTTAGTGGTCTGGAATCACTACCCCAACTATCAAAGTGCACAATACATAGTCAAACCACTCATATCACACAACCAGTGTCTCCCATCTAATCTCATATCAGTCAATCCCTAGTTGTGCCACATCATCATATACATAATAGGTGGTCAACACCTGATAACCTCAGTCTAGATTGTAATAGACCCACTAACCTCATATCAATAGTTGTAAGATCTTGTACACGTCCTCCAATGTGATGGTACCCTCTCCCATAGGCAAGTGGAAAGAGCATGTCTCTGAATGTCATCTCTCAGCTAGTGTAGTCAACATACCCCTATTCACCCTAATGATGAGTACGAATGTAATGTGAAACAAGCCTAGATGCCATAACTTGCACTTTTCAGTGTTGTTCAACTAGTCTCACAATCGATAAGTCTCTAGTGGTCATGACTCTCATGTGTATATCAGATCTAGATGAACCTATGGCCAGCATGACAAACACTACATTAGTTAAATAGCTTAAACCTCAACCTATTTTGCACGTCATAAAAACAAGTCAATCCTAATTTAAGGAAACTTTGTCACCAGTCAATTGCATTGCAGAATCCTCAATCGTGTCACGCAATGGTGAATGCATCACATGCTTTCATAGATGTGTCACAGGAGCTCGATTGCATCGAACCCCTAGATCAATTGCGAAATATACCTATAGTTGTGTCATTCCTAATGCAGTTGCGGTTAAACCCTAGCAGTTGCACATAACTATAGCCAACTGTGTCACGCATACATAGATCTGGTTAAGCACAACAAATGTGTCAAAACCTAGTAGTTGCGTCATGAAAAATTCAAAAACCTCCCCTATCCTAGGCATTTTCAAAACACTTGTGTCGAATCACAGCCAATTACGTTGAATTTGATAGCACTTGTGGCTATCCCCAAACAACACAGTTGACTACTAAATTTTTACCCTACCGAAAAATGCGTGAAATCAAAAATTGACAAAGTGGGTTTGTAAGTACTCACTAGATATCCTATGCCCTCCAACCATCTGAATTTCCACACTAGATAGGCTTTGTGGTCACTACAAGGAATGTGCTCCATTTCCACTCAAAGCTCCTAATCTCCAAACTCCAAATGTTCACAATGAGCCTTTGATTTGCAATTTTCCTATTTATACCCCCTCAAAATTAGGGTTTATGTTGGGTGCATTGTGCTTCAACCTTCAAACTACATTATGTCTACCCTAAGGTTCCTTCAAGTCATTTCTTTCGCCACTGGGGAATTTGTAGCTATTAATTTGACTTTTTAGAACAAAATTTGCAAAAAAAATTTGAGGGGGCATAGGTCTACCCTGCTTACACTGGGGCACATTCGACTCAAATTTTCTGTCACAATGCGATAAACTACATCATAAAAAAGAGGGGGAAAATGTAGACACATAAAAATAACCTAGGCCTGCAAGCTTTATTTTTCCATGTCTTACTATATTTCTTCTCAACATAATTGAAATATTTAATTATGTCCTATAACCCAGATTCAACTATCAATTGAATAATTCTTAATTATTTAATTAATTCATATATTTTATTCTTCCTGATTATTTAAATAAATAAATTACGTTTATTTATTTAAATACATCACTAATATCCTATGTCTCTCTATAATTAAATAAATTCCTAAATTTATTTAATTATTATTTACTTCATCCTTTATTCCTCCTAGTTATTTAAATAAATAAGTTACATCTATTTATTTAAATATGTCACTAATTTCCTATGTCTTTCTATAATTAAATAAATTTCTAAATTTATTTAATTATTATCCACTTTATCCTTTTCCTCTACAATTAAATAAATATTCATTAATTATTTAATTGTCCTTTTGTCTTTTCCTCTAAAATTTAAATAAAACCATTATTTAAATTCCCATTCCCAATTTCCCACCAAGTAAATAATTAAAATTCATTATTTATTGTCATGGTCCCACCTCTTTTGAATTAAATTAATTTTTAATTCAAAAAGTCAACTCAGCCTCTTAAAATCAAATAATTTTAAATTCTTATTTGATTCTCCAACAACCTCTTTTTTTGTGCCTAATATCCTCTTGTCACATGCATTCGTATCCATTGATTTAATTTTCCTAAAATTAAATCATATCCCTCCATTTCAAATTTTACCCTAATTTTTCCCTAACCCTAATTGTTGGTTGTCACATTCAATCTTAGCCTTCCATCTTAGGGCATTTGTCAACTGTCAATCTTGGCCATTCATCAAAAAATTGACTTTCTATAAAAAGGCAAGGTCAACCTCATTTTTCCTCTTCATGCTTGCAAATTTCTGACTACACATGCAATTTCTTGAGTCAATTCCTTCAATATTTTGCTAGGTCTTTGTCATAGGTCATAGTTGCTCATAAAAATCTAACGGAAAATACTATTTATAGAAAAATGGAGAAGGGAAATGAAGATGAATCATGGAGTGCATGAAGGTTTTGGTGAGATTGTTCATTTATTTATTCTTTTATTCCATTGTGCTTCATTATTAGCTAGGGTTTAGTTTGTTTATGTTTAATGCTAACCTAAATTTTTCCTTAGTTACATTATCCTTTTTAATGTTAAGCGAAAAAGGAGGATAAAAAGGAGTTGAGCTAAGGGGCTACAGGAACATTATATTCATTAGGAGCATCAAGGTGTAAATTATTTAGTGAGTATAATTTCTTATTTATCTATAGAACCCAAGGGGTTAACCCCAAAAGGAGCCATATATCATGAAATATAGTTTTAGCATGAATGTACTTTAGAAAATGTGGGGGCCTTAGATATAGTATAATTAAAAAATAAGTAAAACAATAGCTCGAGAAATTAGTGGAGTAGGGGTTAATCAAACTTGGTACCTTTCCATGTGAATCTCCTACGTGTTTTCCTTGTACCAAATAAAAATGAGACATGGTGAGTATGCATTAATTATAGGGGACTAACTAAGATAACTATGAAGAATTGATATCCACTAGCCCAAATTTATGACCTCCTAGATCAATTTTAGCATGCCAAATATTTCATGAAGCTAGGTCTTAAGTTTAGATATTAGAAAGCAAGGTTCAAGGAAGATGAAATGCATGGAAGACAATTTTTAAGTCATGTTAATTACTTTGTAAGTGGTGGGTTCTTAAATTCAGATTATAAAATTTACCAACCACCTTATGTGTCTTATGAATAAGGTATTGAGATTTTCAATTCACTCTTATGTTACTATTTACTTAGATAATTTATTGGTGTTTAGTAGTTCCTATGAGGAGAATTAGTCTCATCTTGAGAAGGCATTTTAATTTTTTTGCGAGAAAAAAATTGTGTAATTGGAAAAGTTGTAAATATGCTAAAACATCTTTAGTGTACTCTAGTTATGTAGTGGGCAATGGAGAGATAAGGACAAATTCATCCAAATTTGAAGATGTTGATGCATATTTTGATAGAAAAATATGTGGAATAGGTTGTTCCCTAATTTAAATGGAATTAATTCCCCCATAGTTCTTTTCATAATGTTTGGGCTTTCCTAAGTAACCCAATAGGTTGGTGATAGTTGATCCATTCAAGGGGCTTTGACTAAAAATAACAAGTGAAAAAAAAAGTTTTGATTGCACAATCATGTTTTTAGAATTTAGGTTATTAAATTAATTTAATTGGGAAATAGACTACTACCTTATAGAAAACTATTTAGTACTGAATTGATAAGCTAGATGTCCAAATAGAAATAATAAATAATAAATAAATTGACACAAAAAGAAGAAGCTCACAACCAAAGATGCTATCATGATGCATGAAAATTTATGTAATACGATGTAGTCCTCACATGTGGCTTTCCTAGTCTTGCATTGTCATCTAGAAAAGTTATAAAATGTGAATTTTTTACTATATTTTGAACCTATCTACACAATAGGAAGAAAAGAAAATAGGAGAAATGAACCAAGGAATACCAAATAATAAAAATTAATTCAATCTATGTATTTTTGAAATAAAAATAGAAACGATAAGGTACAAAGAGAAAGAATAAAAACACCATGTGAGGAAACAATCCAATTGAAACCTACAAGCTAAGAAAGGAGAAATTTTTAGGGATTCTAAGGATCTTTCCATGAATGATCAATCCATTGTTTTATTTTTTATATCCACACATACCCATTAGCCAAGATATAAGTAAAATAGAGTGTATTCTCCTATCCTAAGTGTATCTAGGAATCAAAGAGTAATGAAAATGTAAATAAAATATAAACTAGAATGTAAGTGATAGTGTTTATAATAAGTAAATAAGATCTACTTGGTTCTGAAGCTAGCAACAATATGATTTTAAAAAACAATTTAAAAATTACCTTATATAAACTTGTTATAGGAAAGAGAGGCAAGAATGTAGTTGGAAACTATTGTTGAACTTCTCAAGAATACATAGTATTATGTTGTAGATCACACATGAAGACCCAAAAATTCTAATATGAATTTTAGAAAATTCTAGTAAGAGTTATAGTTTCATTAAGATATTCATTTATTGAACACAAAATACAAGTGATATAATGAGACAGGAATTCAAAATGAGATGAATGGATGGAGAAAAGGAAGTTGGGTAGCCATTTATATTTGTTCCAAAGAGGTTATCTCTAACTTGGGTAGGTAGTAGGTGATAAAATACTCCAAAAAAGGCACTTTAAAGTCATGAACTATCATAAGATACTAGCATGGCACATAGATGTATGAAAATCAAACTAGTGTTCAAATAATTCTATCTCTAGAAAAAATCCAAATTCCAAGAAATAACTAAGCTATATAGAGAATTGTTTTTTATAAAATGGACCATAGGAAGCAAGGCCTTAGCACCATGGGTGGAAAGAGGCTAAGGAAAAGGCTAAAATTCACCTAAAAACACACTAAGGGAAATGGATGCTAAAGTGAGTCTAAAACATGATGCAAAATTGAAAGGGTGTGCAATTTTTGTCATTACACTAACACATACCATCATATCATCCAAGTAATCAATGTGGTCTATTGAGATACCTACAATAGTAAAAAAGGTGACCACCATCGCAAACACCCCCCTTATCCTATTGTTGAACACACCTCGATATTGAGGGGGGTGAATTAGTTTCTAAAAAACTTAAACTCTTTTAGACCTTAAACCCTTCAGCAATATGCAAAATCAAACTATTGATAAGAACATAAATCCTTAACCAAATCTACAACACTTATTCATATCAACAACAATGAAATATATGACAATGAACACACATGCACAACACATATTTACATGGAAAATCCAAGAAGGTAAAAACCACAGTGAGAGTTAACTAACAATATAGAAGCTCACTGCTTGCATAAATACAATTTTGAGGCTCACTGCCTATATACTTGCAAACTAAGGTGCACAACCTTAAGGAAAGATGCATAAAGTACTTGCAGTACTAAGGCACACAACCTTAGGGAAAGATACAAATTATAAGGACCTAATGAGATTCACTATCTCAAATTGGGATACATGAAGATTTAGGAATTGAAGCATTTGTCAACAAAACACTCTGCTAACTGGGGCGTTAAAACTCATTTTATTTTTTATTTTCACAACTTACTAATTCAATTAATATTCACACATTTCCACTCGCACACATCTTGCAACTCAATTATTCTTACATTTATATCCTCCGCAAGATCTAAAGACATCAATTAGGTCAGCCAAAAAGAATACAAACAATTATTTCTATAAGTTCGCCATAAAAAAACTATGTAGACCCATCCAAAAGATGGAGAGGACCAAAAAAATATTATTACATCTTCCAATGTGATTCTAAATAGCTCACAAGTGGCTGCACAACAACCCAAGTTGACTCCAAGGAAATGTGTAGATGAAAGATGTAGCACATAACTAGTTGGCCCAAAAACACATCCAAATGAATTTACTTAATGTGGTTCTCAACAAGATATGTCAAGATCCAAATGCATCTTTACACAACTTCATATACTGGTGCAAACCCCCAAGCACATGGTGCAAGCAAGATAACAAGACCTGTCAATCAGATATCCATTATTTTCCCAAAAACCCAATTCAACACAATATGCAGCACCAAAGAGACCAATAATTAACGTGCGGACCATAAATAGATGTTCCATGAACAGCCAACAATATTTCTAGAAACTTCACTCACACACTCATGCCACAAATAGCCACCACAATCCAAACATAAATAGAATACTTCATCTGAGAAAGTATAGAAGATACAACCATGAGATAGAGCATTAGCAAATCAACTTGTGGTGCACACCAACACATGAAAACTGAACTAAGATACTACACAAACACTAAGCTCGCACGTCTACCAAGTTGCAGGAGTAGAAACATCAATGTGGAGAAATGTGGAGAATTTTTTGGACCAGTCCAAACAACCAACAAAACTACCAACTCACTATAATTACCAAAAACCTCCTCGACAACACTAGTGACCTAAAAAGATAGGAATGCAACATCCATAGAGCACAAACACTAAGTCCAAAACCACAAGTCCATATCTTCAATAGTGGAGGAATGCAAAGAATTCTCCTAAATAGTCTTCCAAGTATCTTCCTGAACTAGAAACTTTCACAAACTTGCAGAGACTAGAACTTCCTTGTAGCAACACATACTTCCTCATGAACAATGAAAGAGAGCATACAAAATGTTGGATACCATCAAAAACATCTCTCCATAATCAACATTACTTCTAATCCTCATCTTAATATATTATTGAGCTTTTGGAAGCAACCATACTCAATACTACTTTACTTGATATCAACTAAGGCATGACTTACAACCAATGTTAACCAATCAGCATAGAGCATCAATAGCATACAATTGAAAGCACCACAACAGTAATGACCAATGACAACCCAAAATGAGTGTGGACATAGGCATCAATGACAACTAATGTCAAACAATAATATCACAAACATGTGCAACAATCTCCCCAAGTATTGACAACACAACAATATCCTCAAGTGTTGACATCAATGACAACTAATGCCAACAATTTCCCCCTTTGGCATTGATTACAATGCACACATGTGCACTCTCCCCCTTTGACATCAAGGAAAAAGGGAAAAATTTCTTCATTTGAATCATTGGCACATTCTCCCCCTTTGGCATTGATGGAAACACACACCTGCACACTCTCCCCCTTTGACATCAACGACAAAGGGAAAAAATATCTTCATTTGAAGGTGTAGTTTCTCTAGATGTGTTAGCTATGAATTTAAATAAAGGAAATAAAAAATAACACAATTTATGTAGCAACCCAATTGTTCTACCCCATTATTTTTAATATGTTTTACTCACAAATGAAAGTTTATGCTACAAACATAAAGAGAAAAAAAAATCAGGGTTCAATATGAATAAAATGATGCACATTTGAAACATAACTATTTCAAACTTTCCCATTGCATAACAAAGAATCATTTCAATAATTTAAATAATGATTTCACATTATCTAATTGCAACATAAAGATATTTCCCATTTATAATTCCTCGATAAGAGTAGAGATAGATATTTACATTCATAGCTTCCATGAGCTTAATGATATAGAAACATAAACAGAATACAATGGTAGATTGATGTACCCAATATTGGTGCATACCTCCTATATGTCTCCATCACTTAGTGCATACATTCTAGGTTTCTCGAACTGGCACTACATCCTCAAATACTTGGTTGCCATATATATGAGGGAGAGCATCACTCAAGTGCTTTTCTACCAACCACATACTTACTACAGTCCCTTTCACATCTACATAACTAGTAAGATGGCCCTACCCTTCAATGAAGAGATTGGTTTGATAACCCCATAATCCTGACCTTAGTGAGCATAGTGTTGTGTCCTACATATCTAGTGCTACCATACATTTGTTTCTCTACCTAGAATGCAATCATGGATCATAGTGAACTGACAGTATAAACAGTGGCTACTTACACTACTTTATTCAAAGAATTCATCACCCAGTACTTCAAGTAAGAGTCATATGTCCACCCACTCTTTAACTCTATTTTTTTTACCATAACATAACATAAATTCACTCTATCATGATGATACAATAAAATGTTCAACAAGGTTTATTCCCTTAACCATGGATTCCACTAACCCCAGGAATATCCAAGCCCAAAATAATTTAATTACTCTAGGTTACACCCTTTCCCATCGATTTCACTAACCCCGGGAATTACCCTACTAACCTCTTAAGTTAAAAATGTTATTTCCATAAAATTACTATGAGATAGCAACATATTCCACCTCATGCATCATCTATATAGACTAATGATCTAACCATAGTTGTAATAGCAATTATTCCATACATATTTATGCGTTATAAATATACTCCTATATAATAGGGTTCCTCTAATTCAAGACTCATTCAAGAATCACACAACATATATTTTATACTTGGTAATAGATAAGTTCATAAGAACAACCATATCATGTAGTCTAAGATTATTCCAAATCTAGGAAATAACTAAGATTATAAGATTCAAGCACATCATACAATCTTTCCTAGACAAAGCATTTGCAAACCGATAACCTTTCAAATATAAATATAATGGGGAATAAAAATTAGCATGCCTAATTATAAGTTCCAACTTGAAATGTGGCTTTGCAACCTTAGCCTTTGCTACCATGAATGCTACTTCCCAGAGATCAACTAGACTCCAAATCTTAGCCTCCTCTCAAGAAATATCACAAACTAAACTCACAACAATTCTTTCTCTCTCTCTCTAAAATTCTCACAAAAAAAGCTTACACAAAAATTGAAATAAGATAACAATAAGAAAATAAGAATGAAATAGGTGTATCAAATGAGAAAGAGAGATCCTCTATATATACTAATATTTGAGCTTTTAAAGGCTACAAATAAGTAGGTAAATTTCCCACCTTTCTAATCTCATGCAGCAACTCAACTAAGTAAACTCTTAGCTTGCAACACATAACAATCCACAAGCTTCTAATGAGACTCCATTTGTTGGGTCAAACACGGCAATGCATTGTTTCAAGTTTCCTAAATGAATTGCAAGTCAACTCTCCTCTTATATTTCTACGAACACTAATTTAACTGGGTTTATGCATATATATAGACTCCATATTTTCTTCTCTATGCAACAGGTTTCAACACCATATCTCCATGTTTTAGCACCACATTTCATAAAACAGCGCCCTCAAAGATAGTGCAGTTAAAGACTTATTCACAACGCTTAAATCTACATTCATCTTTTGCCAACATGTAAACTTATTCCTTTTCTCACGTTTTATCTTCCACTCAACATTCTCAGATATTTGACTAAGTCTTAATACGTTGAGTTTGCAGCATATAAACTTGGTTCACATTTATTCTACAACCTATATTCTTTTGTTTCCTTTTAGAATGTTTAAACAACACTTTATATTCTATATGCAATGTTATTAGCAATGCGCTATCATATATATATTGCGCTATAACATATTCAAAGTGCTATACTATATGCAATGTGTTATTTCAAATACTATGCACTATATAAACACATCAAGTGCTTTATAATATAATATGTATTTAATATATATATCATATACATTTATATATAACACTATATATATATATATATATATATATATATATATATATATATATATAATAATTGTCAATTTTATATTAGATCATTTATTAAAGTTGCTCTTGTTATATTTTATTGGCGTTAAATAGTGGTTTGAGTTACATCATTTCATCAAAAGTGAATTATCTTCTTCTGCAAAGCTCTTGGGGATAAAAAATACGCACTGAGGGGTGTAAAGGTTAGCCAAGATGATGACTCGATCATGGAACCTCAGGAGTGAATTTCCCGTAGGCAATGGGAACGGTCATTTGAAGAACAACTTCTCACGGAGGATTTGTCATGATATTCAATGTAGAATTCCTAGAGGGAGGAAGCAGAAGATCGTATTGGGTGTAGAAATTGTGCCCAGACTAGGTGCTTGTCCCCTTCTCGTATTATCAATCTTTTTATCAAATGTAATGGATCTTTTCCAATCCCTAGCTGAACTGGAAACAATTGTCACAAAATTTGTTAAACCTGAACTACTGGATAATGATGCCCTGTTGCACACAATGCAAGGTTATAATTTTTTTTGCATGGGATGGGTTTGTGGGGGATTTATTTCCAAGGGATTACATTAAAAATCGACAAGGTTATGAAGAAATTTTTGAAGTAGTTAGGCTTGCTTTACAATTTAGGAATGATAGTGTTATTTTGAAAGTCCTAAGGAAGAACAGTAGGAGAATGTGTGCCACCATGGCTTTTGACATTAAAGAAAAATACTACTCAATCTCATTCTTGCGTGAGCATGCTCCTCACCCCCATAGATATCTTCCATTAGGACACTAGCCACTCCAGTATGCTTCAGCTTTGTGCCAAATTAAAGAAAAAACTTCGAACCGAGGAAGGGCTTACGCAATGCTGCAATCTCACCTCATTAGGACACTCAAAGCTACTGCGGCTAGAGCTTGGCTAGGAGGTGAAGAGCTAATGAACCACTAGTTGATATGATTTTTTTGTTGATGATATGGGTTTGCAAGAAGTTCCCGAGGGTCAAGATGAGAACTCTATTCAGGGTTGTGAACAAATGGAAGAATAATTGTCAATGTTGTCAAGGTCTTCATTTTGATATTTTGATCAATGCTCTGTGAATGTGCGAATCTAGTTTTCAATATTTTGTTGCCGGGTAAAAATTTTGTAACGGGCTCAATAATATATTATTGAATGTGTCTTGTAACAAGGAAAAATGGGTTTCTCTAGTTATTATAGTTAGCTAGGGAAAAAGTGAATGTTTTTAGTATTATAGAATTTGATAGGTAAAATATGATCGGTATTAGTCTGAAAATTTTGTAAACTCATTATATGGATCTCCATTGTTGGGACTATTTATACTAACTGTATCTTTTTGAGCTATAACTAGAGGTTTTCTTCCTGGTTCTTTCCTGTCGTTATGCTCATCTGAACCAATATTTTGTATAATCTTATTATTATATAAATAATATTATAGTGGCTTACCACTTTGATCATATATATATATATATCACCTATATGATTATAAATGCATTATTCACCATTTGAATATATATACATATATTTACATTTTCCACATAATAACAATATAATGATATATATATATATATATATATACATATATAATAATATATGCATGCATTTTGCTAACATAACCACACGAGTATATCAATATATATATATATATATCATTACTCTAAATATTAACATTCAAACATATACAATCATAATCCCATTGATTGACATATATACACGAAGTGTGTATATATATGTCCCTTTTGCCTGATCGATATTCGCATGCATATGGGTAATTTGTCCATGAGCATGCATAGATATGTATATCTACGTATACACATGCACATATTTACTCATGTGTATGAGGTTATCGTAGATAGGTACATATATACATATATATATATATATATATTACGTATATATCTCATCGATATAAAATGCATGAGGAAGGACTTTCACTCAACATAAATACTTAATCACATTCCTCAATCGCATCATTCATAGAACAAGATCATAACCCAATATAAACTTTCACAACCAAAACTGAAGATCACTTACCTTTCATTTAAACTGACTCGACTCAACTTATACCAACTAGGGTGGTGAGTGTGTGTGTAATTAATCAAGTCCATCGTGGTTACGGCAACAAGTTTTCTCTCCGAGTGATTCCCCTCTCTTTCTGAGGCTTGAACTCCGTTCCCCGCATTTAGCTTTAGTATTAGTGAACAATAGTTAGCTAACATTAATATATAGACATTAATCTAAAAATGTCTTGGTTTGCGAGCGTCATTTTTCCATTGTCTTAGTCTTCTTCCTTGCATAATTAAATAATTTTAATTATTTAATTATTGTCTTTTATAACATTCCTCTATTAATTAAATAATTTTAATTATTTAATTAATTCACTTCCTAACTTTTATTCTCCCCTGATCAATTAAATAAATTAATCGTGTCCCTAATATCCCCCTTTCTTCAATAATTAAATAAATGAATATTTATTTGATTATTTGCTTGTCATCTTTCATCTATTATTAATTATTTAACTATTCACTCCCCCTTTTTACTCTTCCATTGTTAAATAATTGTCAAAATTATTTAATTGTCCTCCATTTGTCTCTTGTATTAAATAATTAGTTCAATTTCATTATTTAATACCTCTTTTCATGTTTCCTCTCATTTAATTAAAATAATTGTGCAAATTGTTTTAATTAAATGCCCATTTCCTTTTTTTCTCAAATAAATAATTCAAATGAATTATTCATCCTCCACTTGGCCAAATATTATTTTCTCATGAATTAATTATTTTTCAATTTTTAATTCATCCATTATCCCTCCACTTGCTCATTAATATCAGTTGTCTTTTTTATAGCCGTCTTTTTCATAGCCGTCTTTGTCATATATGTCTCTATCATATGCCGTCGGTGTCATAGCCGTCCCTAGCCCACCACCTTTTGGTGCATCAATCCTCCACCATTGATCTTGGAATCTTTCTAGAAGATTGATCTCGTCCATCTGTTTGAATAGTTGTCTTTAAAAGAAGCCATTCTTCTCCATTTTTGTCTTAATAACCATTTTATCTCCAACTTTCTACTTACTATTTGCAGGTTATTGCATAAGTTCTACTTCAAAATTGAGGGAAAAGTTTGCAAAATAAGACATAGGAGAGACAATAGAAGTGAGGAAACTTCAATGGGGAGTGTTTTATTTGAATGCTAAATTAATTTATTCTCCATTTGTGATTGTTTTCTCTTGTTTAGATTGGGGTCTTAACTTAGATTTGTGTTGTGGTTGCCACTTATTCTTTACTAATCTTGATTTTACCCCATCTTATATTGGTGAACCCAACGTGAATCTTACAATTTTGTAAAGAAATTTGTTTTTTTTCTTGTTTGCTTTTGTTGTTTTGCAGGTTACAGCCAAGAATTTGCACAAAATCCCATCATCTTCTTTTGAATACAGAAAAATGGGAACCTAGAATCTTAAAATACAATTATATAAGTTTTGTAGGTTTTGCTCTTAGCTTTCTGAAACTTCAAACAATTTTAAATTTTGATATGTTTTGAGAAAGTTATGGTCATTTTAGTGCTTGTAGCTTTTTAAAATTTAGCTATTAAGATCTGTGTTTTCTTTTGTTTATAACACTTTTGTCATGCAGGATTTTGCCAAACTCTTTTTGGGTTTTGAAGGTCTATGTCTTAGCTTTCCATAGATTTTTACGGTTTAAAATTTGTTTAATTTTGAGAAAGTTATCACTATTTTAGCTAGTTGTTATCATTCAAGTTTTTTTGGTTTACTGATGTTTTGTTTTCAGCGTGTGGCTTTCATCAAGCAGATCTAACTTGTGTTTTTGTAGGATTTTTGGCTTGTTTTTGAATAAAAAAATATTTTTTGTGTTTTTTAACACACTTTTTGAAGAGCTAAAATTGCATTAATCACTCATTGGGCCTAAAATTTACAACTACAAACTTGCATCACATTCATAAGGTTAAAATGAACATGCATTTCACATTTAGAAGGCTTTAAAATGAACAACAAAATGAATTTTCTTACTCATGGGTATTAAAATGAACTTGCATTACACATCATGGGCATAAAATGAATCCAAGTGTCTTCAAATTATAAGCAATGGATTTAAACTTTACAAGTTTTTTTTGTGTTTGGTGGTTTGCAAACTGTCTTAGAGTACATATGCTCTCCTCTCGCGCCATTTGGTGATCTTGAGTGATCAAAAGTACCTTTTTGGAATTTGTATAATCACACCCCACATTTGGAATTTGGGCTTAAAATTAACCCCATGTGAGTGTGAGGCAAAGGCACTAAGTATGCTCTCTCCTTGTGCTCTATGCGATCTGGGAGATCAGAAATATAGTGTACTTCCTCACTTTTGTGTACCTTTATTTTATAGGGTCTGCCTCCCCACTTTGAAAGATGGGAATGACCTAAGCAATAACAAGCTAAATCCAAGCTCTTCCAAACCACTATATAAGAAAAGTGCTTCTTGATGAAAGTCATTTAGCAACGGGTGTGGATGTTTCATACCAACAAGTGCCACCCTCAGTAGCCCCATAAGCTATGTTAAAATCCTTCCTTAGGGAAAGGACTAGGAGGCCTCTTGATTGGCCATATTCTTGAGATAATATTGTCGCATGTATGGCCACCTTGAATGGATGCCCTTACTAGAAACCAATTTGTGTTAGAGGCCAAAAACCCTTTTTATACGATCATTGATCACAGGAGGTCAGACCTCTAAAGTCACCCCACGTCTTCACTGAGCATGTGCAAAGACGAGAATTCCTCCTTGGGGGAATGAGACTTGGTGAGCCCAAGAAGTGAGTGTCATGGAGGAGATTCAGTGCCACCAAGTCTCTAGCTTTTTGCCTTGCTTAAGTGTTTGGAGAAATCCTAGTGAGGATATCAACTAGTTGTTTCCTTGCTATCCATAGGAATTTTACTTGTTATCTATGTGTGTTTTCATCTTGGAATCAAACATTTTTCACATCCAAAACCAGACCAAAAACAAGTGCTTGATACTGTATTTTGTGTTTTCTAGATTTCATTTCACATAATCTCATCAAAACTAGCCCAAAACATCAAATTTTCAAAACAACTCTCTATGAACCATGTTGCAACTACTTGAAACAAAGTCGCAACTAACTGATAACCACAATTTCACAAAATCCTTGTCCAAAACTGAACCAATTCGTCTTGACAAAGATCTTGTTATCTAAACCTTAGACATACAGTGCTTTACCATTCCATTCCACCATCCTCAATTATGATTGCATTACATTTTAGGTTGTATCCTTACCTTGTTGAACCATAGATTTTGATGAGGTCTATAGGCTACTCTTGCACTCTTAGGGTTTTTCACCTAAAAGGAGAGAGATAAACCCTCAAAATCAATGTGGTTCACTCAATCTAATGTGTGTGTGATGTGATTAAGGCTAAATGAGATGATCTAAATGCAAATAACTAATGAAATTGATTAACTATTGATGCAAAACCTATGAAATATGCAATGTTTGAAAACACAATGAGATATGCAAAAATCTTAAAAAGATGAAAAAAATGCAAATCAAACTAAACAGAAAGTTGTTTTTCATAATTTGTGCATCTGTAAAGTTGAAGATGACTAGAAAACACTATGGAAATCTAGAAAATCTGACTTTTATGTTGATTGGGACTAATTCACCACCCGAGGTGAATCAGTCCCAAGACAAGATTTTCTGCCCAGAAACTGATTTCTACAAACTAGGTGTCTAAATCTACATTTGACTCAAAAATTCACCTCATGAGAGACTCATTCGCCATGTAGGGCGAATCAGTCCACTTTCAAATTTCTATAATTTCAAGTCTTTGTTCTGCACCTTGACACCTATACAACACTTTCTGACAGAAACCTGAATCAGGATCTCAGAAAATCTTGCAAAATAGCTTAAAATATTTTGTCTAATGGGGGGTTCTCCCTGTTCAAACCCCTAGTTGGGTAATCAAACCTTGAATGGACAAAAATATGCATAAAACCCTAGCCAAGTTAAGAGTGTTAAAGACTAGGAAAGTCTAAAGTATGATAAAACCCTATTCTATTTGTGCTAGAATAATACATGCAAATGTGGTTTGAATGATGCAAGACTTCAACCCTATAAATCCTACAACACATAAAAAATAGAGACAAAAGACATGAAAATGGAATGTAAATTAAATGTAAACCTTAATCTAAAGATAGAAAGAGAATGGAAGATGGAATCACTTCGAAAACAAGTCTTTAGGTGTGATTTGATGGCTAGATGCATATCCTCAACCTAGATTTCTCCATGATTCACCATAGGCATCCATCATCAACTCTTAGCAATGTTGAATCTTGAATGAAGAGTGAGCTTTAAGACCTACAAAAACCCTAGTTTGCTTCCCTAAAACTTCAACTTTGCTAATGAAACTTGTTGTGGAAGACTTGACTTTAGAATTTTCTTTGTAAAAATGAATAAGAGATGTGAAAAATTAACTTAAAATGAGTATTTATAAGCATCAATGTTCACCTAATTTTCCTGTTATTTAGACCTAAGAGTTTGACATTCACCAGAAAATTAAGTTGAATTAATTGAATTCCCACTCGAAATTGAAATTTCCCTCAAAAGGGACTCATTCGCCACCCTTGGTGAATGGGTCCCACCAGAGGGGACTCATTCGCCCAAGGTGGCGAATGGGACCCACCAGTGGTTTTTGAAGGTGGGTTTTCTAGATATGGAGGAATTGAATGTTGTTTGTTAGAATTCAAGTGATTTCTCAAGTTAAATGGGCCTCTAGATCAGAAATAATGGGTTTTAGGGGTCGATAAATGTTGTTTTGAAGGATAAATAATGCATAGGTACTCAAAAGTAGGTCTAATTACGCGTGAAATTTTCTTTTTTCTCAAGAGTGTCCAATTTTCTACGCCACACTTGCATAATCAATTTCAAACCTTAGGTTGCATATACCTTTCAAATTTCAGACTTGGGAAGACCATTGAGCTTTCGTACAGTCCTTGGTTGCTTATCCATTTTTTCATTGACCTTAATCCCTCATTTTATCAAACTTTGTCATTATCACCTTTATCAAACTTGATTCTTAAGCTTGTGTCCTAGCCTTGACTCAACCTTGTCAAAATTATCCTCTTGGTTATCAAAAAGCTCAATGACATTTGGATTTGTTATCTTGGATCTACATTAGCTTGATTTCCATCCTTTGTCTCAAATTTTAGAATTAATTCCCTTAGTATCATCATAGTCTCAGCATACCCCTTTAACCATAGCTTTAATCATCATCCTTTAAATCTTTAGTCTTGCATTTAACTTGCACTTTCACTTTGCATCCTTATCCAAAAATACCAAAAACATAGTTTAAATTTCATCTTAATCTTTAGTTGCACCTTTGTCTTTAAAAAATCCAACTTAGTATCATTTAGTCTCCTCATCATTATCCTTGATCATTACTTAATCAAAATTTTAGCATCCTTAGCCACCATTAGTTTCATTTAACCTCATCCTTTGGTCATTATCATCCTTGCATAATACCTTGCATCCTTATATTCAAAAAAGTCCAAAAACATAGTTTAGCCTCATTTACACCTTGCATTACCTTCCCACTTGCAAGTCTCACTTGGTTGAAACAAGGTCACAAACCAAAAGAAAGGACATGGATTTTTCAAGTGACCCTTTTCATGACACTACCCTTTGGATAAATTCAAATCATTCTACACCTCAAAGAGAGATACCACAAAGAGACCTTACATTGGACAATTTAAACCTAGATGAATTCAACAAGAAAATGACTCAAGAAGAAATTGAAATATCTTACCAAGAACCAAGAATTTTAAGCATGCTTGATCAACTTGTTGGTGCTGATCCTAATAGATTATTCTATGAACTAGCTAAAAAAGGTGCCAAACTCCCTCAACGCTTTGATGTATCAACCATTGTAGAACAAGAAGATACCCAAAATCCATTTGCCTTAGGAATGCCCTCTTCACAACAAATGTCAACCATACCATTTGGAATTGTAGACATGCAAAATTAGCATCATGCATTTAATTAGGTCATATTCATCTATTCATCAACTAAATCAAGTTCATTAAATTCAATCTCTAAAGTCATCCATTTAAATTAAATAAATCAACTTTATTTAATTTGATCCTAACATCACCCTCCTTGATTAAATAAATCAAATCTTTATTTAATAATTTGAAATCATCTTTCATCTCCTTTTGATTTAGTTTAATCCTTAAATCTAAGTCAAATGAGTCAAATCACCTAATCCTTCCTTAAATTAATCAAATCATGATTAATCTAATCCTAATTGCCCATCACATCCTCTAGCTTTTCCCACTTGCACAAATAAATTGATTTATTGATTTATTAAATTCTCCATTTTCTTTCAACTTGGCATAAAAGGGGAATATTCTCCAAGTTTGAAATCTCCCCCCAAATTGACATGTACATCCAACAAAGCATTTAAAGCTCTTACATGTCTCTTGCACAAGTCAAACTTAGCATTTAACTCATCTTGTCATCAATTTCAAATTTCAAATCTCCCCCCTCTTTGGCACATTGACCAAAATGTGCTCATTCCTCAACCTCTCACATGTTGACAAGTGGAATCTTGTCATTGGTGGATCTTTAGTCCCACATCCTCCATGTTTGGCATTATTTTATCCTTCTTTTCTATAAATAGAGAGTTTCTCTATTGTATTAATCCTCCACAATCTTAGGATCTCTCTCCACAACTTCACAATCTTCATAGCATTTTCATATCATTTTCATCATGGAGCTTAGCAAAGGACTGGGAAAGGGTTTATTTCCACATCGAAGAAGCACCAATCCACTATGAGATAAATATACTTCATGTTTTTTATATGCTTTAGTTATCTTGTCATTTGTTTGTATTTGGAAACATGATGTATTATTTCATAGGGATGCTCTATTTGGTTTGCTTAAGTTTACTAACGATGGTAATGGTTGTTTGTTTTTGAGAAAATGCAGAATTTGATGT